>OZ018417.1:12986964-13607653 GCA_963969595.1 Neckera pumila | reverse complement strand
TTGAATTAAGTTTTTCCCCTTATTTGTCTTGATATATATATGCATTGATATATATATTTTAAAAGTTGCAATATACTTTTCTACAAAAAGAACACTTGGATAACTTTTGTGTTCATTTTGTAGTACTCATATAGGATCATTCTTCCAAATGTAGAATGTGTCAACATTTAATTTTTAACCCTTAAAGGACTAGATTTATCTAAGAACCAGTTGAAAGTCTTGCCCACATGTAATTTCATAGTTTAAAGTAGACAATCTATATACAAATTTTACTTTTACTTACAAGTCTATTAAAAGAATGAATAATCTATCAAATGATTCATATTAAATTCAAACTTATTCTTGTATTTTTAAAAACATAAAATGATTTGGTAGATAATATAAATGAAGCCTATTCTTTGAATTTCTAACCAAGGAGAAAGATTAAGCAAGTAACATTATTTTAAATATCTTTGTAGTTTTCATATTAGTAATTATAAATTGATCACCCTAAGTAATGATCTTTTAGAGATAATTATGACCATTGCCAATGAAAATGAAACCTTCATATATTTTTTTTTATATAAATTTATAAATACAATTAACAAATAACTACCAAATTGATCTTTGATAGAATTTAAATGTGCTACAAATTATGTGTTCTATAACTTGAACAACTTCTCTTTGTGAATATAATGATTGCGAACACATATGCATGATGATTGCATACATATATGTAAGTATATGTTTTTAATATATATACCAATATACTCCATGCATTCATGCAAGGATATTAATCATAGTAAAATTTGTACTCGTAGATATTTGTTGTGAACCTCAACAAATCCCTCTACTACATCCTCTGCCATGCCCTTCCTTCAAACCTGTCTTAGCAATTGTATTGTGAATGAAAAAAAAAATTCTATACTGGGCTCATATAATATCTCCTTCATCATGTAATCAAGCCTCCTCTGAAAATATCAGTAGTTGCTTTGCTATATGTCAAAATCCTAGACTCGCCTCTTCCACTTTAATAGTTGTTTGGGTAAGCTCTCTTGTACGTGGAAGAAAATTTGAATCCTGCCATTAGAGCAGAATTAGGGTCTCAACCAAGGTTGTCTTCCCCGGCATTGCGACAGCGCGACAACTAGACGTCACATGATGTCTAGTAGAGCCCTTGCAATGTCCAGTAAAGTCAAATTTACCTTTGACTTTCCTAAAAATTACTCCCCTTTTACCTACGCCACTTGGATGCCATATGGTGTCCGCATGGCACATTTTGGGGGGCATGCGGATATGGCAACTGCGAGTTCAGGGCGACCGCGGATACAAAGACCATTGGTAGGCTACTGCAGATTTAGGGCGACTATAGATACGGCGACCGCGGATAAGGGACCGCAGGTGTGAGGCTGGGTGGGCAATCGTGTGTCAGAGTGACCGAACTTAGGGAGACTACAGATGGGCAAAGGTAACTCAAAGTCGCCCAATTAAATCCGCACTCACCCTTCCGGGACCCACGGTTGTGCTTCCTAGACCCGAGGTTGCCTACTGTTACACGAGGTCGCCCAATTTAGATCCACAGTTGCTGCAAGTGGACCCGAGGTCGCCTATTAGAACCTGAAGTTGCCAGTGACGAACCCAAATTTGTCAGTGACGGATTCAAAGATGTCCATCCAAGGTTGCTAATCAAGATCTAAAGTTGCTAGTGACAAACCCAAGGTCGCCAAATGCACGCACCAAGCTGGCTTGAAGTCGCCATACGCGCGGTTGCTTCATTGCACGTGCCCTTCAAAACTCATGCTCGCATTGCTTATAAATTCATTTGCTCATGCGACATTTGTCAACTTTATTCATCATAGAGGCTTCCGGTCTTGCATCCTTACGTGGCTGCATGCGTTATCTTCAAGTTGGATATTTACTACTTCTTCAATTTTTCCATGCTACTTATTATCTTGAATATCGTTTTTCCAACAAGTTCTACGGCTACTGGAGGAAATAGTGATGGGTCACTTCCTCTTCTGCACACTTCACATTGCACTCTGTGAGCTCCCAAATTGTCACTTGGGACTCTGGATTTCTTTTTTTTGAAATTTGCATTTAGACTAAGTAAAATTATACAAAAAGCCATAAAAAGAATATAGAACCGAAATAGGGTTGTATCATACCCATTATAGTATTTGGTCTAGTTTTGATTTTATACCTAAAGCATCTCCAAACTTCACCTAGGAATAGAGTTTAAACCACAAGATAGCGGAATTTGAAGGATTTTAGTCACATAGCCCCAGTAGGGCTAATTCCCACTGGAAGGTGACAATGCATGTCTAGATCGGTCATAGGGATTCACATTGAGCCATATGTCAGGTCCTAGGTTAGGTTTTGAATTCCCCATTAGATCGACGAATTCCCAAAAACCCCGGTTATTAACAAGCAAGAGCCACTAAACTCAAGACGGGATTGTAGAGGAATCTATAGTCCAAGGATGGTGTTCTAGGATGAGTCCCATGCTAGGAGTCCAACGGTGAAATTGATTTGTCAAGATTCCCTCATTTGAAAAGATTCTCGTGCCATTGACAATTCAAGGAGACAGCCGATTTATGTCTCCACTGACCAATTGTGCCAGGTACGAAAATGAACCTCCACATCTTTTGCGAGGTTGCCTGAGAGGTCCCACAAAAATTTCCGGCATCTTTCGACTTGCAGAAGAACCTTTCCGGGCGGTCAACCGTTCTAACCTCCAACGGGAATTTCTTGTAAATTACCTAGGTTGCAGTAAAATCTCACTAAAAATTATGATAGCTTGCTTTATGTTAATAATGCGCTCTGACAAGTTTCATGGTGTTCCAACAGAGGGAGGTGGCCCAATCAGCAACATTCCTCCAAATTAACTACGTGGCGGGATTTACGTGAAGTTGACCGGCGTCCCAGGAGTGCACAAAGTCAGAATCAAGTCAATAAGGGGTCTTTTTTTATTTCCTAGAATATTCCTGACAATCCTAGCTAGTTACTTTAGTCAGAAAAGGCCAATTGCAAAATCTAGATTTTTACCCTTTTATTGGCCTCAGTTAGTGCTAGCCTAAGAGAGGTTTTAGACGTCAAAATAGGGAGTAGGAAGACCTGTAGACTAAACACGGCGATCTAGAGCTAATGGCGCAATTTGTTTTTAATTCGGAGTTGATCTCCAATAGTTAGACCGTAGGACTAGTGTAGATATAGTTACTAGAAATTGGAGGTATTTGGAAACTTCTTGAGCAACTTTCCAAGTTGGAAAAGAATTTCTAGGAAGGTAGAGGGCGCTTGAGAGGCACTTCAAGGCCTTAGAAGGGACTTCAAGGCCTTGAGGAGGTATAAAGGGCCTCCCCTCCTCACAATCTGACTCTCTCTCTCGCTTTGGTGGCACCTCTACTCTTTTAAGCTCTGGCCCTTTTGGGCCAGATTTTTTGTTCTTCTTGGTGTTTTTTTGTGTCTTTTGGAGAGACCTTGGGTTGGAACCAAGGCTCTCAAAGTCTGGTTGTTGTTGCATTTTTTTGGAGAGACCTTGGATTGGAACCAAGGCTCTCAAAGTCTGGTTATTGTTGCATTTCTTTGGAGAGACCTTCAGTTGGAACCAAGGCTCTCAAAGTTCGGTTGTTGTTGCATTTTGTTGGAGAGACCTTGGATTAGAACCAAGGCTTTCAAAGTCCGGTTGTTGTTGTATCTTTTTGAAGAGGCCTTGGATTGGAACCAAGGCTCTTAAGTCTCTGCATTTATTGGTCCCATTGGGACGGCAAAGCTTTGAACCCTCTTGGGATCAAAGGGTTTCAAGTCCACGTCTTTTAGCCTTGTTATTGTCCCCTTGTTTTTAGTCCCAACTTGCCCTTGCTTTAGTCTTAACAATGACAAATAGTAAAAATTGAGAAATTTAGAATAGGTAGAAAAGATCCATTGCTTGGAAGGCACAATGGATTGACGCTAGACACCCATCATTAGAATCGGACTTGACACTATAAAAAACCCATATTTTTTAGGATGTTTTCACTATTTTTTGGAACGCATTTTTGTGGACATTATAGTTGACAATCCATGTTGTCAACTGTAATGTTCACAAAAACGCATTCCAAAAAATAGTGAAAACATCCTTAAAAACATGGGTTTCTTAAAGTGTGAATTACCGAGAACCTGGTTGTGCTTGTTTATTTGCCAAGGGTGGGTAAATAAGCATTCACACACTCCTAGTGTTGTCAAAAAGGCTGTCAAAGATAAGAATCAAAAGCACATGGGCACTACTCACCAAAAGCAATTGCACATATTGAACAGTGCGGATCACTTTGCTTTTAAAGGCTAGAACAAAGAAGAACACACTTGTAACCAACATTTTGAAAATTGCTACTCTAGAAGAGCTCATGAAACGAAAGGGCTCATAAAGGACCTTCTCCTCAAAGGTACAAACCATGCTCTTGTAGCCAAGTGCGATGCAAGAGTGATAGACATGTCCTGTTAATAACCATATGAAACCTTGGTCTTTCTTTTAGGGAATTTTTGTTATTATTAACAAATGATGTCCCAGACTTAGAAATTCAATCTAACTACCTGCTAAAGCCAACAAATAACTTATCGGTACTAAAAAAGGCTCATGTTTAAGGCTTGTATTGAGTATACACATTCAATAGCAAATATTCAAATGGTCAAATGGCTGTCATATTTGCACAAACAGCATTCATTTGATTTGGTAGCAGCTGAGGGTTCAATGATATATTTGTTCAGGAAAATTTACCCTATTCATTAAGAAAGTTAATAAGATCACAAGGTTCTAGGATTTGGAATAGAATTACTTCAGCATAGAGATGATTCACCTAGTCCATCAAATTGTCTCCTCCCACAAATGCGGATGAGGTTCTATCCACTAGTTTATGGTGGTCCACATAATATTTTGGATCTAACTTCTACTTTGACATAGACAAGGTAAGGAAGCTAGCCAGACTTGGCCTCACATACATAGCAGATATTTGGGATACTAATACCAAAGATTTTAAAATATGGGATGAACTAGCATCTTGTTTCCATCTTTTGGATATCGAGACCGAACAGATTCAATGGTTCAATATTATCTCCTCCATTCCACCAAAGTAGAGATTCATACTCACAAATCACTTCTTTTAGCCTAGAAAGGGGAGTGGCTTGGCATCTTTGATCAACCAGATGAAGCCCTTCCCTTGATTGTGTGGCAATCCAGTGAAACCCCTATAGACATATGCTCACCAAATCCTCACCAAATCTTAATCTCAAACGGAACTAGTAGAGCAATAATCGGGCCAAGTTCTAGAAAGCTAGTCATCTTGCCCACTTCAAGGATCCCAAAGGCCCATATAGGGTTCATCCGCAGAGTGAGGATTTTATAAATCCAAAAAAACCCGCAGTCACTGTCCCAAGTTATTTTATGCAGGAAATACTTGTATTTTGGTCTATGACCCCTGATGTTGGTCATGGAGTAATGAGAAACATTTATTTTCTTATACTACATCATATGGCAGATTACTCCTCATCCAGCATCGCTAGTCCAAACAAATGATTCCATCAAAGTAGCCCAATATTTTAGCTCCAACTTTTGAACCTGACTGGAGAGACGTATGGCTCAAGGCGCGTTCTCAGAAGGAAGCCGCCTTTATGTGGTCTATATGGCACAATGCGGTAGCGTTTCACTCATGGAGGGCCAAAATTAAACTGGACTTGGATATATCCTACAATTATTGTTCAACTGGGGCCAATGAAACATCCAGCCATAGATTCTACCACTGCCCTAGACCATACAAAGTTTGGGACTATGCTCAATCAGTCTTATAATACTTATTAGGTGAAACAACCTTTGATGGGTTCTCATGTGCGCTTCAACCATACACTTTGTATTTTTGGCTCGACTTTGCCTAGACAGTTCCATGACTTTTGAATCATTTGATTCCTATTGAGAGGATCATCACTTTGGCTAATCTAGATTGCACGTAACCAGAAGGTGTTCTCACACATTGTGGCAGCAAGGTCTCCTGCAGTAAGCGCTCTAGGATTTTCTTCTTGACTCAGGTAGAGCGTCGTCACTTAAAGCCCAAACGACCGCTAGACTCCAACTTCACAAAGCGGCTTCTATGTGGCTCAAATTTAACAACATCTGGTTCTATTCTAAGTTATTAGCATCAAGGGAGGGTGGCATTATCAAGTGGCAAGGGCATTATCAAGTGGCAATGATGCAAAGAAAACCTCAAAACCAGAGAACCCTAATAAAATTTAATATAATCCCTAATAAGTGCCGAGTCAGGACCGACCTAAGAGCGTCAAGGGGCCCTGACACGACTATTGGACGGGTGTGGTTAGAAGCTTTGGCCCACGGCAAGCGCGCTAAACACAAATTAATGACCGGCCATGCAAAAAATTTGCAGATGGGACGCGCAAATGGTGCAGCTTTGCGCATGTCACGCCATCATTCTAACCTCTTGTACAATGCATTGTATGTATATTGAAACAATAATCCAAATTTTTCAATGTGATCTAAGATTAGTAGAAATGACTGGGAGGGGGGGGGGCTACAAGGAGGGAGATTTGTCCCAAAGTTAGTGGATTCTTTTGCACGTGGTCAAGGTCAAAGACTTGCGCAGACAAGAGTTTTTGATGAATTTGAGCCCAAGTATGGGTTAAGGTTTGAAGGACGTGCCAAAGTGGGAGCTTTGAGGGATTTGGTGGGAAGAAGAGAAGGCAGCATGAGCGATTGTGGAGGTGTTCTGTTCAGTCGTGGGGATTGATTTCGCGGATACCCTGTGTCGAGAGGTCGTGGAGGTCACATTAAAGCAATTGGCATTTTAGGCGTGGTGGGAGGTGGCACAGCTAAGTACAAGGCCAGAGATGCAAGAGTACGCAAATCTCGTATCAGAACGGGAGCTTCAAGATCATCTTCAAACTCTTCGACAGCAGGGCAAGGATGGATGCAACACTTCTCAGCATCAGACCAGGTAACTACAAACAAGCGAAGGAGGGAATTGTAGGTTAGGGTTATACTTTTCTAAGTTTTGCCAATGTAGACCAATGATCTTCTTCATATTCCAACTGTACCAATTGTTTCCTATATTGATTGCTTCCTGCATTTTGTTTTAGGATTTTATAATTGATAGAAAAGTGCAGTTTCAAGTTTCATTGTTGTGTGTTGTTTGGAGAGATTGAATAAAGCGTCAGCCATTCATCAGAGGTTCTATAACTTCACATTGCAGCTTAATGTCAGTACCCTGGTATGCATGCCCAGAAAATATAGGTTTAGGGTCTTTGTGGTTCCCAATGTCGCTGCATTTTATTTGACTTTGCTAGTTTTTCTTTTTCTTCAAAGTAATGGTGATTGTAGTTGGTTTTTGATCTTCCTTGTTTACAATTGCACTTTTCAATTATGCTTTCAGTTCATGTGAATTCTCCACTAAATTTAACCTTGAAAGGAATTGATTCAATATCACTTTCAATGCATAGGAGTGTAAACAACCAAAAATTTTGCATGGATTCTCGAAGTCACACTAGGAATATTCAAGAAAAATAAGGGAGGTAATTGTGAGCATCAATACTACCTTGAAAACGTCTTGTTTGTCAAGATTGCAACATTATGCGTGATTTTGCAGCTTTAAATTCTTCTTATTTCATGGTTTCCACAATTTCCTTTGATTTTGAGAGTCTTCTTTGTGGTTAGCCAAAGCTTGGAACTGTTTCTTTGATAGTAAATAATGTATGATTTACAATAGAAAGTGAAAGGTCATAAGGTTGGAGTTGGACCAATTCCTATTAGCAAGGCTTTAAATGCGAATGCAATTTGGAATTTGTTACCCAGGCTTTAAATGCAAATGCAATCTGAAATTTGTTAGCTAGGGCTTTAAATGTTGAATTTTGCTTTTAGAATTGTGAAGTTGTTGTGATAATTCTTAGTCCAGAAGAAGAAGTACAAGAATCTGTATTCACCGTTCTTCTTAGGATTGTTGCAAATTCACTTTCAAACTTGGTGGTTTCATTTTTGGTTCATGTTCTCATAGGAGTGTCTGCAACCTTGAATGGCTAAGAATTTTGCAAAGATTCTTGAAGTCATGCTTGGACTATTCAAGAAAGAAAAGGGAGATAATCATGGAACTGAAAAGAAATACTTAAGAGCAATTTAACAAAGAAGGGAAAAAATGGGAATAGAAGTCTTGATTCAACTATGAGTGTAAATTTAAGTAGGCTTAGGAATAGTGCGCCTTCTAGAGGACAACACTTTGCTATATGAAACGATTTTTCTAAAGTTGGGTGCACTTCGTCCCGTTGTTGCCCGATCGAAGGAACGTAACCGAGCTACTCTTTCGGCTTTGCTGGCGAGGTTGGTTCAGGATCCAATGGATGTTGATCTTGGGGTGGATCTTGTCTTGTTGTAATCCCAATATGCATCGTCTTCCTTGCCCAAGGGATGAATCCATTTTTGCCTTGGGAGCAAATGCTTTTGTTGTCTACTGAGCGTTTGTCATGTTGCCCAAATCCCACAGTAATCATTTTTTTAACTTAAATTTTTTGCACTATAGAGTTTTGAGCTTTAAATCTTTATAGTAGAGAATGGAGTTGAGAGTCTAGGAGAAAAAAAATTCTAGAAAAAACTTAATTTTCATTCTTAAGAAAATTGTTAAGTAGAAGTAGGTATGAGATAGAAGGAAAATCTAAAATATTAACATCTTTTAGATGGAATTAAAATGCACGAATCCCAATGGTGAGATTGTTCTAGCAAGCAAACAAAACCATGTGGAACCCTTTTTTTTTGGAAAAAATTGCAAAAAATTGCATTCCGAAATGAATCCTACAAGTTGTTTTTTCAAGAAAATACTCTAATTGCCCAAAAAACAAGATTGTCCATAACTTTCTTATAGGAAATCCAAATGAAATGAATCAAAGCTTTTCAGATATTAAAAATATATAATCTACAAGGAAAAAGAATTTTAAAAATAAAAATAAAATTTTTGCAAAATTTTTTTTGCTGCCTCCCACCTCACCCTTGTTTTGAGCTTATTTGGGCATAACTTTTGTTCCTAGGCATCTATTGAAAAATATGTTATATTTACACAAAGCTTATCAGTTTTTCTATCTTTAAAAAAAATTTCAAAAAATCACAACAAAAATTCAGCCCATATATACCTACCCAAAATCCCATTTGTCCTCCAAAGGGACAATGGGCCTTTAGGGGTTAACTTTTCTACTACCTTGTATCAAAAATTTGGCTACAATGGACTTGGGATATATGAGATATCACTACAAGCAAAAGGGATGTTTTTAGTATAGTCCTAATAGTATAGTCTTTTAAGTGATGACCGTAAGTAAGGGCTTTAGTAAAATTTTACTGAAAAGACTGTCTTTTTAGTAAAATTTTACTAAAAAATTTACTTAAAGGTCATTACTTAAAAGACAATACTACTAGGACTATACTTAAAATACCCCTTTCTCTTGTAGTGTATGTGTAAAATACACCTAGGTGTGGAGGCCGTGAAAGATTAAAAAGTCAATAGTGGGAAAATGTCCACCAAAGTTGGACAATGTCTTAGATTAGAATGAAAATTGGTATGTAAATAGTTGAATATTGATTTATATTATGGTAAAGTTTCAAGTCATTTGAAGCTATTGTCCATCATTTATGCTAAATCAAAGCTAGATAGGAAATTTCTAGAATATTGTGGGAAAGGTTAAAAAATTAGTAGTAGAAAAATGTCTACCAAAATAGGACAATATCATAGATCGGGAACCACCATGATGATTTATATTAGAAGAGATTTCAGGGCAAAAGAAGCCTACAAATTCTCCGGAGTTTTCAGACTATAGGAACTTGCCACATGCGCAATCTAATGGGGTCGAGAAGGTGCCATGTCAGATATTAATATTTAACTAATTTTTAAACTTTAAAATTTAATTTTAATTTGTTTTAATTTTAATATTAATTTTTTAATTATTAAAATATTTTGACAGTGTATTGTAGTTCTTAGCAAGGGAAACAGGCCTGAAACGGCCCTCCTTTATCCTCAAATCTCTTCTAATGCTTCTTAAAAAGATGAGTAAATATCAAAATTGTGCATAAATTTACAAGTCCAGAAGTGTTAGTATTCCAAATTAAACCACAACCACCAATTCAGGAATTTTTTGGTAAACAGCAATAAAAACTTCTAAAAAATACAATTTGAAGAAAATGAAGAAAAAAATTCTAGAGAGAAAATAGGCATTTAAAACTAAAAAGACTTTAAGCAAAATTTGGTAATGTAACCAAATTAGGCAAATGGTGAAATGGTGCTAAAATGAAAACCAAATTATTACTTAGTAGGAAAATAAGATTAGAATTAAATAGGTAACGCAAAAGATAACAAACACAAAAAGACAAGACCAAAATGAAAACAAAATACTACGGATAGGAAATTCAGTTAGAATTAAATTGCAAACCAAAAAAAAGAAAAAAGAAAAAGAAAAGTAAAAGACTTCAAGTATAGAAAATGAAGTTTAGAAATAAATTGCAAACCAAAAAATAAATAAAAATTTAAAATTTAAAAGTCAATTAAAAACAAAAGACTAGAAAACACAAAAAAGTAAAAAATAGGAGATAAAAAACACAAAAAAAAGTTAGTAAAGTTAAAACTACTACTAGAACATTAGAATAGTGATAGAAACACTGCAATAGGGATTTCACATTGAATTAGCACAATTTATACCAAATTAGTGTGGTTTATACCAAATTAGTGTGATGTGCACTAATTTGGCACATATTTTATTCGAAATTAGCAAATTAACAATACATTAAGGTAAGATGAAATTCAGCTTGGGAATTAGTCCCTTTAGAGTACTTTACAAGCCATTATAGTCAACAATTACTCCTACAAATATTTCCATTTGTGCACATGGAGATTCAAGAGTCCCAAATACGAAAATACCGACACAAAATAGTAAAATTAGGTTGCCCCACATGAATTTCTCGACAATCCACACTATAGAAATATTCACTACTTTTGTACAAAGATGCATTCAATTCATAGCCATGTGTATGGCATAGATTTGTGCACCAGTTCAAGGCTTGGTTCAGAGAGTAGCATGCACCTCCACGTGGAACAAACATTGATCCATGAGGTAATTTATCTCAGGTAAAGCAACCTAATTGACAAGACAACCTAATTTCACTATTTTGTGTAGTTCAAAAGTAGTGCATTCACAGTAAATATTTGTATAGTGTCAAATCTCAAAAAAACTAGTATGGGGCAACCGAATTTCACTATTTTGTGTAGTTACGGTTTACTTCTGCACTAGGAATTGATCCAGGTGAGTGATCCAAATCATCATCATACGTATCAAGGCCCGTATCGTATTGTATCATTTTGGCAGGCAGACGGGCAAGCACTCCACCTTTGCAGAGGCCCACTTAAGGTAAAGTAGCCCATTGTGGTCAAATGACCCATGGGGGACACATGATGACTCCATTGTGGTTTTTCTGACCACAATCAGTATCTCACCTAACTTCAATGGAGTAATTAGTGACCTTATTAGGAACATGCAGTAATTTTAGTGTAAGTCATTGTAGGAAGTGACTTTTTATGGCCATCCACATTATAAAAAAAATTGTCTCCTTTAGAAGAGGTAGGTGAGCATTATGGATACACTTGCAGTTGGTTTTGGGGTAGTCTACCGACTTATTTGGGCTGAAGACTTGAGAAAATCATAGCTAACTCATACTCTGTCTGAAAATTATGATTTCAATTGCTTTCACAAATTCTCATACTTGTCTTCACTTGGGAAAAAAATTGAAAAACTTTGGTGATGGGATGATGGCAGACTCCTAATTCTAACCACAATGGGCTGCTTTACCTTAGCTGGGGGCACAATAGTCAATATCACGTGTTTTGCAATCAGTTAATTGCACATACCCCTGCCCCTACCAGCATCCCAGCCCATCTCCATAGCCTTGAGCTTACTTTTCAGATCCAAGAGTGGGTCATCATTTAAACAAAATCACACAACATAGAGTCACTTGTACAGGTGTATTTTTTTCATTTTTAATGAAGTGCCAAAATGTTGATATTGAATTTTATGTCACATTTAACTACTTCTAGACTTTCAGTTGAATTCTAGACAAAACGTTCAAAAATCTCTCGATAATAACATCTAGAAATCTCCAGATGTTTGTATAGATCTTCAGATGTTTTGTATGTTTTACACAATCTCCCAATGATTATCTATTGATGTTTCTTCTCCAGATATTAATTCTAGACTTTCAAAACTCCAAAAGTAGTTAAATGTGGAATTGTTACAGTGATGCTCCAAATTTCAACAATCATCCACATATTGGATAGAAAATATCATATTAGAACATATCACATATCCATAATTCAATTTTCATCCACAATTTGGCAATTTCATCCAAGTTTGTTTTTTTATTTGAAGTTTTCTGACGATTGTCCACCTTTTTAGTGCCATTTCTTTCTATAGGCGTGGTGCCAGGTGCAGTTTTACACCAAATCGTCAGAAAAAAACACATTTGTACTGTAGAGTATGTAATATTCAAGGATGATGAAATCCAACATACTGTAACTTACTGTATGACTGAAGGAAAATTACTTACCTCTCAATTAGGTTCTGTTTTGTTAATGGGGATTGCAGCAAAACTAACTCAGGGTCTGTATGTGGATTTGCAAGTGAATTTATGATCAATAATGACATGAGTACATTTGAGTTTGTTATTTTTAAATTTTTTTGGTAACAAGAGGGAGTATATTTCAATTTCTATTTGAAGTAAGGTCATGACATCCAAAACCATGGACAAATTTACCATGGCGAAAATGCAGGAGTTTTTTATTTGCCACAATTTTTTTTTGCAAATTCTGAATTCATATTGCAATCAATGACCCCATATTAGCTAGGAGAGGCCTACAACATATCCTAGGCGCAGCACAAAATAGGGGGTTCTTTTTTTCATTTACCCCGGAGAACACAAAATCACTACGAGAGAAAGGGGTGTTTTAAGTAGTGTCCTAGACATCACGTCTTTTTAGTAACATCTTTTAAGTAAGTTTTTAAGTAAAATTTTACTAAAAAGATTGTCTTTTCAGTAAAATTTTACTTAAAAACTTACTTAAAAGACGTTACTAAAAAGACGTGATGTCTAGGACACTACTTAAAACACCCCTTTCTCTTGTAGTGAATCCACCCCGTTGGGCCCACTTTCGATGGGACCTCTAGCGTCCTGCCAAAACCATCCCTGTATCCATTCTTGAAAAGTATACTTCCATTCAATTGTGTCCCCAAAAATAAGATTCTAGAATTCCCATACTTAATTGCCATTAGTTGATTGTTGATTTCTCTACATTTCGGATTAAAACCAAGCTGTATGATTCAAAACAAGATTGGAAGAAAATCTGACATTTTTAGTGTCCTTGGGAGTTCCATTTTGACAATTCATAGAAATCACATGCCTCATCCAAAAGGTCTATTTTTTTTCTTCTTTTAAATTCATGATTTTCAATTGCTAAGACTACAATGTTTAATTTTTTTTAATTTTTTTTGGCTATAGAGCCTAGCATATCAAACCTCAAGGTTCTCCTCAGGTTTAGAATAAACAAGATGAAACCAAATCCTTTATAGAGATTTTGGTTCCCCTCTCACGCTTGGCTCATGATATAGGACCACTCAATATCATTCAAAGTCATAAAATCTAGTCCCGCAATGTGCTAAAAAATTTATTTTTTTCACTTTAAATGCAGATATTTTGCAATTTATGTAGTTAAAAATTCTGAAATTTTTTCCACACATTCTCATACTAGTTAGGTGTAAGATCATGCGGTTAGATGTGCAAGAAAAACATTTTTCAATTTTTTTTACTCTTTGCTATAAAAATGGCAATTTGGGGTATTTTTTGGCAAAAAAATGGCCTTGGGCCTTTAGAAGTTAAGAAAAGTATCCTTCAAGTTTCATAGCCATAATACAAAACTCAATAAGATTGAAGCTTCTCAATACGCCCTTCTTAGCTACTTTAGATTCCAAACACCTGCACTTTGAAGCCTCATAACTCCTCTATAATAGATTTAGATCTGATATTTGGCATCATAGTAAATCAACTATCCAAAAACTCATATCCAGAAGTTTGATTTGATCCAATTCTTTTTCAAAACAAATACAAAACTCATTAAAAAATTTCATCCTTTTTGTTTGAAATGTTGTGGGGAGGGACAATATACTGAAAATAAAAAACATGCATTTCTCTTGTTATACTCTCACAATTCCGATACAATTTTGCATTTACAATTGGTATGCTTACTAATAAGCAAGCTCTTTAACATCTATATGATTAAACTTAGAAAAAAAAAATTTGCTTCATTAGGGATAACTATAAGCCCATGTTCTTTTTTCATAGTTAAAACACACTTGAAAAGGTTTGGACATTTAGTAGTTAACAAGAATTCAGAATACTATACATGTCCTTCTAACCTATAAAGATGCCTATTTTAACTAGTAGATGGACCACATCATGACAACAAGAAAAAACTAAGATGTTTAAAGAAAATTGGCTACTTGAACCTTTTTATTGTTTAAATCTATAGATGAAATTTTAAGCAGTAAGACTATAAATTATCCTTATGGTTGGAATTTTCAAAGTATTTATGAATCTCTTTCAAATCTATATTGAAATGATTTCCTTTAGAAATTCACCAAAATATATTTTCCATTTACAAAATTTATTTTTTGGTATAATTGGCTAAAATTAGAGTTTCAACTTATTTGTGCAAAATGACAAAAGACTAATGAAAACATCAATACTTTTCCCAAATAATAAATTTCTTACACTAAGCAATATTGAACACTTTGTGCTATTTTTCCTATAAATTTTTTGGACCGTAGAAATCTCAATTTTGAACAAACAAATCTAAGACAACACAATCTAGTATTCATAAAAAATCTAAAAAACTTGTTTATTCAAAATGATTTTTAATTATTTTTGAAAAAATACTAAAAACTAGGGTTCATGTTTCTTATTACAACAGTATCACCGTTGGGATTGACATTTTTCAAATCCACATCTAAGATTAACAATTTGTGATTTCCATTAACCCATATTTCCTTTTGTTTAACTCGTAAAGGATCATTATCTATTTGGGGGGGAAATGGGAATTTTGGGCAGGTATCTATGGGCTGAAATTTTGTCCTCAGTTTTTGAATTTTTTTTAAGATAGAAAAACTTATTAGCTTTGTAAGAATATAATTTTTTTTCAATCGGTGCCCGCGAACAAAAGTTATGCTCAAAACAATGGAAAGGGGGCGATTGCAAAAAAAATTCAAAGAATAAACTTTAAAATTTTTTTTTCTCATAGATTATATTTTTTCTTCAAGGAAAGCTTTGATTCATTCTATTTGGATTTGTTATGAAAAAGTTATGGACAATTTTGTTTTTCGGGCAATTAGAGCATCTTCTTAAAATATAACTTGCAGGATTCACTTTTGAATGCAATGTTTACAAATTTCAAAAAAAAAGTTCCACATGGTTTATTTTGCTTGTTAGAACAATCTCACCATTGGGATTGGTGCATTTTAATTCCATTTTAGAGATATTAATAATTTAGATTTTCCTTCTATCTCATATCTACGTCTACTTAACAATTTTTTAAAGTATGAAAATTAATTAAAATTTTTTTTTCCTAGATTCTCAATGTAATTCTCTACCATAAAGATTTAAAGCTCAAAACTCTATAGTGCAAAAAATTAAAGTTAAGAAGGTTCAAAGTCAAACTATTTTCAAATTTTTTCACTTTTTACTATAGTAATGGCAATTTTGAGTGTTTCTTGGCAAAAAAAAGGCCTTGGTCCTTTAGGATCAAAGTTTCTTACAAGAATGAATATCAAATATTTCTAGTTAACATTTAAAAATATATGTATTCAAAATTTATTTCCTTGACATAATGTCTTTTATTAATAGTTGGAAAACATACTCATTCTTTGATAAAAAGTTTGAAAGATGAAACCTCACCATTAGAAAAGTTGGAAAAAAATTCCTTGAATTTCATTGCAAAGATCATGCAATTTTCATGGTCTACCTTTTCAAAAACAAATTTCATCATTTCCGTAGTGTTTTAGTACAATTTTGTAAGGTTAATTTTCATTTTTTTTCTTAGTTTTTTTTCTTTCGTCCACTAGAATACTACAGATTTGAGGTATTTATAGTAAAACATACTCCCTCTGTCCCAAAATAAATCCATAGTTTCTCATAGGAAACTATGGGAATACCAAAAATTTATTTTAATATAGAGGGAGTAGTTACAATTTTTTACTTCATAGGTGGTTTGCACTACATTAAATGACATTTGAGGCCTCTAAGAGACTGCAGGTTATCTTGCGTTCCCAGACTTTGGAAATGCAGGATAATTGCTGGCTGATGTGGCCGCAAATTTGCCAAGTCATTTTCAAAAAAATAAAAATAAAAAAACTGCTTAGAATGATATTTGGGCTTTTTTTTAATAAATAAATAATGATAGCATGTATCAGCTGTTCGCAAAATCAAGCCAGCATTGGGAACGGGCCTGAAACGGCCCTCCAATGTCATCTAATGATTTTTATTTTTATTTTGACACAAATAAAGAGAAACTTTATTGCAAGAAAAATAAGAACAAGAGCCTAGCCGCAAGCGGCTTGGGGGAGCAAGCAAAGATACAACAAAAACATCAAAGACAATAAAATACAATTGAGCGCCAGCAGTGGGGTAGTTCTTGCCCCGCCAAGGTGCGAAGTGCTTAGGGAGGTTGGAATACAAAGCCAACCCACAGCTTGGAAAGAGCCCACTGTCCAAAAAAAGCCCATTGTGACGAACCATCGACCATTGTGGCAAACAAATCACTGTGCGCCCATCTAATCTCAAACCGCAACTTCGCGGCATTCCCATCCGTCGAAAACAACCATCTATAGAACAATCCATACACTACTCACCACGGCAAACTTCCGGAGGATTCAATCTGCACTAAATTTCACTTCCTGTCATATAAGGGATTGTTTTGTATATGGAACCTTTTGTGCTGGGCTTGGAGGCTTCAATTGACTTGAGATTTCTTTTGGATTAAGACTCTATCTAAACAATTTCAACTTTAAATTTGTGATTTTGTACATCATTTTCTAAACTACTTGAAACCCTCTAAGGAGAAACCACCCAAATTGTCTCTATATCCATTCTTGACAAATAGACTTCTAAGTGTGTCCTTCCAAGTGTCATTCCAAGTGTCATGAAATTGTTTCTATATTTAACCCCTAAAGGATCAACATGCATTTTTTGGCAACATAGAAATTTTGGGCAAGTACATGTGACTAGAGATTTGCATATTTTAGGCCTAAACTTTAATAGAAGTTGTGGACAAGTAAAATCTTTCATATAAGCAAAATTTTATGACATTTGGAATATAAGTAAAAAGTTATGGCTTAATATGTTACTTTTTTTCCCGGTCGGGCAGTCCGGGCAGATTCAAAACCTTTATTTAAATAAAACATTTTTTCAAATTCATCAAATTGGTCACAAAGGATGGGAAGTTTCTTATAAAAGACTTTTTCCAGAAACAAAAATTCGAAATTGGTTTTTTACATTTATATATATGTAGAAAGCTTTGAACTATTCCATTTTGATTAATGAGATGAAAGTTATGAAGAGTTTTAGTTTGTGGGCAGCTATGGATTTTCTACTCTAAAAGAAACTTTGAAGTTGTTTATGTAACTCAATTTTCAATATTTTTGGAAATTAAATAAAATCATAAGATGTAGATTGTTTATTACAACATTCCAATCATTGGAATTGGCATTTTTCAATTCCATACCTAAATTCTTAACAATTTTGTATTTTGAATCATTCTCTATTTCTTTCTACTTAAATTTTTTCTCCTATATGTTGTACAATTCCAAATGATGTGAAAATTTCAAGCATGTAGCTAACTTGCCTAGGAAAATGAATCTAAAGAAGCACCACTATTTTGGACATTTTTTTTATAGAAAAACGAGCTTGTGAAGTGCAGCTGCCCATATTTTTGCAAGGCCCAAAAAAGCACTGTTATGATTTCAAACACTCCTGTCTTTCAATCCACCCAGTGGAAATGTCTGAAATTTTTTCTTCATGTTCTTAAGTCAGTGTGTTACAAGATTCTATGGTTACATGTGTCCAAAAATGTTTTTTATTTAAAATTTGGTACTTCTAATACAAATGGCAATTTTAGAGCATTTTTGGAGAAAACATGGTCATGGAACTTTAGAGGTTAAATGCAATTGGTTGGTTGCTGATTTTCTATATTTTGGTTTTAGGACCTAAATATGTGACAGTTTCAATGGCCTCGAGAGTTTTACTTTGAAAAATTCATCAAAATTTTATGTCTTATCCCCCATCTTATCCAGAAACTCTAATTTTGTTTTGAAAATTCAATAATTAATACTACAAAAATGTTTTCTTTCTAGAAAAAGATACCTCCAACTATTCCGAGTTGCTTCTTTTGATGATTTTGGGTATTTTCACCTTATGCATTCAAACTCACCAAAACTGCCACTAATTCCCAAAGACAATGACTTCATGCAGATGCAATGCTCACATATATTACCCAAATGTTGCTCCAATTTTTTGATGTGCACCTAGTCCCAGGTGACTACTACAGTTGGCACTTTCCTCCTTTCCATACTAAGTCTATGCATTTATAAAAATGTTTGTAACCACATGTCTCCCAAAATTCTCAGCATATTAGAGTTAACAGTAAAGGTCTCCCCAGTTTGTAACAGGGGTGTCAGAGGAAAGTTCAACTGAGAATAATCATAACTGAGCCTCTGGTTTCCCTCTGACATGAGGGATAATCCCCCCCTGGATGCCTTGGGGGGGGGATTTTAGTTATAATTCAAGAAATTTCATTGGTTCACGCAGCACTGTAGATTTGATAGGATGAACGTCAGTGGCTTGGGGGGTCCTGATGTCGGGGGAGCAAAAGGGACCCCCCCCCACTCAATGTTAATAATGTTATGAATACTCCATCCAAAAGAAACACAGCCATCATAACATTCAATAGCTCTACAGCGATGGTGTAGTATATTCAACAATTCAACAATGTTTCATCAGTAGTTACTGATGAATTAGCTAGGTGGAGGATACAGAGGCACACCATCACTGTAGAACCTAGGCAACATCAACACAAGCTACTGAATGTTATGATGACAGCTCCGCCAAACTCAGACATCATACCCTAGTTTTGATATTTCAAGGAATTTAGTCTTGTATTTTTCTCAAACTCTAGCTCCTGGTCCCTCATTTCAGACACTTTAGGATCAACTCTATTGTCCATCCATGGTCTGGTAGAGGGCAGACTGCTACAGGACACCATATGACTGTAACATTCCTTGAAATTGTCCAGTTATTCTTTCTAGCCAAGATGGACGAGCCAAAGGACACTTCCTTAAATTGGTAACTCGCCTCAGTGGTGCTCAAGGTTACGTACTCCATCCACTGCCTTACCCAATTTAAGGTACACTAATTGTTTACAACACTCCAATCAGATGCCTACACATTGCAAGCACTTCAAGAGGTTGCTTTTGTTAGCACTGACATTAGCATGTGAGTTAGAAATGCAAGCCTATAATATAGGTGCGTAGGCTCATGGGCTCAAGATCCTAGGATTCACATGCTAACAACTCTCTTTTCCTTATGACTTATTCTGTTGGTCAAGTAGGTCACAATATGTAAAGTGGTTGCATACTCCAAACCCTATCTTTTGCATTTCTTTCCCTCAAAATCAACACAATACACTCACTTTGGCATGCCACAAATTCTTGAGAGGAAATTGGAAAATTATAATGTAACCACCAGAAAATAAATTGCTTGGGTGTCAATAATTTTTTAGTGTGGAAATATTTCCAATACATTTGTTAACATGGTGCAATTTGAGTTTATGAGAATTGTGGAGACACAATAAAGTCCATGGCGGGACCATTTAGAGTTTGAGTGTTAAACTATCTAATTTTTTTCAGGTCATATAGAAACTTATTTCAAAAAATATACAAACAAAAAGCATTTGAAGAGAGGCCACCGACAAAGCAACTAAAGACTATCCATAGGCAAAGTTGGGCAAGTTTTGATCCAAGAACCTTGTTACCTTTATTGCAAATAATGCTATAAATTACAAGAAAAATAGGGTCTCAAGAAGGCCGTGAAATTGGATTAGCAGTGATGTTGGTACATCACCTATTGAAATATTTTAAAATTTATTTTCTAAGAAAATCAGAAAAAAAGTTTAATAATTTAATAATTGCAGTTCCTACTAGCCGAAAGTTGATTACCTAGGACTGAGTTTTAATTTAATAAAAAAATTAGGACATCATTTTTGATCCATAATTGGGAGCCTTTTTTAGGCCTCATTCTTCTTGTCAAGTTGACCCCAATCACTGTTAAAATAGACCAAAGCAACATTTAGGAGTGAGGTTCCTTCTTGATTACGGTATACTAGAATTTTCTCTCCAAGCAATACAACCATAATTTGTAAAGTAAAACTAGCCCAAATGTAACGCTTTGTCTTTCTTGAGCTTTCCCAAGTTTTAGCACTTCTTATTCAATACATAATCATTGCAATTAATTTTTGTTGAAACTTTGGAATTATTTTTTGCATGCATTTTTTGAACATAGTGTTGAAATGAGATGTATCCAAAGTAGACCCTAGGCTCTCATGTTCAAAGGATTTACTATTTATAAAAGAATCTAGATGGGATAGTTCTGCAAACAAATTGCAACTGTGTGTACTTACTTAACAAATATAAGTTTGGTGAACGCTCACACCATTCTACAATACCAAACAACATTTTCCACTTGTTTAATCCCTAAATGACCAAACATTGTTTTTTGGCAACATAGCGATTTTGGGCAGCTCACTACAAACGGAGTTTTTATTTTACTTTTTTGAAAATTTCACAAAAATGTGCCCGAGGAGTAGCTTTAAGGTCCAACAATTTTCATAACTGTTGACTACACAGTTAAAAAGTTATTGCGTGATATGTGGTTTTTGTTACTCGGTGGGCTGCCCGGGTTGCCCGCCGAGTAACAAAAACCACATGTCACGCAATAACTTTTTAACTGTGTAGTCAAAAATTATAAAAATTGTTGGACCTTAACCCCTAAAGGACCAAGGTGATTTTCCTACCAAAAACCACTCAAAATTGTCATTTCTATTGCAGAGAGAAAAGTGTTTAAACAATTGGTTTTTTTTGCATATCCAATCATAAGATCTTATACTTGACTAGTATATAAATATGTGGAAGAAATTTAAGAAACTTTGAACATTTAGATTGCAAGGTATATGCATTTAAAGTGAAGAAAACAAGTTTTTTTCCACCTTGCTTGACTAGATTTTTTGGCTTTGAGTCTTTTTAGTTCAAATTTTTTGCACTATTGATTTTGATTTTCTACTTGTTTATATTAATTAGTTGAGTTGGGAATCTACCAAAAAAATTTAGGAAAAAAATCACTTAATTTTCACTCATTAAAAAATTGTTAAGTAGAGGTGGGTTCAAGATTGAAGAAAAAACTACATTATTAATAGCTTTTAGATGGAACTGAATCACAATAATTCCAACGGTGAGATTGTTCTAGCAAGAAAATTAAACCCTGTCTAACAAATTCTTTTGAAAAATTCTAAAAATTGCATTCAAAAATGATTTCTATAAGTTACTTTTTCAAGAAGATGCTTAGATTGCCCGAAAAACTAAGATTGTCAGTAACTTTTTCAGTATTAGTCCAAATTGAATGAAACAAAGCTTCACATGTAGACAAAAATAGAGTCTTTGAATCCAAAAGTTGAAAAAAAATTATTTTGACTTTTTGTGATTATTTTTGTGCTGCCCATCAAATTCTATTTTTGCTTATTGTGCCATAACTTTTGCTTCCGGGCATCAATTAAAATAAAAGTTATATACTCACAAAGGTCTTGCAAAAATATACAACCTCAAAAAATTCCAAAAAATATTTCTAAAAATTGAGACAATAGGAACTTGCCCGGACCCAAATTGTCCCCTAAGGGGACAACCGGTCCTTTAGGGGTTAAAGTCTACTCTACAATTTTTTTAAATGAATTTTGAATGTGATTTTTTCTCCAAGTTCTAGTGTATTTGAGGCTCATTTCCAAGAGCTCTCAACACTACGGGAAATCAAAATTGCAATGGGTACCCTTGTACAAAAACTTGAATAGAAAAATCACTATCATTTATTTTCTAGATCGGATTTTTGGTGCTAAAACTAGACTTCAAGAAGAGCTTTCTAAAAATATAAGCTACTAAAAATAGTAGCTTGGTTAGGTTTTATTTAACTTCAAAGTTTTTCAAACACCAAATTTTGGTGCCTTGGGTATTTAGGGGTTAATTCTAAACTCTCAAAGTCCCCTTAGGAGACACTTGGGATTTGGGGCATGCTCGTATGACCTCAAATTTTGACCTGATTTTTTGAATTTTTTTTGAAGATAGGGAATCACATTAGCTTTCAAAATATAATTTTTTTCTCAATCAGTGTCTGAGAGCAAAAGTTTTGCCATTGGAAGTCTTAAAAGCAATTTGCCACGTGGAACCAAAAAACACAAAAATGAATTTTTTTTTCATTTTTCATTTTTTTCTAAAAGATTATGTTTTTGTCTACATTTGAAGCTTTGATTCATTCTATTTGGACTAAAAATGAAAATTGAAAAAACCTTAAAATGTAGACAAAAACAACTTATAGAATTTATTTTTGAATGTAGTTTTCAAATTTTTTCAATTTTTTTTTGATAGGGTGAAGCTTGTTTTCAAGAAGAGTCTCCCCGTTGGGATTATGATATTTCAATTCCATCTTAGAGCTATTAACAATTTAGTGTTTTGTTCAATCTTGAACAAATTTTTTATATGTAAAAATCAAATTTTGATATTTTGAAATTTTCCCTTGCATCTCAATTCAAATGTTCAATAAAAAAAAGTTAAACCTATGGTCCATAGTACAAAAGGATTCTACAAATGGTGGTCAAAGTCATCTAAAATTGCAAGCTAGCATTCAAAAAAACTTATTTTATCAACTTCAAATGCTAATATCTTCCAATTCCATATGGTCAAACTTCATGACATTTTTATCACATGATTAGAGACAAGTGAAGTATAAGGTCCTATAGTTAGATTTTTTTTTTTAATTTTTTTTTTGGTTTCTTGGGTGATTGCAGACATGGCAGTTTTGAGTGGTTTCGGACCCATAAAATGCCTTAGGCCTTCGGGGTTAATGCTTCCAAGTAAACTTTTGTTTGGTTTCTACCATTCAATAGTCTAAGTTTTTGTTGGATCTTCTTAGAAGAAGATATGAGATTCTAGATGTTTTGCATACATTTTTTGAACATTGTATGAATAAATTGTGAATTTTCAAATTATTGCAAATACATGTATTTAAAATTGACACAAGGCTCTCATGAATTAATGATGCTCATTTTAGGCATGATACTTAGAGGTTGGTTTAGAGACAATAACAATTTACAAGCAGTTGCTTGAAGTTACCTATAAGATTTTGAGTCTTTGCTTGAGAGAGGTCTAAGGTAACATCATGTCTACACCTTTAATGCAATCCCTACTTGGATCAAAAGGCATAAATACCGAAATTGGCCCTTTTCAATTGCATCCCTTTTTAAAATTAAAAGATTTCCCATTGCTATAAATGTATACCATTGGCTACATGCACAATGGTATAATATTGGACATATATTAGCTTTGCGTGATGTTTATCCTATTAAAAATCTATTTCTTGATCAAAGATGCTTCAATTTAGTATTCAATTTAGTATCCACATGATTTTATTAATATACAATTTGAATTACACAAACAGAAGTATTGAGAACAATCAGTATCTGTGGTTTATTTTTTTCACTTTTTTTCACTTTAAGCATAGATTTAGCTAGCTTGACCTTTGTAAATCATGGGTCCGAAGTCATTGAAAAGCATCATGTGCATAGAACAGGAATGTAAAAGTAAAAAATAGAACTAAAAACATTGTAAATACTTTTAATACATACATACGTTATAAAAATGGAAAAAAATTCTAAGTCTAGCAAAAGTAAAAAATAGAAAACAGTTCCAAGTGGAAAGCCTTGGTGATCATTTGCAAACATACAAACAAGCAATAAAAGAGGCCCGTTACTGATATAGGATGGATTTCTGTCAATTTTAAAGGGATTTCACAATTTGAGGGTCGAATTGGACAACAATGTTAAGTAACTTTGTCTCCTTAGGTTTGAAGAAACCTCACAACTTCAAGAGTGAAATGTGCTTTAGTACCTGTGATTTGCCAAAACCATTGCAATTTTTGTCGTTTACTAGCTTTTGAAGCAAGTTGCCATACTCGACATTCATGTACTTGAATTGAATTTCCACCTTAGATTCAGCCTCAGTGGTCCAAGCCATGTCACAGCATTCACAAGATGACATATGAAACTCTTAATGACTTAATTTATGATGACAAATCCGACCTTCACTAGGGTATTTTCATTGTTCAATGTCTAAATTTGAGTTTTCTTGTACTGCCCTATTCAAATTGTACTTTGGGATGCACTTCCAATGATAAAAATTTAAGTTCTAATTATAAATGGATGAAAACTGAGCAATTTATAGAGTGCATTGAGGATGTGCACTGATGATGCCCTAAGTAAGATAGTGTGCTGTAAAAGCAACCCTCTCCTTCAAACCAACCCTATAATTAGTTGTAGAATGGATTGCAGCAGCCCTTTTTTTTTGGCAAAATGGAGCTAGAAAGCACCATTTTATAGTGAACATCTTTTTTTCGCCAAAAAAAAGTAATCTTTTTTTGCCAGAAAAGTTTCAATCCAATTTAAAATATGGATGAAATTGTCAAATTTGGATGAAAAAGTGTATGAATTTGATTGAAAAGTGTTTTATGGTATAAAAGATAAATGTAAGAAGAAATAAAATGCTTCACCAAATTTTAAGTGATTGCCATCCTAGCACTTTTTCAAAAAAAAAAAAAAAAGGGCTGGATTGCAGGTGATCTTTGAATGGACCACTTTAGCTATTGAATGCATCAAGGAAAAATTGTTTTTCTATTGCAAGAGTCAATCATTGACCTTGATTTCTTCAAATCACTTTAGAAGTTGCAAAGGGACGGATTTTGGGAGACCTACACAAATAGGTACCTACAACAAAAATCTTTGAAAATTCATAACTAATTCAAAAATGCTTCAAAAAGTATGAAACCACTTGTGTTACGTTCAACATCTATTTTTCTTTCTCTGAAAAATGAGCTAAATATATTTCTGATCATGCAAACCTATGAAAAAGGCGCATCAGCCCTTAAAGGGTCGCTTTTAGAGCCTACTACCTTAACACTAATTGTATCATAAGTTCACAACACTAAATATCATCAGTTGCGTACTGTACTGTACAGTATTTCGTATGCCGCAAGAACTGATCTTTTTCTTACGATTCAGTTAATTGCAGGCCGGGTCCTTTTGCAGTCATTGCGGACTGCACGCCAAGCGTTTACGCGAGCAAGCAGTGCATTCACTTCTCCAAATCATTGTCTTCTCCTTTGCACATTAACCCACAATTGAAACAGTCTCCCGCCATTCCAGGAAACGTGTTTTATGGCAAACTATGACGCAGGGCATACAGTGGTGGGACAGATATTTATATTCAAGACAGAAACGCTACGACCGAGATTGCACTTAAGAAAATGCCTTAAAACCTGCAAACAGACATCCCAGTGATCTGTAAACCTGCATTAAGTTACACAGTCTTTGTTAGAGTACATCTGGTGTCAATCCTTCGCATATGAGCAAACCTGTCACCTCATTTAACCTAACGTTCTCAACGAGCCAGGCCAAGCTCGTGAAATAATCTAGCGTGCAAAATACGACTTCATTCAAACCTAGAATGATCGTCACATTCCGACCAGCCTATAAAATTCCCCCGTCCAAATTAGAGTTTTGAAGCGCATCTCTTTGGGTAACAATGGAGGACGCAACAATTAAAGAGCCACGGCAGTGCGGCAGTCCGGTCAGTACTGTATAAAATAAAGTGACGACATGTCTTGAGATCTCTTTTCTGGGCAATGCTATCACCACAAGAAGAGAGAATCCAAGACAATCCTAATTAGCAAAGTCAATAAGATGAGGACCTAACTACACCTCGCCAAATTTTTGAACAGTTCTATAGACCTATGATCAACCAAAGCAAAGGGTTCAATTTCTAAATCCTATGTCTAAAACAGAGGTGATTTCCTCTTCGATGAATGATCTGTAACTCTCTACAAAAGAAGGCTAGCATAGCAGCCCCTGTCAAGAATACAGTCGTAATTTGGCTTCGAATCTGTACAAGCTTTCTGGCCGAGGAGTCATCTGTCTTTTTTCCCTTCTTGCTGTCGTTTCCCCTTCATCCTGTTCAATCTTTCTGTGAGAGCTGCAACCTCATGCTTCTGCTGCTCCATCAAGTAACCCTGTGCGGACGCTGTGATAATGGACGCAACAAACCCTGCCATCATCAGCTGTACAAGCGTATTCCATATTATTCCAAAGGAGAATCCACCTTTGACAGCCTCCGCAACGCCCACGTTACCAGAAAGCTTGTCCTTGGCCGTGCCCACAGCAGCCATAATACGCGGCGAAAGCCGGTTCGAAAATGGAAGATGACTAATCACCCACGCCATCCCCGCCTCGAGCGCCTCCAGTACGTGCGGATTACAGGCGAAAATCACGGACAGAGTCTGAATGTGCGTCTTGATTATAGCTTTCCCAATCAACGTGGCCAAAAAGAACTTCCAGAAGGGAACCAAGAAATGACCACACATCAGCCCTGCAAGATCAAAGAGCGGATTCGGAACCGAGGCGAAAATCAATATGGCAAAGAACCCAAGCTGTGAGAATCGTCGCAATCCCCAGACTTTGAGACGGTTATACAAGCTTGGATGGTCCTGCTCTTCTGGTAAATTCACCAAATCTTCAAGCTCCTTCACTTTCTCCCCAGATAACCTCGCAGCTCGGGAGACGAAATAAGGCGGTAGCTCCCCAATCGCCGTGCCAACTCCCCACAAGACAGCCTCCAGTTGCACTTGCAGCAAAACCTTTAAGACTGGAACCACATAGCCATCGGTAGACAGCCTTGGAAACATGGGCTCGCCCAGTTCGAAGCATTCCTTGTGCTGCCATGAAGAAGGGAACCCCCACTGAGGAGTATCATAAGGCACCAGTTTGAAATCCACACGACCACATTGTGAAGCTCGCACTGCAAACATGGCAATGTGCGGCCCTAAATACAAGACAAACGTGTGCAGACCCGAGCCGAGTCCAATAGAGGATGCCACACCCAGACCTATCCACCATAGAGCAAAACGAAAGTAAGTCATGGCCATCCTCACGTAATAGCCATGAGGCCCGTCCACCGCAGCGAGAGCAATCATAATCACAATCGAGAGAATGCCGGCAGTTACAAAGCGAACGTGGTGGCTGAGAACTTGGATCCACAGATTCCGGCATTGGTTCTGAAGAGAGAGAACAGCGAGCTTCAGAGTCTCAATTGGTTGCCTCAATAGGCTCACTCTCTCCCGTTGCAATGTGTGTGATCTCTTGAGATCTGAAACTTCAGGAAGGTTGTCCACAGAGTCCGCTTCTTCATGTACAATCTCATCTGGGGTCAACAATGGATCGGTCTCGGACTCCACCACCTCCTTGACCTCCTCATTGCTGCCTCTGCTATCCATGCTGTCCACCTGGGGTTCAAATTCCATGGATGTGCGACCACGAATGAAACGTTGGCTCCTCTCTTACTCCTGCGAAAATGCAACCACTTAGAAAACCAAAACGCTCTTGCTTTTCACGTTGCAGATCCGCCCCTCCGTGGCCCAAGTCTGTGGCTTCTACTGCAAGCATAGAACTAATGAGAACGTAATTCAACAATGTAACGTCAATTCTCACGAAGTAATAGCCTATGATGTCAATCACCGCTCCAACCTCGATACTCACGACCGGATTGCAATCCACGAAACCCTAATCAACTCTCCTCTTTGATAACGCGACTACGACCTCTCTATCTCGACTCTACGCAAATTCAACCCCTTACTCAACGCGGTCGCGTAATACATAAGCAATCGCGTCAGGAAAGCTTACCACGGCGACAATCCGTCGTCTCCACAGCAACCCTTCCCCTCACGCCACAATCGCGAAACCCAATCGCGAAACCCTAATTCATCCCCCCACCACACTCGACCCCGACTCCCAGAAAAAAAACCAAAGTCCTCCAACACAGCAAGAAGAGTACCCCACCCCCACCCCCACAATGCAGCGATTGATTCCCACAAGCTCCCCCCCCCCCCCCCCCCCCCCCCTCGGTGTACGTCACCTACCGATGCAATCTCAATCTCATTCTTTTCTCCACCAAATCAATTACCGCCAACAAACAGAGTACGTCACTCCCTCGATAAACTCCGCCAGATGGGTTCTTCCTTAAAAAGCAAACAAAACCTCCTCCAACTCAAAAAGAACCATAAAAAGAACCGACATCAATTCTCCGCTCCGTCTCCTGTCAACCCCACGACCTAAATCAACGCACGTAACTCGAAGCGCCCCCTCCGCCGTCCTACTGCAATCCAACCCATCCACCCAATCAAAAGGACCGAGTCTCCCTGCCTGCAGCAGAATGTTTCGTCCCAATCGCACTATCCTACGCAAGCACGTACGCAAGCTCTGTGACTGTCGTCCAGCCCCCGAGTCGAGAGCGCAGGCGAGTCGAGAGGTGGGGGCAAGGGAAGCTTGAAGTGAAGTCGGTCAAGTCAAGTCATTCTTATGTCAAGGATGGAATCAAGAGGGCATCATGAGGGAGGGGCTTTTACATTCATGCGAAGTTCAGTTGCGTCGATGTTGCGAGGAGCGGATCTCGGTGGTGGGCGTCCAATGAACATGCTCGTGAACTGAGGTTGTGGGACCACAAGATTCTTTTTTGTGCCGGAAGACAGAGTTGTCGTTGTTGCGAGTGATTGATGAACGAACGAACGAGAGGCAGGCAGCCACCAGGGGCGACGTGGAAATGGAAGAAAGAGAAAGCGTAGCGGTCGCGATGCCGCGCCGGGACGGACGGATTGGTGGGCAAGGGTCCCTGCGCACGCCGATGACGTACGCGGCTGCAAACTCGTCGACGCGGCCGAGGGGGGCTTCCGCACGTACTAGTCAGAATTGACGATTTGCTGGCATGAAAAAGAAGAAAGTGGGGATTGGTCCCTCCACTTGTTCTTGACGGGGATTGGGTCCATGGTTTGTTATGCCTGTGTCATGTCTGTCCTCTCGGCCCTCAGAAGTGATATATTTCAGAAAAAAAGAAAAAGAAAGAGGGAAGTATTTGTACTCAAAACTAAGGTAAGATTTGCTCACTTGAAAGTGCTGGTTTTTTTGCCTTTGGTAGCTTATTGGTCAAACTGTAGCCTTATTAACCCCTAAATGTTTTTGACTATGATTTCACCAAAACTGCTTTAAAATTGCCATTTCTAATACAAGTACTAAATTTTAGAAAAAAAAAACTTTGAACACATGTAACCGTAGGATCTTGTAGTACATTGGTTTAAAAAGATGTGGAAAAAAATTTAGAATTTTCCACCATGTAGATTGCAAGATAATAGCGTTTGAATTGACAAAAATCCTTTTTTAATCACTGCAAAAATCCAGGTAGCTGCCCTTCACAAGGTCACATTTGTATGAAGCCATACCAAAATGGTGGTTACCCTTTGAATTCATTCTTCAAGGCAAGTTGTCTACATGCTTGAAAATTTCAGATCATTTGGAATTGTACAACATATAGGAAAAAAATAGTAAGTAGGAAGAGGTAGAGAATGACTCAAAATACTAAATTGTCAAGAATTTAATTATACAACTAATAAATGCCAATCCCAAAGGTTGTAATGTTGTAATAAACAATCTACACCCAATGTATTTTGTTTTTTTCAAAAATATTGAAAATTGAGTTAGATAAAGGACTTTAAAGTTTATTTTAGAATAGAGATTCCATAACTACCTCAAACTAGAACTACTCATAGCTTTTGACTCATTTATCCAAATGGAATGATTCAAAGCTTTCCAAGTATATATAAATATATAAAACTAATTTCAAATCTTAATGTTTTTTAAAAGTGTTTTTAAGAGAATTTTTTTGAGCTACCTGGGCTGCCCGCCAAATACGGAAAATTACACATCATGTGATAATTTTATATCCATGTAGTCAAAAGTTATGAAAATTGTTGGGCCTTGAAGCTACTCCTTGAGCACATCTTGTATGAAAATTTCAAAGAAAAAAATAAAATTTTGATTTGTAGTAAGCTGACCAAAATTGCTATGTTGCCAAAAAAATGGTGTTTGGTCCTTTAAGGGTTAAGAGAAACCCAACCTAAGTCATTTTGTATTTTTTTGACACTTACATAATATCCTATGAATTTTCAAAGTTGAAAGCACAGGATACCTATCTACTACTAGACTCTTCTTATCTTTGGAATGACATGGCCTTCCATGATTAAGGTAGTCACTAAAATATTTAGATTATTGGACCAATAGGTGCATTCTTTGTTTATACATTTAATAATAATGAACCTTTTAGATTGCAGCATCAAGGTCATTAACTCCTAAAGGCCATTGTCCTTTGGGGTCAAATGGGATTTGGGGCAGATATCTACGGGCTGAATTTTTGTCCAAATTTTTGAAACTTTTTTCAGTAATAGAAAAATTGATAAGCTTTATGGGAATATAATTCTTTTTTCAATCGGTACATGGGAACAAAAGTTATGTCTAAATAAGCTCAAAACATGGTAGAGGGGGCAATAATTTTTTTATTAAAATTAAAATTAAATTTATTTTTTCTCTCATAGAGTATACTTTTGTTTACATAGAAAGCTTTAATTCATTCTAATTGGATTTGTTATGAGAAGGTTATGGACAATCTTGTTTTGGGGGCAATTAAAGCATTGTAGGATTCATTTTTGAATGCAATTTTTACAATTTTTCAAAAAAGAAATAGTTATACATAATTTAGTTTGATTGCTAAAACAATCTCACCATTGGGACTAGTGCATTTTAATTCCATCGTAGAGATATTAATAATTTAGATTTTCCTTCTATCTCATACCTACTTCTACTTAACATTTTTTTAAAGTATAAAAATTCATTTTTTTGAACTTTTTTTTTCCTAGACTCTCAATTCAATTCTCTAACATAAAGATTTAGAGCTCAAAACTCTGTAGTGCAAAAATTAAAGTTATAAGAAATTCAAAGTCAAATAATCTAGTCCCGCAATGTGCTGAAAAACTTGTCCTTTTTTTACTTTAAACTCAAATATCTTGCAATCCGTGGGGTCAAAAATTTTGGATTTTTTTTGACACATTTTCATACTAATTAGATGTAAGATCCTACGGTTAAATGTGAAAAAAAGACAGTTTTCAATTTTTTTTACTCTTTGCTATAGAAATGGCAATTTTGAGTGTTTTTGGTAGAAAGAGGCCTTGGGCCTTTAGGGGTTAAACGCCCATCCTTGAAGCAAAGATGCTTCAACTCCCAGCGGTTGTTCTACAAAGCTTGAGGCATTTTTGGATGATGTAGTGGCTACTTTGCCACCTTATTTTTCTTCTCCTAAGAGACTAGTAGTGAAGCAAAAGGTTTCATGGTGGAATTAGGTGCCCTTACCTAGGCACTTTGAACTTGTAGTTAACTCTAAAATGTTGGTAGAGTGAAAAATGCCTATTAATAGTTGCAAAAGAAATTGGTCGAAAAATAGACATTCAAGTTAGGTGTAAGATTGTATGATTAAAAGTTGCAAAAGAGATTACAAATTTGACCAATCTACTTTGTTTTCAGCGTGTGCTATTTTGTGACAATTTTGCTCAAAAACACCCAAAAAACTTTAGGAATTGATATACTACAATAGAAGCAAACAACACCATTTCCACATAGCCCAATGGACATGGCAAGAACAATGAATAAAGAATCTTCATTTTCTCATTCCGTGAGCATTGAAGCAATTATAGTACCAACTGAGAACATTTTGAAGATAATAGCCAAGTTTGTTATTTTGCTTAAGGACTAGGAATTTAACTTATAAACTACAAGCAAATGCAAAGATGAGTAACAAGCACACAAAAAGGTTTGGGATGCTTGTGTTAGTTCTCAATGGTTGATCAATCATTTTAAAAGGGACGTAAATTGCATACCTTACTTGGAAGCAATGTATGTTAACCCCTAAGAGCCCAAGGTCTTTTCTACCTCAAAAAACACCCAAAACTGCCATTTCTAGAGCATTCATCAAAAAAGTTTGAAAAATTGATTTTTTGGAAATGTAACCGTTGGATCTTGTAGTTAACTTGTTTGAGAACATGTGGTAAAAATTTTGTGAAGTTTGACCGTACAGATTGGGAGATATTTGCATTCAAAGTCCTTTTTTTTTTTTTTCCCACTGTGCCGGAAAATTTCAGATGCCTTTGACCGCCATTTGCTGAATTTTTTTCCACTACTGACCTCCAATTTCTAATTTTTTCTTATGGGGAAACATCTTAGGCATGTGCATGCCAATTTTCAAGGCAATTTAAGACAATCCGGATATTCAAAAAAAATAAATTTGCCACTATGTCCCAAGAAATGACAATACAATAGGCCATTTTCAAAAAAAAATTCCCATCACACACTTGGTGATCTACAAAATCTGAACGATGGATTGAAAGATGCACTTGTATTTTAGAAGTAGGAAAAAAAAAATTTGAAAAATGTCAAAATCTCTAACATCTACAAGCTCCTAAAGCCTCATGTGACCTCCCAATAGGCACAACAATAGCCTCTCTTGCCACCTCTCCTCTCTTGCCACCTCTGCTGCCCCCTTGGGAGTCAAAGTCAGATTCTTGAGGGGCAGCAGATTCCCGAACTGAAATTAATTTTCAAATGCTCATAACTTTTGGAGGATAAGTCGGAATTTGATGAAATTTATCTTCCCGTGAAGCTAATGTGATTTCCTATCTCCCAAAAAAATTTCAGAAAATCATGTGAAAAATTGAGGGTACATGAGCTTGCCCAAAGTACCAAAAAACCCTCCCATGGACACTTGGGCTTTTAGGGGTTAAATAACAAAATATTATTAGATAATACTTAAGAATACATTATGTATTAAAATATACATGCTCTGTTAAATATTGAATCCAGGATGAACATATGATATGAGAGAATACTCTGATAATGTAATATATTATATATTGCTTTTATTATCTATGATTTATTGCCTTACAAGTCCAAGTCTTGTGAAACCTTCATGGAACACACATTTTTGAAGACTTTATAAATAACTACAAACCAAAATATTAGCCCCGTGATTGTAGAATCTAATGGCCAATCAAGGAATCACTTCCATAATTACAATCAAAATATAATATCAAGTTGTCTTAATAGGCAATGTAATTAGTTTTGAATTTTTTGTCATTTAAAATGCACATTTGTACTTCGAAATGATCTCTTTATGTCACCAAAAGATTGGTTTTTTAAACATAACATATACAAGTATTTCGAAAGTCATGAAACATCATCTTCCATTATTCTAGATTGCATTTGAAATAGTGTGCATAGTGCCCTTGCCATTGTGTATTAAATTAAAAATAAAAATAAAATTTTACTTTTTTAATTCATAAATTTTTTAAAAATCAATATAACTGGACACTATAAGAAAACTATGTGTTGGCAATGTTTTACCACTAACATGCAGTGTCCAATAAAAAATCAAGATTTCAATAGCTAGCTAGTCCGACAAGGTAGATTTTTGTGGACATTGCAAAGAACATTGGCTTTTTACTGTAAATCTAAGTTGATGTTATCATTGATGTTGATGTTTTATTTGACATCATTAAAGACGTATTGATGTTTTCTGAAACGTCCAAAAAAACATAGATTGCCACATCAACAAGTAGATCCATTTTGACTATGGGTAAATCAATGAAAATCACTACGGTCTATAATAAAATACTAACCAAATGTGAAAACTTGAGGGAAAAGTCAACCCAGTAGCATGCTTTGCAAAAAAAGGGCAATGGATGAATGTGCACCATGGATGAAAAAAAACACTCTTTGTACAAGTGGGGTGGTAGGAAGATTGACAACCTATATGGGATAATATAAGCAAGAATTGTGTTCAATGTAAAATGTCTAAAACAACATGGTCTAGATGTCTAAAACAACATCAAGATGTTTGAAACAACGTTGAGATTTACAATGGTCAAGTTTCCATATTCTAGTTATCCCATATCTTTTGTCTCACTATGGACAACAATGAATATAAATAGGACCTCTCAACTCTTCATTCTCACATATTTTCAATGAAATAATTCCTTCATTTGGCCATCAAAAATCTTCTTGATGGTAGATGGTAAGTTTTTTTAATGGATGTTGAATTCAACAATTGATTTTGTTCATTATTTTGGTTTCTTTATGTATTTTAAATAATTATTTTTTACTGACCTTGACTGAAATGTACAATATACAACAATTGATGTTTCAAAAAAATGTCTATCTAGACATGATCTAAGTTGATGTTTTAAAAAAATGAATGTGGCGCTTAAAAAGAAATGTCTATTGGATCACTTTAGCTGAAAGAACATCATGTTTCGCTATCCACGTCAACAAAAGAGGGTGCCATGTCAAATTTGAAGGGGTCCACATCACAAAGCACGTAAGCAAGAAAATGGATGAAATTTTTTCCAACGTGGCCCTGTTTGCCTACGTGGAGATGACTTGTTCACCAAATGGCGCATCCTAAGAACCTTAGAAGACCCTATTTTTTGTGATGTAAAAAAAATCGAGTTGAAAAAGAACATATTTTCTAAAAATTAGTACATATTTTGTCCATCCATTATAATAAATATTAGATGACAAATATGCTAATTCCTTTTGCGCCAAAACAAACGCCAAGACCCCTTTGTTAAAACATCACAAAAAATACAAGATTCTTATAGTGGAGAGATACATGGTTCCAAAGGTTTCATCGTAACAAACTAAACTAACTAACTAATGAACTAACTAATTTAATGTAAAAATACAAGATTGATGTACCCTATGCCATTACCAAAACATATAATCATCAACACTTCTAGATCAAGAAAGCGATGAACTTTGTTTTTAGCATAAGAAATGTAACGTCAGGTAAGAATTTGCTCAGGTGGTTCACCATGTACCAGCATGCGTGATCCCACCAAGTGAAGAACTATTATGCCTTGAATTTGACTTCGAGTGGCATGCACACCATAACTAGGGCCAGTGGACATTCCACATCTCCTATGGGTGCTTGTTGCTACGGTCATGAGCTGGAGGAATATCAATTTTAACATGAAGCTTTACATTAGTCACTGGACATTTATTATGATCAAACCCGTAAAGCGCAAAGGCATTTATCAAGTTGTGTCCGTTTGCAATGATCTGTCGACTATGCAGTATCAACTATTTGCATTCTTCCATAGCTGACTTTTGGAAACAGTCCCATATTCTCTATATAGATAAAGATACGGGAGCCAATGAATTCACATTGCCAATTGACCATATTCTATAATCTTTTTGGGTAGCTAGTTTGATCCTCAATACACTAAAATTGGTAAACAATGTTGGGTGATAATTAGTGTTGTTCCTAGTTCTTTACTCCCAACACTATTTTCCAACTTATGTGTAAATAATATTGGGGCACTTAACTCCCACTGTCAAACTCTGGCCCTTCCCTGGGGAACTCTGCTTTCCGCCCTGGAGAGTGACAATGCTTGTTTCTGTTGAACCAACGCAATGCTCGTGATGGGAAGCGAGAGTGGCATTGGAAATACGCTGCATAAAGCAAAAGGAGTGTAAATCCTGATCTTTGTCAGCTCTTAAAAATTGTTGCTCCATACTGCCCAATTTGCTCTGACTTCGACTGCCATCATCTCACTCGCTTGTCCAAAGCCTGTTGGGTTGTGTGGAGAGGTGGAGACTTCTCTAGAGATCAAAGGTGCTCCTTCCACAAGGTGGGGTGGAGTTATACTCCGTGGTTTCCCGCCGCGCAGACGGATTTCAAACTTCCGACGCCTATATCTTTTTATTGGTGTATGTGATTGAACATTGGATGACACCATTAAATTTGTCTTTCTCTCTTCTATTTTCTTTAAAAAATAGTTTTTTTTTTGTAGCCACTTTTTTTTTACAGCCACATTTTTAATTTTTTTTCAATATTTTGACCATGGAGTGCCTCTGCTTGCTAAGATTCCTCCCAATGCCCCTCCTCGACGTCTTCAACAAGTTTTCAACCTTGTCACTTGCTGATCTGTCACTTCTTAGATGATTGAGGACATCGCCATTCAGAGCTTCGTTGGCCTCAATGCTTGGGTCATTCAAGCATTTCCGGAATACTTTCGTGACCAACGCCCTACCAATCTCATCGAAGCCAACCAATGGTGACAACAACGTCACCAATTCCATGAAAACACTAAAGGTCCCATCACTCCATTCTCTTGTAGCCAAAACTGTTTGGGCAAAAAGAGGCGCAATTCTCCAAAAGCCAGATCAGGTTGAGGTAAGAAGAAGAGCAATTAAGTGCAATATTTGTATCCTATATTATTTGAAAAATTCAATCACCTTTGCAAATAAAATGTCAAATTTTCATCTCACCTATTTTTTGAATTTATTCTTTCCGTTCTTGTAGCTCCTAAGGCCATTTTTATAGCCTATTTTGCTGATCCCAAAGACAATGTTTTGTTGGTTAACAAAATCACAGTGAACTATGTCAATCAGTTCATGGATAACCACAATATTGTCCTTTTATCTCAATGTGGTCGTTTGACTTGTAGCCTTGAAAAGAAGCTTCAAATCAAAATGCAATCCACCTACCATTTGGGAGTCTTGCAAAGGGAATTTTCATCCAGGGAAGTTTAATGAAAATCTCATAGAAAATCTAGATGAAACACATTTCGATGTCAATCTTGACAATAGTCAAACTTTAGGGTTTTGAGGAGGTACAATTGTCAAATTCGCTGAAGTTGTCTTGGGTGGGGAGTCCATAACCATGGTGGTTTGCATTTCAGGAGGCGGTTGTGCCACCATAGAAGCTCCTTTGCTCATTTTCTCAAATGAAAATAGAAGCTATTATATCCAAAGTTTGATTGATAATATTCTTAGGGTTTTTTATAGAACGGGCTTTAAAGGTTGGATGGACCAAACCATCTTTCCCGAATACTTTTTGGAACCTCGTGCATATCAAGTCGATCTTTATCAACGCATGATGATCATATGACTTGATAATTATAACAGTCATCCTATGACCTCTAGATTGGATGCTGTCTTAGCTGTCAAAAACATAGTTTTCAAATTTTTGCCTTCATGTTCTATTCACCTTTGCCAACTAGCAGATACATTCCTCGTCTCAAAAATCCAAGATGCATGGACAAAAAGGTGGGAAGCCAAGAAAATTGATTTGATACAACTAAATGCTTGGCAAAATGCACCTCGAACAAATGGACAATGGTCAGGAAAGTTGACAAATCCGGAGAAACGTTTTTTTGTACAATTGGTTGCTGATAATGTAGAAGATAATAAACAAGAGGTGGATGTTGACAGCATGTCCTATGCTAGGAAAGCAATGATTTGTTGTGGCTTGGCATTAGGACTTGATGGATCTTGGAGTATAGGACAATTGTTTCCACATCTCCAAGAGATAGTTGCAAAACATTTGCAATGCTTTCAAGGGCAAGAACTGCCTAATTTCAATAGGATAGTTTCAAAATCTTTTTTTGATAAGAGAAACTTTCATCCGCTTAATTCCTTTATGCTAAACTTTCTTCTGCTTTTCAAAAAAAAAAATTCACAAGGTTTTATTTTTTCAAAAGAACAATCTCACCATTGGGATTAGTGTTATTTAATTCCATATAAAGGATATTAATATTTTAGAGTTTCCTTCTATCCCGTATATACTTCTATTTAAAAAAAATTTAATATGAAAATTAAATTATTTGGATATTTTTTCCTCTAGATTCTCAACACAATTCTCTACTATAAAGATTTAAAGCTCAAAACTCTGCTGTGCAAAAAATATAAGTTAAAAATATTCAAAGTGATAAAATCTAGTCACACAATGTTGTTTTTTCACTTTAAACGCAAATATCTTGCAATCTATGTGGTCAAAAATTTTGAAATTGTTTCCACACATTCTCACACTAGTTAGGTGTGAGATTCTACATTTAGATGCGTCAAATAAACATTTTTCAATTTTTTTACTCTTTGCTATAAAAATGGCAATTTTGGGTGTTTTCTGGCAAAAAAAAGGCCTTTGGCCTTTAGGTGTTAAGCAAGAAAAGAACAGATAAATGATAAAGAATGGAATATATATTAGGCAAAAAATTTAAGCAATGACAATGCCTCCTTGGTGTTGTCTTATTATCTTCACATATGTTTTCTTTTTTCTCAGATAAGATTAACTTGGAATGTATACAAGCATCTTGAGAACAATTCTAGTCACTTAAACTTGACTATGAAATCTAAGAAAACAAAACAAAACTAACAAACAAACAAAATGCATGGATTTTATTCAACTTGTAGTTTTTTTATATCACAACAATGCATGATTATATACAATCTATGGTAATTAGACTACAGTTACTTGCCTTCTTTCTGTCTTGAATTGAAATTTAGATCTGATTTTTGCAAAAAGAAGAGATCAAAACAAGCATTAGGAAAAACTTTGGCCTTTAAAGGGGCCGCGAGTTTTGCACCCCTGCGGTACAATTATAGGAAAAATAAGAATAAAAATTTATTTTTTATTTTTAAAATTTTGGATGCACACGTAGCACTAATGGTACTATATCAGCGCCACGTCAGATCATTTTATTTTTACATAATTTTTTTATTCTTTTAATAATTGCACTACAAGGGTGCCAAAAATAAAAAACTTGCGGCCCCTTTGAAGGTTGAAATCTTTTGTATGATTTGCACTTGAAGTGGTGCAAATAAACTTTCTTAAACTTTCAATTTATTTTCAATACATTTTGAAAGGTAGAAGCATCGCTAACACCTTGATTTTTTTTAAATCTCTACTCATAGAAATATCAATTTTTTGCAATTCTGAAGATAGATCATACATTAACTGTAGGATAATTTGATCATGATATGCAGGGTTGCTATTTTGTGAGCATGTGAGTGTGAGCTTGTGAGCTTGTGAGCCTATAAGCATATAATTTTTTAGAGATTCCACCTAAAAATTTGAGCCAAAATTTATTATTTTTGGTAAATTTTGGTACCTATTACCATGGTCCCTTAAACAACCTTGATTTCTACTATTGGACTTCATTTGAAATGACTGAGGTTGTTCTATTGAAAATATGATCACTCCCCTCTTATTGCTAGGTACCCCTCGGTGTCGAAAGAAACCCCCTAGTTGTAGAAATAATTAATTAATTAATTAATTTTTATTCCTGCAGCTAAGGGGCTCCCTTTGACACTGAGAAGTACCCTGCAATAAGATCCATGATGCAACAATTCAATGATCAATCAAACTAAAATTCACTGTGACAAAGATCATCAGATCTAAAAATAATTCTTACACTACTAGAAATCATCCGAATCAACACAATTGCACTCAAAATTTGCAAATCAAGATGTCTGAATCAACTTTATTAGGGTTGTCTTTTCTAGTAGTATTATCAACAAAATTGAAAAGAAAATCTAAATGAGTCCAACAAGAGTGCATTAACCCCTAAAGTCCCATTGTCCCTACGAGGACATAATGGATTTCGGGCAGGTTCCTATGAGCTCAATGTTTGGTGAAACTTTCTGCAACTTTCCCATAAGATAGAAATACTTATTAGCTTATTGGAAATGTAATTTTTATTTCAATCGGTGTCCGGGAGCAAAAGTTATGCTACAATAACTTCAAAACGGGGGAGACTTGGCAACAAAAAAATCCATAAAAAATTGAAATAAAATTTTTAATTATTTTTTTCTAATAGATTATATTTTTATATAAATAGGAAACTAGGGTTGCTAAAGTGTGAGCAGGAAGCAACGAGCGTTGAGCAATGAGCAATTGCATTTGAGCGATAAAAAATTTATTTATTATATTTTTCAGGTTTTAAAATTGTTATTAATTCCACATTTAGATATGAAGTTTAAAAAAAAATGAATCTTGGATATAAATCATTTATTTCATTCATTGCTTTAAATGGATGAAGATGATGATGGATGAATGTAGATGAAAGTTGGTGGATGAATAAAAAATTCAGCCTTGAAATTTTTTGTATTAAATGAAGTCAGTTGCATCATAAAGCATCTGATTTAGAGATGTATAAGGCAAAATTATTTGATATAAATGCAAGTGATGTAAACTGTTTACATTGTAATGTACACATATCAAACTTGAGTAGGGTTCTAAGAGCCTTTTTGGTTTTGAGAAGGCTCTTAGAAAGACAATAAGCATCTTACATACCACATTCACAAGGGATCCCTAAGAGCCTCCTCCATCCCAAAGAGGTTCATATGGAGACAATAATAAAGAGTAAGGATGGTCGTTCTTATCTTCAAATTCTGACAAGCCTTATTTGGGTATAAGGAGCCTTCCTTGCAAGAGTCCTTTGGCACTAAGAAGGGCTCCTCGGATCCGAGGAGCCTTCCTTGGGTTCCAAAGTCTTTTTTGAAAGAGCCCTTCAGCACCCAAGGAAGGGCTCCTCGGATCCGAAGAGCCTTCCTTGGGTTCTAAAGTCTTTTTTGAAAGAGCCCTTCAGCACCCAAGGAAAGGCTCCTCAGAACCCGAGGAGCCTTCTTTAGATTCCAAGGAGCCTTCCTGCAAGAGTTTTTTGGCACCAAGAAGGGCTCCTCAGATCCGAGGAGCCTTCTTTGGGTTCCAGAGAGCCTTCCTTGCAAGAGTCTTTTGGCACCAAGAAGGGTCAAAATTTGGTCTATGAAGTCAATGTTTTTAAATGAAAGGTTTTGAAATTACAAAAAAAAATTAACAAACCACTATAGAATTGATTGTTTCATTTTTTTAAATGAACCTTAACGATACTCTTTGGTTCCAGAGAGCTCTAAACCACAACCAAATTATAATGTAGGATTGGTTGTTATATTTCTTCAAATGAAACTTGAAGGTGCTATTTGGCTTCAAGGAGGACTAAACTAGCCTCAAAATAGTTAACAAAGTTTTGTGGTCAACAATGCAAATCTTAATGATTTTTGTGAATTTTTATTTTTGAATTTAAAAAAATGAATTTATATTCTATTTTCTAGGATGTATACTATTGTGTATAAATGAAGTCTTTTTAGATGGATGAAGAATGGATGATGTGGATGAAGTTCATCTGTATATAGATGAATGGATGTCTGTTCATACAACATTTGCTTGTAACATTAATTATTTGATTTACAAATTTTTTTTAATTATTCCTATTTCTGTTTTTTGACATTATTATTTTTGAGGTGTGACAATACTATTTATTACTCTAACATCTCTCTTTTTAGTAAAATTACTTGCGACAAGTGCTCAAGTTTAATAATTTACTGCTCAATGCTCAACGCTCATATTCTAGCGTCGTTGAATAGGAAGCTTTGATTCATTCCATTTGGATTACTGATGTGAAAGTTATAGAGTTTCTTATTTTGCGAGCAATCAAAGCATTTTTTTGAAAGAAAAAAATTCTTTCACTTTGAATGCTAATATCTTTCAATCCGTACAATCAAATATCACAAAATTTTTACTACATGATCTAAAAAAAGAGTAGTACAAGATTTTGCGGTTAGATTCTAAAAAAAGCATGTTTTTTGATTTTTTGGATGAACGCAACAAAAGTAGCAGTTCTGAGTGGTTTTTGATAGAAAAATAGCCTTAGGACTTTAGGGGTTAAGAAAAAATTATTGGTAACCTCCATCAGCCTTGAAATGAATCCATGCTGTTGTAGGTAGTGATCAACCAATATTCTATACAAACTTATTTACATATCCATTCATCTTTCACATCAATTGAGTTTGTCATTTTCATAATGTATAATTCTAATATTTTAGATAGCACTAAAAATTATAATTTTCATCTAAATTTTGCATAATCACGGTAATAGGTCCACAATAATGGGTACTAAATTTATAGAAAATAATAAATTTTGACCAAAATTTATAGATGGAATCTATTTTTAGAAATAGTATTAAATTTTCTAGTACTTTTTCAAATTTTTGAGTTCAATGCTTACATAATCCCCGCTCAATGCTCATAGGCTCTTGCTCACAAGCTTACAAAATAGCACTGCTAGTCTTCTTATTAATCTCTTAGATCATAGAAAATTCTTTACTAAATCTTTAATCCTTTCATTTTTCCCAAAAAAGAGTAAGATTACAGAAAAGAGGAATGCATGTTCACATCCATGTACAAAACCTACAATATCAACCCACATGCAATTTCCAAGCATAATAGGGCATTTTATTAGAAATTACTTGTAAGGTAAGCAGACCCATTCCCGACTACTCCCTAATGCCACACTCTATGACAAACCCCATCAGCGTGCAGTTGAGATCTAGAAATCACGTAATTAATGAGCTAATCATTGATGAAATTAGGCGGATGCAAATTTCAGGCAACTAATTTTTTATTTAATGTATTATCAGAGTGGTTTCAGAAACATAAGAAGTTGGCAATGACACTTGTTTGCACAATCGCGTTTTTGTTTTACAATTATTGGTTATCAATCACTAGGAATTTGAGAAGTGGCTTGAGCATGACAAGTGTAGGTGCAATTCTACCGTAATAAAATGCATTGCCAGCTAGAATGGCAGCCCTTGATGAATGGCAGCAAGGTTTCAATGAATGGCACAACAGACAATAACTTTTGCTTCTAGGTTGAGAGCCTATAAAATGATCAACTCACGGCACACAAATCATGTGCTACCTTCCAAGGTGCATAAATCAACAAGCTATACAAGAATATATTGCATAGTTCATTGATTGTGATTTGCCATTTTTCTATCTTTGTGCATCGTGTAGTTTTAGTACTGTAGTTTGGCAAATTTGATCATTGCAAATTGGGTAGTTCTGCAAGTTTGACTAATCAAAGGTTCTACCAACGGATTATGACTTCCTCATTTGCTAGAGCAAAGTGTAGACATTGTTGTGGTAGTTGACAGTGACAGCAACTGGCAACTTTGGTAAGAGTGAAGACCCATGCTCATTGTGAATTTGCTTGCATTTGTATTTTGTATGAAACTTGAATATTTACCGATGTCTCAATAGGACACAATTAATATAAGAAATTTCCTATGTCCATGGTGCTTGATGTACACATCAAAGTGAAGAGCACCTCATGGTCTCATTAATTTCACAGTCATCTCATTGTACAATAGACATTGTGCAATAGAGAACAATAACTAAGTGAAAAACTACAATCATATAATTGTACAAAAGACTAATCCACAACTTCAATAATACTCACGCTAGTTTCATGTTTTCCACCATTTCACCTCTCAGTCACAAACCATTGTTAGGAATTTTGCAATGCCGTCATGAATGCTTGTTACAAGACATTTCATTGTTTCATATAAAAAAGAAGTCCTTGAGCTTCGAACTCACTCGGCACTAAATAAATTTTCTCTAAGATGTATGCAACACTCAATTGTAATTTATTACATGTTACAGAATAGCATTTAGGGATTACCTGAGAAACCAACGATAGTCATGGGAAGCACTTTGAAGTCCTTGCCACAGCCATGCAGACATGAAGTCAACCGCCTTTTCAACAACACCATCACCGAAACTCCATCACGTGCTTGGCAACCATCAACATTCTCCCTCAGCTCCCGCCTTCGGTGACCAGACTTCAAACAAGGATCGAGATTGCTGCTGGTGAGCCGCCAAGGTCTGCAATGCCAACTAGGGGTTCAATCATGGATGGCACTTCCCGTGGACCGTGGATGCCCACATCGCTGCAGGGACAACACGATGGACTTGGTATCCTTGCTATTGCTCCAACGTCAAACATGGGCCCCATGCCCCAACAATCTCCTCTCCCTTGTAAAATCCGTAGACCACAATAAGGGGCCTGGTCCAATGGCATGCTTCACTTAGCGTTCAAAGCTGTGAAGAGAGGATGTTGCCTTCAAACTGCAGCTTGACACTATAGCATATCGCCTTCATCTCTACCCAATCACTACTTCAATCGGACTGTTACAAGAAAACGTGGTCAACAAGGGATTCTGACAATTGAAGAAGAGGACAAGCTGCAATGATATCTGCTGCAAATGTAGGATCTCAACTTTTTGCTGACGATTGCCCAGCTGCGATTGAAGGTCGCTGAGATCATGCAAACAAAAGTCAATCCATTTTGAGATGGGATTCCTAGCAACGATTGGCAGCAATGGTGGCGACGGCGACATCCCAACTTGGTTCTCTGTTCCACGCAAGGCTTGGACTGCAATAGCCAATAGGGCACGGGGATTATGTCCTCAAAATGTAGACTCATTCTACCACAAATTGAGCATCTTCTACAGGCGACACGGTTACAATGAAAACCACATTTGGAACTGTGACGAGACAGGAGTTTAGGCAGGGCAAAATGTGGTGGTACTTTGCTTTCGCAAAGCGTGGCTTAAGATTTACACAACATCATCCTAGACCAAAGAGAGTGACTCAGTATTCTCGCATGCATGAATGCTCTTGGTGAGTATATTCCTCAGTTTTATATATTCTGAGGGAAGCGGATGTGTAGAAACTACATCGGAAAATGTGAAGCTGATTTGACCATAGCCATGCAAGCAAAAGCTTGGATGACAAGTTGACTTTTTTAGTCACGGATTTCACATTTTGTGAAATCCCTAGAGAACTGTGGAGGCATATCTACTATCAACAGACACCTACTTATACTTGATGGTCACAGATCACACGTGGCCCTGGAGGTAGTTCATAAGGCATCTGCAATAGGTTTAGATGTCCTTACATTGCCATCTCACACTAGTTACAAACTCCAACTTTTAGATGTCAGCATTTTCAGGCTGTTCAAATGTGCATTTTGAGATTATAGAGATGCCTGGACACTTCAAAACAAAGGGAGGGGGCACAAAACACTAGAAGAATCCGTGTTTAATGTGACGAGCTTGATTTTTCTTGACGGATTTTTCTAGACATCCACATTGGACAAAACCATGTTTTAATGTTACTATGGATGTTATAATTGATATAAAACCATGGTTTTGTCTATTGTGATGTTTAGAAAAAACCGTCAAGAAAAATCAAGCTCGTCACATTAAACACAGGTTTCTTCTAGTGGAAGGAAGATCTGGCTCAATGGGTGCATTTGGCATTGAAGAGAGCTTTGACAAAACCAAACTTCCAGAAAGGATTCATAGGCACTAGTATTTGGCCACTCAACCCGAGAGCCTTAGAGACGAAAATGGGACCCAACAGACAGTTTGTGCATTATATTGACATTTTAGGAACAACAAAGAAATGACAACCACAAGCTTGCATGGTGAAAATCGCAACAGAGATAGCAATGCTGACCGAGATCTGCAAACGAACATGGACGTTGACACAGGCAGCATGGACGTGGACTGCTCTCAAGAACTTCCCAAAGACTTCATTTTGCCACTAGCAGTGTGCAGCAATGACGGAAGAGAAGAAGACCAAATACCTGCGGACGACGCTGGCCTCTAGGAGCTACTAGGCGAGAGGGTTGTAGACTCCCAATTGGATCGTGGCCACTTCTTCGTGCAGCATTCGGTGGACCTAGGGCAAGACAACTCCTTCGACTCAGAGGTCCCAGATCTTGACGACACAGCACAGGACAAAGACCAACACAACATAACTTTTTCCAATTGCCTGAGGTTCCCGGCCTTGCACAAAGGAGAAGACGAGACTCCATTATTGACTACTCTAAGTCAATAATAATGACAAGTGACAATTACTTGCAAGCAATGGAGGAAAAAGTGCCTCTCAAAGAAGAAGCCGAGCATGTGAAGCAGTTAAAAAAAAGGAGGCCAAACTCACTAGGCAGAAGCGCAAAGAAGAAAAAAAGATGGAAGGAAGTCGCAAAGACAAAGCGATAGGCCAAGGCTGTTGCCCAGAAGGCTTTCAAGGAGCGCTAGTCCACAAGAGCAGTGGCAAAAGCTGGGGAGGAGCTTCATCAACGAATCAAATCAGTGGCTCCCCCTCTTCTCGGCCAATACACAGGAAAAACTTTTAATGTATTGTCTCCCTACTTGTCGCTAGAATCAATGACTAGCTAAGGCCCGCCTTCAAGCAAAGCGCCAAAGACGTGCACGGGCCCCCTCTGTGCACACTATTCCTCCAGCATGGGTTCACTGCGACGATCCTTACTAGGCGAATCTCGCAACTAAGGAAGAAAACGATGAAGACAACTTTGAGTAAAATCCATCGCAGTCATAGCAACGGCCACTCCAGCATGGGAGGATGTGTGAGACAGGGACAAAGACAAAGCAAGTGCAGCACCTCATCGGCTAAGCATGCCCATCTCAGTGTGTGCTTGTGGAAGATAGAATGATGGATGACGGACTTCTTCTGCTCGGCCTCAACAACTCTGCTAGCGGAGTTCAAGTTGTCGTTGCGCGCCAAGCGTTCAAAATTTATTTGTATTTGAAGCTCCAGCGCATGACTTATTGACATGCTGTGCAACTGGCGAAGCCACATGGGTGACCGCCTCCTTCGTTCTCCACTGCTCGAAAAACGGTCTATTTTTTAGTATGTTTCCGTTTCCAACTGTCAGGTAGGAGTCAGCAAAGGGACGACGTCACTATAGGTCTACAATTGCTTGTAGGAACCTACGGGTCCCAACTTTGGACTTCAATAAAGATTTTTCCATGACTTTTTATGTAATTTCCTATATGTCTTTGCATTCAGCATGAAAAGGCTAATCTTGTGAACCAATTTTTCAATTCATTAGACTTCTAGAAGTATACTATCCTCTAAAACAGACATATGGATCTGTTTACCTTATCACTTAAAGCACAAAGGTGAGGCATGAAGGAAATACACCTAAAATTGTCCAAATATGCACTCGAGTTAAATTTTAATTTTTATTGGACTCTATTTACATTTGAAAGGGACTCCATATTCTCTTAGTATGCATTTTTGTTATACTGAATGAATAATCTATGAATATTCAAATTCATGATTATAGGTGCATATTCAAAATCAATCCTAAGACTCTATACTTCAAGAAAGAATCTATAAAGATTGGTTTTGAAGACAAGTTACAATTAAGTATCATTACCTCAAATGATCAACAATAACAAAATGCATGAATGGAGCATTCAAACTTCTAAGGTAACAACATTTAATCCCTAATTGCCCAAGGCCTTTCTTGAGCTTCTAGGAATTTGCTCTAGATTGAACAAGAAGCCAACTTTTTGATAAGTTGTACCAATTTTTTTAATTATAACCATATAAATTCAAACTAGACATGTTAGAGATCACATAGGAAAAGAAAACACAACAATATCACATATGGATAGATTATAATGTTTGATCATGAAGGTGTTAAAACTACGAAAGTGACTTGAAGTCTTTCAATCCTCTATTCACATGTCAAGTCTAAAAACTTGGTCACCAAAAAAATTTGAGGTTAAAAGGCTTAACAAGCATAATTCCAATCAATTTATGGCTTCTCAAAATCTACTCTACAATTTTTTTAAATGAATTTCTAATGTGATTTTTTCTCCAAGATCTAATGTATTTGAGGCTCATTTCCAAGAGTCCTCAACACTACGGAAAGTCAAGATTGCAATGGACACCCTCACATAAAATTTTGAATAGAAAAATCAAATCCATTCATTTTCAAAATTGGATTTTTGATGCTAAAACTGGACTTCAAAAAGAATTTTCCAAAAATATAAGCTACTAAAAATAGCAACTTGATTAGATTCTATTTAACATCAAAGTATTGTTGGCACCATAATTTGGTACCTCAAACATTTAGGTGTTAAATGCATATGAATAAAGGATTGAGCATAGTTCTTATTATTGAACTATAAAAGCTTTTTATTGGATCTTATTGTTAAATAAATATTCTAGAATCTCTTAGGATGCAATATTTGGACTCTATATGAATAAACTATGAATTTCAAAGTGTTGAAAATAGGTGAAAAAAAACAACCCTAGGATCTTTAGGTATGAAGGCTGTGCATTATAAGCAAGAATCTAAATGGGACAATTTGCAAACAAATCACAAGGTCTTTAGGTATGAAGGCTGTGCATTATAAGCAAGAATCTAGATGGGACAATTTTTAAACAAATCACAAGGTGTTGTTACTTTAGTGTGTGACTATCTTGGTTTCAACATTGAATTACAGTAGTAAAAATCACTCAAAATCGAGCATGTCCCTAGAAGCATACCCCAGCAAATCTAGATGATAAATAAACGCTCACAGCCCACTAATCCACAAATTAGGGCAAAGAGTTTGAAAATCTATCACTTTTTGTGTAATGCTCTAAAAAGGTCACCTAAGTTTATTTGCACTATGTCTACATGTGACTAGGAAACGACAAACTCACTGACACAATCAAGGCTGCTACACACCAGACGAGTATCCCCATCGAAAGTCTTCATAAGCACTGCAACTGTGTCACGTCCAGTACGAATATTCCCAAGTAGAGAATACAAATCAAAGTAATTATAAGCTAATATGCACAATTGATACATGATGAAATTTTTCTACAACTTCCATGAGTCGATATAGCTTTCCCATTAGTCCGATCCGCTTGTTGAAGTTGCATTAATAAAATATTTTCTACCGTAGCCATGGAATGAGAGATAATATACATTGAACTAGTCGGAGGTAGTAGGCTCATCACCTCCAGAAAAAACCTTGGAAGGATTCAATCACATGCCGGAGATAGGCCCATCAGTTCCCTGACGCTTCCGAAGATTCCAGTGCAAACCTTCACGAACGCTTCGAAGGAAATCGCATGTGGATTCCTTGTCACATGCAGCCGGAACAGGCCATGCGGACATGTGACATATCAGAGCATCACCTTCACTCAGCTGCTGCCTGTCTTTTCCATCAAAACTTGCCCAAGCCTGGCCCCTACTGTTAAGGGGAACCTGCAGCTTGCACGCAATGGCAATGAATCGTCAATTAAAATATATAATAAACTAACAAAGCTGCCTTCCACTTATGATTAATCTACAAAAAACTACTACCCCAAAAATCTATTGTGAGTGGTTAAAGCAGTATCGATCAAACACAGGTTTTAGCATTTGGATCAGTAATGCATAACATTATTAACAGCGGGTTCCCTTTACCTACCACTAAAATAAAGATTACGCTAGTGAGGTGTCAGTGGCACCTTTAATTAAAATCCATCATCAAGAATGTAGAGGGATATTCCATCCAAGAAACACCTCTCAAGAATTTGATCTTGGAGTCAAAAACGTAGAAACACACTGGTGGTAAGTAGCACACAACGAAGGGTCACTCACCTGGATCCTGATTGTCACGTACTCGGGCAAAATCAATGGCCTGAAGGATAATGAATGGGGACAAATTGGTGTAAATAGAATGCCTGGAACCTGTAAAACGAAAGAGATTCAAGACATCAAATTTTCAATCTAACATGATACCAATGAGTATATACTTTTCAGATGGACTGAGATTATCCTGACTATCAGCTTCCAAATGCACAACCAGAAACCTGTAAACCTGACTGCAATAGCATCCCTTTTCAGTAAGTGGGTTGTGAAAAGGTGGTGTATAATAGTACTTCGCCATTCCACTGTAACAGACCCCGCCCGCACCAACACAGGGCCAATTAACTAACTGGGGCGTTAAGGTTCACTAACTAGTTGGATGTAACTAACATATTGGGCGCATACACTTGCAAGGTAACTAATGAAGAGTTAGGCTCTCAAATTAAGTTACTGCTGCTAATTGGTTGGTGCATGAATTTTTAGCACTAGAAAATATCGTATAATCCCAGTTAGTTCACAATTGACAGAACGGGCATTAAGTAAAACTCCCACTTGTGCTACTTGGTGCGGGCATAAACGGACACTATTCAGCTGCTGCAGGTTACATGGAGTTCTAGGCGTCAAGAATGGAACACAGAATAGTCGACTCAAAAGCATGTGAACGAAGACCTCCAAGCTGGTAAACAAAACCAGAACAGATGTGCATGCAATTGCAAACCAAGGGATCCTACCTGCGGGTGAACCATGGAGCCACCAGCCGCCAGAGAATATGCAGTGCTCCCTGATGGAGTAGAAAGAATAAGGCCATCTCCTTGTACTGATGTGACGAAAATGTCATCACAGTAGCATTCCAGGTTCGTAAGAAACGATGACATGCCTCGGTCAATCGAAACCTCGTTCAGCACCAGATGAATTTCTGGATCAAGTGGATCTTCACCTTCCTTGAGTTTATCCGGGTTCCTTACAATTTGGCAATGCAACCGATGGCGAAGGGTGATATACACAGGACCTTTTATCAACTTCTGCAAACACTCCTTGTAATGATCCGTTTCTAATCCGGAAAATAGTTAAGGGTAACCGGAAATAACACTAAAACACCAGTACTACGTGATGTAGTCAAAGGGTAGAAATTGATTCTAAGAAATCAGACATCTAATATATTAAGATTATCAGTCAAATTAGACTGTTTTAGTAGCTTTTAGAAAACATCATACCCATGATTCATGAGGAGGACTGCATGTGGTCAAGGTGATCAACTGGAGGCCTCTCTATATATCATGGGAAGGACTCTTTATGATCACTGTGACCATAGAGAGACCGCCTATGAATCATGGAGAAGGTTCTTTTTGCGACGTAGTCTTAACAGTTCCAAAAGAGTCCAATTCTACTGAGAACCGTGTATATATACAGGAAAATGAGGGTTCAAAATATCTACAACAATCAAGAACAAATCCGAAATCGTCTTGAATATGTAGGATACGGAATGGTGTCATGAAACCAAGTGAGCCCATGGAGAAAGAAACAACCGGAGGCACAGGTCCTTTAAACATATTTGCTGCCTGCACATAGCATCATCATTCCATTAGTAAACAACAAGATGTGAAGGCAAGAAAGGGAATATTAACCACTAAATGCCCAAAGCCTTTTTTGAGCTTCTTGGAATTTGCTCTAAATTGAACCAAAAGCCAACATTTTATTTCTTTTAAGACTTTAATGGGCACAATATTTGGTCATAATACAAGGAATGGAACTAGCACACTGAGATTTACAATACTTGCTACAAACCCTAGGTTTCACATAGCCGAACTTCAAGGAATTTCTTGGAGGTTAAAAGAACAGAAAGAAGAGTGACAGATTTTATTAGGGAAATTCAGGACGTAAAAATCGACCATGCACTCTAAAGTGTATCTGAGAGGTTTTGTTCAATTAGTTTCCTCCAAAAGAAATGGTCAAAATGAAATTTACCCAAAGTACTGTTCCATCACCTCCCAACGTGACTACCAAGTCGACTTTGTTGTGCAGCTGCAAGACTTCTTCCTCTGTGTAGATAAAAGCAGCACAAGGGTATTAGCACCAAGGGTATTATCATCATAATGCAAACCATGGTCAGAAATATTTCACTGGTTATGTAGAAGTGGAACTCATTATCGTGTTGCTTGCACTTCGTTCAATTGAAAACGCTAGTAGTAGAAAACGAGACTAGCACATGACAAATTCTTCCAATGAGTAACGCATACGGACCTCCTTGGCCCAAAATTCTAGATAAAACATATCCTTTGACTGCGCACCTGTATCACAAGATTGAACGCAACTGAAGTAGGAGTTGTCTTCCAAAAGCTCCTTCTTCACACGAGGCTCTACGAACACTCCGATCCCCTTCTCCTCCTTCAACCATCTGAGGATGTCAAGACCATGGAGGAGTAAATAAATGGTACCTACTACTCCCACAAGTATTTTAGGAGCTTCCTAAATGATAGGACCAGTATTCCTATCATCAGACAATCAACCCTGAGGACTTACATCCTCACCAATTCACGAAGCACATTAAATTAGTTGAACAGAGTCCTGCACATTTAAGTGAGTAATAGCACAATGCTAAATAGACCCAGGCAAAAAATAGACTTTGAAATCGGCCACTAACCCATTATACTGTGGAAGTCCTTAAAGGTAAGTAGACCTAATTTCGACCCTGATACTAAAACAGGGACCTATCTAGATTCTTGCCCCATCCGCTGAAGATGTGATTAGAGTCGATTTTGGGTACACCTATAATCAGCACTTTGAAAATTCATAATTTCTACATATGGTGTCCACAAAATGCATGCTGAGAGAGTTTGGAATTGTTTCTCAATTGCCAACAAGGTCCAACAAAAGCAAGACAGTTTATAAATAGGAACCATGCTCAGATGCTAAAAGGGCCGGTTTTAGGCTTATATACCTTACAAGTTGTTTTTGACTTAATTTCTAACGAAAATTGAAATATAATTGACCAAAGAATTTCAATATTATTAGATAGTTTCAAGACAACATCAAGAGAATCATTTCGTCGTCTGAGGGGGCTCTTTAAGGTCATATTGATCATACGGAGGTCTCCCTGTGTATTGTAAGGATGCCTTCATATGATCACTGTGATCATAGGAAGACCGCACCATATATCATAAAAACTATTCTCTTTTTGTGATGTTGTCCAAAAGTCCTGAAACAATCCAATTCTACGAAAAAAACTTGTTTTTACAAGTCGTTGCAATCTGGTACAATTCACCTGATCATCTCTTTGCAGAGAGCGGAGACTGTCGGAGCATTGGGCTTCGACAATATAAACACAGACTGAGGAGGTGAATCCCACGCCAACGTTATCTGCAAGCAGCTCACGTGAAAAATGGCCCCGGCTAAGAGTGAAGGCATTTTGACAAGCAAATCCAGAGGTTTATGTTCCTCGAAAAGTCGACTTCCCAACAAACCACCAATCTCCCAAAACCAGCAGGTCTGTGAACAATACATGGCATTGTGGAAGAGACAGAAACCAAGAGCAAGACGGAGAAGTCATCACACCTGTTTGCTACTCGGACTTGCTGTAGTGATATTTCCACACTCAAAGGACACAACGTCATGGGTGTGTTTCCTCGGAGATTTCTTGTCCCCACAACCCCATTGTAGTCTGAAAGACGCCTGCGAACAAAATCCATGTTATTGAAGGTCTACTTTGAAAGGAACGTACAAAATGGGACGTGGAGATTTCAAGGACCGAATAACTGACAGCAATACATGAGAATGGCATGAGAGACCCCCACCTTCTCTGCAATTTGCGGTGCATCAGAAAAGAGTGAAACATTGCCAGATGAACTGCTGTGGCAGCGCAATATTTGTTGAGAGCAGATACCATCTCTCTTGCAACACTCAGAATTGCTATGGGGAGGACAACCATTCACAGAACCTCCAGGGCTTTGATCCCCATTCTCAGCTTCGGGTTTCTCCAAATCTAATGGTTCACCAGCACTCCAAGAATCTGATCAAAGCAAATAGCCTGAGAAGTTAGAGATACTAGGTTTAACCCCAAGGTAAAAGTAGAAACTCCACTTTCGAAGTTCATAGTCGATAATAGTAACTTTCAAAGCGTAATTCTAGAGTTCAAAAAAGTAGGACAAGCTTTCTTCCTTCTATTGATACATTTTGTTGCCTTCCTTAAAGCCTCTTATATGATATATTTCAACTCCTACAGATTTGGAAGCTGACACTTTTGGCCACATAGGCACTCTGTTGGTTAAGGTAGGATCCCTCTTGGATATTTTAATAACGCATTAAGACGGTTACCAAACTCAGAAAAGAACACGATTAATAAACACCACCCTTGCTAAAGATCCAGGATAGTTCGATAAACCAGGAGATGACTGACATTGCTCCTGCTCCTGCTCCCGGTCCTGCTCCAAAGAAGCAGCACGCAACCGCTCCATCTCATATTTTCGTTTCCACTCAGCTGCTTCATCTTGAGCTCTACCTTTACTCTCAGCCAACTGCCGAAGAGCCTTTTCCACAGCTGCATCATTTGTGATAATCCCACGCAAACATCAACTGTAAGAAGTCCAACCAAGTGTAGGAATAAATGAGCTGAAGTAGGAAGCAGGGGTCAGCATAGGAGAAGGGATCAGGTACCTAACGATTATAAGATCCTCTACTTTAACACTCAAAGTCAATGGCCGGCTCAACTGAGAACAATCAATATGCAATGACATGAAAACTTCACAAGAGAAAGGGTACTGCTTCGTACTCCGCATGGCATTGGAGAACTCAACAAGATGGGTGCCGCCATCTCCAATGGAGGTTTCCTGAAGGTGTTCTTCAACTGAGCGCTGAGAGCAGGCATGAATCCGACCATTCTGATGTATTCCAACATCCTGCTCCATCTGTGACAAAGCCAAAGTAAATTATCTTCCCTTCGTTTCAGAAAGCCTAAAAAATCCATAAAACCATCAAATCATTGCCTCTCCAGTCTCACCTCCCAGATCTGCACACCGATAGAGCATCTAGTTGCTATTGATATGAAAAAGACTAAGGACATGACCAGAAAAACACATCTGACCGGGTTCATATTTAATCTCACTATTAGGAAATCCACCCCTCGAGGTATTCATGTTTACAATTGGCAGGGTTTAACCAGCTTGGAGTGTTTCTCCCCCTGTCTTCTAAAAGATGAACGAATTCCTCTGGAAGTTTTAGTTTTCCTGATCACTCAAATCAATTGCGAGTAAAGATTTGGCAAACCCAGTACATATTCTAATCGACAATATACTGCTCAAGCAAAAACAACAAGTACCATAAGAATACTGTGTCCTGTAGTCAAGCGCACAACACAACAGCCATCGCAATACCTTTATGAACATTCAACTGTGAAAGAGAAGCAAGATGATCAAAATTGACCCCGACAGCTCGTGTTAATTGCAAAATGCTGGCCCAGAAGTGTACGATTTTATCTGTGTTTTGTCCTGGGATTATATACAACCTTACCCTCGATTTACAAATAACGGTGCGCATCGTCTTTCGACGAGATGCCATGTTCTTTGAAAGAGCTGCTGATTGCAGTACATCCGGCATTACTAGAGTCTCGACTGTTGCAGCACCTGGATCTTGTGGAAGGGGACTCATTAAGTGAAGAACTTCTTCTGTTAAATTCATCTCAGGTTTCACTTCAATAACAACTTCCTTACGAACTTTACTGCTTCAAATACCGGTCATGCTAGTAAGAACACAATTGCCAGCGTCATGTGGCTTAGAAGACTTTCAAGACATAGGATTTCAAGGACTCTCAGTGCAAGTTCGTTTTATCACGATTCTCCACACAAGTCATATCCGCTTCTGCAATACTTAATTCCAATAAGACCCACAATACTCGTCCTGGTCAATAAGAGCAACAAAACTCGTCCTGGTCAATAAGGCCCACAATACTCGTCCTGGTCAATAAGACTCACAATACTCGTCCTGGTCAATAAGAATATCTTTTTACTTTAACGTGTACAGGAGGAGAACAGAGTTTTCTATAATAAGAGGAAGACAAAACCCTAAACTGCGTGATACGAATACGGAAGCTTCTCAATTCTCATGCTAAACCCTCGGATCGAAGGTACAAGCATTCCCAAGCAACGTGGATTCATGTAGACAAGGTATTCCGCTAAATTTTTGAAAAGAAGAAATCCTAAAATAAGTCGTGCTGGCTCCTCCTTGTAGTACCCTCACAGTCACTCTCACACATGCACCTTCACTTTAGTAGGTCGATTCTGTACGCCGCACACTCAATGCCCGTGTTTGGAAAGAGAACAGAAATGAACTCATCGTTGGTAAGTAACGTTTTCCGTACCTTGGGCATGTGACGAAGAAATTAGAAAAGTCGACAAGAATGTATTCCGTCGTCTCCTCCCCGATTATTAAACCCCTCGCAGGTCGCAAATACTAGAAACTGAATAAAAATTTCAATTTTACACATAATTTGAGTTCAAAAATCTTGGAATAGAGGTGTGGATCAAATCAGCGTCGTCGAACAAGCACTTGATAAGAAATTCCTGGGCAATCTACCGACAGCGGTAATGCAGCCTAGCCTGTGTAAAGTCGGCATGGCGGTGGACGCGCTCCTCCTACTCGCAACCCGGCCAATTTCAAGAGAATAAGTTCAAGCCAAAATTAACAGAGCCTCTCCATCAGCAAGAAAAAACCTAAAAAACCCTCAACATATGGCTCCAACAGTCGCAATCCCTCCGCTCCGATACCCCGACCAAACCACTCGAAATTCGGAATTCGAGACAATGCTTGGACTACCACCGCGACCACTACAAGAAATGCAGCGACGTAGTCCCTGAATGATGTTTCTGAACGAACAGAATTGAATAAAATAGGAAAATTAGGAAAAAAATTCTTGAAAAATCTGAGAAACCACCAGCACCGCTCACTATTGCACAGGGAGAATTGGAAAGGTCAGCTTCGATTGCAAACACATGGATGGTTTCCATAGCGCCACAAAACGCTGCAAATGCGCACACTTTGCAGTCAAAACCTGCGTGCTTGCTGCGAGTTGGTGCGGGGAAGGTGAGAGACGAGGAAAAGATGTGGCTTGGAATGGGGTGACGTGGAGGGGTCGAGCATGGAGTTGGGTGACGTGGAGGTCCCTTTTGTTGCCCTGTTTCCAGCATTCGGGGAGCTCCTTACGGTCAGGAGAAACTTCGAGGTTTGAAAAGGAACTAGCAAAGAGCCCTAAAAGTTGTGGAGTTTTCTTGGGAGCAGGGCTTTTTTTTGGTGGGGGATAGTGCTACACTGAATAGGGGTATTAAGGGGACCAAATAATTAAAGGGACCTTTCTTAGAAACTGTACATATTTGAGACAAGATGTACAACCCACGGTAGATATTTATATAGTGTGGGATGTATGGATCCCCTTAATATCCCTATTCAGTGTAGATTGCAACCAAAGAAAAATAAATTGGACTAAAATATGGTGACAAATCATGAAGTTTTTTGCCAAAAGACTTCAAATTAAAAAAAAAATCTTAGATGAAATCGTCAAATTGTGGAGGAAAATATATTTATGGATATGTGATATGTTCTGATTTGATATTTTCTATCCAATATGTGGATGAATGCTGAAATTTGGAGCACCACTACAATATTTTATATCACTACTTTGGCACTTCATAAAAAATTGAAAAAAAAAAAAAAAGGAAAGAAAATAAAAAGTGCTTGGGGAGCATGTCATTGAATTTCACATTTTTTTGCACTTGACTTTGTGTTGAGGGTGCAGTACAGTATCTCAGTGTTGTTGAGAAACTGGGGATCGTGCCGGCATACGCTTTATGCTTGCTTTCGGTATTTGCAGATTCATGGAACTGTGAGTCTGTGACATTACTCTGTGAGCCACATTTACTCTGTAAGCCACTCGATACAGTAGTTGCAAAATGAGGTTTTATTTTAATGTATTGTATTGGCGGTAATTTTCAAAATATTTCAAATTGTGCAAAGTGGTGCATCATGACAATTTTTTTATTATACGGAGTACCAAAATACACTAGTATGTAAATGCGTTACATTTATAGTGCACGTGAAGAAACTTGAGTAGGACCTTACTTGAAAAGCAAGTTAGTGTTTCAGGAATAAGGTAGACAAGTCTATTTCATGCAGAGTAGCAATCTTGAATATCTTGGTTGGGGTCAACTCCAAAAGGGACACATATTTTTAGAGGTGTGTGCTTGTTTCACAAATTAAACCCAAGAGGAATTACAATTTTCTGATTAAAATTGTAATGTTTGTAAATTTCTCATGTAGTCTACCTTGACATTACAAAACCATTCATAGATTGGAATCATAAATATCCTAGGAACAACCCATGACCGCTCTCCCATGTATCCAATGGTACTTGAGTGTTCAACATTAAAGGATTGAGACATTATTCTTTGTTGGCATTAATCAATGATTTTGTCAGAAAATGAGTGGATTTGGATGATAGGCTCGATGGAATTGGAATCCAGAGTAGGATGATGGAATTAGGCAATGAATAGAAATGGGTTGGTCTACCTTATAGTCTCTTGTAGTACAACTTTTTGTTCAACAAGGCAAGAAGTTGTCCATAGTGCTATCCAGGGTGACATATTTTGTAGTTGTCACATGCTAAAAATTCAAGGATGAAAAACAAAATCTTAAACACTAGCTAAAGCCACCCCTTTTTTTTTATTTTCCAAAAATTATATTTTGATGAATTGTTCTCAAACCTATCAAGTTTTAACAAACTTTAACAACCAAAAAAACAAGAAATTGAATACCACTCTTTTGACATTTTCTTGTTAAAGTCCTATTAGAATTTTTCCCTTGTAGTGCATTTCAACAAGTTCAAACATTTTTTACCAAATCTGACATGGAATATGTAAAATGTATCAACTTATTATATGAAAATAAGGGGAGTATTAGTGAAATTTAGTAAGAAATAGAAATCATGTTATGCATATTTTACATAAAAAGAATTTACTTATATTGTTTTCATATATAATGTTATTTAAAATCTATCATTTTTCTTTCAAAAAAGTCTCATAAAGAGTCTTCAAGAAACTGCATGAATTCTTTTTCTATGTCATAAGTGTTGGGCAACATTTTTCACAAGTAGTTTACATCATAATTATAATATTTCCACCTATATTTAATGTAAGAACAACATGAATCTTTTTATCAATGCAATTTATGGGGAAATTTTTTTGTAATTATGAGTTCAGATGAAATCAATGACCAACTAATATATTGAGAAGAAATTAAAGGGAATACATATAAGATATTTTTATTTTATTATTGAAGTGATATAGGTCAAATTATATTTTATTGATGTATAGTCTATTACACATGGACTCAAATGACACCCTAACTCCAATGCTAAATAATGTAATGATGTCTCAAGTGAGTTACATATAAAAAATTGAATTTTTAACCCCTAAAGCCCAAGGCCTTCTTTCTACCCAAAAACACCCAAAATTGCCATTTTTTTTAGCAAAGAGTGAAAAAAAATTAAAAATGTTCTTTTTGCACATCTAATCGTATGATCTTAGACCTAACTAGTATGAGAATGTGTGGAAAAATTTCAGAATTTTTGACCGCACAGATTGCAAGATATCTACAAAAACAAAATTTTCAGCACATTGTGGGACTGGATTTTTGACTTTGAACATTTTTAACTTAAAATTTTACACTACAAAGTTTTGAGCTTTAAATGTTTGTAGTGGAGAATTGAGTTGACAATCTACCCAAAAAAAAAAATTCAGAAATACTTAATTTTCATTATTGAAAAAATTGTTAAGTAGAAGTAGGTACGAAATAGAAGGAAAATCTAAAATATTCATATATTTTAGATGGAATTAAAATGCACTAATCCCAATGGTCAGATTGTTTGAGCAAGTAAACTTAACCATGCAAAAAAAAAAATTGAAAATGTTGAAAAATTGCATTTAGAAATGAATCCTACAAGTTATTTTTTCAAAAAGATGCTCCAACTGCCCAAAAAACAAGAATATCCATAACTTTCTCATAACAAATCCAAATGAAATGAATAAAAGCTTTTTAGATAGACAAAAATATAATCTATGAGAAAAAAAATACTAAAAAACAAAAGAGGTGCAAATTTTTTTTGCTGCCCCCCGTCCCCTATTTTTAGCTTATTTGGTCATAACTTTTGTTCCCAGGCACCGATTGTGAAAAAATTATATTCCCATGAAGCTAATTAGTTTTTCTACCTCCTAAAAAAGTCTCAAAAACTCAAGAGAAAATTTCAGCCCGTAGGTACCTGCCCAAAAATGCATTTGTCCCCCGAACTCCCGAAGGGACAACAGGCTTTTAGGGGTTAAAATATTGGAGGCTATAGTATTTTGAATCACGATGCAAAACACATGGCAATTTATATTAATTCAAACTCCAATATTTCCAAGAATGAAAGACAATTGCATCTCTTTATATTCATGTGCAATCAACATAACATTTTTGAAATGAGTTCTTAACACTACAGATCCACTTGCAAAGAAAATTGAATTGTACAAGATAATGTGATTCACTTATACATATGTATCCAAAAATGTTGACATAAAATTCAAATCAACTAAAAATTATAGATTACATGCATATTTAAAATAAATACAAGGTGCTATTTACCACATCTCAAACTTCGTAGGATAGAAGGAGTCAATTTGTTTAGATGAAAATGCATCAAAATAGAAAAAATTTTGTACTCGATACATATAGTAAATCATTTTTGCATATATTATAATATATAATATAAAATTTGTGTGACTTTTGAAAGGCATGTCTTTCTTTTAATTAATAAAAAATAGTTTTTGAAAATCCATTATATTCAAGTATTAGTTAGTAGGCTAGTACAAGAACTGACCAAATAGATTTAGATGGATAAAAGAGACATCTTTTAGAAACCGGCAAAAAAACTTTTTGCGTTTTGTCTATTATAAAAAAGTTGTATTTCAGAGTACTAGAGGATTAAATTATTCCTAAAAGTCCATTTGTCATGTTTTAGCATTTAGAGTAAAATTTCATTTGTTGTCAAAACATTGATATTTGCATATAAATTTTTTTTTGGAGATTTGATGGTGGATTTTCATTTTTTTCAACCTTGTTTAGAATACATGCATTGAACAAAGTTGAAGTCATTGTCCTCATAATTGACTTGGAACTAAAAAAAATGGTTTTTAAAGACACTCCATCAATTAATTTATCCTATTAGTGTGTGATTCTAACTTTTCAATGTCCTACTATTTTGAATTACTGTGAATCAAGACAGTACAATTTTGTACAAAGTTCCTCAAAACAATTTTTTGTAGTGATACTAATTGTGCCTTCAGCAATAGGAAAAATCAATATAGTACCAAGAAATTAATGTCAAGTAAAAGGTCCGTAAAGCACCCCTTTACCCCCTAAAGGACCAAGGTGATTTTCCTACCAAAAAACACTCAAAACTGTCATTTCTATTGCAAAGAGAAAAGAGTTTAAACAATTGTTTTTTTTTGCATATCCAACCATAAGATCTTATACTTGACTAGTATCTAAATATGTGGAAGAATTTTTAGAAACTTTAATCACATAGATTGCAAGATATGTGCATTTGAAGTGAAGAAAACAAGTTTTTTTCCACCTTGCTTGACTAGATTTTTTGGCTTTGAATCTTTTTAGTTCAAATTTTTTGCACTATTGATTTTGATTTTCTACTTATTTATGTTAAGTAGTTGAGTTGTTAATCTACCAAAAAAATTTAGGAAAAAAATCACTTAATTTTCACTCATTAAAAAATTGTTAAGGAGAAGTGGGTTCAAGATTGAAGAAAAAACTAAATTGTTAATAGCTTTTAGATAAAATTGAATCACAATAATCCCAACGGTGAGATTGTTCTAGCAAGAAAATCTAATCATGTCTAACAATTGCTTTTGGAAAATTCTAAAAATGAATTCAAAAATGAATTCAAAAATTTGAACTAAAAAGTACATTCAAAAATTTGAAATATTCTAAAAATTGCATTCAAAAATGAATTCAATAAGTTATTTTTTCAAGAAGATGCTTAGATTGCCCAAAAAACTAAGATTGTCCATAACTTTCTCATTATTAGTCCAAATTGAATGAAACAAAGCTTCACATGTAGACAAAAATATAATCTTTGAGTCGAAAAATTAAAAAAATATATATTTTGACTTTTCATGATTTTTTTTGTGCTGCCCGCCAAATTTCATTTTTGCTTATTGTGCCATAACTTTTGCTCCCGAGCATCAATGAAAATAAAAATTATATATTCACAAAGCTCTTGCAAAAATATACAACCTAAAAATATCACAAAAAATATCACAAAAAATTGAGACAATAGGAACCTACCCGGACCCAAATTGTCCCCCGAGGGGACAACCAATCCTTTAAAGGTTAAGATCTGATTCACAATTTGAGGTGCTTGACTTCTTTGAAATAGTTTTCAATATGTTTTCTTTAACAAGACAAATGCAATTGACATCTAATATAAGTTGTTTCAATTTTTTGGCCCTTTGTGGAATTAGTTATGAAATTTGAAGTTGGAACCTTTATAGGTTACTAAAGCGTCGACCCCAAGATGTGTTCACCATTAATACATTGACAAATGCAATTGAAACATTAAAGAAAGAAAATTGTAACTCCATGTTAGAGAAGCTTTTAGAGGGTAGTTGCTTTGTAGACCTCCTACCTGAGAGCCCCCCCCCCCCCCCCCCCCCCCCCCCCCCCCCCCATGATCTACTATTAAGGTGGATATCCCACCAAACGGCCACTTTTTGCTACTGCGCCAATTTTGTATCAATAGACTAGTCAAATTTTTGTATTTTCTTGTTGGCAAGCGAAAGGAGGTTCCAAAGCACCAAAGAACCAAAGAACGTGACATTTGAATCCTATATGCAAAATTTACAAAGGATCAATTTTTTTGTGGGTAGATGTTCTAAAATTGTTTATTCAACGTATGCACATATTGATTTGGGAGATGTACACAAAGTGATGATGGCGGTTTTAGCGCAAGTACGTGTTTGGGTGTACTCACAGTAACTTAAGGTAGACCAATTCAATTCCATTAACTGCCCAATTCCATCATCCTACTTTTGGCTCCAATTCCATCCCCCAAACATCCAAATCTGTTCATTTTCTAACAAAATCACTACATCAATGGCAACAACGGATACTGTATCAATCCTTTAATGGTGAATACTTAAGTACTATTGAATATATAGGAAGGCAGTTATGGATTGTTTATAGGACGTATATGACTCCATTCTATGAGCAAATTAGCAATTTTAGGACAGACCACTTCAGAAATTCACAGAAAATCAAAATTTTAATTTGAAAAATTATGATTCCACTTGGGTTTGATTTGTGAATCAATCACACACATCTAAATAAAATATTATCCCCTCTTGGAGTTGGCTCCAAAATATTAGATTGCAAATCAATGCGGCTTGTCTACCTCAGTTGTCAAACTTGATTGACTAAACCAATGTGCTGATATTCATTGAGATTCTGGAAGCAAGCGCCCGCGGCACCGCATATTCAGGCATGTTCTTGTGGAATTCACTGAGGAGAAGTGAACACACAATTATTTATACAAAAATACTGATTTAATCACGTACGTCCTCCGAAATGGATCTCATTACTGTACAGTAGTTGCTTCAAATCCTATTTGTGACCCTACTTTGCACAAGTGTGCACATGGCCCTCAAGTATGCTTTAAGAGCAGTCCCACGGCAGCACGCCAAGGGCCCCTGACACGTTCACTGCTCGAGCTCGGGCTGAAAGAGTTCCCCACGGCAGGCGTGCAAGCCTTTTTTTCTGACCGGCCACGCCAGAATTTGAGGATGGCACAGGCAACTGGTGCAGCTTGCGCATGCCCCGGTATCAGCTCCAACTCTGACTTCCATGTACGAATGTTCAACGGGGGCAGTGTCAACGTGATCCATTGTTGTCTGAAAATGGCTGGAAGGTGAGGAGGTGCGCGTGCAGGGAGATACAATTCTTTAGTGATTGGAATAGGGGAAGGAGGAGCATGGTCTAGAAGCACGAGAGATACTGACAAATTTGCTGAGAATTTTGGATTAGGGTTTTCGTATGGGATTGACGTAGCTGCAAATGTCAGGGGTTTGAGAGATTCACTGGGTGATCAACCAATTCCCACGAGCGAATGAAGTAGAGGTCGGGGGAGGGGCCGCACCAGAGTTCATGCCGTAGTAGTTGCAGCCGCCACCAATGTCGTGGAAGGAGCTCTGCGAGGTCGTGGTGGTCGATTAAGAGCTCCGGTAGCTTCTAGAGGTTGTAGACGGCGCAGTGGAGGTGGGATAAGCGAGGACTTCTTGGTCATTCCAAGCGCCGCAGGAACAGGTCAAGGAGCTTCTCCAGAATCCCAACAGGTGAGCCAAAGCATTTCGGTGAAATTTTTAGCGGAGGGTTTTCGTTTTGTTTTTTCTACTGTAGCAATGTTGAGTGTCTGTGGTTCTAGTTCTCCGAATTATTGATGATTGTCAATCCATTAGTACGCTTCAATGAATTAGCAAGCATTTCTATTTTTTGTTTTCTGAAAAAGAAGAAGAGGTTGTCGTTACTTTTGTGTTTCAGTGGCCTGTTTGTTGTTCCCGGAATTTTTGTGATGTTGCTGCTACTTCTTCAGTTTTGAAATGGATTCCATGTTGCTCAGGAGGAAAGCTTGGGCGCCCGCAGCGAAAGAGAGGGGAGAGGTAGGGGCAGAAGTAGTGGTACTCAAGGTAGAAGGGCTAAAGAATTTGTGGAATCTGATGCACAGGTAGATGGACAGCAAAGGGAGAAGGCAGGTAAAGGGAAGAATTTCAAAGCGGAAGAAGAAAGGCAGTTAACATGAAGTGTCCTAAGAATTTCATAGGATCCAATAATTAGAAATGGGCAAAAAGGATCAACTTTTTGGGAGCGTATATTTGAACACTTTGATGCACGGAGACCCTTTTCATTTAGGCCAGCTCAATTTCTAGAATAAAAGTGGGGATTATTCAAGCATGACCGTGAGCATGACGTTGCTAAATTTATTGGCATCCTCCAGCAATGTTCAAACTTGAATGTTAGTGGCGCCATTGCAATCGATGTACTTTACAAAGCCTTGGAACTATATCGAGTGAAGAGTCCCAAGCATTCTGAATTTGCTGACTTGCACGTGTGGGAGCTAGTGAAGGACATACCTTGTTGGAATTTAGGCTCTACCGTCGAGAAAGCAAAAGCTCCAGTCATGAAGCGCAAAGAGGTCTCCTCGGATTCAGATTGCTCCTTGCTGCAGCTGTCCATGGCTCTAGATGGTGGAGGACCTTCACCGGGCATTGGCAGCAGAGATGGTGGAGGAGCTTTTGCGGGCAGTGGCAGCAAAGATGGCGGAGGAGCTTCTACGGCATGTGGGAGCAGAATTAGGCCACACGGATCAAAGCATGCAAAAGAAGAGAGGAGGATTTTGAACTTGCGGGAGACTGCCGCCCTCAAACAAGCGAATGCAATACAAGCCATTGCAAATGCAGCAGTGAAGAAAATACAAATTATGGAGGATGCTAATATGATTCTCCTCATGACACATTCTGCCAATGGCGTCATCTCAGATTGTACGACTTGATATTTGAAGTTGCGGCAGGAGGAGGAACTTCAAAAATTAGAAGACCGCTTGGCACAAGCACATGCTGTGAGATCTAATGTGCAGGATCAGCCTCCACCAATTCCGGTTGAAACAAATGAACACTTGCGCATGAGAGTTGATGCAGCAATGAGTAGACCCTGCCAAAGGCAACATCAGCGTTTGCCATGGCACCTTCACGAAGACCCAGCGGAAGCTGTTGCGGCTGAAAATGTAGGAGCTGCTCCACTTTAAGTATCCGCCATAACCAATTTGTATGCGCAAGGGGGCGGAGAAGCTATTGCCGCTAAAGAGGCTGCCGGCCATGAAGAAATGTACATTCCAAACAGATTTCAAAGAAGCCAGCATACCAACGGCAACTTCATGTTGCCAACCCCTGCAAACACTTCAGGCAACTGTCGTTCTAGCATGGGACGCCTCCTGACTCCATCATCTCAGATTTGCTATGGGAATAAAATTTGATTTTCACATTTGCTTCTTTGTTGCTCTAGACTTGGAGGAAGGTGCTCAGATTTCTCTTTTATTTGTAAAAAGGTGCTCTTCAGATTTGGCTCAATGTTCCTTACATTTCTCTTCATTTTTCAGGAAGAATCAACTTAGACTTGGACAAAGACTTGCAAGAAGGCCGCCTCCAAACTCCGGACGCTCAGAACGAGGAGGAAGACTGGTATGCACATGCTGAAGAAGGTGGGAGCCAGGCCGTCCAAGGAGGAAGCAGCGACAAGATTCCTGAAACAGAAGAAGAAGATGGAGATGACCACAACGATTACTTTCCAAGCTCTGGACAGTGCGGCGAGGAGGAAGGTCAAGACTTTGCAGAACTTGAAGCTGGAGTTGATAAAGATGCAACAGCCCGTGGTTTCCACAACCATGACGTCCAAGGCTTGGAAGAGGTTCTTGTTTCCACAGGTAAGCTCCTTTTCCCTCTCCTTTTCCCTCTCCAGCTACTCAGCTTCTTTTACGCATTGTTAATGTTATCTTTCTTTGATATTGTTGTCCAATAATATTCAAATTTTTAATAATGATATTTTCAACTGCTTTGCTTGTCACGAAGACTACAGCGGAGGAAATACTTTTGAAGGAGTCCAGTGAGAACTGAGGCGCTCAATATTTCCCATTCCTCCGTAAAGGTATTTTCACAATTCTACTCCTTTCAATTTTGAATGAAGTCTCACATTTGCTTTGACAGGGAGATAATTTCTTTGCAGTAGTGATGGCATGCACATTAGAGGTTTCAATAACATGGATTGAGCATTAGTTTAGATAAAAAAGAAAGGAAGCTCTTCAGTTCATTTTTTGACACCAAACATACTGTTAGATCATTAGTACAACCGTGATTCTTGAATTGTGCTTCTCTGTGGACTCACATTATAGCTGGTTGATTGGTGAATGGCCTTGTACAGGATCAAACAGATGTATAAGTACTAGCAGCATGGCCAGCAATCCATTCCTCCTTTACAGCTCCCCTCCTTTGCAGCTCCCTTCGCATTTTACATCCTCCCTTCGAAGTCCTGCTGCCCGTCCCAGTAGCAGCTCGCTTGACTTGGAGCTAGGCCGGCAGAGTTCATGCCTCGATACAGAGATCTAGCCAAAACCAGCAGCAGGAGGAGGTCACTTAGGTTAGAATTTGAAGCACAGAACGCAGCAATAGACCTTGACACTTATGATGGCGCAGAAGAAGGAATAGGTAGTGGAAATAGAAGTTTGGATTTGAATGCTTAGTTCTATTTACAATGATTATATAGAACATTATGAATTAGAAGCATTAGCTCCTTTAAGTGCCTACAAGTGTTCTATAAGATCACCTCGAAGACTATAATGTGTGTCCTCATTCTCAATTTGTACAATACCCATAACTAAGTCTTCAAAAGAAAGATTTCGATGCATGGGGACAACTCTATCCAAATCAAAAGGAAAATCTAATCCTGCATCTTCCTTATCATCGAGAATCATATTATGCAAGATACAACATGCAAACATGATGTTTGCGATGCAATCTAGACTCCACTGCCGGCAGGGATTTTTTATAATGGCAAAACGTGCTTGCAGCACACCGAAGCATCTTTCGACATCCTTGCGAACAACCTCTTGCTGTTGAGTGAAGTGCCTCTGCTTAGCATCATCAACTGCATGAATTGTTTGCACAAAACACAACCACAGAGGGTATATCCCATCTGCAAGCAAGCAATAACGGTTGTACAGAGCAAACATCCTCTCATGGCCTTCAGCCTTCAGCCGCTTCTACCTCAAACTCAACAACATCATAAGGAACAAGATTTAGAATACTATGGAAGGTGTCATCTTCATCTTCATCATCTGCACGCATCATTTCTATACGGGCTGATAATCTCACTCTCCAGGCCTCCATTTCTACTAGCACCAATGGCAAACTCTCCAAATCCTGAAAATTAACCACTCAACTTTTGAAGCACTCTGAATTCAAGCAAGAAAAGCAAATGACCTTGTTTTCCTGGAAGCAAAGCAATGGCAAACGAAGAAGGTCGGGGAGTTTGAAAAAATGAAGAAGAAGGGGGCTGCCTATGCCTCAGTCAAACCCACCGCTTATTTGCCTGACGAAGCGTGTGGGTGACAGGCATTTTTGGGGGGCCAGGTCCTGCTGCTTGCTTGGCGCGGCTTTTTGGCGCGCTTGCCGTGGGGCAGCGCTGGTGCAGGCACGCGGGCCTAGCCCCAGGCCACGCCACATCCCCACATCGCGCGGACACCGTGGAGATGCTCTAAGGTATCACTCGAAACAATTTTAAAACTTTCAAAGTCTCAATTGTAAAAGCATGGGTGATGGGTCCCAAAAGACCCAAACAAACAAACCAAAAGCAAAACGTTGACTGATGACTGGGAATAGTGGGAGCTGGGAAGTCCAAGATAAGGTAGCCTACTCTAAAAGTGACCAGCTTCTTCAAATCAACCCTATAAAATGGTAGTGAATGGATATGAGGTCTTAAAATGGACCACTTTAGTCATTGATTGAATCTAGAAAAAAGTATTCTTTAATGCAAGAGCCAATCATTGGTCTTGATTTCCTCAAATCACTTTAGAAGTTGTAAGTGGACGCATTTTGGGAGACCTAGGGTCACAAATAGGTACCTACAACAGAAATCTTTGGAAATTCATAACTAATTCAAAAATGCTTCAAATAATATGAGACCACTTGGGTTACGTTTGTCATCCATTTTTCTTTCTCTGAAAAATAAGTGAAAAATGTTTCTATTCATGCAATCCTACGGAAAAGGCGGACCAGCCCTTAAATGGTCGCTTTTAGAGCATCCTACCTTATATCAAGTGATCAACTGCTTCTCAGTGCGAGGTATACCAGCGCTGGCCAGGCAGCATTTAATGACCTGTCGACCATTAATTTCCAACAAGAATCACAGTCGATTTAAAAATTAATCCCAGTCTCTGACCTCATGAAACACACAGCATTGATATCCGACACGCTTGGGCACAGACACAAAACCTGCAAGTGCTGTGAGAAGGTTCCACGCGTAAAATTCAGTTCATGGTACAGTTGGCCTGTAACTTGAAACATCGGTCACAAATGTGTCTAAATTTACCAGGAATTTTGTATAGCTACAAAACATGTGCAAATATATATAAAAGTATATAACAGTCATACCGTTATATCGTACCACAGTGTTAACTTGCATCTGAAATTAATTGTAGCACATTTTGCAAGCATTTTTAACATCTCGAACTAAGTAAGAAAATTACATTCAGGACCACTGACTGGTTCCACAGTTCCACTGCTCCCGGGAATTAATCTCACGCAACATAAATCATCAACACATGATTAGTGATGGGTGTCAGAGCAACGGAGAGGGTACATGAATCGTCAAAGACAATCAAATCCAAGCTACTGTAGTACAGACCGATTTGTACTCAACTTAAATACAGAATTACAGACTACACTTATTAATCAGCACAGACAAACTCCAAGCTCTACTAAGCTTACTCCATTCCATCGCCGAAACTGAGTCTTCTTCTGTAGCTCAGACTACCTTCACTTTCGCAGTTTTCCTCGCATGTCTGGGCACTTTCACAAGAACGCATTGTCGTACTGTAACCTCGAGTTCCTTGAAGTGACAGATTTAGTGAAGCTGGTGTCACTTAGTTTCAGTTGCGTTACTGAAATCGATCTAGAAGTACTTGAGTCCTAGTTTTCAGTTTTTTGAACTCGGGACAGTTGAACTTCGCAATGTCGGCGCTCTGAAACACAGCAATGATTAGTAGTAATTAGGTTTGATGACATGCACGGTACAGTTAGATGTACTCCTCTCGATCAGTGTACCTTGAGCTAGAGCTCTAGCTAGAATATTAATCCAGTCTGTGTGCTGAAAGGTCGAAGGAGCTATCATGAGGCAGTTATATGGAATCATGAGGGATTTGTTGCTGTGGTGCACTGTGATGAGTGCGTGTCTGGGAGTGGGATTCGGTGCTCAGAGCTGCAATGCGTTGTTGAGCTCCAATAAGGGCTTCACAACTTGTCAGACTCTGCCCAAGCTTGGCTCCACGTTAGCATGGGCAATCCACAACGCCACCAACACCGTCGACTTCGCCTTCTCCGGTAGGTGGTCAATTGATTTCAGTCGAATTAAATTTCAGAGCTCTCCGTTAATAATTGGAATGCAAATTTAATTAACCGTTTGAATGCATGGTCATATTCTAAAAATCAAAATGGTGTGTTTCAGAGTAGCTAAGTTGTGACGTGCAAGGTCTGACTAGCTCGGAAAATAAGTAGGATTGGTATGAATTCAAGATTTCAGTCAAGCGACTAAAACGGCGCCACTTTCACTGAAATCTGCCATTTGAACTAACGAACATGGAGTTTTATTCCCCAATGTTGCAGTATCGTGGTGGCTTTTCCACTGTTGTAATGGTCATGTTCGTTAGAATGGCTTGTTTCAGAGTATCAAAACTAGCTGCGTCAATTTCGCTGAAATCTGCCAATTTTACGAATATGAGGTATCGTTCCCTAATGTTGCAATGTTGCACTGCTGTGATAAAATTTTCACTGTTTGAATGGTCATGTTCGTTAGAATGGCGTGCCTCAGAGCATCAAACTGGACTATTTTCACTGAAATCTGCTAATATTGCAGTGTTGTGATCAAATTTTCACAGTTGGTATGGTTAAATTCGTTAGAATGACGAACGTGTTTCAAAGTAGCGTATTTTGTGACGAGCAAGATGGTGCTCTCAAAACGGGAATTGGTATAGATCTAAGATTTCCGTCCAGCACCTAAGATTGACTGCGCCAATTTCACTGAGATCGATTTTCAATTTGACGTTGCAATCTCGATTGATGCACAGGTTCGCCGTCGTCAAGCGGCGGTTGGGTAGGCTGGGGCATCAACCCCACCTCCCAGACAATGGTGGGAACCCAAGCCCTGATCGCGTTTCCAAACGCAGGCATAGCCTTGGTGCACACCTACGCCATCACCAGCACCATGAAGCGCGGCGCCGCGCCCATGGTTCCCGGGAACCTCACTCTCAACTTCACGAAAGCCTCCGCCGAGATCACTGCAGGCACGGGCACCATCACCCTCTTCGTCACCCTGAACATGAAGCCCAACGAGTCGTGGACCATGAACCATGTGTGGAACCAGGGCTCCGTCGTGAACCTAGCCACGAACGTAGTTGGACCCCACGCCATGGCTGGTGAGAGTGTTGCGTCCGTCGCAGCCATCGACTTGGCCACCAATGTCGCGGTTGCAAATGTAGATCTCCCTCACCAGAAGCTCAAAAACGTAAGACCACGTCGAACCACTTCTTGAGTCTAGCTCCTCTTTTTTTTAGCAGTTTGAAGAGTTCATACTGAGAAATGAATTTGTCCCAAAAGATTTGTTTTTGGAACTAATACATGCGATGTCGAGTACGTTTTAGTAGGGATATCAAATTTGTCATCAATTACATTTTACTCTCTACAGAATGAAAAATCGAAAATAGACATTGTAAACTTGTGAGTCCATCATGATCTTTATATAAAGGGTTAAGTTTTCTCTACTCCTGAATTTTGCAATCAATCTTTGCTCTTCCGCCACTAGTGCAGGACTATGTGAAACAATCATCGGGGCGTTAGTGTTAACCTAATTTGATCATGGGGTTTCTTGTGGGGAAAACTTCCATTGAGGGTAGATGTTTCAAAGGGGCGGTTAAACGAACATCTTCCTTAGTTTGTGATTGCAGCAACATTTTGGAGAAGATGTTATTTCATCATGTTTAGGGTTTACACTAGTGTGCAACTTGTGAGCTTGGTTATGGATCGTGGTTTGGAAATCGGTGCTGCAGCGACACGGCATCATCAGCGCCGTGGCGTGGGGATTACTCCTCCCGCTAGGCACCATGGCAGCACGCTACTTGCGTCCCCTTTCAGGTAGCAACCCGGCGTGGTTCTACATCCACGTCGCCTGCCAATGCTCGGGCTACTTGCTCGGAGTGGTCGCATGGGCCATGGGATTGCAGCTCCACGAGTACATTGTCGACGAAGGTGCTGCTGTTCCTAGCAAGCACCGCAACATAGGCATCACCATCTTCACATTCGCCTCGCTCCAGGTATGTACTTGCTCCAATGATGCTGAGATTTCTTTCTGTCTGTAAGGTACTCTAACCCTAAGCCAGTCAGAGTACACTTCTTGCATCTCCTAAAGCATTCTAACATATTTAAAACTGTGGTTTTAGGGCTTTTTCTGAAGCTCTAGCTGGAGAATTCAGTACTAAGAGTTCAGCCCAAATCACTTTCTATCATGATCATGAACGAATTTCTTTCGTAACTGGAAAGTGGGAGATGACGTTGCAGACCGCAATGAGCTAGTGACAAACGTCAATTTCGGTGCATTGTCGCAAATAAATTCAGAGAGCCAAATATTGCGTTCAACTACAAAAAGCTCTACTAAAAACGATTGTCATAGATTTATATTCTATGCTCCCGCCATAAAAAGCGCCAAAATTAGTGTGAACATCTGCCAATCTAATGAAATTGACGATGACAGCCTAAAGCCCCGGGCCATTTCCCAAACCCCGTTTCCATTCAAAGATGAGTGGCCTTAGACCTACAGCCAAGTCATTCTTGCAGTCTTTGCGATTTGAAGGCAAATCATGCGTATTGGAAGAGATGAGTTGCTGTTGGTGACCCAGCTAAATCCAAATGTCCCTCTATGGAATATTTGAAGAATTCCACAGTCAATGTCCAGCGGTGATTGAATAGGATACTCTAGGTTACACAAGGAATGGAATTTGAACACAAATTAAAGGACATTTGTCCAATTTCCATTTTGAATTTCTTCTGTGTAACAGAGGTTGGTATGACATTAATTCTCTACCGTCGCTTCCCCTAGCTTGCATTATTTTGAGTGGCCATGGCTTGCATTGCCGCAGATGCTGGCGCTGTGGCTGCGTCCCAAGCCCGACGCCAAGTACCGAATGCACTGGAACGTGTACCACCACGTGTTGGGATACACCACCGTGGTGTTGATCATCGTCAACATCTTCGCAGGTCTGGATCTGCTGCAACCCGGAGAGAAGTGGACGAACGCGTACACGGTGGTGCTCACCGTGCTCGGAGGCACCAGCTTCTTCATGGAGATCATCGTGTGGAGTGTGTGGTTGCGCCAACGAGCCAAGAAGAACGCAGGGACATTGCCCAATTGCAACAGAACAAAAGAGAATGGAAATCCAGCTGGGAATCCTTACAGAAGCCGTGAACCGGAGAAACGGACCATGGATGTCATTTGAGATGCTGGGGAATCCAATTTCTCATTTCTGCATGAGCTCAGTGCTTATAAAACTTGCCTAAGGACTTCAATTCCGGTTTTGGTCTTTGAAGTTTGCTGTCTTCAAAGTGGGTCCAGTGTAGTGTAAGATTATGTATACGTCCTTGATGACTATTTAGATCGTTGAGCTGTCTGGTTGTAAGCTGGAATTACTCTTTTTTTATTTGTTTTTAGTACATCAAAATCACTAAGGTTCAACCCAAACAATAGTAGTACTCTCCCACGAGAGTTTGAGCTGGGAATTTCTCATTTCTGAGTTCAGTGCTTTGAACTTGCTAGAGAAATCCAATTCAGTCCGGTATTGGTCTTGAGGGTTGCTTCAAAGTGGGTCCAATTTAGTGTAAGATTAGATTTTATATGTCCTTGATGCCTATATAGATCGACTAGCTATCTCCAACTGATGTGTGCTTGTAGGTAGACTGGAGTTTCTCTTCTCTTTTTTAATCTACCCCCATTTTTTTGCCCCGTTCTGCACAATTACTCTAGGAATGTCATTTTTATTGTTGCCCGAGAAAATTGCAGAGAAAACTATTGTTTTACAGAGATTTTCGATTTACCTGGTACATCACAAATACTTATATCTGAAGAGCAGATGATAATGGGAATGTTGACAGAATTTCTCGATGGACGTTACTGTGTCTGATCAGCAAGCCAACTGAGGACAGGTCTTTCAAAAGCGCTTGCAACTTGAAGTCACGTTTCAAGTCTAGTTACACTACAAGAACTCTTGAAGCAGACTTGCAGACCTGATGTGTGAAAGGCAGATTGAATCTCACAGTGGCAAGTGTGTGATAACTCCCTCTATCTCAAAATAAATCCTTGTTTTAGTGGGAAACTGTGGTGTACCACGGATTTATTTTAAGACAGGGAGAATCAAGTTTAGGAGTCTCATTTTCAGGTGCAACAGATGCGTGTTGGAAGAGAAGTGTATTGATACTTTATGTTCAAGATCCAATTTCCCAATTTATTATTTAAATGGACACATTTGAACTCAATTTTGATTGAATTTGGCAAAGCTTCCTGGACCATGTGTACTCCACGTTGCTTCACAAGCTACTTGACCACTCTCGAGGCCTAGCAACTTCTTGAGAACATTGATTTGAAACGACTCAACCCACTTTGAATTTTGGTAGCATATGGATGTGCTTGAAAATTTTAATTAGAACTGTATAAAAATGAAGATTAGTTTATTTAGTATGCATGGAACCAATTGTGAAAAGCATGGATAGAACGTAGTAGTGAGAGCAGAATTTGAGATGTTAGTAGTGGACAACAAATGTGCACATCCTTTGTACTTCAAATGTAGAATGGGCAAGATGCACCCCATAATTCTATAAAGAGCTTGATACATAAAGAAGGCCAAGAATTGTCACATTGGGTGGTTTGGAATCAATTGTTTGTGTTTGTCAAGTGGACATTTCAGACAAGATGGTTGGATTGTTTGGACAAATTTGGGTTTCTAGGGCTTGAATTTTGGCCAAAGAAAAAAAATATTGTTCCTAGCCATAGTTTACTATTACTGAGTGATGTGGCAATGGGATTTTGGATGTTGGAATGTGGGTGTGGACATTAAATGCATGAGCTCTATAGATAGAAACCACTAGAAGAAACCCGCATTTTAGGTGGCGTTTTGTGATTTTTTCAGACGGATTTTAGGTGGTATTGGAAAAAACAACTTCTGTTTTTTTTTCTTTCAACTTTTACGTTTAGTATAACATCTAGATGTTATATTAAACATGAAAATTGAAAAAGAAACAAAAGTTTTTTTTTCGATGTCACCTAAAACTCACAAAACACCATCTAAAATGTAGGTTTCTTCTAGTGATCGCAAAGAATGGACGCAAGTGGATGGATACAAGCAATAAAACATTTGTAGTATGAATGTGTGTACAAAGGGCTAGGAATGCATTTCATTGGGGCGACAATGTGAAACGATTTTAAAAAAAAATCAAATTTTTTTTCAAAATTAATTAAATAATAATTTTTGACACGACAATCCTTCTGTCATGTCAAACCACTATTGTGGTGCAGTTCCCAGGTTCCCAATAGCTCGGGAACTCGCAATCCTTTACAAGCCCCAAATCTCTTCTAATGTATTTTCAATGTGGAGGAAGTTGCAAATTGGCTATCAAACTCTATTGATTGTTGTAATTTTGACTAAAATGTCTCCATTAAAGGCCCTTTTACATTAAAGGCCCTTTTTATTAATGCGAGGATTTTTTTGGGTAGAAACTCAGCTATTGTAGCCAGTTCAGGGATCGCCGGCATAGGCTTCAGTTTCTTGAGTACCACCTCTAGGATTACTATGCCGGGGAATCATCCATTCATTCCCATCCTTATTCATTCCGCATCCATCCCACATCCATCCAAGTCTCCGTCAGTGCTTCCCGCCACCTGCTTCCAAAATTCAATTCCCCGCCTCTCTCTCTCACGTTAGAGAATTCAATTCTCCACCACCATTGCGACCATTCCCCCAGCAACTATTTCCGATTTCCACATGCTTCTTCGCAGATTTTCCTTCCAGCAGGGGCCATGGCCAACTACTACGACATCCACGACATTCTCATGCAAGACGAGGTGCGTGACCAGCGTCTGGTATTCTCTTGCCCTTGAATTTGAGCTCTGGCAATCGCTGTTTCTAAGCCTCGTCAGTTCACGACTTTCAGTGGGTGTTTTGCGTTTCGATATATTCTGACTCTTCGTCGCCAGGAATTGGATTTTTGGACTCAATATGAAGGGGTTTTGAGTGTTTGTACATCCTCTGTTTCTAGGTCTGGTCACTTCGATCTCGAATTTCATTTTTTTCTGAGGGCTGTATGTTTAAAGATTTCGATCATGGTTGGAACTTCGCATATGGCGAGTTTTCTTGTTAATTTTAATTTTTAGTCAATTTGAAGATTTGGGGTGTTTGTGCCATTCGAAAATTGTTTTGCAGAATGTGTCGACGGTGTTTCTGCACAAGGCGAATGGCGCCGGGTTTCTCGATCCGTCCTCGGAAGACAACAATGTAAGTATTTTTTGGGCCTGATTTTAACTTTTGGGGTATCACCCCGTTTCTGATTAGAAGCCAACGCCATCTAATGGCGAAACTTAAAGCATTGATTATTATAGATACTATAATTAGAGTAGGATTGATTCTTGTTAGTGATTACAAGGGGATCCGAATGCATCAAAGTATGCATTACTTGGATTGTGTATGCAAGAGTTGTAAGGGCTCAAAGTGTTCTGGAAGATAATTTTGAAACTGTTGTTAAGGTGGTGTACATTTTTAATATCCAGATGTCCTCATCATGTAAGACTTTTGGGTATGTATCACAGTTAGGTACCTCTACCTTCGCGCACCGGATTGTTGAATACCAATAAAAATTAGGGTTGTGTGAATCGGTTTTCAGGTGGCTCGAGGGTCCGTGGTGGATCTTCCTCTTTGGTTAGCTCAAGATCTAGTCCAACGACAAATTGTACATGTGAAGCTTCCCGGTTGCTTTAACGCAAGGTTCGACTTGGTTCCCTTCTTGTACGCTGATTTCACTACATGAAACGCTTGCCTCTATTTGCTGTATATGTGCCATGAAATTAAAAGGGCCATTTCATGGATAGGATGAAGCAAGAAGCTTGAGTGAACAATAAACCCTACGCTTTAATTTGTGTTCATTATTTCCTCACTTCGTTCAATTTTGACTTTATACTAGTCCAAGTTACAAGAATGAGCATGAAGATGTGGCACTATATGCTTTGCTGAAAATATTGAGATGGATTGAACTCTTGTTACCTCAATTGCGTCATAATGTGTCAAAGATACTGTGGATTATGTAAACTTATTCTCTCAATCAGAGTTTATGTTGGTTCAAATCTTAAGCTTGTTGCCTCAAGCTTGGTGCTCCGATCCTATGCAATCTAATGTGGTCCTAAGACAGGGTTGAAAACTGTACTGGTCAATGGATTGGAATATGCACATCATGGCATAAAGTGTCAAGCGAACATGATGTTTCCAATTGTTGTCTTTCAAAAGTAATAGATATCCCTAGTGGGAAGGAGATACAAGGTCTCGTTTCAAGGAGCTCTCTGATGGCGTGCTGCCCATTTGATTTGCATTTTGGACATTGGTTTAATCTGCTTTCTGGTACTTGTAAATGTGCTCAGGGTACGCAAGGAGTTACAAGCAGATCCAGCATGTATAGACCTCCGTAGCAAGTGCCCTTTCTACTACGAGATGGGCTGCAAATTGGTTGAATTGTGAGTTTCTTCTCGCCCAGCGTTGTTCTCTCTTCTAGAGTTCTACGTTGTGCAACTGCTCTTCCATGTACACGAAATGGTTGTCTTGAAATAATGTGATTATTTCTTTTAACAAGGTTTCATGAACTTTTAGAAACATCATCGTTCTGTACCAATTTTTGCGAATCTTTCTCCAATGAAAAGTTTATTCATTGGTTTATAACACTTATTTACTGAAGGAGGTCTCTATGTGACAACTGCAACTATAGGGAGATCTCCTCATGAATCATGGAGAAGATTTGATCTCTGTGATTATAGGGAGACCTCCTTATGTTGCCCAGGGATGTGTTTATCTTTTCCGGTGCTGCCTAAAGGTTACTGAAACAGTGTAGTTTTTACCGAAACGCCTATTCCCTTCAAAACTATGTGCATGGTTTGACATCACATTGTTAGGGATTGTGAATAACATGACAGGACTCAGCTCCTGCACAAGTCTTCTGATTATGATTTCTCGGTTCCCATGGCTGTAATTCAGGAACGTGGATAACAAACTCGGTCCTTTCTTATTGAAGACTCTGCAAGGTCGTTACAAGGATTTGTTATGCAAAGCTCTCACGGCCACTTTGACTGGAAATCCCAAGTTTGTGCCTCTTCTCACTGAGGAGGAAACTCGATGTGAGTTACTAACTCCCTTCCCATATGTTCGGTCAATCGAGCTGCTGTCTGCAATCTACTGCCTTCCACCCTCTTGTCCTCTACGGTTCTATTTGTCTACTTTATTCCAAGTCTCCTCCTGCAGTACCGAAGTTTAAACCCCCGAGTTCCCAAGCTAAAAATAGAAATTCCATTTTGGAAGCTTACAGTTGATTATATTAACTTTCAAAATATACAGCTACTGTTCAATAATGTAAGACATGATTCCTCCTTTCTGTTGTACGTTTTGTTACCTTCCTTCAAGCTTGTTGTAGATTGTAAAAGCAACCACTTTTGACCATTGGGGAGTTGGGGATTAAGTTGGCATGGAGCAAATTTTTTGATGAAGGTTGAGGATGTTCCCCTTCCACACGAGTGCGTGTTCTCCTGTTCCTCATCTGACTCTTGTATGTGAACTTTTTCTCTTTTGAAGTGTTTGAAGCGGGTAGAGATTCCATGAAAGCTTTCAAAAAATGGCGACTGCAGGGCCCTCGCCTTGAAAGAGCAGCAATACTCGGAAGGAAAAGAAACCGTGATGCAACTCCGATATGGAGTTGAACAGAGTTTGTTGGCATACACCTCATTCTTTTGCTCGAGATTTATCATGAATAAGGTATAAGAGCTTACCATTTCAAGTCAGTTTACTCCGGAGTTGATAGATACTGGAATGTAATAGTAGGCTAAAACTACTTTCAGGAGCAATGTAAATAGAATGGTTTGCAGAGCATGTAGACGGACCCACAAGCAGTCTCATAGTGGCTGGTTATAACTCCATTAAATTAGCTTGACTTCTAGTATGAGTGTAATCTTTCTAATCTGTTTGATCATGAAACTGAGTGCAGAAGAAATTAAGAAATCGATATGGTCACTTCGTTGATAATGTCACTACTTGCAGTCTCGAGTGCCTTCTCCGCACATTAATTTTTTCCCTAGGTCCTGAATTAATCCTCACACATTGTGTGAGGTAACTGCCTTTGAGGTATTGTCTACTTGAGATTGAGTGTGTGAGCATGCAAAACTATTAAATTTGTGCAAGTACAGGTACGTGACTAGAATTTGTCAGGAACGCAAATACTTTGATGTGGAGAACATTGCTTAGTTTTAGCCCTGTGAACCTCATTGGAAGCGATTGCATTCGTCCTCGAAATTGTGCGGGAGTCTGTTTTCAGGCATGAACTAATGTTCGTGTCTGTTCTGCATGCATCATCATCTACGAGGTCAGGAAACAGTAGAGGTAATAGTAACGCTCTGAAGATCAGAAGAGGTTGTCCATAGTGTACCAAGACTCTCATAAGCCCTCATGTTTTGGTTGTGTACATCTTGTGTGGTGAATATCTAGTATTAGTGTTTCTTTTTGGTTTAGGGTAGTATTAGAGAATTGCAAATTATAGCAAAAAGTGGTTTAGAAACATGTTTGGTTTTGAGTGATTCTACCTTGTAAGGTGTACATAAACCTTGAGAGGATGGGCCTTTGACCACATTTTCATATTTTCATAAAAAAATCTGAAATTTTTTCAAAGTATTGTATTAAGATGTTGGATTTCCATTGAATTATAGAAAGATAATGCAATTTGTATTAAGTGAAAGAAAAAGCAGTAGTTTTTCAGATTTTGAACCTTAGTTGTTCATAAAGTAGTAAGATAAAAATTCAAATTCAAGAAGGTCTACAACTTGACACTTGAGCCATATAGAGTACTTTTTATTATTAAAATCTCAAATGCTTTTGAATCTTATTGGCAATTTAAAAAGGAATCCAAAATTCTTATTGTATAATTTTTGGACATTGTATGAATTAATTATGCTTTTTCAGTGTCTAATATAGCAAATTTCTTGAACCATGCTTTAATTTTGGTATACATGGGTTGAACATCTTGAGCTTGAGTACAAATTTATTTTTAAGATTTTTAATAGCATGGTTTTGGATAGGTACTTAGAATTGGGTATATTTATCTTATTTGTTTTGTGAACATGAAAGGTTTTGGGTCAGTCCCTTCACATCAATCCATGCAAGGGAGTTCCATGGGTGTTAATTTCAAACAAGTATACTAATTGGTTTAAAAAAGCTACAAATTTACTCTTGATAAATATTTTTGCCAAATATGTTTTTATAGAGATCTTCCTCTTTCAATAGTACATAACAATATTTACCAATGAGGTAGGGATTCCTTTTCAAAGATGAAAAGGAGACTCCTATGTATAGTGAATAATCCTTTTGCATCCTTGAAAAGGAAACTTCTACCTCCTCAACCAATTCCAATCCTTGAATTAATTGATAAGTCCCTCTCAAGGTATCTAGCAAAGCAATTCCAATCCTTGAATTAACTAATAAATTCCTCCTAGATATCTAGCAAAGCAACTCCAATCTTTGACAACAAACTCCAATTCTTGAATTAATTGATAAGTGCCTTCTAGGTATTTAACAAAGCAACCTCAATCCTTGACAGCGAATTCCAATCCTTTGTCTTTAATAAAGGACTAAACATAGTTTTTTTAACAATATAGCAATTTCGGGCAATTCACTACAAACAAAGCTTTTCTTTTTTCTTTGAAATTTTCAAACAAGATGTACCCAAGGAATAGCTTTAAGGCCCACCAGTTTTCATAATTTTTGACTACATGGTTAAAAAATTTATTGCATGATATGTAATTTTCATTAGTCGGCGGGCAGCCCGAGCAGCTCAAAAAAACTCTTTAAAAATCACTTTTTTTAAAACAAAAATTTGAAATTGGTTCTTCAGATTTATATATATGCGGGAAGCTTTGAATCATTCCATTTTGATTAATGAGAAGAAAGTTATGAGGATTCTTAGTTTGAAGGTAGTTATGGAAGCTCTACTCTAAAATAAACTTTGAAGTCCTTTGTTTAACTCAATTTTCAATATTCTTGAAAAAAAAAAAAAAAAAACCGGTTAGGTGTAGATTGTTTATTACAACATTACAATTGTTGGTATTGTTTTTTTCAATTCCATATCTAAATTCTTAATAATTTTGTATATTGAATCATTCTCTACTTCTTTCTACTTACTATTTTTTTCCTATATGTTGTGCAATTCCAAATGACCTGAAAATTTTCAAGCGTGTAGACAACTTGTCTTAAAGAATGAATCCAAAGAGTAACCACCATTTTGGACATTTTTTCGTACAAATGTGACCTTATGAAGTGCAGCTGTTTGGATTTTCGCAGGGACAAAAAAAGGGTTTTTGTGAATTCAAATGCTATTATCTTGCAATCCATTCGGTAAAAATTTCCGAAATTTTTACCACAACTTCTCAAACTAGTGTTCTATAAGATCCTATGGTTATATTTGTCCAAAAATGTTTTTTCTCTAAACCTTGGTATTTGTATTAGAAATGGCGGTTTTGGAGCGGTTTTGGAACGGTTTTGGTGAAAACATAGTCTTTGACCTTTAAAAGTTAAATTAACTCATAAGTCCTTCTTAGGTTTTTTAACAAAGCAACACCAATCCTTGACAAGTCCCTCCCAAGAATCTAGCAAATCAAAATGCCTTCCTTGAATTAATAGATAAATCCCTCCCAAGTATCTAGCAAAGCAGAATGCCTTCTATTAATTAATTGATAAGTCCCTCCTAAATATCTAACAAAACATAATACCTTCCCAATATACAATGTAATATATCTATGCTCTTGATAAAAATATTCATCTATAGAAAAAGAGGTATAGCCTTGAGTAAGTACTCCGTAGTTAATATGGGCGACACTAAATACAGTTTTCAGTGTAGCTCCACAAACGACAGACTTTGTTGGCTCTGGAAAGGAAGCTACAGAGTCAGGGTTAGACCCTCAAATCCTCCGGGGTACCGCAGTAGCTTGTTCCACTTAGAACGGTTGCAGAGCTTCACGAGACTCTAAGTTACAGCGTACTTCATAACGTCGCTGCACTACAGAAGTACAGATGTAGCATGTGTTGATGCAATCGGTCTCTCCTCCTCTTTCGGATCGGAGCCAAGCTAGTATTTCCATGAAAAGCATCAACCCCGAGCCCAGGAACATCCAAAAATCATGCGTAGAACAAGAAGGCACGAAGGAAGTTGTGTATGAATTATAATACATTGATTGCAGGCAAATGTCAACATTGATGCAGGTTGTGCTTCACCACTTCGGTACTGCCAAACGCGCTCAGCTGAAAGGTTTTGTTACGACAAAGACTCGGCTACGGATTACAATTTTGTTGATGAGAAACCCGGGGACAACCATAAAATCGACGCGTGATATATCAATCTTGCTCATGTCCTCGTCTTCGGACTCTGACTCCTGGAAAATGACAGACTCCATGTACTTCTCGACAAATTTCTCACTCTGTGCAATACGAAAGATCCTCGCCACGGGGTAGAACGCGAACGCAAGCTTGTGAACCTGCCAAACACACACCGCCAGCTTCACGAACGTCGATCCGAGCTTGGACGCGAGGTAGGCCGCGACGTCCGTGGAGGTGTCGTCGGAGGAGAACGAGCGGTCGAACGTGCGAGAAATGATCTCCTGCACCATGCTCTCGATCTCGGGAATGGCAGCACTCAGGGACTCCAGCTTGATGCGGCAGAAATGCGTGAACAGGCTGTCCTCTGTGAGCACCAGCTGCTCAGGGAATTCAATGGAGTTCAGGTTCTGGTATTGTTGGAAATTGTCCATCCGCTGTTGCTCCATATCCAGAAACCCTGAGGTGCTTTCTTGGAGGTCGAAACATTCGTGCTCGAAGGATTGAAACAGAAGCTTACACGTGATGGCTTCTAAAACGTACTTGAGAGGTGCGGCTTTCCCAGCAGAGATTGAGCGGACGAAGTTCTTGCGAGCCACTGCCATGCCGTCAATCTTGCCTTGCTCCATGGCCTTCATCAGAAGGCGCGAGAAGATCCCCGCTCCTTCGTGCACGCGTTGGACAGCTCCGTCGAGAAGATATGGAGTCGCTTCGGATTCGAGGAATGACTCTCCTCCCAGATACGGCTTTGGAGGTGCCAGTGCGAACTCCTGTGAGTCTCGCTTCTTCCGATCTTGAGTTTGGTGCTTTAAATCGTCGATTTCTAGATCGCATTGTCGCAACCTCTCGTTCAATTTCGAAAGAGTTAGAGACAGGCTTCGTGTTTCTAACTCTTTCGATTGCACTTGCTGTTCTAAAACAAAGCATTGTTCCCTGAGTGCTCGCTCTCGCGCTTCTTGCTCATCAACCTGTGCTTTCTTGTCTGCGATTATCACTTGCGGCTTTAATTGTCGCTTTAGTTTTTCAACTTCGGTATTTCTTTGCTGCAGTTTCTCCCGCTCGTCATGACGTCGCTCTAGAAGACTCTGCACTTGTGACTCTAAGGCTCCCATTTTCACTACTAGGACTGCGTTTTGCTGCTTGAGATCTTCTATGCGCTTTGACTGCTCCTGGATCTGATTCGTCAACTGTTGTTCCTTCTTCTCCAATTGTCCTTTTGCATATGTCAGATCTGCAACCTTCGTGCGGAATTGTCCTGCAGAGCTTGTGTCTTGCACAGTCTTTCTCTCGCGCTCTAGTTTCCAACTGTTTAACTCCTGATTCTCTAGTCTGATGTCTTTCAGAGAATTTTGAAGTGTCCTCGATTCCGCAACTTCCAGTTCTTTCGCCGTAAGGGCCTCTTGGAGTTTCGATTGAAGGTCTCCAATCTCTTGCCCATCCTTTTTCAACTTTACCTGGAACTCTCTGTTCTCGCTCTCCAAACTGTCCGCGCGCACCTTCTCTAGAGCCAACTTCCTCTGAATCTCTGTGTTTTCTTTCTCAAAAGCATTCGCGCGCACCTTCTCTGCATAAAGCCCTTCCAGCTTCCTCTGAATCTCTGTGTTTTCTTTCTCAAAAGCATCGGCGCGCGCCTTCTCTCGATAAAGCCCCTCCAGCTTCCTCTGGTTTTCTTTCTCAATAGCATCAGCACGCACCTTCTCTCGGGAAAGCACTTCTAGCTTCTTCAGAATCTCTCGGTTTTCTTTCACAATAGCATCAGCGCTCGCCTTCGCTCGGTAAAGACCTTGCAACTCTCCCTTGTAATTTCTGTTTTCTTTCTCAAAACCCTCAGCGCGCAACTTCTCCTGATAAAATTTTTTCATCTCCGCGCGTAAATCTTCCTCCAATCTTTTGTTACGGTTCTCTAAGCTTGCGATCTTTTGATGACTAGCTTTCAACTCATTGGAGCTGGTCTCGTTCTGAACAGGAGATCGCAGGAGATCACCAAGGGTCCGTGAATATTCACCGTCGACACCTTTGCTTTGGAAAACTTCAGACGGGTCTTTAGAGTGCTCCGACTTCGATCCTCTATGATTATATAACCGTTGATTTCCTGCACCACTAGTGCCTCCGGCAGAATAGCCGCCCTCGGCCTGTGCATTTGTATTTGTACGACCCCCAAATCCAAAGAACGAGAAAATGGTACTCCCACCTGAGGACGACGATCCTTCAAACACTGGCACTTCCTCGTAGGGTGTGCCCATATCTGCGGAGCCATTCGGTCGATCATGGTGAGCGGAGCCATTCGGTCGATCAAAGTGAGCGGAGCCGTTCGGTCGATCAAAGTGAGTTGAGCCATTCGGTCGATCATCGTGAGTTGCTTGAAAGTCGTCCTGTAAAGCTTCTCCCAAGTTTTGAGGACTAACCCTTCGGTCATTTACGTAATAATTGTAGGTATTTCGAACATTCGCCATTGTAGGTCAATCCGATTCAGCACAATGGAGCTCTTCGGCAGCTTTGTCGATGTAGTCACCCTACACTGTAAAAATCAATCTGTGCACATTGTTAGACAAGAAGGAAGAAGCGTACAGAGACAGAAGAAAGAAACAGAGAGAACTGATTCAGGAAGGAGGCTGATCTCTAGAACCTACCAGAAGCAGCCCTAAATCGATCAGACAGACATAGAGTTGAAACTGTCAGCGAAAGGAACGTCTCTCTTAAATCTGCTTCCGACTCGATTCTCTGTAAAGCTTGCACACGTTTGAAATTGAAGCGAGCATATGATGAAATGGTCTCTAAAACAGTACAGGCGTAAATCTCAGCAGCGGCAGAGCAGGAACTACACCTCACCAAACACAAATCTCGACTAAGGTACACATTTCAATCCAACTAACACAATGAAAATCATTTTAGTACTGATCGATTCAAAACATGCACGATAAGGAACTATCTAAGACTGCCAACTTGAACAGTAAATGAGCAACAATTCTGAACGCCGAACTGAGGTGAGTCTCCTCTCTACCTAACAGAACCAAACCCTTGCTCTACCACCCACCAACTTCATAGGTTTTGTAAAAATTCAATTAACTGGATGTCTGCGCTTCTCACGAACAAGCTCGCGAGAAAACGTGCATAGAGAAACAGAGGATTGCCGAGCTCGACGGTATAACCCTAGACACTAAAAATGATGGGATCGTCGCTGAATCACGGGGATGGCGACACGGCGATGGAGAAAGACGGCGGCTGCTCTACACCCGCCACGGAGAGGAGCGCAACTTTTCTTGCCCAAAGATATGTATAAATCCGGTGCATTCTAAACGCCAAACCATGCAACTGCAAGGCAAATTTTATAAAACCGCTCTAAAAAACTGAATCCATTATTGTAGCAAAATTTCAGTCGCTTACCCTGGTGGAAAGAAGTCGTACACCTTCAAATCTCGTCCGCAAGCAAAACGATAAAGTGTCATTGACGGTGGTAAACTCCTCCAATTCCGTCTGCGGAAATTCCAGATTGCACACCGACTAACTTAGATGATTTCAACAACTCTGCAAACTTAATGGACGAAACAGGAGAAGCTAGTGCTGAGCAATTTCAGAAGGTAACCATAGGGAATTGATACTTACAGTCTGCAATTTGCAAGGGGCATGATTAAGAAACTGCAAGCCGCGGAAGGAGCACCAGGGCCGGGCCGCAAAAGATAACTTCCAGGAACGCCTTGTCAACCAAAACAAACAGGTAAAGTCTGCCGACAAGGAGAAAGGAGGAGTTTTGATGCGTGTGCAGGCTGAGATTCTGCAGATTTTTCGGCCAGTTTCGGAGTTTGTACCTGAAGCCTTGTGAACTGCCCAATTCCAGGAACTGAATTGGGGACCAGTGGGGTTGGAAATCTTTGAACTTTTCTTCCTTAAAAAATTTGGAAGACGCGCATTGCTCACTGCGTCACATCAGTTCAGTTTTCGAGTAAAGATTCTGGAAAATGCGGCTTGCTGAGAACAATTTGATTTGCCATTCTGAAACGTGAAGTGGGTACTGGGTACTAGAGGTTGTTGACCGGGTCCTCGGGGGGTCCGTCTTTTCATGTCCAGCAACTTGCTAAGGTAACTACACCGTAACTTCAATGGACGCCCATTTCTGAGGGAGCCTCTCATTCCACGAGAGGCATGCTCAATCAACTGAATCAAGGGTGTTCATCATAATGGTAAAGCAATCTGCGGTTATAAAAACAAACATGCTTGCATTTCTGGACAGATGGAAGACTCTCATTGCACTAGGAAAGACTAGGAGAGACTAGGAGAGGCATGTTCGTTTTCATAACCTCCTCAAGTTCCTTTACCATTATGATGTCCTTCTCTCTAAATCCTTATTGAGCATGGTTGACCAAGATCCAACCATCCAAAATTGGGGTTATATTTAGTAATGCAAAAATATAGCTTCCTTATGAGAAGTAACATTCTTTGCGTCTCTCGAGGCTTGTCTCATTGCACGAGAGAGGCATGTTTGTTTCCATAACTTCCTCTAGTTCCTTTATCATTATGATGTTCTGCTCTCTAAATTCTTATTGAGCATGGTCAACCAAGATCCAACCATCCAAAGTTGGGGGGATATCTAGGAATGCAAAAGTATAGCTTCATTATGAGAAGTAACATTCCTTGCGTCTCTTGAGGCTTGTCTCATTGCACGAGGAGAGGAATGTTCATTTCCATAACTTCATTTTTCTCTACCATTATGATGTCCTTTTTTCTAAACCCTTGATTGAACATGGTTATTTCAACCATCTAACATTGGGGTTATATCTAGTAATGCAAAAGCATAACTTTACTATAAAAACTAACATTCCTCGCCTCTCTTGAGGTCTGGCACATTATTTCTCATAATGAGGTTCTGCTTTTGTATTACCTAGTTGTTAAAATAGTCCAAATAAGATATCTAATACAATATGTCGTTCTTGTCTTAAATTTTTCATTTGGAATGCTTTTGTATTTAATATATGGCATTTATTAGTATTTAAATTTAAATGTTTTTACACAAATAATATTACATTATATTGTAGATAGAAAAAGTGGTTTATTTGCATTTCTATGGTTGGAAATGTATTTGCATTCATTGATTGTCCAAAATTTGAACACATGGTCCTTTAGGGATTAAATGCAAATATCTTAAAATCTATAAGGACAAAGCTTTTGAAATTTCTTCTATACATTTTTACACTATTGCCAAAAAAATAACTTCCAAAGTTTTTTGCTTTTTGTAATAGAATGGCGGTTTTGAGTATATATTGACAAAGAAGGCCGTGGTCCTTCTAGAGTTAAACAAACAAGTAAAATATGAACTATAGATCATATTCATATGATTATTGAAGCAAATTTTTCAGTGCAAGCTGTTCACATGGACTTGAAATGTATTTTTAAGTGGCAGGCCTTTAGCCGTGTAATCACATTTACTTGATTTGAACCATAGATAAGGTCAAACAAACTTTGAGTGCAAGTTGTTTATATGGACTTGAATGTACCCCAAGTGATTAGCCCTCGGCCGTGTACTTTCATTTACTTGATTTGAACTATAGATAAGTTCAAAGAACCTTTTTTGCATTCAATTTGTTTATATGGACTTGAAATATATTCCATAAGTGGCAGATCCTCTGTCTTGTACTCACATTACTTAATTTAAATTGTAAATATATTTTAAGCAAATTGATGCGTGCAAGTTGTTCAGATGGACTTGAATATGTTTCCAAGTGCCAAACCTTTTTTCCTTGTATTCACACTTATTTGATTTGAATTATAGATAAGTTCGAAGCCAATTTTTGAGTGCAAGTTGTTTACATGAACTTGAAATGTATCCCCCAAATGGTAGGCCCTTTGTTCTATGCTCATATTTACTTGATTTGAACTAGAGACTTGTTCTAAGCAAATTTGTGATTGCAAGTTGTTCATATAGACTTGAATGTATCACCAAGTGGTAGGCCCTCTGCCATGTATTTTCATCTATTTGATTTGAAATGTAGATAAGTTCAAAGCAAATTTTTGAGTACAAACTGTTTACATGAATTTGAAATGTCCTCCGAAGTAGTAGACCCTTTGCTTTATAATTCTATTTAATTGATTTGAATTATAGATAAATTCTAAGCCAATTTTTGTGTGCAAGTTGTTTACATGGACTTGAAATATACTTCTAAGTGGAAGGGCCTCTGCCTTGTTCTTCCATTTACATTATTTGAACTATAGAGAAGTCTTAAAGAAGCATTCAAGTGCAAGTTGTAGATGTGGACCTCAAATGTACCTCCAGGTGGTAAGCCCTTCGCCATATAATTACATTTACTCAATTTGAAGTATAGATACGTTCTAAGCAATATTATGAGTGCAAGTTGTTTATATGGACTTAAATGTACACCTCAAGTAGCAGGCTCTCTACCCTATGCTCAAATTTACTTGTTTTGAAATGGAAATAAGTTCAAAGCAAATTCTTTTAATGCAAGTTGTTCACATTGACTCAAAATGTACACCCCAAGTGGCAATCCCTTTGCACGATACTCTTAATTATTTGATTTGAGCTATAGATATGTTCAAAGTTAATTTTTGAGTGTAAGTTGTTCACAATTTCACATGGACTTGAAATGTATACCTCATGGAATGCCCATTGTCCTCTATTTTAATTGTTTTGATTTTAATTGTAGATATGTTCAAAGCAAATTTTTTTGTGCAAGTTGTTCACATGGACTTGAAATGTATTCCCTATGTGGCAGGCCCTTTGTTTTATCTTATCATTTACTTGATATGAATTATTAATAAGTTTGAAGCTAATTTATGCATACAAATTATTCACATGGATCCGACATATATCTTGCAAGTGGCAAGTGGTTTGCCTTCTACTTACATATACTTGATTTGATTTGTATGCCCTAGGTGCTAGTCCAGGCTATTCTTTGTAGTTTCAATTATTTGATTAGAATCGTAGATATGTTCAAAACAGGTGTTTGAATGCAAAGTGTTCACATGGACCTGAAATGTACCCTTTAGGTGGAAGGCCGTCTCTTTTGTACTCTCATTTAATTTATTTAGAGTTGTATATATTTTCAAAGTACCTTTTTGAACTCCAAGTTGTTCACATGAACAAGAAATGTACCCCTAGGTGGCAGAGCCCTTTGCACTATAAATTCATTTATTTGATTTGAGTTGTAGATATACTCAAAGCGCAGTTTTGGGTGCAGGTTTTTCCCACGGAGTTGAATTGTACATCCTAAGTGACAGGCCAGGCTATTCCCTGTACTCTCAATTATTTGATTTGAGTTGTAGAAATGTTCAAAATAGGTGTTTGAATGGAAGGTGTTCACATGGACATGAAATGTATCTTCTACATGGCAGGCTGTCTCTTTTGTACTTTCATTTAATTTATTTTAAACTGTATGTATTTTCAAAGTAGCTTTTTGAATTGCAAGTTGTTCTCATGAACATGAAATATACCCTTAGCTAGCAAGCCCTTTGCACTATACTTTCACTTTTTTTATTTGAGTTGTAGATATACTCAAAGCGTAGTTTTGGATGCAGGATTTTTACACGGATTTGAAATTTACAACCTAGGTGCCAGGCCAGGCTATTCCCTGGAGTTTCAATTATTTGATTTGAGTTGTAGATACATTAAAAACAGGTGTTTGAATGCAAGTTCTTCACATGGACTTGAAATGTATCTTATTCCCTGTAGTTTCAGTTATTTGATTTGAGTTGTAAATACGTTCAAAATAGGTGTTTGAATGCAAGTTCTTTACATGGACTTGAAATGTATCCTCTAGGTGGCAGGCCGTCTCATTAGTACTCTCATGTAAGTTATTGTGAGCTGCTATTTTTTTCAAAGTAACTTTTGAATTGCAAATTATTCACATGAACATGCAATGTACCCTTAGGTGGCAGGCCCTTTGCATTATATACTATTACTTATTGGATTTGAGTTGTAGATATATTCAAAGTATAGTTTTGAGCGCAAATTTTTCACATGGAATTGAATTGTACACCCTAGGTGACAGGCCAAGCTGTTCCTTGTCATCTCAATTATTTGATTTGAGTTCTAGAAACGTTCAAAACAAGTGTTTGAATGCAAGGTGTTTGCATGGACATGAAACATATCCTATACGTGGTAGGCTGTCTCTTTTGTACTCTCATTTTTTTTTTTTGAGCTGTATATATTTTCAAAGTAACTTTTTGAATTGCAAGTTGTTCACATAAATATGAAATGTACCCCTAGGGGGCAGGCCCTTTGCACTATACTTTCACTTATTTGATTTGAGTTGTAGATACATTCAAAGAACAATATTGAGTGCAAGTTTTTCATATGGAACTAAATTGTACACCCTAGGTGACAGGCCAGGCTATTCCTTGTAGTCTCACATATTGGATTTGAGTTGTAGAAACGTTCATAATAGGTGTTTGAATGCAAGTTCATCCAATGGACTTGAAATGTATCCTCTAGTTGGCAAACTGTCTCTATTGTGCTCTCATTTATTTAATGATGAGTTGTTTATATTTTCAAAGTTACTTTCTGAACTCCAAGTTCTTCACATGAACAAGAAATGTACCCCTAGGTGGTAGAGCCCTTTGCACTATACTTTCACTTATTTGATTTGAGTTGTAGATATCTTCAAAGCCAAGTTTTGAGTGGAGGTTTTTTAGAAGGAGTTGAATTCTACACTCTAGGTGATAGGCCAAGCTATTCCCTGTAGTCTCAATTATTGGATTTGAGTTGTAGAAACTAGAAACGTTCAAAACAGGTGTTTGAATGCAAGGTGTTCACATGGACTTGACATGTATCCTCTAGGTGGCAGTCTGTCTCTTTTGTATTCTCATTTAATTTATTTTGAACTGTATGTGTTTTCAAAGTAGCTTTTTGAATTGCAAGTTGTTCACATGAACATGAAATGTACCCTTAGGAGGCAGGCCCTTTGCATTATATACTTTCACTTATTGGATTTGAGTTGTAGATTCATTCAAAACACAGTTTTGAGTGCAAGTTTTCACATGGAATTGAATTGTACACCCTAGGTGACAGGCCAGGCTATTCCCTATAGTCTCAATGATTTGATTTGAGTTGTAGAAACATTCGAAACAAGTGTTTGAATGCAAGGTGTTCATATTGACTAGAAATGTATCCTCTAGGTGGCAGGCTATCTCTTTTGTACTCTCATTTAATTAATTTTGAACTGTATGTATTTTCAAAGAAGCTTTTTGAATTGCAAGTTGTTCACATGAACATGAAACGTACCCCAAGGTGGCTAGCCCTTTGCACTATACTTTCACTTATTTGATTTGAATTGTAGATACATTCAAAGGGCAATTTTGAATGCAATTTTTTCACACTAATTCGAAATTTGTACCCTAGGTGAAAGGCCAAGCCAGACTCTGCCTTGTAGTCGCAATAATTTGATTTGAGTTGTACATATGTACAAAACAGGTGTTTGATTGGACGTTCTTCACATAGACTTGAAACGTATACTCTAGTTGGCAAGCCATCTCTTTTGTACTCTCATTTGTTTTATTTTAGCTGTATATTTTTTCAAAGTAAGTTTTTGAACTCCAAGTTCTTCACATGAACAAGAAATGTATCCCTAGGTGGCCAGCCCTTTGCATTATTCTATAATTTATTTGATTTGAGTTGTAGATATGACCAAAGTACAATATTTAGTGGAAGTTTTTTGCACGGCCTTGAAATGTACACCCTAGATGACAGGCTCTTTGCACTATAGTTTGAAACGTTTGATTTGCATTGTAAATATGTGAAAGCAAAGTTTTGAATGTAAATTGTTCCTAGAGATTTGAAATGTACACTCTAGATGGCAGGCCCATTGTCCTATACAGTCAATTATTCAATTTGAGTTGTAGATGAGTTCAAAACAAATTCTTCAATGCAAAATGTTTAGATGGACTTGAAGTGTACACCCTAGGTGGCAGGTCCTCTACTATATACTCTCATTTATTCAATTTGAGTTCTAGATATATTCAAAGCAATTTATTTAATTTCAAATTGTTCTTATAGACTTGAAGTATACCTTCCAGGTGGTAGGCCATATCCCTTGTATTCTAACTTAAAGCTTAGGTGGCAAGCCATATGCCCTATTCTCTCAATGAGTTTTGGATATGCTTAGAGCAAAGTTTTGAGTGCAAATTGATCACACGGATTTGAAATGTACACCTTATGTGGGTAACACTTTGCCTTGCACTTTCAATTATTTGATTTGAGTTGTAGATATGTTCAAAAGAGGTCTTTGAAAGCAAGTTGTTTGCATGGACTTGAAATGTACCCTCTAGGTGGCAAGATGTCTCTTTTGTACTATTGTTTAATCAATTTAAGGTGTATATATTTTCAAAGTAACTTTTGAATTGCAAATTGTTCACATAAATATGAAATGTACCCCTAGGTGGCAAGCCCTTTACATTATACTTTCACTTATTTTATTTGAGTTGTAGATATGTTCAAAGCAAATTTTTTTACACGGATTTGTAATGTACACCTTAGCAGCGGGTTTTTTTTGGGCAAAATTTTGCACTTGTCAGACTGTTTCAGCCTGTCGGACGCCCTCCCTCCAGATTTGCTCTAGTGGTTTGGAGGCTTCTGGTGACACTTGTCCAAAAAAAAAACACTGCACCTTAGGTGACAGGTCAAGCTTTGCTCTGTACTCTCAATTAATCGATTTGAGTTGTAGATATGTTCAAAATAGGTCTTTGAATGCAAATTGTTCACATGATCAAGAAATGTACCCCTAGGTGGCAGAGCCTTTGTACCATAATTTCACTTATTTGACTTAAATTGTAGTTATTTCACTACAAGAAAATAGTGTCCAAATTGACACGTCCTAATTGACTAAAATGTCCGAATTGACAAAATCTTGTCAAAAAAATGTCCGAATTGACAGAAAATTGACAAAATAATGTCCAAATTGACAAAAAATTGACAAAAAAATGTCCGAATTGACACTGCTCCCTTGTAGTGTTTTCAAAGTATAGTTTTGAGTGCAAGTTTTACACACAAATTTGAATTGTACGCCCTAGGTGTCAGTCCAGGCTATTTCCTGTAGTCTGAATTACTTGATTAGACTTGCAGATATGTTCAAAATAGGTGTTTGAATGCAAGGTGTTCACATGGACCTGAAATGTACCCTCTAGGTGGCAGGCTGTCTCTTTTGTACTCTCATTTATTTTATTTTGAGCTGTATATATTTTCAAAGTAACTTTTTGAACTCCGAGATGTTCACATGAACAAGCAATGTACCTATTACAAGGCAAGTTCTTTGCATTTTACTTTCATTTATTTGATTTGAGTTGTAGATATGTTCAAAGCAAAGTTTTGAGTGCAAGATTTTCACATGGACTTAAAATGTGCACCCTAGGTGGCTGTCCAGGCTTAGACTTGTACTCTCAATTATTCCATTTGAATTGTAGATATATACAAAATAGGTCTTTGAATGCAAGTTCTTCACATGGACTTGAAATGTATCCTGTAGGTGGCAAGCCGTCTTTTCTTTACTCTCATTTAATTTATTTTGAGCTGTTTATATTTTCAGAGTAACTTTTGAGTTGCAAGTTGTTCACATGATCAAAAAATATACCCCTAGGTGGTAGGCCCTTTGCACCATACTTTCACTTATTTGATTTAAGTTGTAGATATATTCAAAGCAAAGTTTTGAATGCAAGTTCTTGACACGTATTTGAATTGGGTCCCTATGTGGCAGGCTCTTTGCACTGTAGTTTGATTTGTTTGATTTGCATTGTAAATACGTGAAAGTAAATTTTTGAATGCAAAGTGTTCCTACAAATTTGAAATGTACACTCTAGGTGGCAAGCCCTTTGTCCTCTACTATCAATTATTTGATTTGAGTTGTAACTTAGATGAGTTCAAAGCAAATTCTTGAGTGCAAATTGTTTAGATGGACTTGAAGTACACACACTAGGTGGCAGGCTCTTTGCTTTGCACTCTCACTTATTCAATTTGAGTTGTAGATATTTTCAAAGCAATTTTTTTCAGTTGCAAGTTGTTCACATGGACTTGAAATGTATCCTCTAGGTGGCAGGCCGTCTCCCTTGTACTCTCACTTGTTTGTTATTTGGTTTGAGCTATAGATATGTTCAAAGCAATTTTTGGAACTGCAAATTGGTCATATGAATAAGAAATGTATTGGTTAAGAGGCAGGCCTTTTGCATTGTACTTTCACTTATTTGATTTGAGTTGTAGATATATTAAAAGGAAATTTTTGGTTGCAAATTGATCATATGGATTTGAAATGAACCCCCTAGGTGGCCAGCCCTTTGATTTGTACTTTCAATTATTTGATTTGAGTTGTAGATGAATTCAAAGCAAATTTTTTGGAGTGCAAGTTGTTGAGATGGACTTGAATTGTATATCCTAGGTGGCAGGCCCTTTGCACTAAACTTTCACTTATTTGATTTGAGTTGTAGACATGTTCAAAGCAAAGTTTTGAACCATGTTTTTCATATGGATTTGAAATGTACACCCTAGGTGACAGGCCAGACTTTGCTCTGTATTCTCAATTATTTGATTTGATTTGATTTGTAGATATATTTAAAATAGGTCTTTGATGCAAGTTGTTCATATGGACTTGAAATGTATCCTCTAGGTGGTAGGCTATCTCTTTTGTACTCTCATTTAATTGATTTAAGCTGTAAATATTTTCAAAGTAGCTTTTTGAACTGCAAGTTGTTTACATGAACAAGAAATGTACCCCTAGGTGGTAGGTCTTTTGCACTAAACTTTCAATTTTTTTATTTGCATTGTAAATACTTGAAAGCAAAGTTTTGAATGCAAATTGTTCCTACAAATTTGAAATGTATACTCTAGGTGGCAGGTCCTTTGTCCTACACTATCAATCATTTGATTTGAGTTTTAGATGAATTCAAAGCAAACTTTTGAGTGCAAATTGTCCAGATGGACTTGAAGTGTATACCCTAGGAGGCAATCCCTTTGCCCTATTCTCTCATTTATTGAATTTGAATAATAGATATCTTCAAAGTAAATATTTGAGTGCAAGTTGTTTATATGGTTTTGAAATATTCACCCTTGGTGGCGGGCCTTTTGCTTTGTATTGTCATTTATTTGATTTGGATTATAGATGTGTTCAAAGCAATTTGTTTATTTGCAAGTTTTTCACATTGACTTCAAGTGTACTTTCTAAGTAGCTTGCCCTTTTCCTTATACTCTCAATTATCTGATTTGAAATGTAGATATGTTCAAAGCAAAGTTTTGAATGCAAACTGTTCACACGGATTTGAAATGTATCCCTAGGTGACAAGCTAGGCTTTGCCCTATATTCTCAATTCTTTGATTTGAGTTGTAGATATGTTCAAAATAGGTCTTTGAATGCATTTTGTTCACATGGACTTGAAATGTATCCTCTAGATGGCAGGCCATCTCTTTTGTACTCTCATTTAATTGATTTCAGCTGTATATATTTTTAAAGTAATTTTTTAAATTGCAAGTTGTTCACATGAACAATAAATGTACTCCTAGGTGGAAGGCCCTTTGCACTGTACTTTCAATTATTTGAATGGAGTTGTAGATATATTCAAAGCAAAGTTTTGAGTGCAAGTTTTTCACACAGATTTGAAAAGTACCCCTAGATGGCAGGTCCATTGCATTGTACTCTCAATTATTTGATTTGCATTGTAAATATGTGAAAGCAAAGTTTTGAATGCAAATTGTTCCCACAAATTTGGAATGTACATCCTAGGTGACTGGCCCTTTGCCCTATATTGCCAATTATCCGATTTGAATTGTAGATGAGTTCGAAGCAAGTTCTTTAGTGCAAATTGTTTAGATGGACTTGAAGTGTACACCTTAGGTGGCAGGCCCTTTGCTTTGTACTCTCATTTATTCAATATAAGCTGTAGATGTTCAAAGCAATTTATTTAATTGCAAATTGTTCATATGGACTTGAAATGTATTCCCTAAGTGGCAGGCCGTCTCCCTTATACTCTCACTTATTTGTTATTTGGTTTGAGCTATAGATATGTTCAAAGCAATTCTTTGAACTACAAGTTGGTCATATGAACAAGAAATGTACTGGTGAGGAAGAAGGCCTTTTGCATTGTACTTTCATTTATTTGATTTGAGTTGTAAATGGCAGGTCATTTGCTTTGTACACACATTGATTTGATTTGATTTAAAAATAAGTTTGAAGCATATTTTTTAGTGCAAGTTGTTAAAATGAACTTGAAGTGTACACTTGAAGTGGCAAGTTTGTTCAACTACATTCTTATTTATTTGATTTGAGTTATAGATATGTGCAAAGACAAATTTTGAATGCAAATTGTTCACATAGACTTGAAATGTAGCCCCTAGATGGCAGGCCGTCTACCTTGTACTCTCATTTATTCAATTTGAGTTGTAGATATGTTCAAAGCAAATTCTTGGGTGCAAGTTGTTCACATGGACTTGAAGTGTACACCCCAAATGGTAGGCCTTTTGCCCCGTACTCTCATTTATTTGATTTGAGTTGTGGATACATTCAAAATAAAATTTTAAGTGCAAGTTGTTTACACAAACTTGAAGTGTCGTCCAAAGTGGCAAGCACTTTCAACTGTACTCTCATTTATTAGATTTAAGCTGCAGATATGTGCAAAGCAATTTTTGAGTGTAAGTTGTTTTACATGGATTTGAATTGTACCCCCCAAATAACAAGCCCTTTGTCCTGTACTCTCATTTTTTTTATTTGAGCTTTTGATATGTTCAGAGCAAATTTTTTGAGTGCAAGTTGATCACATGGACTTGAAGTTTGGTTCAAAAATGCAATTTTTGGCCTTAGAACTGGCAATACTATGAATACTACGAGTATTATGCGACAAGAGTGCAATGGCAATTGTGACCGTCCATTTGAAATTAGAGATTTTCTAAGGTGTTAGGAGCTGGCAAGGCAAGGGTCAGTGCATTAAAGTTGCCGCCATGAACTTGGTCGTTCAACCTTTTATATCATAGACTTCATCCACTTTGATGGGGATGGATGAACACATGTTTTTATCCTAGGAGTGCCGGTGGTTTCCTTGCCGACATTGTCTTTGTCACTTGCAAGTCTCCCACAACAATCCACTTGGATGCTTTGCCACTAATTGTAGCATTGGGATTCCTCAGCCGATGGTATTCTTGTGAATTGATTGACATTGCCATCGCAAGAGTACTAGATGTCAAAGGAAGGAGGGCAAAGTGGGCAGCGCAACAAAAACAGGCTGAAGGGCGTCCTCTCTAGAGGAGTGGTGGTCGTGGGTCGTTGCAAGAATGACCTTCCGTTTTTGTTTCACTTTGGCTGTTTTCAGCCATTTTTTGGGGAGTACTATAAAAAATAGAAAAACATTTTTAAAAAAATATGAAAAATATGAGAAATGTATACACCTATAAGAAGAAGATACCCTATGAAGGAAAAGCAAAAAAAAATTCTCTAAATAGGAGAACTAGAAAAGTGCAGAATCACCAGAAAATACATACTTTAACATTTTAACTTGTAAAAAATAGGAAAAGTAATTTAAAAAAAATTTGAAAAATTCCATTTAAGAAGACTTCATGGTAAAGAGATTTCACCAAAAAAATGATTCTAAAACCATCTTCAATGTTCAGAATTGCATGCACAAGGCAGCCCTCTTGCATGGACGTAGAGGATATAAAATAAAATGTTTTTTTAACGCCCCTTGGTAGAAACATGAGTTCCTACTATAGGATTAGACCATAGAAATTTCAGCTCCAAATTATTAAATTGGGGACTCCTTACGTAGTAAAAACCCTAAAACTCAAAACTTGACAAATTAGTTTAAATGAGTTTTAAATATAAAATGATTTTTGAAAATTTCTGAAAAATATGAGATATAATTAAACTCATAAGAGGAATGTCCATTAAAAACTTCAAGCTCATATGAGTCATGCTTCTAAAGTTATTGCAAAATGAAGCTTTGGCACTGCGTTTGTGACAATGCTTCAATACCAGTCTTTCATGCAATCACCCTCGTGTTGATGGGCGAAGGAATTGCCAAGGTGTGGGAGGAGGGGGAACCGGATGAGGAGAAGAAGCATAGTTTACGCAACGGACTTTTATTGGGAGCTACAAGGACATTGTTCCAAGTTAGAGTCTTTACTCTTTACCCCCATGACAATGTGTCCGCTGCGTTTTCCTTGGTAAAGTCTTCGTCTAGGTGCACTTGGTAGTAGCGCTGGTGTATTGTAAAATGCCAGAAGGAATTCACCACGTAAAGTAGTGGTTTAGGGTTCCAACAATGTCGAGACATATCATCTTTTTTGTGCTTAGGTGCAGGATTTAGGTCTTAGACGGGCTAGTTCCCTTCACTTCCGGCACTCTATTTTTATACACACATGATCCGTTTTGACTTGCGCTTCAGGGTTCACACGTCTTTACTTTGCAGACATGCAACTGGTGGCATTGTTGAAATGCTGCACACTCCAGTAGGAATGATAACATAGTGAAACTATGCTAGTGGAGGCAAGGGGGCATCTTTGCTTGCCCTCCTTTTCTCTATGACGACACATATTGGGTGGTCCTGACCATAGAATTGAGAAATGTGAACAAACTACATGACTCTCCTTCACAGACTTGACATAATTATCACAGAGAGCGGGCACATCAAGGAATGGGAGGCGTGGAAGGCTCCAAGATGCTTCTTCCTTTAGGAGAAAAAGACCTAGGCCGCTTAGCTTGGACTTAGAGAACAAAGGAGAGTCGGCCGACCAATCACGATCCAATTCCATTCCTTCACAAAGGACTACTTCTGAGCGGCATGAGCATTGCCCTAGGAAACCAAGCCATTCAAATGGTGATTTGTTGGAGAGTATTTCCTAGTACGCAAGCCAACAAACTAATGGCAAAGTGACCAACGGCGCTAGCTAGTGAGAAGCCCAGACTTAGTTACAAGGCTAGGGTTGAGGCATTGATGCTAGAAAATAGATCCGTTTTAGAAAAGCATGGTGCAGTGCGGCCCTCAAATTAGAATTACCCTACACCATCCAAAAGCTAGCACGTAGTGCAGTTGTTCCCTCCAGAATGCCATAGCAAAGGAAATATAAGGAGCTGAATTGTTCAAAGGACTTCAGTAAAGCTTCTATTCTTGTGACACTTCTGTCTTTTAGTGGCTTCTTCTTGTCTTCACATATTCAATGCAGGACAATGAAGTTCCTTTAAGTATTTGCACCTAGCACAGAGAACATACGCATCGTATACAGGGTTTGCTTAGGTGATCTGCAAATGGCCGTAGCGGCAATAATGTTTAGTGATGCTCGTCAATGCTTAGCTATTGTTTTAGGATAGCCCTTCACCATTGCTTGTTGTCGGAAAGTGCTATGGGTAGTGCAGCCTTCACTAAGAACGCTTGCCAGCGCGCGCCCGAAATCATCTTCGTACCACTATAAGAAACTCATGTTTTTTGTGATGTCTTTAAAACGGGTCTTGGCGTTTGTTCTGGCGTGAAAGGAATCAGTGTAGATGTCACCTAAAATCCGTTATAATGGACGGGCAAAAAATGTGCCAAAATTCAGAAAACATGCTCTTTTTCAACTCTTTTTTTTTACATCCTAAAAAATAGGATGTTCCAAGGTTCTCAAGATGCGCCATTTGGCGGATACGTCATCTCTATAGCAAGGCCACATAGGAAAAAATTTCATCCATTTTCCTGCTAACGTGGTCTGTGACATGGTCCCCTTCAAATTGGATGTGGCACCTTGTGCTTACATGGACTATGGAACGTGGTGTTCTTCCAGCTAAAGTGATGTTCCAGTAGACATTTCTTTTTATCCACTACATTCTTAATTTATTTTTTCTAAACGTCAATTTAGATGTCTAGATTGACGTTTTTTGAGACATCGATTGCTGCCTATTGTACCTATAAGTCAAGGTCACTAGAAATTAATTATTTAAAAATAAATAAAGAATAAAAAAAATGAACAAGAACAATTGTTTGGATTCAACAAAAATTAAAAAAAACTTACCATCTATCATCAAGAGGATTTTTGATGGCCAAATGAAAGAAATACTTCATTAAAAATTTGTAAGAATGAAGGGTTGAGAGGTCTTGTTTATATCCATTGTCCATGTATGGTGAGACAAAAAATGTGGGATAACTAGGATATGGAAACGTGACCATTGTAAGTCTCGACATTGTTTCAAATGTCTAGACATTGTTTTAGACATTTGGATATTGTTTTAGACATCTTGATGCTATTTTAGACATCTAGACCATGTTGTTTTGGACATTTTACATTGAATACAATTCTTGCTTAAAATATCTATATGGATTGTCAATCTTCCTACAACCCCACTTGCATAAAGAGTTTCTTTTATCATCCTTGGTGCGCATCCATCCATTGCCTTTTTTGGCTTTTTTTGCAAAGCATGCCACATGGCTGCCTTTTCCCTAAAAAGTTTCACATTTAGTCAGTATTTTACCATAGACCACAATAATTTTAATTGATTTATCTATAATCAAAATGGATTTGCTGGCTGACGTGGCAGTCTATGTTTTTTTGGACATTTCCAAAATATCAATATGTCTTCAATGATGTCAAATAAAACATCAGCCTCAATTATAATATCAGCTTAGATTTATAGTAAAAAGTCAATGTTCTCTGCAACATCTATAAAATTCTACCTTGTTGGGCCAAATGTCCTTTGAAATCTTTGTATTTTATTGGACATTGCGCATTCAGTGGTAAAACATTGCCAAAAACATGGTTTTCTTATAGTGTAATATCCTTCTTGCTTAACCTTTGGTTCTTTACAATTGTTGAGGGATTCAAGAGTCTTTTGGCTTTAGTAGTGCACACACGTCCTGTAGATGATGCTCTACAACGCCTCAGTATTTGTCCGTGGACGTAGAAACAAATGCAATAGCTAGTTGTTGGTAGTATCGACAACTTAGGGTCTGCCCTCTTTGATGCTTCAGGGTTGAAGGAGCGTACTTCAGGCAGCGAGTATCTTCCTCTGCTATCGTCAAGAGTGCTCACCGGTACTATTAGTGCTTGCAAGGGTTGTACAGTATTGCTTTGGACTTTCATTATTCCGCTTTACATGACAAGCAATACCTGTGGTCAATGCACCTGTACTGCAGATTGCCATTCAATGACAAAAATACTCAGCCATTGTCCCTGTAGATGTGCTAGCAAAGATGCTTCTAGACTGTGTATCCCCCAAGTATTGGTAGCACAGCACGGCAAGGTCCTATTCAATTGCACCATAGTACTATACAATGGCTGTGGCAGTCCTCTCTGTTACTCTTAGTCGTCTTGGGTATCCATAGGACCAAGCGCGCATTGCATTGGTCTGCTTTGTAGCCCATTGCGGTACTAGGTAGTTTTGAGCACCACAGCTTCCCGTTGCCTGTGCGCCCTTTTTGGGTCATTTATGCCTTCCCCTCTAGTTTTCTATTTGTGAGCAACATTTTTGGTAAACAACATAGTGTCTTTGAAATCTGTGAAGCGGAAGCTACTTTATTTGATTTGAATTGTAGACCTTAAGTTCCAAACAACTTTTGAATGAATGTTGTTTACATAGACTTCAAGCGTATCCCAAGTGGCAGGCACGTTTCCAAGTACTTACAAGCTTTACTTGATTTGAACTATAGATCTTAAATTCTAATTTTTTTTTAATGAAAGTTGTTTACATGGGCTTGAAATATACTCCCAAAGCGTCAGGCCCTTTGCCTTATAATCTCATTTACTATCTTGACTGGAACTATAGATAAATTCTAAGCAAATTTGGAGTGATTGATGTCCATATAGGGATTTGAAATGTCCCCCAAAGTGGAAGGCATGTTGCCACATATTCACAATTATCTTACTGGAATTGCAGATACTAAATTCTTAACAATTATTGAATGTAAGTTGTTAACATGGACTTGAAATATACTCCCAAAGTGTCAGGCCCTTTGCCCTATATTCTCATTTATTATCTTGACTTGAACTATAGATAACTTCTAAGAAAATTTGGAGTGATTTAAGTCCTTCATATAGACTTGAAATGTCCCTAAGTGGCATGTATACTGCCATGTGTTCACCTTTACTTTATTTGAATTGTAGAAAATAAGTTATAAACTTTTTTTGAATGAAAGTTGTTTAAATAGACTTGAATTGTACCTCCAAAGTGTCAAGCCCTCAACCATGTGCTACATTTCCTATCTTGATTTGACTTATAGATAGGTTATACAAAAGATGTAAAATATGACCTGTAAATCATATCTATATGATTATGCTACCATACAAAAATAGTTTCTAATAAAATCTAAAACCAAAAATTGAAATTCCTTCAATGTTGGAGTTAAACAAAAGATGTAAAATCTAATCTAATCTATAGATCATATCCATATGATTATTTTACCACACAAAATAAGTTTCCATTAAAATCTAAAACCAAAAATTGAAAATTCCTTCAAAGTTGATTATAGAGTGAATGTGTTATTTTCATAAGAATCCTATTCTTTAAGTGCAAAAATGTTAAATTCTAATAATGAATTTCTTTTAAAAAAAGTATTTTATATAGTTATTCAATTCATTTTGGCATGTCATTTTTAAACTTGAAAAGAAATCCTTTTGTGGTCAAACGTGCATGTATCTTTTGAACTATAGAAAAATTGTAAAAAAATACTTTGAAGATTTATACTTTACAAATGTAAGAATTAACACAAGAATCTATAAGCATTTAGATTGATGAGAAAACTAAGACTTTGTTTGCTTGGGGCATGTTCATGTATTCATCCGTTTTTTCAAATTTGAACTTTTGATCCTAAAGGGGTAAATCGATATAACCATCCATTTGAAATATACCTAAAAAAGGCATTTCATTAAAATCAAAATGACTCTAAATCATTTGATTTGATTGAGTTTTGGTCAAATTTGATTTGATTGAGTTTTGGTCACACCCTTGATTTCTTTTTGTCTTGGCCTTTGAATAGTCACTATGAGAATATATCAACATCTAGCAACATAGTGTCTTTTGAAATAAAAATTTAACCTTTGTATTATTTTTTAACATAACATTCATCAAAGTTGAAAAAACATTCTATTAATATGCATATTTCCAATAGCATTCTCAAATATATCCTCTCAACACATATATAAAGTTTCTTTATGAAGAAGTGGTAGTTTTAAGGTTTCAAAGAAGATATAAGAAGTCAATATTATTCTTTTTTTTTTTTCCCGTTTGCAATTCTTCCATTTATAACCGCAAACTAATAATTTTGAAATTTTAACACAATGACACTTTGTTGTGAATTACGGGCTTTATGAAATGTTTATTTTGTTTAAATTCTATATTTGGATGTTGATTCCATATCACAATAAAACTTGATCATTTTTAAAATTAAAAAACTTACCAAATTGAATTCTTAATATGGCCTATCACTCCACAATCTACACAAAAATGTATAAATGCAATAAGAAATCAAATTTACTTTTATAATTTAGTCATTCATCATCTACTGTTAAAAGACAACAAGACTTTTCTTTCAACTCAAAGTTTCTATTTTTTTTCTAATAGTTTTTTACATGATAAAAACTTGAAAACTTTCCAAACAATCTTTTTGACTTTTGAGCCTATATTTATATTTTTTGAATTGGATCAAAGAACAATCAAATTAGTTAAGGACCAAGTGTGAGAAAATTCATCTTATATGTAATTTACCTATTAATTTTTAATTTAATGCACATTCAACTTCAAGACAAAAGTTATTCTGAAATAATTTTGAAAGACAGTTTGTAAATCCCTATTTCTTGCAATGCAACTCCTTTTCAAATTAAAAAAATATTACTTATACATACATAAATATTTCTATTTGACAATTTTTATTTTTTAAAATTTCATAATTATGAATTTAGTACAAAATTTCCTTCAAAATTATTCCCTCTGTTTTTGAAAAAGACTTATGTTTCCTTTGTATTTTACAAAGAAAACACTGATCTTTTTTAGAAACAAAGGGAGTATTGTTTAAATAACTATTTCTCTATGTATACAGTATATATGAAAAATGAAGTTTAAATTCCAAAGCCTTTGGAATATCCATAGCGTGAAATGTCCTATATAATTTTCAATGCAACTTTTTAACTTTTACATTAATTGATTGGCGGCTTGCATAAAACTAGTCAGTATTACAATATTCACTTTGGGCATTTGTTGTTGAAGTATTTAAAATACAATTGTGGAAAATGGACAATACCTATCTTGTCACTCCAAGGGTAAATTATTCAATATTTGTTTTTAGAAAATCCGGTCTAAATTTGAAGTCACACGAGCCTGCCCAAAATCCCAAGTTCCAAAGTCAAGGGGACTTTGGGACTTGTTTTCTTTGACTTTGGAAGATAGGAAATCACATCAATTTTTTAAGAATATAATTTTTTTAAATCAATGCTCGAGAGCAAAAGTTATGCCATCTAAAGTCTTAAAAGTAGTTTGCTGGGTAGAACAAAAAAAACACAAAAAAATAATTTTTTTTAATTCTTAATTTTTTTTAAAAGATTATGTTTTTATCTACATTTAAAGCTTTGATTCATTCTATTTGAACTAATAATGAGAAAGTTATGGACAATCTTGTTTATTGGGCAATCTATGCATCTTCTTCAAAAAACAATTTATAGAATTCACAATTTTCAAATTTTTTCAAATTTTTTTTTAAAGGGTGAATCTTGATTGCAAGAGCAATCCCACTATTGGGATTATGGTGTTTCAATTCCACCTTAGAGCTATTAACAATTTCATGTTTTGTTCAATCTTGGACCTCCTTCTACTTAACAATTTTTTTATATGTAAAAATCAAGTTTTGACATTCTAAAGTTTTTTTCCCCAACTCTCAACTCAAATGTTCAACAAGTTTTTCTTTAATCTATGGTGTGTAGTGCAAAAAAATTCCACAAATGGTAGTCAAATTCATCTAAAATTGCATGCCAGCATTCAATAAAACTTACTTTTCCAACTTCAAATGCTAATATCTTCCAATCCGTACAGTCAAACTTCATGAAATTTTTACCACATGGTTTGAGACAAGTGAAGTACAAGATCCTATAATTAGCTTCCAAAAAATAATGTTCTTTTTTTATTTCTTGAATGATCACAACAAAAATGGCAATTTTCAATGACTTCGGACCCAGAAAATGTCTTGGGCCTTTAGGAATTATTATGCATGAATTTCATGTGTTCCTTTAGATTCTTTTCTTTTCTATACAAAAGCTTGAAAAACAACTTCCAAAAAAAATTGGAATCTAATTTTTAGATTGTTTTCTACCAACCATATCCTTGTAGCTCAATTTTAATTCACCCAATTGTGCAAAAAATACATGCTTAGTAGCAATTTTATTTTTTACCACCTAATACAACCAATTGTTTTGCAAGCTCAGCAAAAATTTGTATCTTAAATGTCAGTAGAGAATTCACAAGCTATCCCTTGCATCCAAATCCTCTTATTCTTACTTGATAAAGGTATGCACACCTATAATCATTACTAATTACAACAAAACATAGTTCCTATAATAAAAATATCAATTAATTTTAATAGATCTCATTGACAACTCATGGAAGATTTCAATCCACTTTAGCATGCACTATTTGAATACCATATTAATAAGTAATAAATTTTCAAAAATATTGTCTCCAAGTATACCAAAACCAACACTAGAGCTCTTATAGACTCTATGTTTACATAGTTTACATCTTATATAATCATCAATGTAGATTTTTTGTTACTCTTTTTGGTCCAAATGCAAGTGCTATGGTGAAGACAAAATCTGCTGGTTCTTTATTTCTGTTTCTTTTTTTAGGAAAAACTCCAATACTAAAAAACGAGAAGGGCTAGAATACGCAACACTCATTTGCAAAAATGCCTCAGTTCCAACGATCTAGTACGTTTTGGATGCTCAAAACAAAAATAGTTAAAAAATTTAAGGATCCACCTTGTGAAGAACCAACTAACATGACGAGAGTAAATAATAATGTTTTAGGGCGCTAAAACCTCTCATAGTAACAATGGTATCTGGTCCTGACCCACCACTGAGGTTTCTTCATCACCCAAAAGTTTCGTGTCTCTGGTATTGTATGCCGACAGTCACCAATGAATACTGGATTTGTTGATCCCATCAAGGAAGGCAAAGAAGAGGTTCCCGAAGCTCCTCCAAGACAATTAAAGGTCAATTGTAAAAATTCCGGAATAATAGCAATGGAAACTGTTCAACCTCATAAATAGATTCACCTCATCCCAAATGCTTGAACTAGCTTCCTCCTTTGGAGATTGAATATAAGTCATGGGAATCTATTTGGTTAAGCCGTGGGATATTTGAAGGTCGTCAGTCCACAAAAAAGCTGTCCAAGAATCACATTAGCTTTAGGTGTCCCGTGACATCATCCACAAGTTCAGTAGGCCCTGTTACATGGAAAGGAAAACCTCAGCATTCAGGAAAAGCAAGAATATATATAAATGTAAGATTCTCAAGCAATAAATCGCAAATTCAGTGAGAGGAACATAAGGATAGCAGTTCCATGATCGTATCTCTATTTAAAAGACTCAAAACGATAAGACATGATCAATCCCAGAGGAAGGTGATATCTGACGTCGCTTTACGAGCACGGAGCACACATCTCCACGAACAACTCCTTTAGAAGCCTATCTAATGCTTCTACAGAACCAAAACAACGAAAGGGAGCTTACCAAGGACCGCCATCACAGTTCTCGAATCTGTAAAAAACACAAGACCAAACGAAATTAATAGTCTATCTCGGTTCACCAGCAATCTTCATAACCATTCAACCATTCCTAGTCATAAGCATCAACCAGCAAACTTCATGACACGGTACTCTGATTAAGGCTATAACTTGAGGCTGAGCAGCAGAGCAAACAAAAGCACGGTAACAAAGGCTGTGACTCATATAGATCCTGTACATCCTAAAGGGGCACCAGCAGAAGTGAAAACCGAAAAAGAGAACCAATATTATCAGGACAACAATCTGAAGAAATTAGAGACAGATACGTACTGGGAGCGATCTGAGTCCGACCAGCATCAATTGTAATGTGACAAGGCAGCTTGGACTCTTTCGCTTTAGCCTGTGCATCAAGTACGATGGACCAAGTGAACTTGAGTTCTTATCCACTTCCGTGACACCAAAATCTCTCAAGCCATGACCTGAAAATTGAAGACGATACCTAAACTTGGAAATTCATGCCTCTCCACACTCAATTCCATGTTTTTTTGTTTACCTTCCAAGTACCTAAAATTATTGATGCAAGACTGTCAATACTAAGACGAACGGTGGTCTGTTTGTTTTCAGTTTTTTTATTTTACATGTTTTTCGTTCGTCACATTGAGAAGTTACGAACCATGAGGCCCATAGGGGTTCACAACTTGAGTTTGAAGGCTCTCGCCAAGAAGCGGGAGCGCAGACTTCGTTCCACACGATTTGGACTCCCAGACTATCACAAGTTACTGAATTTCAAAACACTATTCCTTAAAATTTAGAAAAATTAGAAAAAACAGTCTAGGAGGCACATGAGGTACCGCCGGGAAAAACGGGGACTTGGCACGGGTATTGCTGCCAGTGTCGTGCAACGACACAGGCTAGCGACTACTTCAGATATCCTAAATACCCAACATTTATGTCAATAGCAGAATGCAACAGAGGCCCTAGAAGCGCCATAGGCCAGGAAGAGATCAAGTTCGAGAAAGGCAAGTAGACGCAAACCTTCAGCGCAAGCAGATCCTCCTCGGATTCAACTTTGGTGACCACCTTCGCTTGGCCGCACATCTCCCATCTATGGACACAACCCACCATTAATAAGCAAATCACAAGCTAAGGAGGACGCAGGAAATTGAGCAGAGGAATACTAAATGACCAAAGGACATCCTGTCCTTCGTTTACATTGCGATTATAAAAATGAAGTTTCCGCAAACAAGAGTACCTCAGCAGAGCTTTGGGGGCTCTACTGCAGATGTCCTTGTACAGTCCCAAAGTCGCATGACTGCAGCAAACAAGAGAAGATACACGTTTTAGTTTCAGACACACAAACCGAAAGCCCTTGAGTAGCGAAAACACATCAGGCTTGAAGACATGATAAAATTGAAAGAGGGAAAAGGGCTGTAAGAAACAAGCCTGCATTGAGCCGCGATCTTTCCCTTGCCCATTTTCAAGTCATTCCTAACCACCAATACCTGCGTAATTGTGAGTGATAAATTTCAAGGGTAGTTCTTCATTGCAACAGAGCGTCTCATCAATGCATCAGTTCGCTTGTTCATTGCAACAGCTCCTACCAGTCAAACCTATGAACCAGTAGGCACACAGTGACACAATACACATGAGATGGACCTAAGAATCTGATGGATTGCATTCGGCACTCAACACCAGAATTTGAAGCCTATTTTTATGATACAAACACAGAGGAACTCTATTGTTGATCCACGCTACCAGTCTCTGTTGCAGTCGGCGCTCAGCTTTAACTCATGTTCATGATCCTCTTTCGATAGTGCATTTCCTTACTAAGGTAGAGGAAATTCAAGTAGTTAGTAGCCTTATCCTGACTCCTATTGGTTGATCCCCATTACCTAGTCATTTAGTCATACACTCAGTTGGCCTTCAATTAGCAAGTTGAGTGAACGCAGGAATTGGTTAAATGTCTACTGCCACGAAAACTTAATTGAAAATGGGGTGGTCCATATCCCTCCAATGATGGTCTACAACCTCCCAATTTGAAAGAAATCATCACAAGTACTGATAAAAATTTGATAAAAAACATACTTGGCTCTTGAACCCAGAGAAATCTCTCCAGTAAGCTCTATAGTTATCTCTCAACGAAAGCGCACTCAGATACTTTGATTAAAATATTTAAAGTGACGCAACTAGTAGCGTACCTTACATTAATCCTTTAAATTCTGAACGACTCAAACATTATGTGAATTATTATCAAAAAAATGTCTACTGATTTATTTATTTATTTGAAACTTTGATTAAGGTACCCACAGACCAGTATCGAAGACTCCGTCGAAACCCTAAAAAGCAGATTCAAGACAAGAGCGTACCATTTTGAAATCCTCGTAGGACTCCACAGAAATCCTAAAAAGCAGATCCAAGACAAGAGCGTACCATTTTGAAATCCTCGTAAAACTCTGCGGCAACCCTAAATCGCAGAATTCAAGACGACAGCATACCATTTTGAAATCCTCGTAAAACTCCGGGGAAACCCTAAAACGCAAATTCGAGACAAGAGCGTACCATTTTGAAATCCTCGTACGACTCCGCGAGTCGATCCACCTCCAGAGGCTCCTTCCTCCGCCTCCGCTTCTCAGGAGTAGCCCCGGCGCCCGCATTCGTGTCCGCCGAAGCACTCACACGAGCTGTGGCGGAATTCGGTTTGTGACTCCGGCCCAGGAAGTAGCCCACGGTGAGAAACCCCGCGGCCATGGCCACCAGGTGCGCGGGGGTGAGAGGGACGGTTGAGGCGTCCATGGCTTCCGCCTCGTTCAGTGCCTCCATGGACACTTCAAGCCATGCACTCCCGCAAAAACAAACAAAGCTTTGGCGTTGTTGGCTTCAGAAACAGAATTAGGGTTTAGGGCTCATGTTGTGAAAAGTACAATACGATTGGTAAGTAATCCAATAAAAGGTGGTAACCACACCTAAAATCGACCACTCCTGAAAACCTACTGAACCCCTACTTTTAAAGGGACTGAACAGGGAAGATACTCAAAATGGTGAGCATTATCAAGATGATCACCTATTTCTTACCACTTAATCCCTAAGCACTCAAGTGACCATTTTTTGGTTGTTGCCCGACTTCGGGCAAAATTTTCAGGGAATTTTTTTTTTTCATTCAAAAGATTGGGTTGTCTATCAATATTTATACTCAAAACTCAAATTGCTACGGTCAAACAAAAACTATAAGAGAAATAGCACAAAGTGTTTAGATTTGCCTGGTGTTGGAAAACTTACTATTTGGGGAAAGTATTGGTGTTTCCATTACTAAATCTTATGCATTTTTTCACAAATCAATAGAAACCACAATTTTGACCAATAAAAAAAAATTCAAATGCTAAAAAGAGAAATCATATTTTTGGTGAATTTTTGAAGTTATATCTTCAAAATTCATTTTAAAAAAATCTAAAAATAATTTTATAATTTTGACCGAATAGATGCTTTCTACTTTTTGTGCTCCACATTATCTTCTTTGATGCAAACTTCAGAAAAGTTTTAGAACTTATATTTTATAACACATTTGTATTTTGTCCAAATCCCTTGGGCTTTTAGGGTTAACCAATTTAATGTGGCATGGGGAAGGTTGAGGTAAAAATTTCCCTGCATAGAAAATCGATGTAAGTTGTGGCTTTCAATATACATGTTGTGATCATTGTATGCTTTCAATATACACCTCCTAGACATTTATGTTGCTCCTTGATCTGGTCCTGCTCTATGTGAGGTGTCACCTACACTACAGTTGATCCAAAAATACAGCACCCTAATTTGAGAAAATGGGATTCTGGTCAGAAATGGGTGATCTCTTTAGAGGGACAAGTGCAAGGTGGAATTTGGGGCCATTTTGGATAGTAAGCAGTTCTATTTATAGTATAGTAGAGGTGACGACGACCTTACAAAGGGTCGATTTTGGATACATTTTCTTTTGTTTTAACTACTTCTCTGACATATTTTGGTACTACTAGTGTCATTTTTTCATGTGCATTAAATGAATTTTGGCATTACCTACATGACGTTTTTCACACTCTACACCTTGCATCCCTGAAAATTTGTAACTAATTCACACTGCTTCCAAAAATGATGCAATGGAACCACCTACATTGTGATCCATACTCCTTCACCAATGTGAAAAAATTGTTGTTCATTTTATGAGCATACTAGTTATGCCACTGAGCTTATTCGTGCAATTTTAGGTATAGTTACATATATTGGCAAAGCCCAATTAGAAGGTGCATGAATGATTTTTGTATATTAAAGTAAATATATCCAAAACCAACCAAATAAGAAATTTGTCACTTCCGATATGTTTGTGGATCTTTCATGTAAGAATATCAAATGTACAATAATTGTAGATAATATTGGTTTTGGGTGCACAGATGGTTTGAGATGTACTAGAGTTTCAATTATGGGGCATTTCTTAGGCATAAAATATTTATAAATTAAGGTATGCAATGGTTAGTAAGAGCAACTCTAAGTTAGTGGTCTAGTTTACCAAGCATGTTGTTCCCTGAAGATCATGCTCGTGGGATTTTTCTATCCATAGGGCCTACATGACATATTGTTGGCAATCCTCTGAAGTTTGTATTCATATTGAATGAGATCCAATGGCGCATGGTGCTTTCAATTTGGATCCTTATTGCATTTTCTAAGTGTCTTAGAATTTACAAAATGATAATTGGTATTTTAGTTGTATGGAGTTGTATTTGAATATAATAAGTTTAGATGTTAAATGACATTCAAATGAAAGATGCAAATTGTTGAACATTCAATCTAATGGTGTTTGTACTGCCATGTATTAGAAATCCAATATGATACTAATATATATATATATATTCTCTATAGACCTTTTAAGGGATTATTTTAGCTGCCCTTTAGAGTACCTTGTTTATCATTTAGAATATGGCCTTTAGATCCCTCAATGGATAATCAAGGTAGAAGAATTTATTGTGAATACTTATGTATTTTATGTAAAGTAGCCACATCTAAATATGTTTGAACAAGCAATTGGGTGATTGCAAGAAATACCTACCAATTTTGTCACACTTTGGCAATTTTGTCATCCGCTATAACTTTTGAATTATGAATTGAGTGCCAAAAACAAAAAATATGTTGATTGTTGATTGTTGATCTCTTGATTGTTATGAATCCCTTATTTTTATGCCAAAAAAAAATCATTAATATTTAAAAGTCGATTTTTCTAATTTGGCAACTTTTGAGTTCAGGGGATTTGAATACAATTGAATAGTTTAAATTAATGATTTTCAATTGAAATTTCTACGGTATATTCCTATAGTAGGCAAACATGACTCTACCAAAGGACATCTAGAAATCCATTATTTTATGTCCTCTACATTTATGCAAATAGGTCTCCCTTGCGTGCGCACTTGTGAACAATAGAAATGGTTTTAACCTCATTTTATTGCTTGAAAATCATTACTAGGAAGTCCTTCCAAATGGCTAATTTTTTGTTTTTTTTATCATTTTTTCTCTACTTCTTACAAATTAAAACGTCAAAGTATGTATTTTCTAGCCACAATTCTATGTCCGAGAATATGTCCCTAGAATGCGGTTTAGGGTATCTTAGAAATTAGATGCCTTATTTAAAAATTCTAATTTTTCTCCTTAAATTCGTGATTTTCAATTGCAAAATATTTTTCTAGAAGAAGGTGCCTTCAACTATGCCGAATTGCTTAAATGGACAATTATGGGTGCTCCCACCTTTAGGTAATGGTTGTAAATGAGTTGTCTTGCATTGATATTTCTTTGAAAACATTGATGTGCTTGCGATTTTTAAACTTAACTATACAAAAGTAAAGACTACTTCATCTAATATTCATGGAATTAATTGTGGAGAAAATTGACTCTTGGATTTTTGAATTATAACACTTTTGGGTGAACAATTTATAGGAAAAAAAGTAGGAAAAAATACATTTTTGGGGAAGAAAATTTATTACAAAATGAATAATGCTTTTTTTCCCCCAAAAGAATTGGATTAGAATCTAAGGCAAATATAGCATTTTTTGAATCTAAAAATGGAAAAACAAAAAACAAAAACAAAAACAAACTCTCAAATTTGTACACACTTTGGCACAATAGTAACTAAGGTATGTACACCTAAAAGGGATATTTTCCTATTTGCGACACCTGTCTACAGTTGTTCAAGATTTCAAGCTTAAAATCTTGGAGTAGTGTAGATAAGTGTCGCAATCAGCCCCCTTTTTTTTACTTTTTGAGAAAGTGCTAGGATAGCGATCACTTAAAATTTGGTGAAGCACTGCATTTCCACATTCATCCGTCTTTTGGACACAAAAACACTTTTCAGTCATATTCATGCACTTTTTCATCCAAATTTGGCGACTTCATCCACATTTTTCTTTAAATGGTAAATTTCTGACAAAAAAAGATTACTTTTATCTGGTGAAATGTAGACATTTATTTTGAAATGGTGCAATCTGACCCCATGGTGCCGAAAAAAAAGAGGTAGTCGTAATTAGGAGAGTGTCTCTTTTTGGTGCACATACCGTAGGAAGAGTAGCAAAATGTGGGGTTTTTCGGGTACCCACCTTCCGTCAACGAAAACAACTATGACCGTTTGGTCACTGCACTTGATTTTAAGTGAGAGTCCAGAAACTGAAGCCCCAAACTTTCCAGAGTGTTGTTCAGTCACTCTGATTCAATCCTGCACATCAGCAGATGTTCATATTTTCTTACATAAGTTATAATTTTCGTCAGCAATTCTGCAGTCAGTTAGAAAGTTTGGGGTTCTTTCTGATCTTGGCCCTAGAAATGAACTTCCAGATGGTCAGCTTCAAGAGTTTTTGTAACTTATTAAATTAGTTGTTGTTTTGGCTCCAAGTCACACTGACTGTGCACTGACCAGGGCAGACAGACCTGGAGAATTTGTCCACTTGGTTTCAATATATATTTAGGAAACAAACAAACCAGACAGACACCAATACTGACTATTGGTACTACGGTTAGTACGGTAGACTGGATTTCATGATAGATAATACTGTACAAGGATGGGTTATACTGTAACGAAACAACGTTACCGTAAGGTATTTATAACATAGTTACAATATAAATTATAGAAAGTTTTTTACAATATAAACACCTATAACATAGGTGTATAGTCTTCTAGGCTCATAGGCTTATGCTCTTAGGCTCACATAATAGCAACCCTCCTATACAGTATAATACCCCCACGTAAGTAAGAGAAGATGTTGAATTTTTTGTTGAAAAGGTTGTTGGTTGAGGTTCAACAAAATTATAGCTAGTCCGTACTTATTTTTTGTTTGCACATTTCTCAATCAGTAATGAATCTGAAATACCTGCTACATGTCAACAAAAAATTTCACTTGCTGGTCAATGTCCACCTCCTCTAGCAACTTTACAACAGTCTAAATTCTCAAGTACCTTATTGTTAATCTCCTCTGGACAAGATCTTGCTTACTTGTGCACAATCTATTAACCCCATCTTGCTCTGCTTCCGCATCCCCAGTACATCTCAAGCAAGCCCCTTGCACCAACCACCACTAGAACTAGAACTGACATAACCGGTTGTTGAGTTTTCAACACTCACGTGGCACCGTCCCATTGGCAACCCATCACCATTGCCATTACAAGTTGTAACTCATAACCTTCTCTCCTTTCAACTTGCTTCCTACACCCTTGTATCATGAAGATCAAAGGTTGTGATTGAAAAGTGAACAACCGGTTATGTATTAGATAACCTACTCGCCACTACCGCGGCTTGTCGGTTATCTAATACATAAAATTACATTGTGATTTCAACTAGGATTGCGAACCCTATCAATTGGCCTCCTCTTCTTTGTGTGTAATTGCTCTTGCTGTGGTTGTCGTTGTGTGGTTACTATGCAACTCCATTGAGAAACTCAACTATCCAAAATGAGAAAAGCAGAACCCTACTCCAAGAATCGATCTTCAATCTGAAGCAAGTCAGAGTCTTATTAGAATTTTGGTCAGATCTATCTACTCTAGTTGTATGCTCCTGTACTTGCTCCCATCAACAGTGCATGCTCAGATCAATACAGTACTGTAGAACTCCTGGTTAAATGCACCCCTTATAATTGCAAAAACCTCTCTAACTATCCGGTTCCATCGGTCCCGGCTTGATGCGATACTACAGTAGAACTCCTTCTAATTGCACCCCTTATAATTACAAAACCTCTCTAAATGAATGTTGTTAGACAGTCCCGGACCTATGCATTTAGAGGAGTTCTACTGTACATAACAATGGAGGCAATCTTAGGGAATTGTGGCCATCAAGTTGCGACAAAACGCAGGACCACCCTCAAAGGACGAACTTGAACAACAAATTCAGTTGTTTCGAACAACGTCGTGATTATCTCCAAAAATTATGTAACATTTCAGTTCTTCATAGTGCCACCTCATTGTCCACCTCACATTCCACCTAGACTTGGCAATTAGTTACCAATGCATGTGGAAATGCAAGGGTACATTACATTACTTTGTACAACCAGGCCATGGTCCTGCCCATTCTGAGAAGGTATTAATAAGTTATGCTTTGTTAGATTCTTGGAAGGAATTTATCAGTGAGTATCCCTACCTTGAAATGATTGTCCACTTTGAATGTCATGTTTTTTTAAGGTTGTTATGAGAAGGTCATATGGAAACTTCCTTGTGGCTAATTTTCTTTAGGTTGGAATGATCACATGCAATGTTTTTCATTGATTCAAGTGATTTTTCAATTTTGCTTTTCACAATATAATCAATGAAATTGGCTCCATAAACCTCTGATAAAATTGTGGACAATCATACCGGGTCGGAGGGAGTAAGATAATTCTAGGATTGGGATTGGCCAAGGAGCCGTGTAAGACAATTTTGTTCATTGAAGAAGTTCTCTTCCAAGGATGCACAAGCCGGGAGTATTGCCTCATTAGTAAACAATATTACTTAAGGTAGCCAACTCATTTTTGATCACTCCCCAATTTCTAATCTACAAGCTGCTCCTTTTCTGACCATAGACTATTCAGTTGAGGCACAGTTCGAGGAGCAATTGCGGTGCATTATGATTAGCTACAAGGCTCTCAATATTGCAACCAGCCTTTGGTCAACTTTGCAATTAGCCTCTGGTCAGAAATAGAAAGTTCTATATCACCATTATAGGTTGAAGAGAATCTTCCACTAAAAAATTCATAGTAATTACATTTTTTTGTAAGAACATTCTAGAAAAATATGCAATCCTTCCAAACTCTATTTCCATACAGAGAAAAATTTTGCACTCAAAAAGCCTACGCTCCAAATATATGGATTGTGAAATCCATCACAATAGACAGTCAAATGATCCTACCTTTACTAAAGCCACTTGAGTGGAACAATAGTGAGTGAGCCTTCAGTTAAGGTAGATCTCCCATTTCCGATCACTTAAGCATTTCAGCATATGTGTAATTGAGCAATGGTGGAAAAGAAAATTTTATCCAGTGAGGAAATAGGAACAAGAAAGATGATCATTTTTTGGTAATTTTTCATGAAGTGTAGAATTAGTAGAAATTAAAGAAGTGGAAAAGTCAGGGTTTCCTATTTCCAATCAATAGGCAAGCCCATTCTTGAGCAATGGCAACTTTATTAGGTGTCAATGTGTTATTCATTACAGAAGGATCAGATTAGAATCAAATGGCCTATAAAGCTACGGTTACAAATGGATCAGTCTATTGATCCGAATGGGAGGGTGATCGGAAATGGGAGATCTACCTTAGTAAATTAATTCCTGTATTCAGGTTGTTTTTTTTTAGCAAATTGCGTGTGTCTTGGTTGACGGAGCTGACTTGGTTGGTGTCACGCCTCGGACAGCCCACTGAATTCAGTGAGGCCACAAGCAAACCAAGTGGAACTGTGGAACTGCTGTAACTTACTTTAAGTACCAACTTCCAAGGGAATACAAGCATCCCGCCAGCTGGTTTTATTCAGTCACGCTCTTGCGATGGCAGAAGGATAATTGATCACTGCCTTCCGTGCTTGCGTTGTACTGCACATTACAGCACAAACTGGCCATGGACAGATACCGCTCCTTGTAAACGTAAACCACTCGCGGGACTTCTCCCGTTCATTCTGCGGGGAAGTTTCTGCGCCGTAATGCCCGAGTACATGGGCAAACCTGCGTAATCGGGGATTACGGATTTTTCATCCAGCTCCAATTTATCATCTGGGTTTTCATTGAATTTTGCTTGTGCTTTACGTCGGGCAATACCCTTATCGTCGGGCATTGCGTCAAATAATCGGCCCTCCTCGTCAGGCTCCGCCCTCCTCGTCGGCCAATTATTTGACGCAATGCCCTCCTCTACGGGCATTGCCCTATACAATGATGCTCCCAACCCACGGTCTTGACGAAAGTTAAATTGAGGTTGGGTGCTCTACAAGCGACCACTAAGGTCTGTGACTACACCTAAAATCACACAAATAAGCTGCATGCCATGACCAATGTGCTCTAGGAAATGAACAACGATTTTGTATACCAATATTGGTGACGGACTATGAATCAAAATGCAAGTGGTCTCAAAAAAATTTGGACGCATTGTGAACTAGTTACAAATTTCCAAAGATGGGAGGTGTAGGGTGCTAAGAGTGTCATATAGGTGATGCCAAAATCCATTTAATGCGCGTGAAGAAATCATACTAGTAGTATCATGTCATGTCATAGAGAAGACTAAAGTGTACCCCATAACCGATCACTTGTAAAGTTGCCACTTCCACCGTACTATAAATAGAGTTGCACACTACTCAAAATGGCCCCCAACTCCACCTTACACTTGTCCTTGTAATGTGCCGACCATTTTGGGTAACCTCCCTATTCAATTTTCCTTCAAAAATAGAGGTTGATTTTGAGGAGTGGTCCATTTTAGGTGTAGTTACTTTAATATACAGGGACATTTTGCTTTCATCAATGTATCATTAGTGTATATTTCAAGAGGTTGTTGCTTTTAGTGACCACAATGTTTCAACTTCAAAAATTTGTAACTAAATCCATGAAGGTCTAAAAAATATGAAACGACTTGCATTAGTGAGATGTCAATTCCATTTTGCTTCCTACGAAAATTTATTGAAAATTGTTGCAAGGAGTTTAGCTTCTCTTCAAATGCAATCAGCTCTTAAAAAGATTGCTTTAAGAGAAGACTAACTTACAACCTTAACCCTAGTTGGAAGGATGGGCTAATCACCATGAAAACCACCCTTTCTAGTACAAGGTAAATCATCTACTTAAAAAAAAAGGACTCATTGGAGGTTAAACTATTTGCAAGACCTCTCCTTTCTGCTTAAAATTCCAAAAATGAACAACTATACTTCTGGCATACATAGAAGGATTCTCTGTTATGTATCACTTGAACAAATTCAAAACTACACTACATCAATAAAAGTTCGAGACTTTTGACCCTTGTAACAGGTTGTAGCAATGACTGTGTTTTCAAATCAGAAATATACTCGAACTTCCGAGCAACCATTCATTCGACTGTAGACGTAGCTTTTGTCTCAAACCTCCGAGCTTCCATTCATTCCACTGTAGACGTAGCTTTTTGTCAACGCAAGGCCCTTTCCTCCGGAGCCAATAAACTTCCGTGAAAACCAGAGACTGGTACAGTTTGCTTTCAACAGTTGGTGTCATAAAAAAAACTGAAAACTGAGATACTGTGCTGTACTGTACGTTGAGCCAAAAAGTTTGTGGAAAAACTAAAGAATACCGTTATGATGCTTCGGCCATCAAGTGCATTCCACAAAACTACAAAAAGTTCGAACCCAACTGAAGACACAGTATTGATGAACTTCGGAACCATTTCATTCAAATTTTCCAGTCAAACTAACTTCCAAGTCTTTCCAACGACGAGTAAAAAGTGAAACTCCAATGGTCCACTATTTCAATTCCAATTCCATTTTCAAATCCAAAAAACACATGGACAATGTTAAGAAACGTAGTGTGAATGCTCACCATAATATGGTGAGTGATACTTGTCACTAGGATTAAAGGAAATCTTCTTGGACGAATAGGAAAAGACAACTATTCATTGTCTCTCTCCTATTCTCCTTGTATATACTTCAAACACTAATGAAGTAAGGCATTCTTTTGAGTGTATTTTTGTTGTTCTTATGTTTTACGACTTTGTTTCGTTTTATATCTTCAACAGACAATTTCCATTGATAGAGGAAACAGTAGTCCAAATTTAACCGTTGAAGAGCAGACGCTACAGTAATCAAATTTCGTGTACTGTAACTTTGAAACTCCAACGGAAAATACGGGTACGCTCTGTACCGTATTTCACACGGTATCTCACACGCTTATACCGTCACACACGTCTTCTGCTAGAGATACGGTTCCAGAGACCGTCCGTCGTCTTCTTTGTCCAGGCCCGGGTCACGCTGCTTTAATCCAGCACGCCAGTCAAGCCCGCGGTTTCTCCCGCTTCCAGTTCCTCCCCAGTCGAGCAGCCAGACGTATTGCGAAGACGAGTTGATCGATCCCTTGTTTCCCATTTATCTACTTAGAGAGCAGAACGTTGCAATCTTAGTCTATTCAAATTCTGGAAACTGATAGAGAACACGGAGCTCGGAAGCTGACTGTGCGTTTTGCTCGCAAGCTTGGAGTGGCGGCGTACGTGAGTGTTTGCAAGTCGAGAACGGGAATTGTTCGTGTGGAAGAGCTTGTGGCGTTTATTGGAGCTGGGATTGTCTCAAGGTGATGGTTTAGACGAAGTGATCGACTGAAGTTTGTTTTAAAGGTGAGTCTTTTGAGTCCTGGAGTGTGACAATGGGGTGATTGCAAGAAGCTTAATTTAGCACTATAGCTCCGTGATTTTCGATCTCTTCAGGTTTCGTTGTTGTTGTGAGTCTAGTTTGCGAGGAAGGAGAAACTGGGTGTTTGAGTAGTAGCTTGATAGCGCCAGGCGTGCTCTGGAGGTTTAGGTTTAGGTGTTCCTGTGTAGAGACTCGTGACGAAATGGATACATAGTTCTGATTTTGTTTGCTTCCTGGTCGATCAATTGCAGAATAGGTAGTGTGTGGGTGACGTACGTAGCGAGCTTGCAGCGTTGAAGTATCAGTGCACTTTCGTTTAGGTCGAGATTTTCATGGTGGACAGATAGCTGGGAGGGAGAACTATTCCGGACGCAGCTATGGCGTCGTCTCCGACGTCGCGATTGTCTATACCTGGCAACAGGTCGTTCCGCAACTACAACATCCCCCGCGGCGGCAGCCCGCGTCTGGAGCGTTCGGACTCGCCCGTGTCCACCGCGCAGCCTCGTCGCTTCTCGTATGGGACGTCGTACTCTCGTGACGAGAGTGAGCTGGAGGATGACGTGAGCTCGGGGTTCCCCCGCTACATGGTGCAAATCCCCGCCACTCCCGATTTCCAGAACTTGTCGAGTAGCATCCAATCCGCTGCGGGGACGCCCAATGCCCGCCCCATGAGTCCGGCCATCGCCGGGAAAGCCGAGCAGCAATTCGTGTCCAGCACACTCTTCACGGGGGGTTACCAGAGCATCACGCGTGGCCACGTGATGGAGAAGATGATGGAGATCGAGGGGAACCACCCGCAGCTCGCATGCGCCAGAGGCACCACCTGCGAGGTTCATGGCTGTGACCAAAAATCTCTCCGTGACGAACGCGGTGAGGATCTGTTTCCTTGCGAGTGCAACTTTCGCATTTGCCGCGAGTGTTACCTCGACGCGCTCGCCACGCCCGCCGCGAAGTGCCCTGGGTGTAAAGAGGATTACAGATCGGCGGATGAGTCTCCCAGAACCGCGAATTTCCAAGCGTTGCCCACGATTGAAACGAATAACCCCGCGCGCATGGAGCGGCGCCTTTCGCTTCTGCGATCCAACAAGCCCGGCCCACTCATGCAAAACGGAAACTCCGACTTCGACCATTCCCGCTGGCTGTACGAAACTAAGGGGACCTATGGCTACGGGAATGCCGTCTGGCCCAAAGACGACGGCTACTCGAAAGACGGCATGGGCGCCCCGCCCAAGGGCTTCGTCGACAAGTCCAAGCGCCCGCTGTCACGCAAAATCTCAATCTCCGCAGGAGTCCTCAGCCCTTACAGACTCCTTGTTCTCATTCGAATGGTGATCCTCGCGCTCTTCCTCGCATGGCGAGTGCAGAACAGCAACCCCGACGCAATGTGGCTGTGGGGAATGTCTGTTGTGTGCGAGATTTGGTTCGCATTTTCATGGATTCTCGACCAGTTGCCCAAGCTCTGCCCCATCAACCGCATGACGGATCTCCAAGTCCTCAAGGAGAAGTTCGAAATGCCATCCCTTGGGAATCCCGACGGGCGCTCTGACCTTCCCGGAGTCGACGTCTTCGTTTCGTCAGCCGATCCCGAGAAGGAGCCGCCATTGACAACTGGCAACACCATTCTGTCGATTTTGGCAGCGGATTACCCTCTGGAGAAGCTGGCGTGCTACTTGTCCGACGACGGCGGCTCGTTGCTGTCGTTTGAGGCGTTAGCCGAAGCGGCGAGCTTCTCACGCGTCTGGGTGCCGTTCTGTAGGAAACATGTGATTGAGCCGCGCAACCCGGAGACGTATTTCCTGCTGCGAGGGGATCCCACCAAAGGCAAAGTGCGACCTGATTTTGTGAAAGATCGGCGACGAGTGAAAAGGGAGTATGATGAGTTTAAAGTGAGAATTAATGGCCTGCCGGATTCCATTCGGAGAAGAGCGGATGCGTACAATGCGCATGAAGAAATTCGGGAAAAGCGGGCGCAATTTGAGTCTGGGGTTGACCCCCTGGAACCGATCACAGTGCCCAAAGCGACGTGGATGGCGGACGGTACGCACTGGCCAGGCACTTGGACACAGGCTGGGAAAGAGCACGGCCGCGGCGACCACGCAGGCATCATTCAGGTGATCATTACGAAACGCTGTGTCAGGGTTTATGAATGAAGTTAGATTATGCCAATGGGAATAATGTTTCCAACTGACATATTTTCCAAATTTGGCCCCTATTTGATCCCTAATCTGCAATCTAACGATCCTACCCTCTAATTTTCAGTTATTGATTCTAAGTAAGCTAGAAGAGCGTAACACTCAAAGTTTAGGCTTCAATTTAAGTACTGCGCATTGACGTTGAAAAAGAAATTTCATGCATTTGAGTCTCACTGGTTGCATATCATGAAATGACATTCTTTAGTGAGTTGGATTCAGAGTAAGGTGGAAGATCTTGATCGTTTAAGTTTTAGTCTTCAAATTTTGCATATGAATCTGAGTGGTTGCATCTTCTAAATCAGATTTGTTTGTTTGTTGTGAGTGAGTACATTTCAGAATTGCTGTCATGCATTATGGCTTGTAATCTGTCTTTTCTCACATTGAGACTCTCTACATTAGCTTCAAAGTCCTTGATCGAAATTCTGTTCCAGGGTTTAAGGATTTGGAGAGCCATCAAATTGTGGAAGTCACGGGGAATACTAACCCGCGGTTCGTGTTTATGACCCCCTCCAGGTGATGCTGGCTCCCCCGACTCACGAGCCTCTCCTGGGCAGCGACGACGAGGAGAACCTCATCGACACCACAGGCGTGGACATCCGTCTCCCCATGCTCGTCTACGTCTCTCGGGAGAAGCGTCCGGGCTACGACCACAACAAGAAAGCCGGCGCCATGAACGCTCTCGTTCGCACGAGCGCCATCATGTCCAACGGCCCTTTCATTCTCAACCTCGACTGCGACCACTACATCTACAACTCCCTGGCTCTTCGCGAAGCCATGTGCTTCTTCATGGACCGCGGCGGCGACCGTCTCTGCTACATCCAGTTCCCACAGCGCTTCGAAGGTGTGGACCCCAATGACCGCTACGCGAATCACAACACCGTCTTCTTCGACGTCAACATGCGCGCGCTCGACGGGCTGCAGGGGCCAGTTTACGTCGGCACGGGCTGCGTCTTCCGTCGCACGGCACTTTACGGTTTCGACCCCCCTCGTTTCACAGACCATCCTGGTTGCTGGGAAACGCTCTGCTGCTGCTTCACCAAGTCTAAAAAGAAGAAGAAAGCCCAACGGGAGGAGGAAGTCGCGACTAGTTTGAATGGGCCCGCGAGCGACAACGATGAAGAATTGCAAGCCATGATGTTGCCCAAACGGTTCGGCGACTCCATGACGTTCGCGGCGTCGATTCCCGTGGCACAGTTCCAAGGGCTGCCGCTCCAAGACGGCGGCGTCAAGAACGGGCGCCCCGCGGGCGCCTTGACGGCCCCGCGGGAGCCGCTGGACGCGTCCACAATCGCGGAAGCCATCAACGTAATCTCATGCTACTACGAAGACAAGACGGAGTGGGGCGGGCGCGTGGGGTGGATTTATGGGTCTGTCACGGAAGACGTCGTCACGGGGTTCCGAATGCACAACCGCGGCTGGCGCTCGATTTACTGCGTCACGAAACGCGACGCGTTTCGTGGCACGGCGCCCATCAATCTCACCGACAGATTGCACCAGGTGCTGCGCTGGGCAACGGGGTCAGTTGAGATTTTCTTCTCGCGCAACAATGCGCTCTTCGCTAGCCCAAGAATGAAATTCTTGCAACGAATTGCATATCTCAACGTCGGGATCTACCCTTTCACGTCGATTTTCCTGCTCGTCTACTGCTTCCTTCCTGCGCTTTCACTATTCTCTGGACAGTTTATCGTCTACCAACTGAACGTCACGTTCCTCGTCTACCTGCTCACCATCACTGTCACCTTGTGCTTGCTGGCCATTCTCGAAGTCAAGTGGTCGGGGATTACATTAGAAGAGTGGTGGCGGAATGAGCAGTTTTGGGTGATTGGGGGCACCAGTGCGCATTTGGCAGCGGTGTTTCAAGGTTTTCTCAAAGTGATTGCGGGGGTGGAAATCTCATTCACGCTGACTTCGAAAGCGAGTGGAGACGAAGCGGGAGACGAATTTTCGGATTTGTATCTGGTGAAGTGGAGTGCGCTTATGATTCCGCCGATTACGATTATGATTACGAATGTGGTGGCAATTGCGGTGGGCACTTCCAGACAGATTTATAGTACCATTCCGGAGTGGAGCAAGCTGATCGGAGGGGTCTTCTTCTCACTGTGGGTGTTGTCGCATCTATATCCGTTTGCGAAGGGGCTCATGGGGAGAAGGGGGAAGACGCCGACGATTATCTACGTCTGGTCTGGATTGTTGTCGGTCATTATTTCGCTCCTATGGGTGTACGTTAGTCCACCCGCGGGATCCACGACTAGCAGCAGCACCTTCACCTTTCCTTAAGGAAAACTCAAGGATACTCTTGAATGTGTTGCCCGCTAATCAACAGCTAAGTATGTGTGTCGAAAGGCCTTGGTAAGCGGAACTCTTCAGCGTCAATTTCCAATGACTCCGAACAAGTGCTGTGCATGTTTAGCAGATTGTGGTGGCAGGCATGAGAAAGTGGAAATCTTTGCCGTCTGGACATGATTCATGAGCTCATATTGCGCATTCGCAAGCATATTGATCATTCTGATCATCTGCCATTCGCTCTTGGCCACCGGACCAGCTCAATTTCATCGAGAAACCGACGCTTTGGGAGCCATTTCTTTGGGACCTGAACTGTGGAAATAAAAGCAGAGTATGGGATGGGTGTGCAGCTGTTGAGGGATTGATCTATGACACGGTGAAAGGGAGAGAGGAAAGTGCTGCGGCACACGGCGTTGTAAACAATATTTCTAGGAGTTGTTACAGTTGATGAAGAGCCATCAGATACCTTGGAAGGTATATATTATTAATTCAGGATTTAGATTAGAGGCTGCCTTTGCTTTGCAAATGATTGATGCGATCCTCATGCATCAAGTTTGCTTGCGTTTGACTTGCTTAGCGTTCGATTCTTTTGCACCGAAGCTTGTTATGGAGCTTGTTTGTGGTTCTTTTGGACATTGCCGTCTGTATATCGCCGAGTAATTGGTGTGGCCAAGGCCTGTTTGTCGCCTCCACCCTCAACAATGCCGATACCGCTCTCTTGGAGCCCTGTGTCGATGATGATCTTACCCAAAAACAACTCTAATTACTCGTGCTCTAAAAACTAAGTATATTTTAATTTTGAGTCAAGAAAAATATAATTGACTTTGAAGACGTTCTATTCAATTCAAGTTGCGAAAATTAAGACAAACTTGAACAAAGATTACATTTGATGTCGACCCTATATTTTAGAATACATGCCACACTTCTTTTGACTACATGTCTTAGGTGATTTGATATTTTATATAATTGTTTTCTAAGTGGTCAATTAAGGGTCAATTAAGGGTTAGAGGTGTAATCTACATAGAAGGTATAAAATATAATATACAAACCTCATTAGTTCATCATAAGGCTATATTCCAACCCCTTGTTCTAATTGCTTGGGAGATAGTCATAATACAAGTCAAATAGTTTGAACGTGAGATAAATTTGCTTCAAGGAATGATAGTGTGGCAGGTGTGTAAGGTAGAAGGTCTTCCCTCTTTGCAACATAGAAATGACTTCTAAATTTATTTGAGGAGATAATGCATACATCTTCTTTTCTACTTGGAAGCAAGACCTTTGAAGTACAAAGAATTGTAGAGAAATGGTCTATTACATAGACTAGTATATAGTTCTATAGCAAAGAATACAAAGCCTATTAATGTTGACAACTTTTGTAGACATTTATTTTTTTGGAACAATGTACTCAAAAAAGTGATTCAATGAATTATCTCACTTTGAACTTATTATTATGCATAGATAGTTATGCATGTCGTCGGCTTTGACATGTGACTTTTTTATTTAGATTATAAGTTTATTGCAATTGCCACAAGGCCATTTGCATTTGCCATGTAACATCCATAATCAATACGGTGGAAACACCCAAAACCATCAAAATCAGCAATTCAATATAGTTAGAGGCATCTTTTCCTAAAACTAATGTTTTTATATTAGCAATTGAAAATCATGAATTTTCAAAAAAATATTATATTTTTTGGATATGACATGTAATTTTTATGAAATTTTGAAGTGGTAGCTCTCTAAACCATTGAATCTATCACAAAGGTTGACTTGAAACCAAAATCTGAAAAAATCAACAATGAATTAACTGCAGCTAAAGAAAGGGGATAGTTTCATGACACTTTTTAAGAACACTTTAACCCATAAAGGACGCAACGGCCATATTCTTGGTCAATAAATGGCAGAGAATCCTTATATATAGGATAGAAGTGCAACTATTCATCTTCAAAATTTTGTGTGGAAAGAAGAGATCATAAATAGTAGTTTGACCTCTAGTGAGCACTTTTGGTTTTTTCAAAGTAGATGTCATATAGTGCAAAAAGGAATGATTTCCATAATCCCCAGCTCAATGTTCAAGGGTTAATCCTTAAATGCCAAGCATTAGGGATGATTTCTACGGTTATTAACCTGGCATTCAAGGGGTTTTGGCATTGTATGACATCATCATCATACTACTAAAATCACAACAACCTCTATATTATCACAATTCAATTTTGAATAGTATCATAGAAATTCGGTTGCTTTTGTAATAGCCACAATATACTTTTTACTATATATTATGTATTCTTTTTGTTAAATATTTGAAAATCAAATGTATACTTCTAAAAACATTTCAAAGAAACTTTCCGAACAACAAAACTATAGTTAAATTCCATGTCTTTTTAAATGTGATATTAAAAAATAAGGAGGCACCAACCACTAGCGTTGCTCTACATATTCAAATGTGAAGATTCTACTTACATTGTTCACTTGATTAATTTATTCTTATTGCAATGTTTTCATCTTTGCAAAGGTTATTTTGTAAAAATTATGATATAAAGATTTTCTTTAATTACTTTATATTGCACTATATAAATTTTTTCAAAGAATATTGTATGAGGATGTCAATATTTTCATTTAAAGATTATACATACTTTGTTTATCTACATTCTATTACATGAAAAATTGATGAAAGTAACATATTTAATACGTAGCAAAGCAAGCGCCAATCACTAGTCTACTTTAAAGAAACAAAAGTGCTCATTGGAGGTCATACTACCATTCATGATCTCTCCTTTCCATACAAAATTTGGAAGATGAGTAATTACACTTCTGTCCTACACAGAAGGATTCTCTCTCATTCATTGACCAGAAAATGGCCGCGGCGTCGTTTCAATGGGTTAATAGAAGTCTAGGGACGCTTCAAAATCTATCGTGCATGAATGTCATTGCTAATTTTTTCAGATTTCAGTTTCAAGTCCTATGTGACAGGTACAATGGTCTAGGAAGTAGGGGCCTGCAACTTCAAAAATTTACAGAAATTACATATCTAAAAAATCTATTTTTTATTAAATTCATGATTTTCAATTGCTAATATGGTAGAACTATCCATTTCCAACCAAGCATCAATATCCAACTTGTAGGGTGTTGCTATTTCCAACCAAGGTTGGGCCACTTTTCCATAAGATAGAAAAACTGATTAATGTCGTGGGAATATAATTTTCATTTCAATTGGTGCCCGGGAGCAGAAGTTATACCACAAAGAGTCTCAAACTGAACTCCGCAAGCAACACAAAAATTTCTGCAAAAAGTCAAAATAAATTTTAATTTTTTTTCTTTGAAACTTTTTATTTTGGTATACATGTGAAGCTTTGATTCATTTTATTTGGATTAATAATGAGCAAGTTATGGACAATCTTGTTTTTTGGGCAATCTAAGCATCTTTTTGAAAAAGTAATTTGTAGGATTCATTTCTAAATGCAATTTTTACAATTTTTTACAATTTTTTTTTTGAGAATGTTGTATTTGCTTGCTAAAACAATCTCACCATTGGGATTATTGTATTTCAATCCCATCTAAGAGCTATTAAGGATTTAGTTTTTTTTTTAATCTTGGACTTATTTCTACTAACAGTTTTTTAAAGAATGAAAATCAAGTGTGTTTTTCTTGAATTTTTTTGTAGACTTTCAACTTACATCTTCAACACAAATTTTTTTTAATTCAAAGTCTGTAGTGCAAAAAATTTCCACAAATGGCGGTCAAAGTCATCTAAAATTGCAGGTCTGTGTTCAAAAAAACTTTTTTTGTTCAACTTTGAATGCTAATATCTTCCAATCTATATGGTCAAACTTCATGAAATTTTTACCACATGATCTTTGACAAGTGAAGTACAAGATCCTATGGTTAGATTCTAAAAAAATATTTTTTGTTGTATTCTTGGGTGAATGCAGCCAAAATGGCAATTTTGAGTGGTTTTTGATAGAAAAATGGCCTTGGGACTTTAGGGATTAAGGAAAATAATCATGAAAAAACGACAATGCCCGTCATATCTATCTTTCTACATGACAATAAATTTACATTGCCTTCTACTGCTCTAAAACATGCTCAAAATCACTTAAGTGGTCGACTATAGGTGGTTTTGCTATATTACAAAAATACTCCAAAGTATTATTTTTTTAAAAAGGTGCCTCCAACTATGTTAAATTGCTTATTATGACAGTCTTGGATGTTTCCACCATAGGTTCTCTTAACCCTGGAACGCTACCAATGCCACTCAGTGGCGTTTGGAAGACAATCCAAAGGAGATGAAAAGCAATTGGAAGCATTTTTCCAAATCCCTTTCCCTTGTTGACCTTCTATGGTAGGATATGAAGAAATCTTCAATTGAGTTTGTAGTCTTGAGTCCCACTGTTTGTCTTCAAGTAAATGAGAAGTTAGTAAAAAAACAAATCACTATTTTAGTGAATTTTGGGAAGTTGTTGATCCTTGCGAAATTTCTCTACAAAAATGATATTTTTTGAGTTTGAGTCCAACTAACAAGTCATCTACTCTAGTTTCTACTCCAATTTGAATTTTGAAAAAATTCAAATTATTGAATATTTTATTGCAATTTGAACTTTGGATGTAGTTTTAATGTTTGTTATTTTCTCTTTATAAAATGATACGGAAATTGAGTTTATACTATGATGTTTGCCACTATAATATATATACATAGTGAAATTTTTTGATTTTTTAAAATATTTTTCTATTTGATATGATTTTTCTTCACTTTTTCTTCAAAAATTCTCAAAAAAAATAATTTTTCACAAAAATACCTAAAAAATTTATGAAGTATAGAAGACATGTAGTTCCATCTTTGAAAAATAAATATAAAATTTTCATACATATCTAGTTGCAAAATGATAGTATCTAGTTGCAAAATGATAGAAAACTCAATGATAGGTAATGAAACTTGAAATTAGTGGTCATGGGTCCGTTTTTTAAGGGATAAAAGGGAAGCTATAGTGCATAAATGGATACAAAGAGACTTTTGGACCTTTCAACCTTAGAAAGGTGATATTCAGTACATTGGAACGGATATATGAGAAACAGTATTTTTGTAGAAAACACCACTAAATTTTTAGAAATGGATACTTTATTGGAATGCCAAGGTGGGCAAATAGACCCATCTTTCAAAATATACAGTGGTACGAAATTTAGCTTATACGGTAAAAGCCTACAATAAAAGCTTCTACTACAATGTTTACCTATATTGAATCGAGATAACAAAATTGTACTAGGTGAGGAGTGATTGCCACTACTCCAATCCCAATCAAGCTCAGTAACATCGTGAAGCTCCTAATTACGCAATCTTTCTAAACCGCCTTCTTTCCACGATTCACCATTCCGTATATATGGATACTCAAACTAGTTCTTCGATACTTGGCTAAGAAATCAGTATATGTTCCCAGTCAAGAACATGTTTTGCACTGGCTTAAAAACCGTGAATTTTGATCAGGTCCTTTCTCACAATTCCCGCCTGCACACAACAAATGAGAGAAGATTATTACGAATAACAGCAACAGTAAAAACAGCATTGAAATTGTTCATAGAATGGATATTCACTATGGGCCATGTGGACAACTCCCAAAATGTAATGCATCTCTACATAGAACAAGCACTGCAAGTTTTCTGAACAGCAATCCACCCTCAACAAATGCAGACAGGGAAGAAACCCAATAAACGCCACTTGAAAATGATAACAAAGCATCTCCAACAGCAGGAGGTATACGAAGCGGCGAATTAAACAACGAAAGATTAAGAGAGAACCTAAATTTCACGACAAATTATTAAAAAGGGGAAAATAAGCGTGGTCAGCAGAAAGTATGGAAAAGAAGGTGCCAGGTTAATATCCTACCTGGACGAGAAAATTTGAGGCATTCTTGCGCTGGTCACCCTGGAGCTGGATGACCTTACCCAGTTCAGCATCCTGAATCACCACCCCGTTGCAACAAAACGCCTTCTTCAGATCCTTGAGAATTTTATTGTAATTAAACTCCGTCGTCAGTCCTTGAACGGTTGTCAAGCTCTTCCGTCCATTCCTCTGTTGCACCCTAACATGCACATAGCCACTTTTTTTCGAACCTAACCCGCTGTCCACAATATTCGCATCGGCGAACGCATCTGCACATCCATCCATCCATCGCATCTCAGTACAAACGAAACAACCAGCAACCAACACAGACACAAACAAACCAAAAAGTGCACCCGCCATACCAATAAAATAAAAACCGACATAACAACATATCGCACAACACAAGCAATCTCCAGCACCAAAACCCGCAGGCCACCCTTCCAAAACAAAAGGGAACCCAGAAACTCTGTTTCTAGTCGACTTCACAACTACGTTTCCCGAAATATACACTCAAAACAGCTATCCCAATTACTTCAAACTCCATCACGAACTCTATCATCAATACATATAACATCGGAATCATCAATTTCGTCAAATTGGCGCGATTCGGGCACTAAAATTCAGGACGAACATCTACAAAAAGCTCTAAAATCTTTGACTAGTACAGATTAATGTTTCAGGCCCCGCGCTCTGAAAGTGCCGTAGTGAAATACAGCCAGTTTAACGAAATCGACGTTCACAAAAAGAGCAAACAATCAACACAAGCAAGAGAGAGAGAGAGAGAGAACGAGAAGCGCACCAAAAGAGGCCGGAATCTGCGTGTCCCACACCTGCAGCATGAACCCCGACGTGCCTGACTGCTTCTGCGGCGGACCTGTAATTTTGGCGAGCGTTCTAAAATCAGCGAAACTCAAGAATCCCAAACTCGGGCAAGTCCTGCTCTCTCAAACTAGGCTGATGTCTCAAACTCGCTTCAATCGCAACCAAGGAACTCAGAGAGAAGGCAATTGATACAGTACTGAGAGAATGGCGAGAGCGCGGGCTTAAATAGAAAATCCGGGGTCGGCGGACTGCGTGGGGGGCGAACTTGCGGAGGAAGACGGCGACGCGGTGACGAGCGATGGCGGGCAGGGGAGTGGAGAGGCAGGACATGTGGAGTAAAGCAAGTGGAGTGAGGCAAGTGGAATTCAAGGAAGGAGGGCTGCTGGAAGCTGCGGAGGTGGCTCGGGCCGAGCCAGTGACTGGGGTTGGGGAGGTGTGGTTCGGGCCGAGCCGGGGGACTGTATCATAGGGACCAGGAGAATTGGAGGTAATGGAGGCGTCGTATGGTACACGTCCGGTCCGGTTTATGAGGTACGGGATGGATTTGTTTTCGTCGAAGAATGGGGCTGGACTGGTTGTTGGTCCTAAATACTGATGTGACACTAATTTACCAGTCACACTATTTTGGATTAGTGCTTGTTGAAAGGTTGAAATCAGGGCTTTTTTTTTCGTTCTTTTATGAAGTGCCAAAGTGGCAGTATAAAATGTTAAAGTAGTGCTCCAAATTTCAGCATTCATCCACATATTGAATAGAAAAATATCACAATAGTATATATCATATATTTTTCTATTTTCATCTACAATCTTGGCGGTTTCATCCAAGATTTTTTTACTATCCTAAATTTTCTTGGCAAAAAATTTTACAATTTTTTGTCATTTTTTAGCGAACTTATTTTTTTTTGGTGCAATATGGCACTAGAAAGCCCCCCAAAAAAGTCCTAGTCAAAATTTTGTTGTAGATTACTAATTTGGGAGTACCAGTTTAGTTTTTTTTAGATGATGCTAATTTCATCCCCTTGCTAATAGGATAAATAATTATAAGAAAACTTTTTTTGGTCTCTTCAAATTCTAATATTTTGTTTTTAGTAATATTTATATTTTGCAATCCATGCGGGGAAAAAAATTCCATACATTTTCATACTGATGAAATAAGATCCTACAATTGAATAGCAATTTAAAAAAAAAAATCTTTTAGATCTCAATGCATTAGAAACAAGAGTTTTTAATGGTTTAGATGGGATGTGGTCCAAGATCTTTTAGATTTTACAACCACATTTTTTTTTACAATAGAATATTCAAACAAGGGATTCAAGATAATACACTTGAGGTGAATGATGTGGGGGTAGGTTTAGGAATCTAATTGTACAAATAAATAAAAAATTTGATCTTTTGTTCAAAACTAAAAGCTAAAAACTAGGAGAAAACCACCTTTAAAATAGATAGATTATTAAATGCTTTTGCCTCTTGTTTTGCCTTCACTACTCCCAAAATGGCTATACAAATTACTTGTCACCTTCTGCACCTCCTATTGAAGTTGTTGTGAATCCACACATTGCTAGAAAGTAATCTGCTATCCTAGAAAGTACATTGCTACAGGCTTCCCATGGCTATGGTCTTAAATACATTTGAAAAAGAATAGAATTAGTCCATACGCTTTAATACTATTAAGTTTCATATCCACCAATTTTTTAAATTCTAAATCTCGCAAGCTTAGTCCATTAGATGCATACTTCTCCTACATCTTTTTTTAAGGTTGGCCAAAAGATGAATCACAAAATTCCCACCATGAGCTTCTTTTCTTTATAGAACACTCAAAATCAGTTATTAATGGCAAATGGTTAGATTACATTGGTATAATATTCAATGGATTCTTTGGATTTTGGCAAACGATGGCTATCTTTATAATTATTTGTTGTTTTGCATGTTTTGTCCTAGAATTAGCCAAAAAAATGGAGCGCACTATAAATGTATTGCCACGGTCTCAATTCTAAAATTTACATTAATAATATGTCGATGAAATTTGTGGATGAGGACCCCGGAGAGTAAAAGGCAGTCTCACTGAATGCTACTGAATGTTATGCACTATCAAGGCCTGTCTGCATTGCATCCCAGAAACCTTCATACCGAGGCAGAATGATGCTGCAGGTGCAGCTGAAGCATTCAAATTTGCTGGAACAGAGAGCTACCACTTTATGATCTTCAGAGCAGTGATACTTACTACTACCTCTGCTTCATCCTGATCAGTCTCATGATACCGAAAGAGCAAGACAGACAGGGACATAGTTCATGCCTGGAGTCAAACTCACACGCACAATTTCGTCACTATATCCTTACTTTCTCGACGAAGAATCCAATCGCTTCCAATGAGGTTCACAGGGCTAAAACTAAGCAATGTTCTCCACTTCAAAGCATTTGCGTTCCTGTCAAATTCTAGTCGCATACCTGTACTTGGCACAATTTCAATACTTTTGCAGCATACTGACACACTCTCTCTCAAGTAGACTATCCTGCAAGGGCACTTACTTCGCACAATGTGTGACCGATTAAATCAGAATCCAAGGAAAATATTCATGTGCAGAGATGAGACTTGTGAAAGCAAATAGTGGCATTGTAAGCCCAGTACCCATCATAATTTCTGAATTTCTTCTTCTCCACTCAATATCACATTTTAACAGATTAGAAAGCGTATATTCAGACTGGAAGTCAAGCAAATTTAATGGAGTGAGTATCAGCCAGTATGAGACTGCTTTTCAGTACGCATACATCTCTGAGAACCATTCAATTTACATTCCACTAGGAACTACTTCTAGGGTACTGTTACATTTCGGTAAATCTATCAGCTCCGGAGTAGATTGACTTGAAATGGGCAGCTCTTATACCTTAATCATGATAAATCTCGAGCAAAAGAATGAGGTGTAGGCCAACAAACTCTGTTCAACTCTATATTGGAGTTGCATCACGGATTCTTTTCCTTCCGAGTATTGCTGCTCTTTCTAGACGAGGCCCTTGTAGTCGCCATTTTATGAAAGCCTTCATGGAATCCCTACCCGCTTCAAACACCTCAAAAGAGAGAGTCCATGTACTTGTTACATGAAGAATAGGACAACACGCACTCGTGTGGAAGGGGAACATCCTCACACTTGATTAATAAAACGAACTCAAACAATGTGCTTCCTGCGATTTAACCCGCAACTCCCCAAATAGTCAAAAGTGGTTACTTCTGTATCTGCAACAGGCTTCAAGGAAGGCGACAAAATGTACCTATAGAAAGAAGAAAGGATGTCTTACATTTTTGAACAGCAGCTGTATATTTTGAAAGTTAATATAATCAACTATAAGCTTCCAAAATGGAATTTCAAATTTAGTTTGAGAACTTAGGAGTTTACAATTCGCCAGTGCACAAGGAGATCCAGAACAAAGCAAACAATTAGAACCGTAGAGGACAAGAAGGTGGATGGCAGACAGCAGCTCGATTGACTAAACATATGGCAAGGGAGTTAGTCACTCACATCACGTTTCCCATTACAGAAAATTTCAGACCACGGGAGGGCTGCTAGGATGCATGAAAATGTGCAGAAAATTGCCCATATTTTCTGTACTGTCCTCAGTGAGAAGAGGCACAAAGTTGGGATTTCCAGTCAAAGTGGCCGTGAGAGCATTACATAGCAAATCCTTGTAACGACCTTGCAGAGTCTTCAACAAGAAAGGACCGAGTTTGTTATCCACCTTCATGAAAATACAGCCATGGAAACCGAGAAATCATAATAAGGAGACTTGTGCAGGATCTGAGTCCTGTCATGATATTCCGAATGCAAATCGGTGTGATGTCTAAGCAGGACATCCCGGCCAAGCACGCAGAGCTCTCAGGAAAACTAGACAGTTTCAGCAACTTTTAGACAACATCGGGAAAAAAAAACCCTATAATAACAGAAATCAGTTCATCTCCAAGATTCATGAGGAGAATCTCCCTATAGTTAAAGTTGTCACATAGAGACCTCCTTCTGTAAATGAATGTTACAAACCAATGAAAAAAACTATTCAATATGAAAAATAATAGAAAAAGCGGTACAGAACGATGATGTTGTCTAAAAGTTCATGAAACCTTGTTAAAAGAAAGAATCACATTTTTCCATGACGACCATTTCTTGTACATGGGATAGCAGTTACACAACGTAGAACTCTAGAAGAGAGAACAAGGCTGGGCGAGAAAGTACCAGTAAGCAGATTATGCAAATCGAAGGAACAGCTCGTCATCAGTGAACTCCTTTGAAACAGTGAGATCTTGTATCTTTTGCATCCGCTTCCCACGAGAGTTATCGATCACAGGTCGATGCACCAAGCTTGAGTTAACAAGCTTAAATTTGAACCAACATTAACTCGGACTGAGATAATAAGCAAATGTGCTGAGAGTTCAAAAATAATACTCGATTGTTAAAATAATCTGCTGATTTTTGGTACAGTCAAAGACAATACTTTAAAATTCATAACTTACTAGTGTGACCCTGTGCCGTTGGCCCAATTTTCATCTACTCCCGGTTCCACTCCTGGTTCTACTTCTGATTCTACTCCCAGTTCTACTCCCGATTCCACTCCCAATAGCAAGAACGCCACCAAAATCAAAGTAAAAGTAATTTTCTAATTTTTTAATCAATAAATACTTTGAAATTCAGTCACTTTTGCACCACCGCTCCAAACGCCACGAAACCAAGCCGGTGCACCCCTCCTCGGCGAGAGCTTTCTGACGGTACCAAGCACGCGGCCGGGGGACACACGGTCAGGAAGTTGTCCACGCTACAAACAAAACAAAACAAACAGCCTGATTTAAGGTATTGATTCTTATTCGTACAATGTTCAAGTAATGCATGCTTATCTTTTTTCAATTGCCAAGAAGATCTAATAAAAATAATATAAATTTAATTATTAACAACTATGCTTCATTGGAATTAGGTACAATTAAAAGTATGCATATCTTAACAAGAGTCCAATTCATCTCAAGTATTTTAAGCATATCACACCAGAATCATATGGAAGCATATAAGTGCTATGTCTTTAAGATCATTCTTGAAACACGGAGTATCCTATGTCTAGGTCAAGTTCATAAATAATTAAGCATGTCCAAAGTTTACGGATAAATTTGCAAACAAATATCCAAAAAACTTATTCGAAGGTTGTTCATTCTTTGTGAAACTTGGAATACCATAATGAAAATACTCCCAATAATTTGAAATTAAAAATGACATTTTATACAATCTGAATTCCAAAATTAAACCATGTTGACACTCCAATTTTTTTTTTAGAATTAAGGATATGGTAGTGTAAATTAAAATTGAACAAAAGAAGGAAAAAAAATGAAAAAAAAGTCATTTGCACCAATCAAATTGCAAGATTCTTGAAAACTCAAGCTTGTTGCCTCAACATGTTTTAACCTTGAAACACTACAACCTATGACTATGTATCCAAAAGATGCAAACATCTTCTAGATACTAACTTCTGAAAGTTTGGTCTAATAATAGAAGTGGTCAACATCAAAGTTCTCTAGCTTGCATGCTTCATTTTGCTATTGAAAATGAAGGATATTTAATTTTTAATTTTTCAAAGATTAACTCAAATGAAAATCTACACACCTTAATTTCAAAATATTTTGTGAATTTTTGAAATTATTATGAATTCTTGAAGAAAAAACAAAGAATATTCATATAAAATATAACATAAGCTCAAAAATTCTGAATATTGCTCCATTGGTACATAGTATGGTGTAGAACACCATAATATAAACCAAATTTCCGTGTCATTCTGTAGTTTGAAACTTGATAGAACATGATAATAGGCTTAAAATTGAATGGCTATGAAATACACAATTCTAAAAATTTTGCAAAATTCAAATTGGAACAAAAAACAGACTTAATAAGATTTATTTCAATAGTTGTACTCAAATTCAAAAAAGATCATTTTAAAGGCTAAAATTTAGATCAAGAGCAAAGGAGAGGAGCATTGCCAAATACACTAGAAAGGCATCTTTTATAGTTCCTCAATGAGGGGCTTTCCACCACCATATGATGCAAACACATGCAAAAAAATCTAAAACAAAATAGATGAAACCCATACATTTTTCAATTAAATAAAGGCATATTTGACCATTCATCAACTACTTTTTGGTTACGCTAGCATTTTAGGATTAAAGTGACCCTTATAAGCCAATGCACATATACAACAAATAATGGCAAACATTTTATGGAGTGCAAATAGTGTACAAGAAGGAAATCAAGGCAAACCTTGAGTTTAAGCAACCAAGTAGCTTCACATGTTTTGTACAATTTGTCGTTGGACTAGACCTTGAGCTAATCAAAGTCAGGAAGGTCCACCACAGATCCTCGAGCCACCTGAAATTCGATTCAGATGTTACACTGGAAGTTCTTATTGACATAAAAACACAAGTTGTTTTATTGAATGTTCACTAAAATCCATCTTTTAAAATTACCCTAACATCACCAAAAACCTAAATTTTTTATAGTGGAATAAGGATGAGAATGAAAAGATGATTCCATAGTAACGTAGTCAAAGAGCATCCCCTGTGGCCCTTCAAAGGCTACTTGGAGAGCAAGTTTGAAGGTCCAAGAGATTTTGCCAAGAAATGAGATCCTCTACCCCTCCTTATAAGGCATACCACTCTTGCAGGCTCGTTAAATTTTGATGATTGCCACACTATATGGCTCTCTTTGGCAAGCCCTTCAAATAAAAAAGAGAATGCAAATTATTGTCATGATTTTACATTACCTCTCTTTCTTGTCTTTGTTTGTCTCCCTTTTTGTGGAATGAGGTGTCACAGCCTAGAGCTATACTGCTAAGGGTTCTTATACATGCCTCAAATGCCAACTGGTTTGGATGCCCACTTGCAAATGCTAATGAATTTTATAAGGGATTATATATAACTTGCTTTAATTGTGTTAAAGTCAGTGGGACAATGGGGTCATAGAATTGCAATAAGCACAGACAACAAGATGACATTTACAATGTATTTCCTATATTTTTTAGACCTGCTGTTGGTGTACAGTTTATGCTTAGATTAATTTATATTCTCTATACTCACTTGGATTACATACATGAATATCCAATGTGCATAGTGTTGGCATTTTGTTATTTGCTTCAAGACTAGAGAGGATCTAAATTGCTTCGATATTCCAACATTTCTTCTCTTGTCTTCAAACAACAATATGTAGAAGATAGAAGATGAAAAAGAAGTTGAAAACATAATGCCCATGAGGCCACATATAAATAGTTCTTAAAAAATACCAAGCTCAAGACTATTAAAGATTTCTCCTAGTCTAATAGTTAGGTCTCCGTAAATCAGAATTGTACTAGTATACCCACCAATTTCACAATGTGTCAATGAAGATTATAGAAATATATACAGTCTTGTCATACAATTGACAATTTCAATTTTCATGATTTTTGCATTGTTGGATTTGTTTGCACATTTACAATTTTGAGTTTCTTGATCTCCATGTTTATTGCACACCTAAATCTATATGCATGTTCAATTTTGAATTTCTTGATCTCTATTTTGTGTAGTGCTAGAGCTATGTACATATTCAGTTTCGAATTTCTTGAATTTCTTTCCATTGTTTGATTTGTATGCAAGTTCAATTTCAAGTTATACATGTGTTTTTGCATTATTGGATTTGTCAATTTGTGTTCATTTAGTGATAGTATAAGTAATTTCATTAAAATGATGCCATTCCGCAAACTTTGGCACTTTTATGATTTAGACCGCATGGTGTGAAATCTGTACTTGTCTTAGATGGCACTTTTCTAGTTTAGACCACTCAGTCTGAAATCTATACCTGTCCTAAATGGTATTTTTGCAATTTAGTCTACGCGGTATAAAAAATATTGTATAGAATATCACCATTTAAACTAAATTCCCTATCATTGTGCTTCTTAGCTTCTTAGATTGTTTTTTGTCTTCTACAAAACGGTTTGCATAACTTAGCAATGGCATTGCAACCTTGCAACACCGGCACTGGATTTGCAGATTTAAATGGTTTTCTAAATCCTATCTTTCTATACTTGTTGTAGATGGATTGTAATCTTAATTTACATAGTTTTGCAATGAGTCCTTAATGCTTCTATGATTCTCCACAATACAATTTCAGTTCATGATGTATAAACATTGATTTGTATACAACAATTTGCATTTGGATGCTCTAATCATGTTGAGATAATTATTGGAGTAAAAAGGCATTACCATGAAACCAATGTAAAATTTGTGTTTTTTTGTTGCATTGACTTGTGGGTGTTAAAAATTATTTATATACACAAAAATGTCCTGTTGTGCAACGAAATGTCGTATATAGTGGCTTTGACATGGCTCCACATGTAGAGAAGTTACTCAAATGGTGCAATATTTTTCACAAACTACATTTCCAAAGTGCCTCCATGTTGAAGCATTCATTTTCCAGTGCCAAGTGAATGTGAATTTGTGAAAAAATTAAGCTTGAATGCCTCCAATGCAACAATTCGTAAATTGGCAAAAATTAGTTGAGTTTCTACTAGAAACATCCTTGCACTACTAGTATATAGTAAAAAGGGCCTTTAATGGAGAAATTTTAGCCAAAACTGCAACAAACAATAGAATTTGATAGTCAATTTGCAAAATATATAACTTCCACCACATTGGAATTAGCATCTATTAGTTAGTTTTGTGTTATAGTACTCTCAATAATTCTTCAAAACTTCCAAAATCCTTTCTGTATTTTTTTCTTTGGTACTACTCATTTTCAAGGTTTACAAAGTTGATGCTTGTCTATCTTGAAGGTAGCATATCACACTAAATTCCAAAAACTAGTTTTGGGATCACTGCTTCAAAGTTTTGTACATACAACAACCAAATCGTACTGATCAAGTGTATTGCAAGGCAGGCAAGATGCCCTAGATTTGACCTTTATTGTCAAAAGGACATGCCTTATGACAAAATCTTTAGTACTACTAACTGGTGCTTCAAGTGAAGCCTATCCTACTCAAATTGCTTGAAGAATTTTATGGCTTTATAAATAATCATAGTAAGTGTCTGGCCAAAAAATAGAAACTCAAAACAACCATACTTTTGTTTTCTTTGAATAAGCTAAACAAGTCAGAGTATTCGAATATCACAACATCACAAAATATTCTATTTACATTAGATTATCCATCACTAAGACACCGTCAATTTCGTAGTTTATAATACATGATGGACTATAGTCCATTTTCAAGAGTTTTTGGAAGACATGATATGTCCTCTAGACCACATAGGGATTAAGGTTAGCCTACATATTCTCTCTTTGGTTATGCACATGGTTTCAGCATTTTATGACAAGTAATGCATATTCTTATGACACTACTGTGATGTTGATTTCCTGCAAGATACCACTGACTCTGATGTGTGGTTCTTGTGATTCTTTTATTGTTGAGTCATGATTTGAGCTTGAGCTTAATAGTGGTGTAGACACCTTAGAGATCCCTCTTTTTCCACTCGTCAATCCATTTGATCTTTGTATCTCTTGTCAAATGTAGGAGGCTTCTTCTTTGATGTTCATAAAATTTGAACTATGTCATTAGGAAGAACTTGAGCCTTGAAAGGGGCTGTGAAAGAAGGGAATGAGGGAACAACAACCAATATTTTCTTTTTAAATTTAAACTTTTAAAAAAAAAATTCCCCCTAGTGAACGAGAGGGCTTGGACAAGACTTTACAATGCACTGGCTTTTATTTTTTAATATATAAAAAAACATAAAAATAATTAAGTTAAAAAAAGTTTCAAAATAATATAATTTCAGAATCTAATTGGCACCATGGCGACCACATGAGCTTGCTAATTTGAGAATTAATTTATTATTATTATTTTGTTATTATTTTTATTATTTTTAGTTATTTTTATTTTTATTTTATTGTTATTGTTATTGTTATTGTTATTGTTATAATAATATTATTATTATATTAATATAATAATATTATTATAATTTATTTAAGAAGTTTTAAATGAAGCACCTCTGTTCATGATCAGGGGCGTTCTCCTCAAAGGGGTTGCCACCTCCCTGAGGGGAACTCTTCAAAGGGAAGCAACCCTTTTGAACAGCGTTTTTTTTTTGGCACTGTAGATCAGTAGTGAAGCCCTGGGTGCCCTTCCACAAAAGGTTTGAATTTGGAGGGAGTAGGGCGTAGTAGCTCACGAGACTGACAATCTGGCGATAAATGGTTAGAAAAAAAAAATGCCTTTGAGAGTCCCATTTTCTGTAATGACTAATTCTAGCTCAACTCTACAAGCAATGGGTTTAACATTCATGAGGAAGAACCTTAAATATCTTTATAAAAGAATCCAATTTTTAAAACTATTTTGTGCAAGACTCATGGCGTCATCATTTCCTTCGGCATGGACTCTGGACGTGGTTTGGAGAGCCTCCACTAAGTGCAAGATTCTCGTACCCTTGTTCCCACGCCATTGCTCCTAAACTACTTTTTTTCTCGGCCATTCAACACAACTTGGCCCGCAACAATACCGGTGTCAAGCCTGAGTGTGGGGCTTTTGATTGAGGAAGTCCTAAACATTTATAATACAGTGGAGAAGAGTGAGTTCTCACAAATGCTATGTTCAGGATTAAAGAGACCTACACCCATTTTTCTTGCAACACACATCTATTGCAAAATTTAAAGGGCCAACATCCATTTTTCTTCCAGCACACCTGTGTTGCAAAATTTGAAATTCAATCTGAAATTCAATTCAATTCAATTCAATTCAATTTGAAATTCAATTCAAAATTTGAAATTCAACAGTTCATGAGATTCAATCTGACTTTCACCCCGCGAGTCTGGTTGAAGAGAACTTTTGGTATAACTGAGAGAGAGAGAGAGTACAGGCACCACATTCCCTTCTTGTCAGAGGGAAAGGCCAGTGCTAATGTGGTGGAGAGAATTTGTGAACTCAGCGTAGCACTGCCGTCGACAGTCCACACCAGTCGCTTCATGCGCAAATGCGCAAATGTTCGGACAGAAATGCATTTGAGACAAGTTCATGCCAATTGGCGAGGTCCCTAAAGTGCAATTCATCCTGCGGAGGAGCAATACCATCACACATATACAAATGACACTAAGTCATCGGATTCAGTTCCTGGTGCTCGTCGTCTTCCATCCTCCTTCAGTATCACATCCTCAGAAAAGTATTATGCTACTGATATGGGGAATTTCCTCCTCTCATAAAAACCAATGCAGAGTGAGAAAGAGCTGTTTTATTTCCCACATCAGTAACATTATAGTTTTCACCAATGTGTGCTGGCCATCGCGATATGGAGATCAATCAATTGTCGCCACTGTTTTTGAAGACCTCAGTCTACTGCAACACATGATCACCTCATTCGACAATGGCGTTAGGTACAAATCACTCTCAACAGCCAGCACATCAGCACAGAAATAATGAATCGATGTAGCATACTTTGGTAGCTAGGGAATTGATTGTAAGAATATGGTACGGAAAGCCAAAACCAACGCAAAACCAATGGACGCTCTGAATCAAGCTTCGTAGTATTGGAAAACTCTGACGAGCAGGCAGCAGCACTTCCAGATTCCAGGACAGCAGCAACACTCGCAAGAAATCCTGGTCTTCACTCGAATGTCGAGACATTCTAGTAGTTTACAATCATGTCTGATTTTTCGAAGCGACAGCAAATCACGAGTTCTTCATCGAACCATTCATTGATCAAAACCTCGAACGAGCAGGTACTTCTTCCACGAAGATGATTGCGGATCTATGAATGGCCACCATAACCACCTGCAATACGAAGTCAAGAAGTGCACACCAAATATTGCATAAACCACCAGTTATCAAATCCACATCACTGAGCACATTATTTTCAATTACAGCTTCTTCCGCTGAAGAAAACAGAAAGAGAATAATCAAACAATCGTTGCCCTCCACAACTTCCCGCTTAAGCAAAGCTTTTAAAGCAGAGCAAGGTCGCCATTTACCATACGACCTGCTCGTAACGTAGGCGCCGTGTGATCGGTCCACAAGCAGCGTGACTTTCGAAACATTCCGAACAGTATTTGACCATCCACATTGGCACAAAACTTCTGCCTTCGTCAGCATCAGCGCACTCGTGACAACACTCGTGACAAACAGTGTAACGTCTAGAACCTTGGAATAATCCTACGACCGGTTTCGGAGCTTTACAAAATTAGCACACACTGACGATGGACTGTTTGCTTCAACTGCTGATTGCGAGCAAACGACCTCCTATAACCCCACACCCCAAATCAATTAAGTAAAGCTTCATGCATTCAACCAGATAAACCCATAAACGTCATAGGAATAGAAGTCAGACCAAGACAAGCACTGATCGAGCATTCACAAGTGACACAGTGCGCTGATGTTGAAGGAGGTAGAGTGTCTGCACAGAAGAACGAAATTGAATCCCGTCAAGTTGAATCTGCCTATTCCAAGTACCCAAGAGCGAAGATAGAGCACCGATAACTCAGTCCAGTAGATCGACGGTGAAATCCCAAGGCGGTCAGAAGAAGAAGATAAGGAATTTAGCCATAAACCGTGAGACTTATATTGATCAGGGGAAGTTTGTCGACTTCTGAACTGTTCAAGGTTATAATAACTTAGTGTCCATATTCTTCGCTCGCAGCCGGAGTAGGGCGAGGATGGGTAACGTGATGACGGCGCGAGTTCCGAGGGAAAAGGTTTCGCAAGGTTCTAGCGATTTGACCGAAGTTAGAAGCCTAGGCGATCGCGCCATAGCTATAGCTCGTCGCTCATCCCCCTCGTGACACCCCTTGTGAAATGGACCCTACCCGTGTCGGATTTAGCAAAGATGGGAACTATTGTTAGCGCTGCTGGCGCAGCCATTTCTCAACGTCGTCATGAGGAAATCACATCCACTTGGTGTCAAAGCTCTCCGTCGGGGAAAGAATGGTGTGACGAGGATTCAATCGTGGTCAATGGCAACTTCAGAAAGTCTGCCATGAAAGTTATGGTGGAATTGCTTGGGAGAAAATAGAGTTAAAGAAAAACAATCCATTGTGGTTTGCCCTCATGCCATTTCTGAATTTTCTTTAATTTTTTTGGCCCACATAAAGACAAGTATTGGGAGAGCGAGAGCGATTGAAAAATTATATTTTTTTGACAAAGTATGAATTTGCTATGAATTTTTGAAGTGTTCAACTCATCATGGCCCAATAGAGTCTTTAGACTACCTCAAAACCAACAAAATTTATATCCATAATGCTCATGTTATACTTAACATTCAGTAGTAGTCAGAGAGAGTGCCTTCCCTCAGACAAAATGGTGTGAAATATTCCACAACCAACATTAGCTATAGGGACACTTGTCAATATTTGTCAGTACTCAGCTCCGTGCTTGCATCACGACTGAACACTGCAGTTAGTGGAAAATTAAGTATTTAAAACAATATTTAAAACAATACTTAAAATTGCAACTTTAATGAAAATAAAAATCAATTCATTAAAGTCAATAATTCCAATGTTTGAATTCCTTCACTTTGATTTGTGAGCCATTGATGTGCAGTGATATGGAAATAGAATACAATTCTTTATATACTTATGATTAGGGTGGTAGGAGGCCAAACAACCCATGTGAGATATTTAATTTAGAATTTGTAATTTCTCAACTGCTCATAGTTAAGTCTAAAATAGGAATTGTGTTAAAACTAGAATTTCAAACCTTAGGCATAATAGAATGACATTTTGCAAAAAACCTTGAACTAAAAAAAAGTTGGAAAATCAAGTTAAGTTTCATTCCCAAAAATCCGTTTGAGATTTCAATCTTTCACTCAAAAGTTATGGACAAATTTCATAGAGGATGATGAAAATGAAAAAAAAAAATCCTTTCCAATTCCTCTATGAAATTTGTCCATAACTTTTGAGTGGAAGATTGAATTCTCAGACTAATTTTTGGAGATGAAACTTAACTTGACTTTCCAACTTATTTGGTTCAAAGTTTTTGCAAAATGTCATTCTACTAAGGTCGAGCCACCCATAACCGACCAAATAAAGAATTCCAACATAATCTGGAGTAGTGAAGGCAAAACAAATATTTTTCAGAGGTACATTGATAGAAATGACAAGGATTGCAAAAAACTTGGTAATTTTATTGCTTGAACTGAAATAACTATGAACTTTGAGAGGCAAAAAGTGCTCTAGACCCATGGCCAACCTCTAGACTCTTCCAATTCCGATCATTCAATAACTTTTTTTCTATTCATTATTTTCTACTTTCTTTCTCACAACTTGAGACATCTATCATGTATTTATTAGTTCCAATCTTGAAAAGGAAAAAAACAAAACATTCTAAACATGGTAAAAAATATATGCATCTATAAGTCGGAAATGGACCACTGGTCGGGAATGGGTGGCTCTACCTTATGCCTAAATGAGGTCTGAAATTCTAGTTTTAACACAATTCCTATTTTAGACTTAACTATGAGTGGTTGAAAAACTATAAATTCTAAATTATATATCCCACATGGATTGTCCTACCTCCTACCACCCCAAGTATATATAAAGAGCTTCTCTTTTCTATAGGAAACTCAAAATAAGTTATTGATGGAAAATGGTTAAATTACATTGGTATAATACTCAATGGATTCTTTGTGTTTTGACAAACCATCCATCTTTATAAATATTTGTTGATTTTTGTCCTAAAATGAGCCAAAAAAATGAGCAATTATAAATGTACTGCCACTGTCTCGGTCCATAAGCTTACATTAATAATATGTGGATGAAATTTGTGTTAAAACTAGAATTTCATACCTCATTTAGGACTTTGGAGAGTAAAAGGTAGTCTCTTTGAATGTTCTGCACTCTTAAAGCAATCACAATAAATTCAAACATGGAGGCTTTAAGAAAGTCATTTCCTACAATGAAATTACATTCAAAAGTTAGAAGTTCCTAATGAGGTCACTAATCACTCTATTGCTATCACGTAAGACATTGATTGTGGCCCAAATCTTATTTATTGAAAAAAAATATAATATTGGGGTCATTCCCTAGATGTCTACTATGGGGTCTTCTGCCCACAATGGGTTGTTCTACCTTCATTGTAAAGTGAGTGATTAAGAGTCGGAGTTTGAGAAAAACACAAGACAAAACTCCTTGAAGTACCCAAATTGGAGCTTAATAAAGTTTGGTGCTATGTATCTTTTGTACTATTCTTTTTTAAGCCTTCCTCTCACACCCTTGGAACAAATTAGGGTTCACATTTATGATTATCTTTAACCCCTAAAGGACCAACATGCGTTTTTTGGCCATATAGAAATTTTGGGCAGGTACGTGTGACTAGAGATATCCATATTTGAGGCTGAAATTTATTAGAAGGTGGGGGCAAGGAATATCTTCATGTGTACCAAGTTTCATGACATTTTGAAATACGAGTCAAAAGTTGTAACCTAATATGTCGCTTTTTTTTGTAACCGGGCAGTTTGGGCAGATCAGAAAAAATCATTTTTTCCAGAATTTTTTTTTTGAAATTGGTTCTCTACATTTATATATACTTAAAAAGCTTTGATTCATTCCATTTCAATCAATGAGTCAAAAGTTATGAGGGTTTTTGGTTTGCGGGCAGTTATGGATTGTCTACTCTAAAAAAAAATTTGTAATCGTTTATTTAATTCAATTTTCAATTTTTTTGGAAAAAAAAAAAATCCTAGGATGTAAATTGATTATTACAACATTACAACCATTGGGATTGGTATTTTTAAATTCCATGATTAAAATTTTAACAATTTAGTATTTTGAATCATTTCTACTTCTTTCTACTTACTATTTTTTTCCTGTATGTTGTACAATTCCAAATGATGTGAAATTTTTCAAGCATATAGACAACTTGTTTAGGAAACTGAATTTAAAGAAGCACCACCTTTATCGGCATTTTTTCAATGAAAAGTGAGCTTGCAAAGTGCAGCTGCCCGGTTTTTCGCAGGATTGAAAAAATGATTTTCAAGACTTTGAATGCTTATATCTTATGATCCACACGGTGGAATTTTCTGAAATTTTTACCACATGTTTTCAAAATATCACACTACAAGATCCTACAGTTACATGTGTCAAAAAAAAATTTCCAAAAAATTGGTAGTTGTATTAGAAATGGCAGTTTTGGAGCGTTTTTGGTGAGAACATAGTCATGAAACTTTAGGGGTTAATGAAGTGTCAACCGCAAGGAGTAGGTGCTTTGAATTTGTTGCTTGGGCTAATCTCATTGAAGTTGATTGGTCATGCCTATAGCCTTCGTTTGTTTCATTATGTAAAGTACAATAGTGTTTAGAAAAGATATATAATTTTCTTAGAACTTTCATGAGTTCCAACAATGTACATCTTCATTCTACAAACTCGTAAATCCAAATAAAATTCTAGTAAATTTTCAGTTATACTAGATTGAAGTTAACTCTTATACCTCTCATTTGCAAAAAATGACTCTCAAATCCATGCATATTTGATCTTGCAGTGGCACGTCCTAATTACAACTTTAAACATTGTTGTGGTGAAAACAAGACATTTATTAATCATTCATAGATTCTACATACTATACATATCATTCTTGAGTCTAGAAATAGGCTTGGATGCCTTCTAAGGTACAAGCATCTAAAAGTGCACATTTTGAGTCCTATTCCAATATTTTTTTAAGAGGTTATAAACAACTTTAACCCCTAAAGGACTGAACATGCTTTTTTGAGAACATAGCTTTTGGGGGCAGCTCACTGCAAGTGGAGATTTTATTTTTTCTCTTTGAAATCTTCACACAACATTTTCCCGAGGAGTAGCTTTAAGGCCCAACAATTTTCATAACTTTTGATCACAGGATTAAAAAGATATTGCATGATATGTCGTTTTCATTGCTCGGCGGGCAGCCCGGGCAGCAAAATAAACTTCTTAAAAAATCACTTTTTTAAAAAATAAAAATTTGAAATTGGTTCTTTAAATTTATATGTAGGTGGGAAGCTTTGAATCATTCCATTTGGATCTATGAGTCAAAAGTTATGAGGATTCTTAGTTTGAGGGTAGTTATGGAATCTCAACTCTAAAATAAACTTTGAAGTCCTTTATTTCACTCAATTTTCAATTTTTTTGAAAAAAAATAAAAACCTTAGGTTTAGATTGTTTATTACAACATTACAACCGTTGGGATTGACATTTTTCAATTCTATAAATAAATTCTTAACAATTTAGTGTTTTGAATCATTCTCTATCTCTTCCTACTTACTATTTTTTTCCTATATGTTGTACAATTCTAAACGATCTGAATTTTTTCAAGCATGTATCCAACTTGTCTAGGAAAATGGATCCAAAAAGTACCCACCATTTTGGACATTTTTTCATACAAATGTGACCTTGTGAAGGGCAGCTGCCCGGATTTTCGCAGGGACAAAAAAAAGGATTTTTGTCAATTCAATTGCTATTATCTTGCAATCCACATGCCTTGTTGGTGGAAAATTCTGAAATTTTTTCCACATCTTCTCAAACAATTTTACTACAAGATCCTATGGTTATATGTGTCCAAAAATGTTTTTTTTTCTGAAATTTGAGACTTGTATTAGAAATGGCAGTTTTGGAGCATTTTTGGTGAAAACATAGTCAAGAACCTTTAGGGGTTAATTGAAATTGAACTTGAGTAGTCAAGTTGTTTTGTAAATTTTTGACATCGTGATACTTTGTGAATTTTCAATGTTCATAGCATTAAATACCTACAAATTATCCTAAACTCCTTTTGAAGTGACATCCTTAAAGCGCAAATTGCTTCAACTCCTATAAATTGCCTCAACTCAATGAATTCATCACTTTGTCCAATGCAGTTGTTATTCCTGAAAACTTGTGAGATTTATGATGACTACACGTTCAAAGTGCAAATGGTGGAAAATAGAGAAGCATGAATTGCAGGTGGTTACCTAATATAAACACTTTAGATGCATTTCATTTTAAATATAGTGCTATTATGTAAGTGAGATGGTACCAAAATTATACAAGTGGTGAATAATGTTATCAACTTTTCCATTAGTCTCAAATGTTATGCAATCTTAAATTGCCCATCACCTTCATTAGTCAAGTTTCTTGCACTATATATGTCTACAAAAATAGGATAATAAATAGTCTTATGAAAAACAATCAAACTTAGCTCACAAGTTAATTTGATTGGTACAAAAGTTTGAATAGTGCCAAACTCTCTAAATGAATTTGAATGATTTGGGATGAATGTGATTTAATTAGGATGAATTTTATATTAAAGATGGATGAAAGTTGGATGAGAGTAGATGATATGGATGAAAGTTGGATGAGAGTAGATGATATGGATGAAAGTTGGGTGAAAGAACACAATCTTTGAGATAGTTTGAGATAGTGTAGAATGAAAATAGTGTGAACCATGTTATATTCAATTTTTCTAAAATACTGTGAACCTACCATAAAATTTGGCCTCTTTGCACTTTTGAGTGATTCCGCAAATTAGTGCAAGTTAGCCTCATTAGTGGAGGGCGTGATAATTAAATTAACCCCAAAAGGATGGGCTAGTCATCGAAGAAATCATCAATTTTGGTATCATGTGAATCCAATTTGCTTCAAAATAAACTAAGAACACTTTATTGGAGGTCAAACTATTGTGCAAGACCTCCCTTTTTTCACACAAAATCTCAAGGATGAACGTCTACACTTTTGTCTTACATAATTTAGAAGGACTCTTTGTCATCCATTGAAAACTTCTAGGGTTAATTTGTGGGCCAGGGAGAACTGACCCCTCTATTGCCCCAAGTTTTACCCTTGCAAAAAACACTGAAATTTCTTTATTTTCCACATTTGATAAAATTTGCAATTTCTGAATTCATATTTGCAATTAGAGGCCCTGAATTTGTTGGGAGACATGAAGAAATACAAAATTTATGCGGCACAAAATAGGGGGCAGTTTTTACATGGGGCAATAGAGGGGTCAGTCCTCCCTGGCCTTAATTTGTGTCGCACTTCAGTCTCCAATGAGGTAAACGACGAAATTACTATAGTAACCCAAGTGGGGGCTAAAGTATCGTCCGGCGTCCAGCTCGTCATCGTACGGAATATCTGATCTGAGATTTGATTCACGGCGATGGCGACGGGGACGACGGCGAGTGCATGGGCAACGTGACCGAGGAGGAGCCTGGTGGGGCTGAAAGCGCCCCCCCCCCCGGGACTTGGGCGACGGAGCCCATTGGAGTGGAGAACCAAGAGATTCCAAGGAACCGAGTACCAGCCCTTCTTTTTTGTTTTTGAAAAGATGCTAGGATGGCTATCACTTAAAATTGGGTGAAGGATTTTATTTCTTCGTACATCCATCTTTTGTACCATTAAACACTTTTCAACCAAATTCATACACTTTTTCATCCAAATTTGACAATTTCATCCATAATTTAAATTGGATTGAAACTTTTTGGGCGAAAAAAGATTACTTTTTTCTTGCAAAAAAAAGATTTTCACTATGAAATGGTGCTTTCTGGCTCCATTTCGCCCAAAAAAATAGAGTTGGAACCGACATGCCACCAAAATGACTGAGGGCCAGGAGCTTGACGGACGGACTCGTCCGGGTTCCATTCAGTTGGGCGACCAGGAACTGGAGGCGGGGAATTGACCCCCTCATTGGGCAAACACTGGAATTTTTTTATTTGCAAACACATAATAAAATTTTGAAATTCTGAATTCATAGTTGCAATCAGAACTAAGCCCCAAATGAGGTAGGAGAGGAGAAGAAATACCCCCAAAACATGCGGCACCAAGTAAGGGGCACTTTTTTGCAATTACCCTTGGTTGGGGGCAATGGATGAGGGGGTCAATCGATTCTCCCTGGTCAGGAAGGCTGGATACACTCAGGGCTCGTTTCCACGGGGTCTGGAGGGGGTCCAGAACCGGATCTCCAGACTCCAGCGCTGCAAAAGGCGCAAACAGCTCTGGAGGTTCTGGACATCTGGCTGGACCTCATTTTTTGGGTTGTTTGAAATGGGAAGATTCTGCAATTTTTTCCTCCTTTGCCCGTGGGCACCCTGGATGGGCCTCCAGATCCAGCCTCTCATGGAAATTGGTCCTCAAGCCGGAGTGCCTGCCTGTGTGGTCCAGTTAAGGTGGAACCACTCATAACCGATCACTTAAGCGATATTGGAGCACATGATGAGTTGTATGTGGCAAGGAAATTTTTCCCATGTGGAAAAATAGGAAATATTTGCAAAATTGAAATTACTATGAATTTTGGGAGCCAAAAAGTGTTTTGATCCAATTGCTCATCTCTAAAGTCTTCCAATTCTTATCACTCAAGAACTAGCTTCCTACTTTCTATTTTCTTGCTACTTTCTGCATACTTTAGGACATGTGTCATGATCTTATTAGTTCCAACCTTAAAAAAGAGTAAAAAACACATTACAAGCCTTGATTGAAAATAGGGGCACTATCAGTTGGGCATTGATCCCTGGTTGGAAATGGGTGGTTCCACCTTAGATTCCATTGGAATGGACGAACACACATAGGCACTCGGAGGTTGTTGCCATTGAGGCCCCAAACCTTTGATTTCCGGGCATTTGACATTGCTCAATTGACTGGGACCTCCGAACTGAACCTCCAGCCACCCTTCTAGCCTCCTGTCCGTGAAAAATGGAAATACAGACCTGGAGGGGTTGGAGGGTCGACTAGAGCCTTTGTTTAAAAATAAAACAAAATGTTACACGTTATAGTCCTTGAAGCATGCTACAGATTTTAATACTATGGTTTCCATTTGTTATCAAAAAAACAAAACAAAACAAGCATGCTACAGACTTCATTAACTAACGTATCACTAGGAGCTTCACCTAATGGAGCAGCTAGCACAGTGGAGCGGAAGGAGCGTCGCCACATGGCAACTCTTTATATTTTAACCCCTAAAGGCCCAAAGTCCCCTCAAAGGACACTTGGGATTTTGGGTAGGCTTGTATGACCTGAAATTTTGGCTTGATTTTTTCAAACGTTTTTTGAAGATAGGGAATTACATTAGCTTTCTAAAAATAATTTTTTTATTCAATAGGTGCCTGGGAGCAAAAGTTATGCTACCCAAAATCCAAAAAGCAACTTGCCGGGCAAAAAAAAAGTCTGTAAAAAATTGTATTTTATTTTAAATTTTTTTTCTTAAAGATCATGTTGTTGTCTACATTTAAAGCTTTGATTCATTCTATTTGGACTCAGAGTGAGAAAATTGTGGACAATCTTGTTTTTCGGGCAATCTTCGAAAAAGAACTTGTAGAATTCATTTTTGAATGCAATTCTTCAATTTTTTCAATTTAAAAAAAAAAAAAAATTAATTTTGTTTGCAAGAACAATTCCACCGTTGGAATTATGGTGTTTTAATTTCACCTAAGAGCTATTAACGATTTAGTGTTTCATTCAATTTTGGACCTACTTCTACTTAACAATTTTTTTTATATGAAAATCAAGTTTTGACATTCTAAAATTTCTTTCCCCGACTCTCCATTCAAATGTTCAACATAAGTTTTTTTAACCCAATGGCGTGTAGTGCAAAAAGAATCTATAAACGGCCGTCAAGGTCATCTGAAATTGCAGGCCACAATTCAAAAAAACTTCTTTTTCCAACTTCAAATGCTAATATCTTCCAATCCGTATGGTGAAACTTCATGAAATTTTTACCACATGATCTAAGACAAGTGAAGTACAAGATCCTACGGTCAAATCCTAAACAAAAAAGTTTTTCTAGGTTTTGGGAGTGACTGCAAAAGAAATGGCAATTTTCAGTGGTTTTTGAGCCATAAAATGCCTTGGGCCTGTTGAGGTTAATAGAAAAAAGGGAAGGCTTCTAGAAAGCATTACCCAACCGTTTAGCTCTAATTTGAGGTCCACCCTCCTACCAAAAATCAAAGGTCCAGGTAGTATGAGCCCATTTCCATGGGCGCCTGAAGGGGTCTAGGTATGGACCTCCAGCCTCCATGCGTTGCAAAAGCCAAATGCAATGCTGGACAGATCGAAGCTTTGATCGGAGGTCTTTTTCTAACTTGTACGCAAGGTGAACATTCCTAAAAGTTTCCCTCCAATTGCCCATAGTCAACATGGACCCCCCCTCCAGTTCTGGACTCCATAGAACATTAGAGAAAATTTCAAGCCTTTGGAGGGTTGCTCCACAGCCCTCCAAGGTACCTTGAAATTCCCTTTTTTTTTTTGCTCAAAAATTCTTCTTTCTCCTATTTTCGCCCTGCTGAAACTGCAGCAGCAGTGGCGTAGGAACCCAGAATTCCAAATAAAAATTTAAAATAAATAAAATAAATAATCTTTAAGAAGAATTATTAAAAAAAAAAATTTGCAAAATTTGATTGCTCTGGCAAGCAATTAGAGACTGTGATTGCTCACCAAGAGCATTTTTGAAGTTGATAGGCCATGCAAGAAATAGCATGGCATGTCAACTTTGGACGGCCCTCCAAGGGGCTGAATTTTTCTCTAATGAATGACCCTAATGGCAACTAGCTCTTAAGCCTGCCATAAGTGTATCCAAACTCCTTCCATCCATCCTTGACCAAGGAGAATTGACTATCCCCCTCATTGCTCCAACCAAAGGGAATTGTAAAAAAATTATCTCCTATTTAGTGCTACATTTTTATTTTATTTTTTCACCTCTCCTACCTAATTTAGGGCCTAGCTATGATTGAAAAGATGAATTCAAAATTTCAAAATTTTATCATGAGTTGAAAATTAAAAAATTCCAATATTTTCTCCAAGGATTAAATTACGGGGTAAGGTAGGATGCTCTAAAAGCAACCATTTAAGGGCTGGTCCGCCTTTTTTGTAGGTTTGCATAAATAGAAATACTTTTCACTCATTTTTTAGAGAAAGAAAAATAGATGCCAAATGTGATACAAGTGGTTTCATATTTTTTGGAAGCAATTTTGAACTAGTTATGAATTTCTTAAGATTCTGTTGTATGTACCTATTTGTGACCCTAGGTCTCTCAAAATGCATCCACTTACATTTTCTAAAGTAATTTGAGGAAATCAAGGCCAATGATTGGCTCTGACAATAAAGAAAACTTTTTTTTTGAATTCAATCAATGACTGAAGTGGTCCACGAAGAAACAAAATCGGTACAATTAGATATACTATATGCTTCATTTCAACATTATATTTGAATTAAAATTATTACTTTTATTTTTCAAAGATGAAATTGCATGTCTTATATGAGGGATAAGAAATTAAAATATCTTTTTTTTCATCAAGCTTTAAACTTATCAAGAATTTTTACAAAAAAAATAAAAAAAATAATTTTTAATACAACTTATACTTGAGAAAATTTGAAAATTTCTCTATTTGATAGCCTAATTATTCTTGGATGATCCATTTGACTTGTAAAATAGTTTAGATTTTTGTAACAGAATACTCATTAGTGGAGATTTGAGGCCTTTGGTAGGCTGCAAGTTCCCCTGTGTTCTTGGACTGCGGAAACGCAGGGAAGCAGCTGGCTGATGTGGTTGAAATGGTGCCACGTTATTTCAAAAAAAAAAAAAAAAAAAAGATTGCCTAAAATGATATTTGGAGTATATATATTTTTTAAATAAATTTTTTGAAAGCGCGTATCAACTGATTACAGAATCCAGACAGATTTGGGAACGGGCCTGAAACAGCTCTCCAATGCCTCCAAATCTCATTTAATGCAAGTTCTCTACGTACTATAGACCTAATAAAATCATTGCATTATATTTCATTTTTCTTAGAGTTTCAAATTCCAAAGTTAAGAAACTAAACACACTAATTTCTCTTGCTAGTGAGGTCTCAAAATTAGGTGTCATTACAATTTTTCTTAATGTGAAAATTTGTTCAATATATTAACATTTCAACCTATACTACTTTAATCCCGAAAGTTCCATGACTATATTTTCATCGAAAAATGCTCAAAAACTGCCAATTTTAATACAAGTACCCAATTTTTGAAAAAAAATTTTTGACACATGTAACTGTAGGATCTTGTAGTATTCTAACTTGTGAACATGTGGAAATAATTTCCACAACGTTGATTGCAAGATATAAGTACTCAAACTTTCTGAAACCATTTTTTTGGCCCTCCGAAAAACAAGGCAGCTGCACTTCACAAGCTCACTTTTCGATGAAAAAAATGTCCAAAATGATGATGCTTCTTTGGATTCTCTTTTCTAGACAAGTTGGACACGTGCTAAAAAAATTTCAAATCATGTGGAATTGTACAATATATAGGGAAAAAATAGTAAATAGATAGTAGTAGAAAATGATTCAAAATACTAAACTGTCAAGAATTTAATTATCAAATTGAAAAATGCCAATCCCAATGGTTGCAATGTTGTATGAAACAATCTACATCCTATGATTTTATTTTTTTTCAAAAAATATGGAAAATTGAATAAGATAAAGGACTTTAAAGTCTATTTTAGAATAGAGAATCCATAACTGTCCGCAAATTAAAAATCTTCATAACTTTTGACTCATTGATTACAATGGGATGATTCAAAGCTTTCCATATATATAACTTTAGAAAACCAATTTCAAATTTTTATTTTTTGAAAAAAGTGATTTTTTTTTATTTGCCCAAATTGCCCAGTTACAAAAAAAAGTAACATATTAGGCCATAACTTTTTACTCACATTTCCAAATGTCATGAAATTTAGTGCATATGAAAGATATTCCTTGCATCCACCTTCTATTAAAATTTTAGTCTAAAATATGCAAATCTCTAGTCACATGTACTTGCCCAAGGTTTCTATACAGCCAGCCGGTTCTTTAGGGGTTAATTGTAGTACAATAGGTTATTTTTATTTTAAATATTATTTTATATCTTTTGTATAGTAGCATTATGTGTTGATGGGATCAAACTACATTGAATTATCCTATTAGTGAGGTCACAAAATTAGTGACACCTATAAAGTTAGTGTCATTGCTTTATTTATTTTTGACGAAAAAATAAAAAAAATTAGTTTTATCTTTATATCCTATTTATAGGATATATTTCTACTTTATTTTATGTTAACTATTATTTTTATGTCCTATGCTTGGAAGCACTTCAAACTACTACAGCCAATTTCTTGCCCAAGTTTAAACTGGTTCTTCAATACTTAACGGAAAAAATCCAATATTTGTGACCATTGAAATCAATAATTGTAACATTCAATAGCATGTTTTGATGTTGCCTTGGTTCTACAATGATGGTATGCCTCTAAGGTAGGATGCTCTAAAAGCGACCGGCTTCTTCAAATCGACCCTATAAAACAGTACAGAATGGATATGAGGTGGTCTTTACATGGACCACTTTAGTCATTGATTGAATCCATAAAAAAAATATTACTTATTGAAAGAGCTAGTCATTGGCCTTGATTTCCTCAAATCACTTTAGAAGTTGTCAGTGGGCACATTTGTATTCATGCAAACCTACAAAAAAGGGGGACCAAGCCCTTAAATGGTCGCTTTTAGAGCATCCTACCTTACATCCTCCACTTGTCCAATTCACCACTTGTCCAATTCATCAGTAGCTATTGATGAAGCATTATTGGGGTGTGGAATATACCACTCCATCACTGTAGAGCTACTACTGAATATTATGATTCCTAGAAATGCCTCCAAACTTGCCCTTGACTGTAAAAAAAATTCCCGCATTTCTGAAAGAAATCCGTATCCGTCCAAAAATTAACTTGCAGGCACAAACAATTCAAAAGTTAAACCTCAGCAATTGATTGTAACATCAAAATCCATAACCGGTTGTTGAGTTTTCAACACTCACGTGGCACCATCCCATTGGCAACCCATCACCATTGCCATTACAAGTTGCAACTCATAACCTTCTCTCCTCTCAACTTGCTTCCTCCACCCTTGGATCACAGAGATCAAAGGTTGTGATTGAAAAGTGAACAACCGGTTATGTCCGATAACCTACTCGCCGCTACCGCGGCTCGTCGGTTATCTAATACATAATTTGGCTGCAAACAAATTTCGGGGCTAAGAAGATGAACACTACTGACATCAACATCTGATAAAGTGGCAATTCTAGGATTTCTATGATTTTGCTTGTCAATTTAAATTTTTGTACTGTAAGATTCAGATTTTGTAAACAATTTGTTGCGTTCAATTCTTTTTTAGCTCAAGCTTGTGCGTGATTCGGCTCTCGCAGATTCATCAAGCTTGTTGATGCTGTAATTTAAGTACTCCGGAGTACTTCTTAGACCTTTGAATTTGCAATTAGTCTACAATAAATTTATGTTTGATTCATTGCATTTGCCCTGGGCTAGGCAACTCTCATTTAATAAGGCTTGGTTTCAGTGCGGATGATTGTAAGTTGCATTGTTGAAGGATCAATAGCACAAAGATCATTATATCTATTTTGTAATGACACTTTTGTAACCATGATATACTAACAGTTCGCTTGTCCTAACTTTCGTAACACAACAATAGTATTCAAGAGCTGTATTTGATCGTCATTTTTATCGAAGTCGGTGCGATCAGTTGAAACTGAGAAATGTTACAATGTCGTGGCAGTATACCGGTAGTTAAGTTGAGATGAACATTGACAACAGGATTCTTAGAGATATAAATGTTGAGGTTTGATATAGTCTATAACACAGAAATGTTTGACACCCATGAAAAATGAAGAAATGAGCATTAAACCCTGCATTTACCTTCACAACGTAACCAGAAATTCAGACTTCAAACAAACCGCTTCAGTCAATTCCAATAGCTGTTGTTTGATACGTCCACGCAGGATGCCAGAAACGAGGATCCTCAAGAACTAAATTGAAAATGTCAAATGATGGTGTTGATGGTTACCTCGGAGACATACTTTGGGATTCAATTTCAAATTCGTTAATTTGAGCACATCCATTAAAAATGGCTTCAAGCACGGAAGGAATTGAACTGATTTAGGGAGCCGGGAGGAGGGGGATGCGTGTGGAAATCGTAACTTAGTAGTACAGAATGTGTGTCCGATGAAATGCAAATTTGCATATTAATCTGCTCATCTATTGGCAAAACAAGATAATGTAACTGTCAATGAAACTGGCGCAAGCCATGGCATTCTGTCAATTTCATTGGTCATGCTTTCGCTCCGGAGGGCTTGAGGTCATTGCAGACTCGTCAAGAAGAGTGTGTACTATTGTCGTTGCTCATTGCAGGCACTTACAGACTCTGCAATTCATATCCCTAGTGAGCCTATGAATCCCAATATCCAGCCAGTGCAACATATTCGAGTGTAAAGCCCTTTTTTTATAAATTTTAAAGTAGGAACCCACTGTTGGATGCGGTGAATCAATACCTGTAATCACAAGTTTCAGTAAAGGTTATTACAAGTACAACTGTGCATATCAGAATGTCGCTTTCGTTGAACACGGTAATCGAACTATCCCGCAATGAATTTCTAGACTCCAGAGACTGCACACCCTCTGAGCTCTACGAACTTATTGAGCTGATCTTGGCTATTTGGAGATCTTAATTAATGACCTTGAAATCAAGTTGTGCATCTCAAGGTCATTAATTTTTCATTCTCCTCTGTTAATTTGGTCATTTCTAGATTGGTATATGTATATAGTATGTACTAGCCAAACCTATATCTAGGGACAAGGCAAGAGGCGGGGGAAAGAGGGGCATGACAAATCACAGGAATGCTTGTCATGCTCTAGGTTTTCATCGTAGATGTTAGAAGAAATAGTTGGATGATACTTCTCTGGGATGAAAACGTGATGGATTTTGTGACAAGGGTTGTGACATTGCGCACCTAACATAATAGATACTAGTGTGCCTTGTACCGTTGCCATAGTCAAAACCATAGTAAAAATAATTTTCTAATTTTCTAAGTCATAATAAAAAGTTTGAAATTTAATATCTTTCACACCGTCATTCCAAATGCCATGAAACAAAGCCCGTCCACCACTCCTTGACAAGAGCTTTCCAACGGTACCAAGAATGCAAGCAAAATCAAAGTAAAAGTGATTTTCTAATTTTTGGATTCCATAAATACTTCAAAATTCAATAACTTCCGCACCGTAGGTCCAAACGCCACAAAACCAAGCCCGTGCACCCCTCTCCACTGAGAGCTTTCTGATGATACCAAGCACGTGGATGGGAGACGCACGGTCCGGGAGATCTCAACGTAACAAAACAAAACAAACACACAAACAGCCAAACATAAAGTATGGATATTCTTTGTTGTATTTCATACAATTTGATGAGGTTTAGAATAGTGGAGATTGGGTCATTTAACAAAAGAACCACCAAAAAAAATTATATGTTTCAAAATGCAAGCAAAAAGAAGTCCATTTTGTGAATTTCCTCCCCCCCCCCCCCCCCCCCCCCCCTTTCAATTGGCACATGTGACAAAATTGGGGGCTATTTTTGGACAATAAAACATTTTTTGAAGAATGCAAAAACAATTTAGGCAAGGTGTATAATGGTCATGAATACCTTATCTTGAGTCATTCGGAGATAAAATGCAAAATTTATGGCCAAAAAACAAATCACCAAATAAGATATGACGTGTTATGAGAAAGGAAGTGATTTGTAGGGTTGTCCAATTAAGTTGATTAGGGTCATCATATGTGCCCCCTTTGAGCGTAGGTGGGTGGGACCGAGTGGTCCTACAACCCCGATACTATGGCTTAAAAATAAGGCCTAGTATGATTTTTATACATACGTACAAGAAGGCATTCTAAGGTGGAATTCTACTCTACAATACAATACCAATGGAAGGGGATCCAACTCGAAGTGTTAAAGTGACTACAATAGCGTAAAAGGTATTAACGCTTGGCTAGAAGGCTCCTACATAAGGATAGAGAGTGCAAAGGATAGGTGAAAGACAATTGTGCAAGGATTTATGGTGCCAAAGTTTGGATGTTGGGGCAAATAAGCTTGAATATATGTGATGATTAGGTGGGAATGATTTCAAGAAACACATTTATTGCAATAGTCTATGAAGGTTTACGGAAGTTGATAATTTATTGAATTTCTTTATGATGGCTCTATTTGTTTGATGTGTGTGCAAGCATTCAAAGAGCAATTTATTTGGCTTAAACCTTGAGAATTACTCCAGCCCTTTGCAACAATTTGGATTCTTCTCAAGCCAAATTTTAATGCATACTCAATGACCAAATCTCACAATCAATAATAAATACAATTTTAATATTTTGAAGTTTGTCCATCAATTGATGCAAGATCCTTTATCATGTCTATGTAAGGGCAAATTGCTTGGTAGAAGAAGTGAAGATCCTAGCACTATAGAATTGATATAAAATTGCCTCAATTATTTTGCAATTTTAGTGTTTATTTTGGCTCCTAGCATAATTTGCTATTTCTACCATACTGCTCTAATCATATACTATAGCCACGTTCTCAACTCAAACACACACACACACACACACACACACACACACACACATATATATATATATATATATATATATATATATATATATATATATATATGCAGCTATTCATTTATTTTTTTGTCTTGGTGACTGATTCCTAGGAAGCGGCAACTAATATTTGGTGTTGTGGTCTTTGACTTGCAAGGTCTGCTCAAATTAGTAACCTTTTTATCACTCTTATTTGAGTTATTCTTTGACTATAGTTGTTCCATTTTGTTCTTATTTTGTCCCTTTCTTTTACAAGGCATGTGTTTTGTTGCACTTTGATCTTAATTTATTGAAGTACAACGCATAGATTCTATTGCACTTTATTCCTCATGCATTTAAATTGCAAGGTTTATATTTGTTTCAAACCTTTAAATTAATATACAGAACCATTCATGGTGTGCATTGTAGAAATTTAATATATTCAATTTGCCCATTTCAATTAAAAATTCTTGGCTCAAGCAAAAAGATCTATATTGGATGAACATATACACAACAAAAGAGGATTTCCTTTATAGAAATAGAAATGCAATGGTGGAACTATGGAACACATTATTGGTACATGGAAGAAAACAAAATGTACCTTTGTGCCATGATCGCTTTTAGAGTAGACTACCTTGGGATTCTAAAAGAAAAAAGTGTCAGCAACACCAATGTTTTAGAAGAAATATAAGAATCCCCTTTTGAAATCCAAAAATTCTATTTTTTTTTTCCAAGCAATTAAATTAAGGTGCTCTTAAAAGTAACCTTGTTCTAAAAGCAACTACTAACATAGAGGTACATTTTGCTTTCTTCAATGTACCAACAATGTACATTTAAGAAGGTGGTCACTTTTAATGATCATTGCGTTTCACCTTCAAAAACTTCTAACTAATTTTATGAAGGGCCAAAAAATATGAAACAACTTACGATAGATGCCGATTCCATTTTTCTTCATACAAAAATTTACTCAAACTATTTCAAAGAGTTTAGGTTCTCCAAAATGCAATCAATTTTTAAAAGGTCGCTTTAAGAGAAAACTACCTTAGATTGTACAGTTTAAGAGGTATAGATATATTTGACCTTGAAAATCATTTTTGTAGTATATTAAAAAAATTACATAATTTTTTTTTTGAATATATTAAATATATATTTCTAAATGGACATAAATAGAATTAAAATTATTGAATTTAATGGATTTTTTTTTGTAAAAAATTACACATTTAGCTTGGAATCAATTTTCTTTAACCCCTAAAGGACCAGTCTGCTATTTTTAGCAATATAGCAATTTTGGACAGGTACCTGGGACTAGAGGCTTTTATATTTTAAGCTGAAATTAAAACGAGGTGGAGACGAGGAATATCTTTTATGTGCACTAAATTTCATGACATTTCAAAATATGAGTCAGAAGATATGGCCTAATATGTTACTTTTTTCACCGAGTGGGTAGTCTGGTTTGGTCTGAAAAAATCACTTTTTTCAAAAATAAAGATTCGAAATTGTTTTTCTAGAGTGATATATACGTGGGAAGCTTTAAATCATTCCATTTTGACAAATGAGTAAAAAGTTATGAGGTTTTTTAGTTTGCGGGCAGTTAGAGATTCTTTACTCTAAAATAAACTTTGAAGTTGATTATTTAACTCAATTTTTCGTATTTTTTGAAAAAAAAAAGAATCATAGGATTTAGGTTGTTTATTAAAACATTACAACCATTGGATTGACATTTTTCAATTACATAATTAAATTCTTAACAATTTAGTATTTTGGATCATTTTCTACTTCTTACTACAACCTATTTTTTTCCTATATGTTGTACAATTCCAAATGATTTGAAATTTTTTAAGCATGTAGACAACTTGTTTAGGAAAAACAATACAAAGAAGCACCACCATTTTGGACATATTTGCATACAAATGTGACCTTGTGAAGTGCAGCTGCCTTGTTTTTTGGAGGAACAAAAAAAGGATTTTTGCCAATTCAAATGCTAATATCTTCCAATCCGCATGGTGGAAAATTCTGAAATTTTTTCCACATCTTCTAAAACTAAGTTTACTATAAGATCCTATGGTTACATGTGTCAAAAAGGTTATTTTTTCAAAAATTTGATACTTGTACTAAAAATGGCAATTTTTGAGTGATTTCGGTGAAAACATAGTCATGGAACTTTAGGGGTTAAAATTCTTGGTTTAAATTTGATTGAAAATATTTGGTCATTATAGCAAATTTTCAAGTAAAAAGTAAATTTTTCCATATGTGGCAATCTAATGGAGATGGTTATATTGTACATTTAGGTCCGATTTGGGAACTTGTTGTCGAAATAGTTTAATTTTCACATTTCGACAATTTGGTAGCTTGTTTCAATTTTCCTGATTTTCTCTTATTTTCGGAATATTTAAAAATTTCTCAAATTATCCTTTGATATTTTTTTCAGATTTTCAAAAATAGTTGTAGAATTTTTAAAATTTCAAACATGATCAAAATTTTGCCCAGTTGTTTACAAAATTGACCTACACGTACGATATACCAAAAGAATAATTAAATTTTTTATTTATTTTTGAAAGTATGCTAAAAGGGGAATTCCTTTGAAGAATTCTACACAACATAGAATTAATTTTTTTCAGATTCGTTTTACAATGGTTGCAAGTCTATTAGAAAAAAAAATTCAGAATTCAGAATTTCAGCTTCAAATCTTTCTGAATGGATTGTGAGTAGCACACTTGACCCCTAAAACCTCAAGTGTTTATAACATACTTTCAAGAACCAATATGTTGTAATAAATTAATCTTAGAATGAATATCTGAAATTTTGAATTTATATTTAAACATATATCAATTCTAGTTTAAATCTAGTTTTAAATGGTCATATCCACCTCCGATATGAATCTCAACTACATTGGATCATTATTGTCAAAGTTATACTTGAAAAATACTATGACAAGCTATGTGTGATGAGAAGAGGACATGCCTTTTTTGCAATCAACATGTTTATTTCATGCATGTGAAGACTTTTAAAGGATAAATTTATCTTGTTTGCTCTGTTTGCAAGCACTTTTAACTACTACAAATTGGTAGCTGTCTTAGTTTTTTCATTCTTAAGAAAATCACATGAACATATAGATTATCACTAATTATAAAATTATAAATTTTGAAATTGTATTTGAAAACAATGACATTGATATTCAAACAAGAAAAGTCAAAAATACAAATTATCAGCCAACGAAAAAACATGGAGCAAATTTTCAAGTTTATCCCTACGAGAATGTAGCCAAGATAACAAGGGGGTCAATTTTCCTTGGTACATATAGTCTAGCTACACTAAAACATCTTGTTAGTGAAGGTACAATATTAATATTAATACTAAATCCTAATTTTGTGAAAATTGGTACAATACCATAAACATTTCAACTTATCCTAACTTAATCCCTAAAGTTCTTTTATGTTTAGAAGCCCAAAATACTAGTCTCTAAAGAAAAGTTGAAATCTTCATCTATATTTATTTTTTAGCAAATCCAATTCTATGATCTCTTAGTTAACGGCTGCAATATATTCTCCCAAAATTTTAGAATAAAAGACCTTACCAATTGCAAGATTGTGATGCTTAGTTTCAAAAAGAAGTATTTTAAGCTCTTTCTAAGTGGTTAGATTTTCATCTTTCAAACATTTTACACAAAACTGTGTAGATCCTACAATTTGGAATTCTTTATAAGCCATAACTTGTTGAAGAAATAAGATGGGAATACATATAAAAAGTTAAATTTTTTTTTCATATTTATGCTCCCAAAAAACAGTAAGTAGAAACAAATAGAGAATGGTTCTAAACACTAAATTATTAAGAATTTGATTATAGAATTGAAAAATGCCAATCTCAATGGTTGTAATATTATAATCTACATCCTATTATTTTATTTTTTTCAAAGAATATTGAAAATGCAAGTAAATAAAGAATTTCAAAGTTTATTTTAGAGTAGAGATTCTATAACTAACCGCAAACAAAAACTCCTCATAACTCTCACTTCATTAATCAAAATGAAATGATTCAAAGCTTTCCATATATATATAAATCTATAAAACCAATTTCAAATTTATGTTTCTCGAAAAAGTGATTTTTTCGAGTTGCCTAGGTTGAGAAAAAAACACATATTATACAATAACTTTTTTACCATGTAATTAAAAATAACAAAAATTGTTGCATCTTAAAGCTACTCCTTGACCATATGTTGTGTAAAAATTTCAAAGAAAAAAATAATAGTTCCATTTGTAGTGAGTTGCCCAAAATCACTATGTTGCCAAAAAGAGCAATTTGGTTTATTAGGAGTTAAAACAGTGTGACTTTGATAAAGTAGTACTACATAGTATATAAAGTACTGCTAATAAGATGTGGAGTTCATTTTCATGAATGAACTATTTGCATAATCCCCCCTTACTATAAGGAAACTTGCACAATCAAATATTAGGAAATTTTCATCTATTGCATTTTCATTTTTGTTTTCATTTGCTTACACATTAGTTGCCTTGGATTTACATGGAATAATGCCACTCTTCATAGGCAAATATGCGAAGAAAAAATCTTCGCATTTAATTGATTTCTTCCCTTCTTGTTAAATTTCCTTTTGGTATACTTCGTTATGCATCAAGCAGTGCCCTTTATTAATAGGACAAATCAATGTAGTGTATTAAGATACTATGGAAATCTCAAACCTACACTAAGTTAGCTTCCTCCATTATAATCCCCACAACAACATCATCAAATTCAATTCATCAAATTAATATATTGTAATGACAAATCTTGTGATACATAAACTCAATAAATACCATTCATTCATTACCAACACTTGAACCTAGGTTGAAATATACAGCCACTAATGGATATTAGTATGGATCCCTATGGGGCAACTCATACACCATCTATACAATCACTGCATTTGAATCTTCATATCTTCATTCCATCTATTAAAAATATATTTTCTAATATTCACAATATTGCCATTAAATACATTACTTACATAATTACTATGCAACAAAAGTTAAAAACAATCAAACACTTTCCAATATGCACAAATTATTCTAAAGCACATAATGCTCTTCATCTTGTCCCTACGTTCATCCACCCTTCTTTAACAATTTTGACAAATTACTCCTTTTGTCCCAAAATGATCTTCCTATTGATCTTAATTTTTTGTTACTAAATGATCTTTATATTGTACTTTGTGATGTGCGAATTGGTCAAATACGGCTTTTGATTGCTATTTGAGACCAACAAACTCCAAGGAGTAGTTTCCCTCCATCCATGCAATCACCAATCGAAAGACAAACAATTAGAGAAAATTTCAAGCCTCTAGAGGACTCCTCCATAGCCCTCCGAAGTACCCTGAAATTTTGTTTTGGGGGGCTGAAAAATTCAATTCTTCCCTATTTCCGGGCAACTAAAACTGTAGTGATAATGGTGCAAGAATCTAGTTTTACGCTTAAAAAATAAAATAAAATATTATATATATATATATATATATATATTTAAAAATATTATAAAAAATAAAAATAAAAAATAAAAAAACTGATTGTTATGGTAAGCAGTCAGCCAAGCTTGAAATAGCTTGGCATGTCAATCTGGAACAACCCTTTGGAGGGCTCATTTTGTTTCTAATGTGAAATGACTACAGGGTTCAATCAACAATGTTCATTCTTATTTTTTGCATTTCTCTGAATATTGCATGATTAAAGAAGGTGCAGCTCTGGAAGGCAAAACAAAGGTCCACACATGGTCTTGGTCCCATACTAAATGCATGCAAAATGACAACTGCAAACTCAACAATTAAGTGCCCACCGGTGTTCCTTGAAAATGCCAAAAAATTTAACTTTTCAATACTTCAAAACTACACTTTGAAAAGAACTCCAAAAGCTTTTAGGATGCTAGAAATGCACCAAATTCTACTTGTAGTGCTAAATGTTATTTTTAGCCTCTATCCAAAATATTTTGTCCAACAAGGAGTACCCAACTTTCAATTACTCCCTCTCCCTTCTCAAATTAAATTAATTAGTCTCCCTTTTTACAAAGATACATAACTTAGGACGTCACTTCGACCGGGTTTTAGAACAGACTCTTCATGCTACCCCGACATCTCTCCCCTTTACAGCTTGGTGCTTGCTCATCAAGTCATGAAACTCCGGCAATGTCACTGTGGTGTCCACAAACTTCCTCCACCAAACAATTGCCCGTGATTTCCTGCAAGATCAACCAGAAATTGAGCATTTCGACTTGCATGGCCACCTCGGATTCTTGACCAGATTGGATGCTCTCATCATAATATCCTTGTTGTGTCCGTCCCCCGGCCTTTCACAAGGATTCCACACTCCGTCTACTACACTCTACCTTCGCAATTTTATAATACTCTTTTGTGAAGTTTTACTTTTGAAGTTACACATTGGAAAGGTATATCTCAGTAGCAAGCTTCCTCTAAGTTTAGCAACATCGGGTGGTCCTGAAGTGTTCGGAATATGTCAAATATTCTTGTTAGCGTACTCGATCTTGTACGAGCCGTAAAGAAAGCCGTAAGAAAGTCGTAGAAAAGGAATTCTCGTACAACTCATTGATGCCGTCCCACAATCCTGGAGATTCCTCTGTGCACTTTGTTCATTTTATAATCCCAAGGTTCAGCAGACCAAGGGTTGGTGGTTTGAAAAAACAGACCAGTTTTTCTGACTTTTTCATGTGAATTATCTTTTGAAATATCTGTGGCGAAACTTTTGGTACAACCAGGTGACAGGATCAGTGAAGACGGAACGTTGAATGTGTTTGGTAAAAGAGACTGTGTGACCGAAAAGTCTTTTAAAAGTCATGAGACACATAACTTACCAATTGCCACATGATATGAAAATGCTGATCTTTTGCTGATCGACGTCAAGCTTATCATGAGGTGGAGCTAGCCTGTGGTCCAGCGAATTTCAATCCTTCCATGTATCGTAAAACAATGCAATTGCTCACAGAAAAATAGTCTGTTACAAAATGAATTGCAATACCGCACATTAGGTGTCTGAGTTCCAAGAATGGAGGACTGTGTGCAATTTGAAATTTCTAGAGGTAAGCATTCGCGCTGAAGAAAATGTATGTGGAGAGAATAACAACAGAACAGCGCATCTGAAATTGCAATTTTTAACAACCCCTCATTGCAGTTCAATTCCAAACCTTGCCGCAATTGAGCATCAACCATTGCTTACTACATTGAAGATTGCTCTCTTTTGATTCATTCATTGAAATGGTACAATATTTATAAGAACATACACTGACAACCCACCATCACCTGCAAGGCATTGATAAAACCGAGGCAGTTTCTAGATGCCACCAACAAACAGTGGTACTAAACTTAAACGCACATCTGCAAACACAAACAGACTAAATCCATGTGTGAATTCTCATTTTCTATTTTGGGTCTTTTGCTTCGAGTTTTCTATATTGTCACGGTGTGCTGCTTCATTTCATGTCCATGGTTGGTAAAATCTCCATCCGTCCCGCCATGCTTGCTCACATCAAACGTCTCTCCATCTCCCCAGAGCGCATACGCCTCCTCCCCGTGCTCCGCATCATCCCCAATCATCAAATGCTCATCACTCATCCGCAACGGAATCACCAGCTTAATCAACACCAAAATAATGCTCGTCATCACCACGTTCCACCCGATGATAAAAAGCGCAGCCACAATTTGCTTCCCGAGTTGCTTCCCTCCAACACCCCCATAGAACGCCCCTTGTATGCCCAGCACTGGCAGAAAGTAATTGCAAAGCGTGGGCTCCGCTAAGCATCCCGACAAAAATCCTCCTAAGAATCCCGCCACGGCGTGCGTATGGAAGACGCCTAACGTATCGTCAATCTTTTGCATGAACGGCGAGCGCTTGTGAACCACCATCATGGTGAACCACGGCACTGAGCCCGCGAAGATCCCCATCACGAGCGCTGCCCATCCTTGCACCAGCCCAGCTCCTGGCGTGATAACAACAAGTCCAGTGATCATCCCTTGCACTGCGCCGATGACTGATGGTTTCCCGAAGACTAACACGTCCAAGCTCGTCCAAACAAGCAAGCTCGTGGCGGCGCAAATATTCGTGTTGATGACAGCAATCGACGCGACGAGATTCGCCGAAAGGGCCGCGCCGCCATTGAATCCGTTCCATCCCAGCCAGAGTAGTCCCGCGCCCGCGAGCATGAGCAGAACATTGTTGGGTGGAAAACGTTCCCTGTCGCGCGGGAGCCGCGGCCCCACCCAAAACGCGGCCGTGAGCCCAGCGATTCCTGAAGAAAGATGAATCACGTACCCACCAGCATAGTCGATGACGCCCCATTGCCAGAATACCCCACCTCCCCACATGGAGAATGCACCTACAGTGTAGGAGCACGTCAACCAGAGCGGGACGAACACCATCCACGCGCGGAAGTTCATGCGACCAAGTAAGGAGCCCGCTAGGAGCACGACTGTGATGGCTGCGAAGACGAACTGGAAGTAGACTTGGGTGGCCATGGGGTAGTAGGGCGTGAGCGCCGGGACTTGCGAGGTCCCGCTCGCGGGGAGTTTTGCTTGCGACAAAAGGTACTTGTAGCTGAGAGTGGTGCCGGCTTTGCCCCAGATTGGAATCAGCTTCTCACCGAATGACATCTTGTAGGCCCAACCTACCCAGCAGAGGAGGACGGCGGCGAAGGCGTAGAACGCCATGAAAGCGGAGTTCACCGCCCATTTCTTCTTCACGATGCTGCCGTAGAGAATGACGAGCGCGGGGACGGTTTGCAAACCCACTAAAGTTGTGGCTGTGAGTTGCCAGGCGTTGTCGCCTTTGTTCAGCCAGTCGGGAGTCACGCCGCCCGACTGGATGTACGCAGAAGGAACCGTGGGAGGCGCGTCGTCCGCCATCTCGAAAACGTTTCAGTTCGTGAGCTCTGGCGTTGTCACGGGAGCCCGTGCGCAATCTAGAAACAATTGGAAACAACACATCGAGATGAGTCGTAAATTCAATTGATGCATCCCAAAACTGCGAAAGGAACTGATGGGTAGACTGGGTCAGAGATTCAATTCATGAGGTTGAGTCAGAGTCGCAATTGAACCGGTATAATGCATACCACCTACCATGCGGCGAAAAAAGAGAAAAGGTGAGACAGTACGGCAGTGCGCTACAGCGAAGTCAAGTTACAGACAGCGTACGTCCAAACTGTGAAAGCATGAGGTTCAAGTACATTGACTATGCACAAGAAGACAATAATAATCGTGCATTTTCTCTGAGAAAAGGAGTAATAATAGCTCTGACCAGTTCGAAATTCAAAGGAAAAGGAGAATAGGGGAGCAATTCCATACAATTGCAACTCCAGCGTGAAATTCGAGTATACTAACGAAGCAGACACAAGTACATACAACAATCATACTTTTTGCGTAAGAAAACTAGTAGACCTTTGGGCTTACTAGGACTTGCAAACCAATCTACAACTGGAAGCATGCAACTGCAAACTCAAGTCTCAGACAAGTAAATGTACGAAGCATACACAACTACAGACACAACAACCAATCACGCTTTTCGTTTAATTAAGAAAGCAACTAACTATTAATGAAAACCCGCGCGACTCACAAAGAGTCGCAAAGTACATCGAACAAGCTAACATTCCATTACTCCGACCACGAAGTATACACAAGTCTACATACAACAATCAATCACACTTTTTTGTACGAGAAAACTAATAAACCTTCTTGACATCGCAAAGTAATCTAACTCATAACTCGATTGTAAACTCACACCTGCGATTCAAGTAAATGGATGAAGCATACACAAATTAAAAAGTAAACACAACCATCAATCAAGCTTTTCAATTGAGAAAGCAACTCCTAATTAAAACTTTGGGGACTTACAAGGAGTCGCAACGTACATAGAACTGGGAAGCATGCAAGTGCAAACTCAAGCTTGCAATGGATCGAGATTCAAGTCCACAAATGAACACAGTCACATTCAACAACAATCTATCCATCATTTTTTGGGTGAGAAACTAAGTAGCCAAGTAAAGCTTGGGTTGGAAAAAGAAAACGAAGTGGTAGTACAATTAATGGAGTTGCTGCTGTATATATCGATACCAGCCGTTTGAGCCTTGCCAGGGCTCCAATCCTGCTGCTGCTGCTGCTGCTGCTGCTGGGCTGCACAGGACGGCTGTGCGAAAGCTGGTCTGGAGCGGGGCCCTGGAGACGCGAAGTCTGCAACAATGGGGAGTCGTTGGGGTGGCAAGCTAGCTTTATAAAGGCTGCAATCGTGAACCGTGGCCAGCTGAAGCTCCGCGAAGTTTGCCCAGGTCTCGGAGGGAGGAATCAAGGCTTTTGTTTCGCTGCTGGAGGCAGGAACAAAGATTCGATTCCTGCAGACTTGGGGTTGCCTGGGGTTGGACTCTCGCGTACGGCTCCCACGTACCGTAGTGTTTTGGCAGTACTAGGTCGTACTTTAAGCTTAGTTTATAAATTGATACCTTTATACGCCCTCCGTCCCCGAAATGATTGTTCACTTTGAATGTCATGTTTTTTAACTATCCCTTATAAGGTAAAACAGCCCATCACAGATTCACGGTCAGAATTAGGAGTTTGTCCTCATTCCATTGCTGAAATTTAAAAGAAAAATTCCCCACATAAAGACAAGTATGAAATACAGAGAAAGCAGTTGAAATTGTATTTTTTTGACAAAGTATAAATTAGCTATGAATTCTTGAAGGTTCAATCCCAAAAGAGTCTGTAGACTACTCCATAACCAATAAAAATTGTATCCATAATACTCACCTTATTCACGTAAAGCAATCACAATATTTTCGAATGTGGAAGGCTTTAAAAAAGTCACTTTTCTACAATGATTTAAACTGAAAAAGTTGGGTGTTCCTAATGAGGTTACTAATCACTCCATTAGTGTCAGATGAGACACTCATTGTGGCCCAAATTCTCACAAATTGAAAATAACCACCATGGGGTCATTCCCTAAGTGTCCATTATGGGTCATTTGACCGTGATGGGCTGTTTTACCTTGGGACGCTATGGCTATTTTTTGGCAGACGATTGACACAAAATCCTTCCATGTATGATAGAAGTGCAACTGTTCATTTTCAGAATTTTGTATGAAAAGGGGAGGTCTTGTATGGTAGTTTGGCTTCAAATGAGTGCTTTTGGAATTTTTTTGAATCAATGATTCACACGGTACAAAAAGGAATGATGTTGGTGTAATGTTGTTTTAAATAGATTGTATGGAAACTTTCTTGTGGCTGATTTTATTTAGATTGCTGTGAACATATGCAATGTTTTTCATTGATTCTAGTGATATAAAATTTGAAACCCTAAAGTTCCATGACTATTTTTTCATCGAAAAATGCTCAAAAACTATCTTTTTTTAGTACAAGTACCCAATTTTAAGAAAAAACTTTTTTTGACACATGTAACCATAAGATCTTGTAGTATGCTCACTTGAGACTATGTGGTAAAAATTTCATAAATATCCACCGAGTGGATTTCAAGATATAAGCATTCAAATTCCCTGAAACCGTTTTTTTGGCCCTGCAAAAAACAGGGCAGCTGCACTTCACAAGCTCACTTTTCGATGAATAAATGTCTAAAATGGTGGTGCTTCTTTGGATTCTTTTTCATTTGGAATTATCCAACATATAGGAAAAAAATAGTAGGTAGATAGTAATAGAGAATGATTCAAAATACTAAACTGTCAAGAATTTAATTATAAAATTGAAAAATGCCAATCCCAATGGTTATAATGTTATAATAAACAATCTACATTCTAGGATTTTATTTTTTTTCAAAAAATATTGAAAATTGAGTAAGATAAAGGACTTCAAAATTTATTTTAGAGTAGAGAATCCATAACTGCTCGCAAACAAAAAATCTTTATAACTTTTGACTCATTGATCAGAATGGGATGATTCAAAGCTTTCCAAGTGTTTATAACTGTAGAAAATCTATATCAAATTTGTGCTTTTGGAAAAGGTGATTTTTTCTGATCTGCCCGAACTGCCTAGTTACAAAAAAAAGTAACATATTAGGCCATAGCTTTTGCATCACATTTTTGAATGTCATGAAATTTAGTGCATATGAAAGATATTCCTTACGCCCACCTTTGATTAATATTTCGGCCTAAAATATAGAAATCTCTAATCACACATACCTGCCCAAAATTTCTATACAACCAAAAAAATGCATGTTGGTCCTTTAGGGGTTAATTATGCTTTTCACATTGTGATCAATGAAATTGGCACAAAAATATCTCAAACCAAATTGTAGACAACCATTTTCGGATAGAGGGAGTACTTGTGTTGTGTTATTTCAATTTTTCTCCAGTACAAGAATTGGAGGACATAACTTTGTATATGAATGAGGTGGGGGTCTTTTTTGAAAGGGCCTCCTATAGGGAACAAAATTTTCTTACATGCCTGCTTAACCAACCACAATTCTTGAATTAACAGTTTAATTCCTCCCAAGTATCTACCAAAGTATAAAACCCTCCTAGTATTGGGAGGTGACCATTGCCTAGTTATACAATATTATGGAGAGGAGAAATGGGACTCCCTTACACTAGTCCTCCCATCCTAATTTGGAGGGCAAAAATTTGGAGCTTGAGTTTCTGCATGAAGAAATGATTTATTGCAAGAAGATGAAATCTTCTAATTTTGAAATTTTGAATGCACAATTGGAATCAGACAACTTGGATTTGGCTACAACATACAAAACTAATTGCCTAAAACAAGGAAATAATGTTTCCAATTGTCTTCTTACTTGTGGGTGGTGCATTTTTCAAGTACAGAATCCATTTATTGTGTCAAATTTGGCAAGTGTTGGTGCGGCTGCTCTAATCACTCTAAACCCAACCGTAAGTTTATGACTATTACTAGAGCATCCCCACCCATCTTGCATATTGGATGACTTGTTAAGAGAGGCTTGCAAAATTGCCCCACCCGTCTTGCATAATGAATGAACTTGTTAAGAGGCCAAACCAAAAGCCTCCGGTGGCTTGCAAAATCGGACTTTTTTGCAAGCCAAAGGGTGGCTTGCAAACCGGCTTGCAAACCGCATGAGACAAGCACTTTTCCACTTTCCCAAAAAGCAAGGACATAATCCGTGAATGTGGATGTAGCTCATTGGATGGCGATGGCCTCTTAAGAGGCCATGGCTGGGACTACCCTTCTTCCCCGGCTTGCAAAATGGACTGCCATGCTTGCAACCTGGCTTGCATTTTGCAAGCCGGGTGGTGATGCTCTAAAATTGCAATGGGAAGGAGGAAAAATCAACAGGTCCCATAGGACAAGTACAGTACAATTCAAGGACGTCCAATACTTCTTTTTTTCTTTTTTTTTTGAAACACGTGGACAAATTCCATTGATAAGGAAAAAGTACACAGAACAAAGGACCACACCCTTGGCGAAGATTTTTATACGCCCAATACTTTCCCCAAGGGATGCTCCGATTGGCTGATTGGGCCAATAAATTAATGGGGTGACCCCCCCCTTGAAGGCCCTTTTTTGGTGAACAGTTCCCTCTAAAGTGCGCGGACTTGGGCGACTGTTGCGTAGCCAAAGTGGAATTCACAATCGGGGCTCCTGTGGTGATCATCGGTTCCATTAAAAAACAATTCCCCTACTAATAATTCAATGACTTCACTGTGCTGTAACTTGTGTTCGGGAAGAACCGGTGGCTAGTCCAAAGTTAGGCGGTGGGATTGGGAAAAATATGGTTACATGCAATTTGGAAACATCTGGAAAAAAAATTGTGAAAAAATCTATTAGATTTTTATTTTGAGTAAAAAACAAAGAAAACAACTAGATTTTGTACTTGAAAAATTGGTTCAATTTGGGAATTGAAGGAAATTGCTAGTAAAACTCAAAAATCTTCCTGAACAATGGGTTGTCACGGACGGGGTGAACCAACCCCTCACTCGTCCCCGGTTGTATCCTTGGGGAAAACACATGAACTACTTATATGTCATTCAGCATAAAAAAATTGAAATTTGGAAATTTGAAATTCGTATTTGCAATCAGTGGCTCCAAATTAGCTAGAAGTGGTGTAGAAAATAGATTAATCAAGTACAAAATAGGGGGGCTTTTTTTCTTAACATACACCTTGGGAAAAACCCAAGAACTTTGGGAAGACCAGTGGTTCACCCTGGCTAGTTGTAACTAAGGTAAACCAACCCATGACAAGCAAACCACTAATGCAAATACTTAGAAAACTACCCATTACAATCTTACATCAACCCGTGGCAGACTTTTGCTAATAAGTGAGATTAGGACTTTATTAAGTTGATTAGTGGCTAAAATCAATGCCTTAGGTGATGGTGATGGAGTTATTAGTGACAGCTTTAGGAACTTCTACCTTCCTAGTGTAAATTCATTACAAGAACTTGCTTTTTACTCCTTTATGTCCTAGCCATGTGGGAAAATATTGTGATTGCTTTAGATGGTAAGATGATCATTATGGATACAATTTTTGGTGTTTTTAAAGTAGTCTATAGATTGTTTGGGACCACTTAGGCTGCACCCTTCAAAAATTCATACCAAATTTATACCTTCTCAAAAAAATAAAATTTCAATTGATCTCTCTAATTCTTATGTTTATCTTCATATGGGAAAGGATTTAAAATTTTCAAAAATGTGAACAAGGCAAACCAGCCATTCCGCCTGTTATAGGCCGGTTTACCTTACTTCATCTTCAATATGAATTTTTTGAGTGATTCTTGGTAATTTTAACAATTTGGAGTTATGAAATAATTTTCAAAATATCCCAATATTTTATTTATGAGAACCACCTCTTTGCAAGCAAAAGATTGCTACAAATAAAAATCCTTGAACTATCCCTCTAGCTATGGAAAATTGTACCAAGGATTTTATTTGTGGCAAAGTTTAGCAAAGAGTGATGACTATGGATAAATATTTTTGATATTTTTGGAAAAATATTCTCCATTTTTGAATGAATGAAATCACCCTTTTTTTTGAAGTAGGATGGTATAAGTACATTTGAACTAAGAAAATGACTTCCCACCTATAAACTACATATTTTTAGATGTAAACACCTTCACTACTCTCGTCAACATCTTGAAAAATTGAAAACAATACCCCTCGCTAATTTGCCCAGCTCCAAGTCTACACAACCACACACAAATTGTACTATGTGAATGGAGTTAATTGTAAATTGCCTGATATGAGGGACCAAGGAGTTGTAGTTTGAGGATGTCAAAGAAAAGCACAGGCTGAAACTCCTTGAAGCACCAAAATTAGGGTTTGATGGAGTTTGGTGCCTTATTTCAATAAGCCACTTTTGTCCTATTCCTAATTAAGCCTTCCTTTCAATCCTTTGACAACCCTTGTACAAACTAAAAATAATTTTACAATTAATTCTAATGTTTTGGGACATTTTACAATTGGAATTTATAATGTATAAATTACTAGAATAATGGTATGTGAGGTACAAACAGTGTTAATATTTGTTTTAGTCAACTCCAACTTCCAATTCTTGACACTATAAACTGCTTGTTTGGGGAGAATTGCCAATTCGTTCATTGTTAACCCCTAAAGTCCCAAGGCATTTTTCTGTCAAAAACGACTCAAAACTGCCAATACGGCTGCGTTCATATAAGAAAAGAGAAAAAGTAAATTTTTTAGAATCTAATTGTCGAATCTTGTACTTAACTTTTCTCAAATCATGTGGTAAAAATTTCATAAAGTTTGAATGTACAGATTAGAAGATATGATTAATCAAAGTTGGAAAATTTTGATTTTTTGAACACTGACTTGCAATTTCAGATGACTTTAACAGCCATTTGTAAAACAAAAATGCACTATAGACTTTGAATTTAATGTTTTTTTTATGTTGAATAATTGAGTTGAGAATCTAGAAAAAAAGTTTAAAAAAAAAATACACTTTATTTTCATTCTTTAAAATATTATTAAGTAGAAGTAGGTCCAAGATTGAAAGAAAAACTAAATCGTCAATAGCTCTAAGATGGGATAAAAACACTATAATCCCAATGGTATGATTGTTTTATCAAGCAAACTCAGCCTTTTCAAACAATTTTTTTTGAAAAATTGTAAAAATTGCATTCAGAAATGAGTCCTACAAGTTATTTTTTCATGAAGCTGCTCTAATTGCCCAAAAAATAAGATTGTCCATAACTTTCACATAACAAATCCAAATGTAATGAATTAAAGCTTTCTATATAGATAAAAATATAATCTATAAGAATAATAATTTTTAATTTTTTAAAAAACTTTTTGTGTGAGAAGATTTCTGCCCGCAACATAAAAAAAAGGACCTTTTGTGCCATAACTTTTGCTCCTGGGCACCAATTGAAATAAAAATTATATTCCCATAAAGCTTATGTGTTTATCTATCTTCACAAAAAGTCTCAAAAAATAATGATGAACATTGAAGCCATAGTAGCCTGCCCAAATCCCATTTTGTCCCCGGAGGGAACAATGGGACTTTAGGGGTTAAACAATAGAATTGGGAAAAAAACAATTACAATTTGAAAACATGAAAAAAAATTGGTGAAAAAAACTTTAAAGTTTTTGTTTAGAGTAAAATATAGAGAAAAAGTCAGATTCGATACTTGAAAAAACAATTCAACTTAGGAATTCAAGGAAAATAGCTGGTAAAACTCAAAAAACATCATGAATGCTACTGTAAACTAATACGCCATGGATTTTATTATTATTTTGAACTATTATTCACTCAAAAGGGGTAAAATAAGTCTTGTGCATTACTTGATATAAATGAAGTAGAAAACTTTGAATACACTGTGTCTTTCATAATATCACCTTATCGCATCTTTTCTTTTGTTCCCACATGCTGTACTTGGATAACAAGGTTGGTATTTCATGCCAAAAAATGAATTAAAGTTAGAAAAATTATTCATGTGGGATCTTTCAAATTAATTTTTCATTTGGTGCCTTAATAATAGGAATACTAAGAGGGTGGCAAATTTGTGGTTCTCCATTAGAGGAGATTTTGGGGTGTTGGGAGACTACAAGTTCTCCTGCGTTCCCAGACTGCGAGAACACAACTGCAGCGGCTGGAACGCAAGGGAACTCGCTGGCTAACGTGGCACAACAATTGCCATGTCATTTTCAAAAAAATAAAATAAAATAAAAATGGTTAAAATGATATTTTGGTAAAAAAAGTTTTTTTGTTTTTTCTTTTCAAAAAAAAAAAAATCTGACACGCCCGTACCATCGTTCCCTAAATTTAGGCAGACTGGGGAACAGGCTTGAAACCATTACAGAAAATCTAGACTCTCCAGAGGGCTGTTTGGGAGAGTCCAGATTTTCGGCGGGAGTGCAAATACAGGGAAAAAAATAAAAAAAAATAAAAAAAATAAAAAAAATTAAAAAAATTAAAAAAAATTAAATTAATTAATTTTGTTTTTATTTATTTTTTTATTTTTATTTTTTATTTTTGAAAAAAAGAATATTTTTTTTTAATCGGCAGTCCGACGGGGCACCTTGTCTGACTGCTCATCTTACACTGACTGTTGCAGCTTTTCGGCTAATTTTTTCTCTAATTGCACATTGGCACGCACCCCAACCAGCCCTGTAGTGAGTCCAGATTTTCTCTAATGCAGTCTTCCAAGGCCCCCGAACCCCCTCTAATGCATATTTGCATTGAAGGTTTAGATTCAAGAAATCCAAAAGTAGAAGCCTTCCTCCTAGTTGCCCATTTTCTATTCATTCGGCATCTTCAACAGTAATTTTATTTGGTTTTTGGCTTCCTCTTACAATAATTTCCAATTTTTAAACTTTTGTTCTTTTATTTAATTTTTCCTGACCTTGATAGCTAGGTATAGTATTCACTCCTTGAAATAAGCATCCACATTGGAAACATGTTTTTCTTAGTAGTTTTAAGTAGGTTATATGAACTATAGAGACTTCTTTAGGCTTGATTTTTATTTAGGTTGTTATGAATACAGACACTGTTCTTCACTAATTATAGTGATATAAATTTTGGATTGTTTTTCATTATGCATTTTATAATATAATAAATGAAACACAAGGTTCTAATGTGGACACTTATTTTGGGAACAAACATATGCAATTTAAACCACTTTCTATTCATATTAAGGTAGGTGTATGTATCTAATTAGGTGTTTGAGCCTAAATAGGCTTGAATATACGTGCATTCATTATAGAAAAATAATCTAAGAAAATACAAGAAATCTTCTTATTGCTATAAAATTCACAAACAATTTGTGAAACTCATGGATTATGTCTTCACTCACAAAGTCATTCATTAAATAACTTTTGGAGTTTTGGATGCTCTTGTGAATTCAAAATTTTAATAAATAGTTTTATTTATTTTCAAATTAGTTCCTCACCATCATCATCTTAGGCATGCTTTGTCTTGAGGAATTCTTTTATGTATAACTAAAGTTATTAGATTTTTCATTTTATTTTGGAAACAAAACTAATATTATAGCAGATAAGAATTTCTTTCATTTTAATTTAAAAACTTGGATTTGATTTTACAAGTGTATTTTATAATTTGAATTTTTTGAATAATTGTTTCAAAATTTTTGTTTTGATTGATTAATTGAAAAATATCAAAGGTATTGTTGTAATGTAAGCAATCAAGGTACCTTTTATAAACAATATTTGAAGTACTTTTTTGAGCTCAAATTTTTATAGCTTTAGAGGTAGGGGGAACATGTGGTGTAGACGGGTGTATAAATTGTTTTCTAAATCATTCAAAATATTAGAATCAATATTATAAAGGGACTAGCTTGATAGTTATTACTCTAAAGTTATTAAACAGTCATGTAAATTGGTCATTAAATGAAGGGAATTTTTTCTTCTAAAGTATTATTTCACTCAAGTAAAGAAATTATATAGAATGTATGAATGGTTTTATTTTGAGATTATTTTGAATGAATCTGTTTTAATTATTGTCACACTTCATTTTTGGAAAGAAGGGTTATTTCAGTGACTTATTTTTAGTAGTAAAAAATTTTCAAAATTTTTTCCATTGTCTATTTTTCTAATTTTTATCATATTTAAGGATCAAATTTCATTAGACTTTCCCAAAACCACATACTGAAATTGGTGAAGTGCCATAGAATGACATAGGAAGGTTCTATTCCTGTCTTACATCTACTTGGATAAGAAGTCATTGAAAGTGGATTCCTATAATAGAGTAATGATTGAAAAATGCAAACCTCTCTTCAAATTTTCTCAAATAAAGTTTCATATGCATTGAAAGTATTAAAAGGTTCCTTTGTGAGAAAGCTAAGTTTTCATTGAATCTTTAATTGTATAAGCTTTTTCAATGTTTTCTTGGATGGTTTTGTTTTTTCCTTTAGTAAGACACTTCTTAGAGCTGAAAAGTTTTGAAGGAACTTTTCATTGTCTTTATCTTAAAACAATGAAAGTTTTTAGAAAAAACTTTCAACCATCAATAGACCAATGCATTTTGCTATTTTGATGTGCTTTTTGTGAACTTAATTTTAGAACATGTATCTCAATCCAAATGGTCAAACACAAAAATCATCTCAATTTCTTGAGGTATGAATTAAAATAATATTTAAAATTAAAAGGTTTGCATTTTCTATAGAGAATCTAAGACTTTCAAATGAACTTCTTATATATTGTTTTTGCTAACAAATAACCTAGATAATAGCTTATGAAACATCTCCATATTTTTTTGCCTCACTTATAGAAATGGAATGAATACAAGTTGTTTATGTGTATAAAAACTAATCCCTAATGTTTTAAGAGGGGTGTACTTTCAAATGGGCCAAAACTGCCAAAGATTTTAATAGTCTATTTTAGTATTTTTTGCTAAGATTGGATAAAATATAACTATAGAATCTTATACTTCACATTGAAAGTGAGCATCTCAAAAAGATTCAAATTATTTGACCGCATAATTTAATAGTAGATATTTAAGTTTGAAGTTTTGTTTGGCTTACTAGAAAAACAAGGTAGTGCAATTTGAAGGATTATATCTCAGTGAGAATATTTTGAAATGATGACCTTTTTGTGCTCAGTGTAAGAAAAAAAAATTGAAAATGATCATATAAAATTTCACAACATTCAGGTTATCTTACAATTTTTGGTAGAGCTTGCAATGCATGGTGGTCACTAAAGTGAGAGTAATATTTGTAAGAAAAACAAGAATGGACATACTTGTCTTCTTCTTGAGCTCTTTAGATTTGCCCTTTTAAAGTGTGCATCAATTGCATTGGTTGTCTGACTTTTCAATCCATGCCCATACTGAACCAAAAACACATGAGCCATGAACTAGACTATACTACTCAATTTAAAAAAAAATCCACCAAGGCAAAGTTTAATTCAAAATTTGATGAAACTATCGCCATCAGATTCATATTATAGTCTATTTTTTATTCATATTTTTTGTTAAAAAGAAAATTAAAATTAAAAAATAAGCAATTCAAAAAAGAGAGCTAGTGATCCAAAAAAATTCACTTAGGTCATTAGGGATTAAAGCAACTATCATCTAAATCTATAAATTTAAGTATGGTTAAATAAGTAATAAAAATTAAAAAAATTGGAAATTATCTGAAAGACAGTGAAAAATATAAATAAATTACTAAATACAATACCCAACAGTAAGGAAAGAAGCCAAGTCTATCCTAAAAATACTGCAAAACATTTTTTTTATTGCTATCAATGATAAAGAAAGCCCAAAAATCAAACAAAATCCTACATTAGATAGCAAACCAAAAAAAGAAGCAAATTGGTAGAAAGCTCTGACTAGCAGCCTACCAAATTGACCTCCAATATTCCACCAAAAATTCTTCAACAAGCTTCAATCAAATAAGATGTCCAATTTTATTTGAATTATATTGAATTTATCTTTTTGCCTACCAAATCGATTACGCTAAATTTAATTAAATATTGTATAGACCTTAACCACCAGACACGGTAATATAATAGTAATATATTATTGTCCAATCTTAAATTAAATAAAATCTTGTATCTTTTGGTTTATGAAATTGAATTTCATGAAATTTGACTTCCCATCACTCTCATGAGAGATATCAGTTCGTAAGGCCTCTATAATTTTTTTTTTAAATCCTTAGAATTAGTTTGACTGCAACATGCTACTCATGTATAAGGTAACTACACCTAAAATTACACGCTTCCTAAAATTGCACACTGGATATTCTTGCCTAAAATGTACTCCCACTATTCATATGACTATGATCGCTTTTAGGTACACCTATTTTTAGTACTTTGAAAATTTGTAGTTTATTCACATAGTGTCTAAAAAATGCATTCTAAGAGAATCTAGAATCCTGTTTTGACTACCAATGGGACCCTACAAATTTTTTTTCAATATAATAGTGAAAACCATACTAAATCATGTTGAATTGCTTAATTGTGCAATTTAACCCTAAAACGCCGCGGACGCCATTCCGTGGCGTTCTGATGACAACATTGTTGAGCTAAGAGGAGTTCAAAAGTATTTTTTCATCCTCTTTTTCCTTGTTGACCTTTCACATTGGGTTGTGAAAAGTATCCAATTGAATTTATGCTCTTTCCAATTTTTGCCTTTATAGAAATGAGAAGCTATTAGAAAAATCGGATCACAAAATATGCTATTTTAGAGTATTTTGGAAAGTTGTTGCTCCTTGCTGTAAATTTGAAATTTTTCCAAAAAAATGATATTTTTTGAATTTGAGTGAAACTAACACAATGAAGGTTGTCTACTCCTCTAGTTTTTACTCCAATTTGGATTTTGAAATTTTTTTTAATATTGCATACTTTATTGCAATTTCAACATTAGGTGTTTTTTCAATGTCTATTATTTTCTAATTATAGAATGACACAGAAATTGAGTTTACACCATGATGTTTGTCATTGTGATATACACTTATGTTGAAATTTTCAGATTTTTTGAAATATTTTTCTATTTAATATGATTTTTCTTCACTTTTTCTTCAAAAATTCTTAAAAAAGGTAATTTTCGACCAAAAAATCTAAATTTTTCCTGAAGTGAAGAAGACATGTACTTTCATCTCTGAAAAATAAATATAAAATTTTTCATACATATCTAGATTCAAAATGGTAGCAAATTGAGTGATGGACAATGAAGTTTGAAATCAATGGTCATGGGTCCGTCATTTAGGGGTTAAGGTGTAGTTACCTTAGTGAGACTAGGACAATGATGCATGAGAAGACCCGGACCACATTTGATCTAATTGGTCACGTGGGCCTTCGCACATGTCATTTCCTTAGTCTATATAGACGATGTCCTTGCTAGTACTTGTGTACTCTACAAGAGACGTACTCCATCCTTGCAGCATTGACTCGCTTTTTGAATGAAGTCCTACTTGAACTTCCTCACATTGGCTTTGCTCATCAAATAAGATCCTGCATAAACTTCCTCAAAATTAATGGTTTCTAGCTTTTGTGGATGCCAAGCCTCTTCCCCGCTTCAATCCTGAGCCAACAAACTGCCGGCAGGACTGTGAAGCTTCCGATCCCAATTGCGGCAAGTGAAGGCTGTGCTGCAATGGCAATTGATGACAGAAGTTAGTCTTTTCAGTTCGGATCAAACTGATGCCCAGTGGACAGTCACGAGTTTTCAGTTTGCATCGGAAGTCGGTCGGTTCCCGTGTTTGCATTTGTTGGTATCGGATCTTGTTGCCTGCAAATGGCGTGATCGTGCGTGAACGGCACTGCCTGTGTTTCCAACAAACCCCAGTGCCGAACTTAAGCTTCCTTCAAAAAATTCTGAACAGTGTCGACCGCTGGTCAAGTCCCTCCCTCTCAGATCACAATGGCCATGTGCACAAACAAAGCTGTCAGCTCTAATTTTCAAATTCATGATCAGATCGTGATTTTTCAAGCTGGAAATTTTTTCCATGCCCCACCTCCTTTCCTCGTCAGCTTGAGAGTATTTTAGCATATATTTGAAACATGCGGCGGAGCTAGTCAATGACTTCTAGGCATTGATCTGAGGACCTGGAGGAGAAACCTACCGTTCATGAATTTGTGCTGATGTGTGTAGAGAGAGTCAAGATTATATAAATTGGAGGTTAGTTTCTTCTTGTAGACTAGGAAATTATCCACATGATTTAGAGAAGTGATGTGATTTGATGAATTTTCAAAGTCAAGACTTGAAGAAACTTTATAACTGTGTCATGTGTGTATTCTTTGTGTGTAGAACATCACCACCCCAACACAGCCAAATCGACTTCTCATAATTTGGCAAGCGTGCCCCTTTGCATCAAATGTGTTTTATAAATAGTACATTGACCAATCACTAGTAGAATGAACAAAAGTCAACAAAACTTGGATTGGGTATGTCTGTCCTTGGCCTTGGCACAATAAAGTGGGATTCTTGGTGTACTTTTCATCCAACTTGAATGTATGCCAAACAAAGGCTGTATTGGAATGAAGATGCTATAGTGCATTAATTGTGCCAACGGAGTCACCTAAAGCTATATCTAATGTGAGAATTTGCTTTAATTATATCACGTGGACATAGGTAGCAAGTTCTTTTTTCCTCTTGGTGACTTTTCACTTGAGCTTTGAAGCTTGAGAAATAGTCTTGTAAGGTAAGTTGTTCCCTTAAAGTTACAATAGTATAGAATACATTAATATGATTGTGAAGAAAACATTTTTTTTTAACAGACTCCTATAGCAACCTCCTTCCACATTAGAGCACTTAATTTGTGTTTGTTGTTAGTATACTAGACTTGCATTAATTTCTTCTTCTATTCTTTCAAGAGGTTCAAAAGAAAAAGGTTAACTCTAGTCTAAAAGATTGGTGTGAACGAAGCGTATATTGGAAATGGATCAACTAACTAAGCCTTCCCTACCTCTGTTAGACGGTAGACCCTATGAAAAAAAAACATATTCCTTTCTCTGAGAAATTCTTAGGGTCCTATATGACAACAAGGTCATTTCGCACCCCACCGTAGTTAGGTGGACTATGCATTAGAGAAATTTTGGACTCTCTATAGGGCTCCCAGGGTTTGACAAACACAATTATTTCTAGAGCCCTAAGGAGCCAGTGAAAGGACCAAATCTTTGACAAAAACAAAGATTCACCTTGTGTGATTATCGTGAATGAAAGGGAGTATATCTCAATTTCCTACTTTCTTTAGAATACAAAATTGTAATTGCCACAGCCCCTCTTCTATTAAACTACTCATGTACCAATGTTAGTATACCAATTTTCTGACAATTGATAGTACAATGATTAGCGAAAATAGAAAAAAAGTTCCTGCCAAGGCAAAAAGAAAGTAACAATGGGGTCCCTTTTGGTGCTTCTTAGCGGCCTTCCAAAGAGTCCAAATTTTCTCACATGGTGGTAAGCACCCTACCACCATCTAGATTTGAACTCATATAAACCTCATTGGTGTGCCTATGCCAAAGCTGCTGAGTCAAGGCTGCAAGCGCCTTCATGAGGTTTATATCATATGGTGCTCTACAATGCATTAATTCTATCACTTTATAAACTGTTTCAATATCCACTACTTTGTATGCTCTATTTTGGGACATAATATGAGTGGAAATTATTTTATTTTATTTTTGACAAAAATAATCCTCCACTTTCTATTAGTCATATTAAGATATTCAATTGTTTAGTATATTTGAAATTAATGCAAATTATTGAAGAAAAGTGCAATAAATTTATACCACATACAAAATAATTTTAGAAATCTGAATATATCACTGTTTGTATATATAATAGTATAGTTTGTTATAGTCTAGCACTAGCTTGCTGTTCAAGTAATAACCTGCAATCAAATTTCTTTAAATATAGGCATGATCAGTGCAAAGATTCCTCTACTTTAGTCCAAAGTCAATAAATATGGACTTGTCATTCTCAATTGTTGCATTGGCCTAAAACAAATTAATGTACATGTAAAAACTGAAAAACTGCATACCAACAACTTACAACTCATACATTCATTTTCATTTCAAATAGTTAATTGTTGATCTTATAAAGCAAGTGGTTATCTACAATATATTTAGGTTCTCGATATCTTTTTGGGTCTTGTTTTTTTGTATTTATTGTATATTTGATGGATTTTTTAGAATTATGTATGCAAAATTGTTCTTTGGATATCTTTGACTATTCATTGTTGAAAGGTTTTCAAATTTGTTTACAACAATAGACAATGACAAAAAAATTTAAACTTTCAACACCAAATGCTTATTTAAAAAGCTACAATCTAAAAAAGTTTAAAAATTTTAGGACAATAAAAGATTTTGTAGATAGTCATTCTCTAGAAAGAATTTCTCATTACTTAATATGCAAAACTTCACTACTTGACAAAAATTTGGAAAGTTTATTTTAATTTTATTTATGATCCTATATTTGAGACACACTTCCAACATTTTTTGGGCTAGTATTTGGTACATAACAAGTTGAGATCATTAGATCGGTCATTAGATCAGCCCGGGGAGATCACTTAGTGTAATTACAAGAAACCACGTTTGTTAAAGTGAATTTTGGACCCCCTATATACTTTTTCATAAAGTATAATTTCAACCTATAATTTTGAGGTTTGTTCAATAATGACTATAGTTTTCTATTGCCAAAAATTTCCAATTCAAATAATATATGAAATGATTTCTAGAAGAGGTTGAGAAATGAACAGAAATGGCATTTTTTTTTACTCAAATATTTATTGTGAATGCATTTTGATGACTATTGCATCAATATTCAAGATAAATGAAATTTCAATAGGAATTTATTTTTAGCAATTTATCTTTCATTTTTAAGACAATTTTTTCTTATATAAGATAGGGGTATGAAAATTATTTTCAACTTTGCAGTGTATTCTTTTACTTCAAAAATTCATAACTAATTATATTTAACAGATAAAAATATCAATAATTCACAACATAAACTTCAAAGCTAGGAAAATCTACCTATATTTTTTTTATTTCCTTTTATTTGAATTTTAGTACATAAGATAGGGGGGTCAAAAATCTTAACACACGTAGGTTCCAATTGACACTAAGTGATCTCCCCGGGTAGATCAGTCATTAGAGAAAATTTCAACCCCTTGGAGGGCTGTTTGAAGTTGACATGCCATGCTATTTCTTGCATGGCCTGTCAACTTCGAAAGTGCTCTTGGTGAGCAATCAAATTTCGCAGAATTTATTTTTGATTTATTTATTTTATAATAATTTTTATTTGGAATTCTAGGTTCTTGTGCCACTACAGCTACAGTTTCAGTTGGGCGGAAATAGGGGGAAAACGAATTTTCGAGCAAAAAAAAAGTAAATTTCAAGGTACCTCAGAGGGCTGTGGAGCAGCCCTCCAAAGGCTTGAAATTTTCTCTAATGTCTTCCATGGCACTCCACCACTCTCTATTTACAACTGTTGAAATTTTTAAGCATATTGAATTTAAAAAATGATGGAAAATGGACAAAAATATTCCTTGAAAACTTTTCATCACAAAAGGCATGTCATGGAAGCAAGAACCCAACCAAAAATAATATAAAAAAAATTCACAATTACAATGTCGTAAACATTATGGTTTTCATTTTTCAATGTGTTTTGCCGGTCCAAAATATTTACCAAACCACCACTTCCTAGAACAATGCTAAAATCTTTGTTACTTAATACTTTTTATTTATTGGGTAGATTCAACCGTAAGATCTCATAGTTAGCTTCTTAATTTAACTCTTCATGAATGGTGAAGTTTCATCATCAAACTCTATATTAAAAATTATAGGTCTTACAATTTGTTATGAAAAATACTATAGTGGAGAAACAATCTGAAAATTACTTATAAATAATTCAACAAAAATTCTTCATATTCCCTTAAGAAAACAATATTAAACAAAAGAGGTACGACATGATTAGAAACACCAAATGTCCAAATTATTAATACATTAAATATAGAATTGAAAAATGTTAATCCCAAAGATAAAAATGTTGCAAATTGCAGCCTGTACTATATTTATCTCAAGTTTCAAGGTCTTTCTTTCATCAAAAACCACTCAAAATTTCCATTTCTGTTGCAAAGAGCAAAAATATTTTTCTACACATACAAGCCATGAGATCTTGCACTAGCCTAGTAAAAGAATGTGTGGAAGAAATTTAAAAAACTTTGACACCGTAGATTGCAAGATATCAATGTATAAAGTGAAGAAAACTAACAATTTTTTAGCATTGTAACTAGATCATAAGACTTAGAATATTTTTAGTTAAAATCTTTGCACTACAAATTTTGAGTTGAATTTTTTGCTTAGCTGATTGAATTGAAAGTATTGGAAAAAACTAAAAAACATTATTTCTCCACTATACTTAAAAAAATTATTAAATAGAAGTAGGTACTTGATTGAAGGAAGAACTAAATCATAATTCCAATGGTGAGATTGTAGTCTAGCCTTGTATACCAAGCCTTGTAGAATTTTTTTTTGAAAACTGAGAGATTGAGTTAAAAAACAAATCCAGTGTGTAATTTTCTCAAGTAGTTTCTATAATTGCCAATAAAACAAGCTCCATAACTTTCATGTCACTAATTCAAATGGAATAAATAAAAGCTTTTAATTAGACAAAAATGCAATTTGTGAGAAAAAAATTAGTTTAAAGTTTTTTCCCGGCATTCTAAAATTTGGGGGTTTTGTGGCAAAACTTTTTTTTCTGGGTATTGATTGAAATTAAATTACATTCCTAGAAAGCTAATGTGTTTTTCTATCTCCAAAAAATGTTTTGAAAAATTGCACTATAAATTGAGATCACATAAAGCTATCCAAACTTCATTTGTTCCTGAATGGAAAATAAAACTTTAGGGGTTAAAACATTGAAAGTTGAAATTAAAAAACCCTCAAGTTGTATTTTTGAAAAACATCTTGTAATAACCTATAAAATTTAATTCATAATTTCCAACTCCTAAATTAAAACAACATGATTAAAAGCTTTTCCTATAGCTTTCCACATACATACAAATATAGAGAACTAAATACAATCATTAATTTTGAAAAAAAATGCTTTTTGTTGCTTGACTACCTATATTGGAGAAGAAACTATTGTATTTATTATACACTTACTTTTTAACCCCTAAACATCTAGGGATTTTGGACAAAATACAAATGTGATTCAAATAGAGTTATTTTTCAAATAACTTTTGAAACTTTCAATTCAAAATTTTATAAAAAAATAACTATTCAATTTATAGTATTTATGATTTTTTAAAAAGCATTTTCATCTTAATTTTGAATTTAAAATTGCAAGAAAATCCAATTTAGTTTATATAGAAAAAAAAGCAAAAATAAAAATAATAAAAAAACAAAAAAAATTCCCAAAGATTGACCAACTTAATCCATAAAGGCCTAAAGAACCCACTTTTTAGACCTCAAATAAGTTCCACTTTATATTTTGGATTTTTTTGTTGAATTCTTTTAAAATAGCTTCTATCCATTGTACTCTATGTATGAAGCTTAGTTTCACGTTGTTTTCACAAATATTGCAAAAGTTGTAAAGATTATTTCAATTTCAATGTCAAAGTGGACAACAAATTTTTCTTCTAAAAACATTTTCATTTTATTTGATTGGATACACTGATCTCTTGTATGACTTACATGTACTTTCAACAGCTTCTAAAGTTCTAAATCAATGACTAATTTTACTATCTAGAAGTGTATTATTCAACTTATACTTTTTGAATAGGAGCATCAAATCATTGTTAACCCCTAGAGGACCAAGTGTCTCTTCGGGGAACAAATGAAAGTCGGGTAGGCTCTTGTGATTACGATTTTTGGCATAATTCTTTTGGAAACTTTTATCAAAGATAAACTATAATTTAGCTATCTTGGAATACAATTTTTATTTCAATTGATGCCTGGGACAAAACTTTGTTATGCTAAGATCAAAATGATCCACCTTGAGTAGCAAAAACAACTGACAAGATTCAAAATAATTTTAATTTTAATTTTTTTTAAAGAAAATATCTTTGTCGACGTAGAAAGAATTTATTGGCATTCTATTTGGATTAGTGATGAGAAAGTCATAAAGGCTCTTGCTTTTTGGAAAATTAAAGCATCTTCTTTAAAACATAACTTCTAGGATTATTTTTTGTATTCAATTTTTACAATTTAATAAAAGAATTTCTACATGAATTAGTTTTCTTGCTAGAACAATCTCACCATTGGAATTAGTATGTTTGATTCTATTTTAGAATCGTAAACAATTTATTTTTTCCTTCTCTCTTTTCTCTTGTACATATCTCTATTTAGTAATTTCTAGTAAAGAATAAAACAAACAAATAAAATTGTTTGAATTCTTATAAGGCCTTCAACATAATCTTTTGTAATCCAAAACTTGTATTGCAAAAATTTCAAACTAAAAAGATTAAAAGTCGTATAATCTAGTCAAAAATGTGCAAGAAATAATGTTTTCTTCCCTTGAAATGTAAATATCTTGCAATCTATGCGATTAAAGTTTCTAAAATTTCTTCCATCCATTTTTGTACTAGCTTGGTATAAGATCCTATGATTAACCTATAAAGATCTATGCATCAAGAATTGGCAAATACTCACAAAATTGCCAAAAACCATCCCTCTTTAAAAAAAAGATTATTAATCAAATCACATTCATTTCTTAAAATTTGTAATTGTAGGATCTTACTCTTGACTAGAATTAGGAACACATAAAAAATTTGGGATCTGAAGACAATTATGTGTGAAAACAAAGCTTGCAAATTAAAACAAAATGTCTTCTTTAAGATTTCCCAATGTAGCCTTATTGGGCATTCAAGGCCCATAACTCAAAATTCCTTTGCAAAGAAGATTTAGGGACTTCAAATTTGAGTAGGCTCTCAATTTAGGAAGAAGCATGTAAATTTTTAAAGCAAAATGATGTTGCCCTCATTCTACCCAAGTTTGTCCCCCTTAATAATGCATAACTTATTTTCAATATAAAAATCATTTTTCCCAAAAGATTGTTTGTTTTCTTAATCTCACCAAAAAGGTGAAGAAAAAAATCCAAAATCTAATACTTCATTTCAGATGTCCAAATATCTCAAAACCTTATTTAAGTTTGCAATTTGATTTAGGGATTAGATATGCAATAAAAAAACCATTTCATTTTTTTTCCTTTGCAATAGAAAAGTCAATTTTGATTGTTCATTGATGAGAAAGAGACCTTGGTCCTTTAGAAATTAAGTGCCAACTAAATAATTGAACCATCTTTCCTTGTAATGAAACTCCCTTAATTTATTTCAAAATAATTAATAAATTTTTTGACCATCAAAATAGAATGATAAATTTTATCTAAATAATAAGCTATTTTACGTAGATAGTTTGCCTTTGACAAAAAAAATTGTCTATAGGAGAGCATCACTTATTACCAAGAATGTATCCAAAGTATACCTTAGTAAATCTAAATAATAAATAAATATTCATTATAGAATATTTAGAGTACGGCATCAAATTTAGGGCATGGATTTTAAAAATTAGAATGGAAATTTGATCTATTACAACTTTGGCATACAATATTCAAATATCACTTTTGGATTTCAATTTAGTTTAGCCACAATTTACCAATATGCGATAAAATATTAGACTTCATGAATACAGAATTGTGGTTGTCAAAAGTGAAATTTATTGATCAAAACTTTAGAATGCATGCACCTTGGTTTGGTAAAATCCTTTTAGTACATATAGACACTGATCTTTGATAAGAAATTCATCACATTTGAAGTTATCACAAGTTTCATTTATCCAAATCTACAATTCAAACCTTGTGAAGATGTATTCATTCAATTTTAGTACTATAATTTAACCTTGGAAGGACATCAAGGACACATTGTATCTTTTGGAGGGATCTAAGCTTTGTGCATACTGAAAAATACATGATATTCATGCAATTTTATTGATGCTATAGCCACATCATTGAATTAAATTCAAGACATTTTAGTTATTTTTAAATTTTATTGGAGGTAGTTTATAAAAGAAATGGTACACTATCCAATGTTTTTTTCAATATTTTGAGCTTATTTTCCCTTAAAACTTGATTTTGATATTCAAACCAATTTCTCTTGCTTTTGAGCATAACTAACAAAATAGGAAAAAAAATTGGTTGCAATTTGAAACATAGATAAAAAACTCATAAAAAATATATTATATTTCTATTTGGTTTTGAAGCACAATTTCTTCTCCACCTACAATTTGAAATTTTTCTTAAAGTAAGCATTTTAGTGAAGCTTGAAGTTGAGGATCTATAAACTCATTTCTAAATATGGAATGATATGATAATTTTCTTTCAAACACAATGCTCTACTCTACAATGTACTTCTATTCTGAAAATTTTAGATTTTTTGTACTATGTACATGATTTATATTTGCTAGGAATTTTCTTCCTTTTTTCTTCAAAAATTCATGGTTATAAGAAGTTTCACAAAAAAGTTTGAAAATTTTCTGACAAATATTAGACATCTTTGAAAAAGTAAAATAAAAAATTTCACTCATAAATAGTGAAGGAATGGAGGATACAAAGTGAGGGACTTTCAAGTTTGCCTCCGTCCTTTAGGGGTTCAAGGCTTCATTAGTAGTTGATGATCCATGTGTTAAAAAAACACTTATCAGAGTCTGTAAGAGTCTCTACTAACAAGGTATTTCTGGTCACCTAGCACATCAATCGACAAGCAAATCCATAGTTTTCCACAGGTTGAGCATACATTTCTTCTTATACTCATCAGCCCTTTGGAAGAATTCTCGTTAGACCTGATCGCAAAAGATGAAGAAATCTCAAGTGGAGTCTTATCAGCCCTTGGGACGAATTCTTGTCAAACCTGATCGCAAATATGAAGCAACCTCAAGGGGAGTCTTATCAGTTTCATGAGGTTGAATCTCTTCATGAAAAGTGGCTCCCACTTTTCTTCTCTTCCCAGGTAATTGACCTTCAGCGTTTCTGTAAACAGAACCCCCCTTCCTCTCGCCCCCCTTCACAGCCCGTTTTTTGGAGCAACGTAGCTTCTCAAGAACCGTCACTGGAGGACCGGTAAAACCACTCGTCTCACAAGTCTCCTGACACTGAGAAACAACGGTCTTTTTGCATGGTCTGTGTGACCTGCAAACAAAACGGGTACTTTTCCTGGTTTAAATCTGGGCAGTTAAGACTTGGACACTCTATGACTGAATACACTGTAGGCATAACCAAATCCCATCTTGCGCAAATGTCCGTTCAGTGACAGTCCAAATGACATAGTGAAGGATCTCACCCAAATATCCAGAGTTTTGTTTTCAAATCTGGCTTTGATTCTTGAAGAATTTCCCCCTGTAGCAAAGAGCACAGTTTCCACGTAAGTTAGAGGATACTAAAATTGGTGTGGACCTGATACCGTCTCCGTAATGATCACTATTACGACTAGCAACTCATCTATCTATACTCTTGGTTCGACTTAATTATTAGCAAATGCGTAAGCGTGACTTGGCTAAATCAATGTCTACAGGCATTGATCTTTGAATGGAAATGGGATATTCTATTGTCACTTATATTGATCTGCAACCTCCCACATTGAAATTGCATAAGAAAATCATTATTATTTGTACAAGGAAAAATTCGATCTCTTTGATTTGACTTTTGTACCCAAAGATCTCTCCACACTCGCAAAAATCAGAGTCCTGCTTATGTTAAAAACGCTTAAAGTGACGCAAACAATATTCTCTACCTAGCTAATGCTGACCAACAGACAACCAAGCACGTGCATTTCTCAACTGAAGACGCAGAGAAAAGCAATTCACACCCAAGTTGGAAACCTCACTGAGGCAGATTAGTATTGTTAGACATTTTGGAATATTTCGCATATTCTTGCACACTTCACCATAGTTGAAAGAAGAAGATTTGTAATGGCATGTTGATAGACAGTCGCTACTCTCTCTACCAGGTCCACCCACCAGTGTAAGATTTGAGGACTAGAGCCTAACCTCAGTGTCCAACAATTCCGTCCGACAGGTCACATTCACAACTGGTGCATCTGCATTCAGCTAGTCAAAGAAAGAACAGAACTGTTTAGGCTTTACTTGTTAAGCTTGCAAGCAGAAAGAGTGAAGCAGCACAAACAAATGATTGATATTCACCAGCAAACAGCTCCTTACTGAGTGCTTACAAGATATTCGAAGTTGAATAAATCGTGTGTGCAATTCAAGTGACATTGTAGGCACTGCGAAAACCAAACAAAGGATGTGAGACATGTTTGACAAGAAAGAAGAAGAGGGAGTAATAATAAATTGCACCAGATTTGTATCAAAACGTGTGGCATGAGAGAAATTCCAAATAAATGGTTGTCTTACATCCTCAGAGGTTTCACTTTTTGGTTTTCCAGGAAGGAGAAGGTTATATGGCATAACCTAGCCACTTCTTGTGCACCTCTGATCAACCAAAAAGTGAGATCTCAATGCCCATAATTGCATGCATGCCACACAGTTATGTCCAATAACCATCTCAAGCCTCTTAGCTCGACAAGTTATCTATTTTATAGTGGTCCGCATTGCCAAAGACAGAATACTGTATAAGCACAGTACATTACAGAGAACATTTATAAAATAAAATGAGTATCAAACATAACCTTGAAGGTGTGACATTGCGTAAGGCAAAATGGACAGGAGTACCTCTCCATCACTGCAATCATACCGTGTACATATATTTCAGAAAACACCTGAAACTATAAATATGTCCAGCTCAATGTTCCTGAAAATATTCTGCACATATTGATTCTTCTCATACAAACTACGGCATCCAAATATATTTCTTAGACCTTATCTGAACATAATAAACAATATCCTGTCTATGATGATTGTGTCCACTTTGGGCCATATAGGCACTTAAGGGATGAAGAATCGGTCACCTTCTATCTTCTCACAGCGATTGAAGTAGTAAAGGAAGTGGAATTCCACGCGACCTCTGTAATTCCTGATTATATAGCACCCAACTTGTAAGTCAAGTCTTTGGGCCATTGAATACTAGACAAATAGACAAATAGTGGATATAGGCAGAATCGAATCATTCATAAAGAAGGCATACCCAAAACCAACACCATACCTAAAACGAACTTCATGTACAATATCAAACATCTAGGGACCTTGAAAGTATGGCTGTGGTACATGTGTTGCTATTAGGCTCAAAGTTGATTTGGGATATGCGTATTTTAACTATATTTGCTGAAAAATAGTTGGGCAATAAGAAATTGCACAATGCACTAGTTAGGAATATGAATACCTAGATGGTTGAGATGAACTAAGTTCCTCAGATGTTCCATTCAAAATAGGTTCATTTAGAATGTTCAGCCCTACTTCTTCAGCACAAATACGCCCTTGCAGCCTCATCTACAGCACCATCCAGATTGATTCACACAATTTTCAAAACTTGTTGCAGATCTAAAGAGTATGGGTCATGGACATTTCCTGTTAAATTAGTTATTTTACCATTCATTCAACAAGAAAATGTGGAGTACCTCACTTCTCCTAAGGGAAGATAGTGCCTCTCCGGGTAACGGCCTCACTTGGATCATGAGCCCAAGCGCTTTGTCAAAATGCTGCAAGTTCCGTAGAGCTGAAATAATAAGAAACAGGTCTTGCCTGATTCATGTTTCAACTATACTTCAAGTCCAGTGACTTTCTTATACACTCGATACTTATGTCACTAACTTAACATACGGTTTCCCATTATTGTCTTATAAAGACGTGTATATATAAGAAGAATACGAAAACATAGAGCAACAAACCTGATCTCTAGTGAGAGATTTGTACCTGCAACTTCCCCGGCCAAAAGTCCAGAGTACAAACAGCATGAAAACAGGGATTATGAATTCCAAATGGTGATGTATCCCAGTTTGCATTCCATAACCATTGCATGCAAAGCGTTGTTATGCTCAGCTTGCTCCACAGCACATTCCCAGAGCAGCTTGCTGAACACAAAGACAATAAACATGAGTACAAAACGTCTCTTGATCAGGCCCACCTTTTCTATAATAAAGACGCAGACAGGAAAACACCAAGAAGCCAACCAAGGTAGAGGATACAAAGACCGTTAGGGATCTGATCCTGTCTCCAAAAGCGACCCAGGTTATCCTCTATTCATACATTTGGTTGGACTCCTTAGCAAGCGGCCTGAGCGCAACTTTGCTAAATGCCTATTGCCACAGATAACTGAATGGAAATGGTTTCCTACTGTCACTTATAAAGGTCTACAGCTGCTCACATTGAAATTGCATAAGAAATTCATTCATGGTCATAAAAATTTGATCTCAAAGGATTTGGCTCATATGCCCAATGATCTCTCCAGAGCTCAATACATCTGCCAAAAAGTAGACTCCTAATTATGCTAAAACGCTTAAAGAGTGGCAAATAGTATCTCACCTAGATCTCGTATTTGCCGTCTGGCTGTATCAAACACATCTCGTGGATCAACTTTACACATGTTGCGAACAAGTCATTTAGTATTAGTTATAAGCGATTTATCTCAAATGTACTACCAAAAAGCTGCTCCAGCTTGGTCTTACTATTATCATTGCTATTTACAACTGAAATCTTAATTATTCTAAAGACATATATCAGTGGTCAGACAAGCTACCACTCGTTGCTAACATAATATTCTTGAGTCGTAATGGCATGGCACCTCTTGAGAATGGTGCCAACAAAGAGTTACCAGAACAAAGTCATGCTAAACAAGAGCAAATCAAGTAAAATTAATCTCTGGCCTACTCTCACATGTGAAGGCAATGATTCACTGACTTTAGATGCTCACTTGATCAATTTAAATTAAACTTTGCAAAACAATGTGCGTAGATTTAAAGTTTCTCAATAAGGCTCATGCCATTACAGAGTTTCTCAATAAGGGTTCTCTAGAATGTAATGAAGTTTTTCATGTCTATGCATACTGTACAAACAGAGTATTCTAATGAATATATTTCTGAAAAAGTGGAAAATAGATTGGCCGGAAAGAGTCAAAGGCAGTACAAGCAGTTTCGAGAAATAATACTGAAACTTGATGAATAGATGTCATGCCGTGAGATGACATACCAAAAGCAAAGAACAAAATGAGGTGTCTGTTTTTGGCATGCACAAGAAGTTTTGCGAGCGGTGGTAACAGGAAGGTCACTTGAGAGCTAAGAGCACCAGCATCCCTCAGAGGCACCCTTGCCACCTTGTAGACCTTGCTTAGTGAGAAAACCTGAGTTGAAGCAACAAGGTCATTAGTAATTGTGGGGTCTTAAACAATGGAATAGCAAAGAGCGTACTTCTTTAGACTTCCTTGATGTAGCCTATGTCCTGTCGATTTTCTAAAAACAGAAGCCAATTAGGTGTCAAATTCAACATATGGTAGAGGATACTAAACCATTAAAGGACATAATCCCGTCCCCTATCCTGACGCCTATTACGTACTCCAACAGCAGCTCATTTATTCATGCACTTGGTTGGGCTTATTACAAGTGGCGTGATCATGACTTGGGTAGATGTCAAAAGCCTGATCTTTGAAGGAAATGGGATTCTCAACTGTCACTTGCAGTGGTCCAGAACCTCCCAGTTCGAAAATGCATATGAAATTCATAGTTAATGACCAAAAATAATGACCTGAATAGATTTGACTCTTGCATCCAAATATCTCTTCACAGTTCTACACATCTACACTCTTGCATATGTTCAAATAAAGTGACGTAAATATATCCTTACTTTAAGTAGAGTGGAATCAGAGGCCGTAATAGAATTCCCTCACAAGTAAAATTGTCAATGTAAGACATCCAATTGAGTTCACTGTATTACCCCTTGTGGAGAAGAAAGCTGGTTAGTCACCATCACAAATATTGGTAGAAAAGGATGTGATGGTGCAATGCTTGAACCAAGGTCGATGTAATCTCTGCAACTGTTCCATTGCAAAAAAGGTGGCATGTTGACAAGTCCCTGAACCTGGAGCACTACTTTCAGGCTGTGAAGAAACACAATTTCAGTATACCATCAAAGAAATCTTAGGTGAATGTCATAAGATTCCATAAAGAGAAAATAAATTCAGCAAATTCGCAATCAACTGAAATCCAATTTAAAAAGCCTTATAGATGAACACCAAGTGATCAGAATTCAGGATAATTCAAACCCAGTCTCTCTCACAGCGACACTCACCGTTTCTGTCGCAAAGCATGAATCCTGTAATTGAGACATCTTTGAAGGAAGACTGGCTGCGCACACACATTTAGAGAGAATTTAAACGTAGTCTTTCACCTCACTGACACTTGGAATCAGCTGAATTCTAACTACTTGCCATGGCTACCAATTCTTTGAGATGGTGAAAGTTGAACTAGACTATAAGTTGTGAGGGTGAACATTTCAACTATTTGTTGAAATGCTTAATGTGTTAATCTGAACATCAATGGTTCAACTTTATAGCAATTTTCAGTTGGTAAAGTGTCAGTGGGGCCAATGTTAACACCAAATTTTGTTTTTCCTCAATTGACCAACGGGGGGTGAAGATGCACTAAGTTCATATTTGTCTCAAAACACCTTCAGACCATAATCTCACCTGAAAATATGCCAAAATTTCCTACAATAAATTCCAAGAAATCTGATATAAACCTAATCAGAGAACCACAAGAAACATTGGCTGGCACCTTAGAACAGTTGAACGCAAAGGTTATGAGATATCATCGTACTTGATGTTTAAACCTGTCCCGAAGAGTATTGTACAGCTCCACAGGTTTGCAATACAGGGCCAGGCTCTTGGCAGCAGCGTTCTCATCTATGAACTCATCGTCACTATTCTCATCATCTCTGGCACTAGCTTTCTCTTCTATGAACTGGTCTTCACTATTCTCGTCATCCCCGATGACCTTACTTCGACAGGGGTCCCTCATAGCTAGAAACTCCCCATTCCAAAGATTTGTCGACTCTAACACTCATAATTCAATATCGTTTTTACACAAAATGGAAACATTTTATTTCAAGTGCAACAAACAATTCTCAAACAGCATATTAAAATTAACATAAGCTTCATCCGGTCAGTAACCAATGCAAACAAATAGAAAAGCACCAGAAACCCTAACGCAATCTCCTATAACAAGTATTGGACCATCATCCCTTCTTTCTTAACACTCTGCCATTCTACATTCTCATCCCTTGATCATTTCTTTTTCTGAAACTGTATCCAGATCAATCGAACCTGCCAAACAATATTTTCCACACTAAAGTAATTCAGTAAAGGAACATCACAATGCATGAGTACAGGAGCAGCTTAACACTCACTGCCAGTATTGCCGCAATGTGAGAGCAACTGTTGATACATTTGTGGATGTATCAAGTTCTTAGAACTTCAAACTTCAAATCAAGCGCATGTCAGAGCTTGTAAAATTCACTAACACAACTCTGTTTCATTTCAACCTTAAACGATAACACCATTAAGTTATACAAAGCACCTCAAAATAGAGCTGCACACTGAACCGCATTTCAGCATTCAAATTTGTCATGCACAAGTTGTGAATTCTCCATAAAATTAAGAGGATAACAAAATGCAAAGCACTTAAGAAGCTGATGCACGAAGAATCGGTTTCTCCATCACTCACACTTTACGATTCCGTCAATGGCTCTTCAAAAACACAGACTGTGCCAACCACCAAAGCCTACTGTAACAACCATGCGACATCGAAGGCCAGTTCACCCCTAAGTGCTTAACCTAAATATTATGTATACCAGTAGCACTCTAAAACTATTTTTGAAAGTTTATACTACTCGGAGTACTATTTTTGAAAGTAGGAGTAATAAATAATTAAAACTCCTTCAGTGTATGTACGGAGTATATGATTGATTTATGTAGAGCATTCTCTCTTCTTTCCATTGAATGATATATTACATAGTTTGTCTTGAAGCTTCATCAATGAATATCAATGGGATGAAGTACACTTTTCACCATTTTTTTCATCCGCCCGGTGGATGGTTGAATATGAAAGCCCTTGAATACAAATGCAAAACAAAGGCAGTTTTTTGTTTTGAATTACTAAGTCCTTTGAAAGCCTCTTGAGTAATGTATAAATGTACTATCCTTGTATATATATGCACATGTCTTCCCACTATCTTACAATACTAAAGTTAATTTGATCAATTAGTGCACCACACAAGAATAACACTAACTCAATATAGTTTTGGATTTAAGTGAATTTATAAGGTTCACTAATATGGTAATTCAAAATCAATACAATTTGGTCTATATTATTTTCATATTTAATATCTTGCATATTGTGATTTTCATTCTACTTTCAATAACCTTCATCCCAACGACGCTAGTATGTGAGCCTAGAAATGTGAGTCTAGATGTAAGTAGGTACCCTATAACTATTGAATTTGCCAATAATATACCTACTTGTAAAATAAACATCCTATGACCATGGAAGGAGTCTATAACATAGGCACTTATAACCATAGACAATGCCTACATCATAGGTGCCTAGGTTTCATAGGCTCATGGGCTCAAATTCAAGGTTCACATGCTTACAATCCTTGTAGTATATTTTTCTTGTTCAACAATGAAAAGGATTGTTATTTGAGCAGGTGCAATCTCAGGTGCAATAAAAGATAATTTAAACAAAGATGAGACATGTACCAATACTAATCAAGTTAATTCAATTAGTGCAAGAGTTTGCAAGACTTTTAGAATAGTTGAATGAAATTATGGATGATTATGATCTAATGAATGTCAATGTTTGGATGATATTTAACCCCTAAAGTCCCAAGGCCATTTTTCCATCATAAACGACTCAAAACTGCCATTTCTGTTGTGTTCATCCAAGAAAAGAGAAAAATTGTTTTTTTAGAACCTAACGGTAGGATCTTGTACTTAAATTATCTCAGATCATGTGGTAAAAATTTCATAAATTTGACAACACAGATTAGAAGATATTAACATTCAAAGCTGAAAAAAATTATTTTTTTGAACACTGGCCAGCAATTTCACATGACTTTGACCGCCTTTTGTAAAATTATTTTGCACTACAAACTTGAATTTTATTTTATTTGTGTTGAAAAATTGAATTGAGAATCTAAGAAAAAATTTCAAAAAAAATACACTTGATTTTCATTTCTTAAAAAATTGTTAAATAGAAGTAGGTCCAAGATTGAAAGAAAAACTAAATTATCAATATCTCTAAGATGGAAATGAAACACTATAATTCCAATGGTGAGATTGTTTTAGCAAGCAAACTTGACCTTGTCAAAAAAAATTGTGAAAAATTGTGAAAATTTCAATCAGAAATGAATCCTATAAGTTATTTTTTCAAGAAGATGCTCTAATTGTCCAAAAAATAAAATTGTCCATAATTTTCACATAACAAATCCAAATGAAACAAATTGAAGCTTCCCATATAGATAAAATTACAATTTATAAAAAACAAATAAAAAACAAATTAAATTTTTTTTTGTGTAAGGAGATTTCTACCCGCTGCATCAAAAGAAAGGACCTTTTGTGCCATAATTTTTGCTCTCGGGCATCGATTGAAATAAAAATTACATTTCCAGAAAGTTAAAGTGTTTTTCTATCTTCACAAAAAGTTTCAAAAAATTGTGATGAATATTGAGGCCGTAGGAACCTACCTGAAATCCATTTTGTCCCCTGAGGGGATAATGGGACTTTAAGGGTTAAGATGATAGAAGATGTAATTGGACAAATTTGGATGAAAGGAAGCCTGCTAGCATGTAAGTTTGGAAACTAAGCCCATGAGCCTAGGAGCTTAGGCACCTAAATTATAAGTGTCTATATTATAAACACCTTCTATAGTTATAAATACTTTTGTTATAAACACCTTTCATGGTTATAAATACCTATATTGCAGGCACCTTTCATAATTATAGGTGCCTATATTATGAAACATTATCTATGGAAGTAGAATACCTAGATTATAGATATGTGTGTTATAGGTACCTTCAATAGTTGTAGAATACTTACACCCAAGATCAAGGCTTGTAGATTCGCATTTCTAGGCTCATATACTAAAGTCGTTGACTATACTACAAAAGGCTAAGTATGTCCTTGTAACATTGCATAATCTTTTGAGTAAGGACCTGTTCAAACTTTGTCACTTGTAATTTTGTCAATGCAAAGCTTCTTCCTGTACAATCTAGAATCAATAATGTTATTTTGGTAAACCTAACTTCACATCAAAGTGAGCATAATGGAGATTATTCTTGCCTTGCTTCCACTTTTAGAAGTCTTGGTGTCACTCCAATAAATTCTTTGGAACTTGACATAGATCCCTAAATAGATGATCAAATTCTTAATTCATGTCAGCCTAAACCTTATTGGAGTTATTTCTTCTTATTTTAGTTGATAGGACCTTTCTATACCTCAATAATTAATAATGCATTCAAGGATACTATGTATTTATTGGCTTTAGATGGTCATGCTTATAGTCATGCAACTAGCTAAATGCGGGAGACTAGCTAAGTGTGAATATAAAAAAAAAGACCCCCTACTATTTTGTGCTTGATTAATCTATTTTGTACACCTCTTCTAGCTAATGGGGGTCTCTAATTGTAAATATAAACCATCCAAATTTGCAAATTTTATCATGCGTGGCAAATAAAAAGTTCCATCTATGTTTTTTGCAAAGATAAAGCATAGGGGTAAAACTGTCCCCGCATTCAGCTTGTTGCACAACAATAGGGGTAATCACACCTTCTCTGAAAATTTCTATGACGAATGGGAAGTTGAGGAGAGGATAGAGGGGCCAACTAGGAGCCAGAAACCATGAAGAAGGTGTAACATCCCTTTTCTGTTGTTGAGTGGAGAATGCACAACAAATTTACGATCGCAAAATACGCAGGTTGTGTGGAACGCTGGATGAAACATAGAATATAAACTCTAGAGCAGAAGAAAACAAGAAACACCAAACGTGAGCTCCGAAGCAGAATATTCTTCTTCTGCAAAGGATTTTCCATGTCCATTATTCATCTCCGGAGGGGAATAATGGACGTGGAGAACCCTTCACAGAAGAAGAATATTCTACCATCGGGAAGCCAATCCTAAACCATCACATCCCCATCCTTCAAAAAATGGACATGCAGTGAAGAAAGTGTGACTACCCCTAATAAATGAGACCGCTTTAGACTGAAGGGGAGGAGAATCTGGATTGACCAAAGCTATCTTGAGGAAGTTTGAGTTGCTACCTAACTTGCTTGGAAAAGCCAGTCCCAGCTTCCAGACTGTTGTAGCTAGTGTAGCTTGCTTTGTTTTTTATTTTATTATATATTAGTGTCGACACAGGTGATACTTAGCTTTACTCCACAGCAGAAGAAATCGTCTTCAGCATGAGTTTTGATGAAGAATCTTTGAATTCTCAACCAAAGTGACATCAAAAGCAAAGATTCATCAACAAAAACAAAGCAAAGATTCATCAACAAAAACAAAGCAAAGATTCATCAACAAAATCAAAGCAAAGATTCATCAACAAAAACAAAGCAAAGCTTCGCAGGAAAGGGGCAGTCCCTTCCAACAAATGGCTTTCCCGCACTGCATTCTACTTGGCCAGCTCGCCACGTTCCCAGGCCCGGGTCGGGACGGGTCAATGCGCAAGTCCACGACTTCCCCACCAGCTCCCCCTGTCACCGCCCAGTCCTCTCGCTCGTTTCGCACGAACAGGAGCAAACTTTGTTATAATAACTTAAGCTCCGTGTGTCCCAGTACCTTAGTGTCCACTCCCGTTTTTTGAATCTTCGCAACAGTGTTGAATCTCCAGAAATTCTCTCCCAGCATTTTTATTCTGAAAACATGCAGTCTGAAGAGAGACGCAGGCACCAAGTGGTGATGCTTTGTACTACCCCACTCGCTTGTCCGCTCAATTTGGGTGCTGAAATTTGACCTATTTTTCAGTTGTAGGTTGCAACTCGGTCAATTTGCGGTAACCCCAGTGGTGCGAGTGGAGATTCCGAGAATTTGGGTCGTGCGTGGAGTGCGAGGAATTTCGAACGAAGAAGTATCGGTCGATTCGTGGACTGGGGTCGTCGTTGCTGGCGATCGATCTCAATTGGTGCACGCTGTCCTTGTGGGCTCTCAATTAGGTCAGTTCTACCTCAATTCATGCTAACATGGGTGGTGTTTGAAACAACAAAAGTCTGATGAGAATTAGGAGAGGCTTGTGCACTCGGCAATTTTGTGACTGATTGAATCGCTGTTAAGGTAGAGGATACTGTTTGCGTCAGTTTAAGCGTTTTAACATATGTCGGGGGGTGGGTTTTGGGAGATGTGGAGAGCTTCACATCGCGGAAGTAGAACCAAATTTGTTGAAAGGAAATTTATACCTCCATGTCTGAATTTCTTGTGGAATCGCAAAGTGGGAGGTTGTAAGTGACAGTAGATCACCCTTTTTCTATTTCAAGATATGTGGCTATAGACGGTGCAGCCAAGTCATGCTTCCTAATAAGTCCCTTACCTCAGGTTTTGAATTTTGGATGTTGTATTGATGGCGGAGAGAGCATGCCAACAGATTCAGCTAGTTTACCCTAAATTTAAGTCGGAACTGGCCGATCTTGCTGGGTTTGATAAAATTGCTTACTTGCTCTGTGAATCCAGCACGGATAACCTAGTTTTGTAAAGATACATCAGGGGAAATATTGTTTGACGCTGATCGTGTGTGCATGGTTTCTGTCTTGCTGTGATGAAACAATGGGTGGCTTCATTCAGGATGGTCCAGTCGGTGCAAAGAGGTGACTCGGGTATGGAACGGAATACCTGGCCTGCAGGATCGGATGGAAGGCAGATTCATGAGATTTGTTTGTCAGCTTCAGGCTCGCAAAGGCGCATGAGATCCATCTATTCCAATGTTGTAGGTATTGCGAGGACTCATAGGTATGCAGCTTGTTTGCACAATGGCTGAATGTTATAATGTTGCGGTGTCTACTTGATTCCTAGTCTTGACTCTTTGAACTTAGGGTTGCTTATATTGGGCGTATGGTAACTTTGGTACAAAGTCACATCCTTCAGTCTCTTGTCTATGTGGCTTACCCTATTTCTTTGGTGGACTCTTGGAGACTGGGATCTATCACTCTCACACAAAGTTGATATGAGAGTGTCGGAGCTTGCTCCAAGATTTCACTGTTTTCTTTCCATTTGGGGTCGTGCACAATTTGAGCACCAGAGACACGACCTGTGCTTAGAGTTTTCAAATTGCATTTGATAATTGCTTCTTATTGTGGAATTGAACATATTCTTGTTGCTTGCACTCGACATCCCCCAAAAGGGGGTGTCAATAGCTTGCAACATCTACTGCGAGATAGATGTTTTTTCAATATCTCTTTCCATATTTGGTCCGGTGTGATTTTGAACTCCAGAATCTTGTCCAAGAAATACTAAACTCTGTATAGAACTTTCAATTACATTTCAGAATCGCCTCTCATTGCAGAATAGAAAGTTCTGATGCTGACACCCTCTTTTGATCTTGGCACAAGCAGGCAACGAAACCACACAAAAAAACTGGACACACGTCCAAGAGAGCCTTCAACAAGAACTTCTTCTCGCACATCATTTTGGGAAGGGGATTCTCCATCTGCGTCACAAGACCATGGAATGCATGTAGCGCGTTTAAATGTGGCACCGTCACACAAAATTCCAGCTGCAATTGGTTCATCTTTGAGTAGGAAGAGCAACATTAGTCCTGATGACTCCCGCAGATTTGTGAAAGATTCTTCGACTCTCCACAGACGATTTTGTACAGAAAAGAATGAGAATAGGCCAAAGCATGGGAATAGTAGCTCAGGAATGTTGCGGTGTTCTGTTGAGGTGACTATATCCTCTGACACAACCACTACTGCAGCCACAATTTTGCCTTTTGATGTCTTGCAACGTATTGCGGGGTCCTTTTCATGGCACGATCTCTGGTCTGCCACATGTACGTGCAAGACGTGGAACAAGGCCCTGTCTCCACTTCGAGAAGGAATGCATCTCTTACACTGGGGTAAAAAATTTAAACACGGCCATGGAGTTGCCAAAAACCTAGACAAGGCTCTGCAATCATTCACCAAGGGTGCTATTCGTGGTTGTGCTGCGGCTATGGTGGATGCAGGCCTGCTGCTTTGGGAATTGGTTAGTTGTTTGTTCCTTATCATGCTTGTTCATGCTTCTTGTTTTTTACTTCTCTCTAGTACGTTGCATATGTTTAGTGATTACCAGAACAACCAGCTTTTATTGAGGCAACCATAGCCACAGCAGAGAATACCTTCTGTGAGCGTCTATTCGATTATTAAAGAGCTGGTGGTTGTTGAATGTTTAGGGGAGGCGTGATGAAGGGATTCAATGGTACAAGCAAGCCGCAGAGCTTAGACATCCAGCTGGAATGTGCAACTTAGGTCTTGCTTACCTACAAGGTTCATTTTCTTCTTCTCTACTTTCAAACTTGGATGAGCAATACTGTTGGAGGAAGATGCTAATGCTTCAGTTTTTAAGAATCATTCTTTCCCTTGACAGATTTCAGTAGTCCAGTAGAAGCAGTAAGGTGGCTTAAAATAGCAGCCAAGGCTGGTCATGCTCGAGCGCAATACAGCTTGGCTTTATGCCTGCAGCAAGGCAAAGGAATTGAGTGTAATATTCAGAAAGCTGTAAGTCCCCAACCATCCCAACATTTCATGCTTTCTGATCTGGAAATTGTGACTTTGAATTGTGAAGCTTGGTGGTAAGGTAGAAGATAGTAAATTGTTAGGGACCGTTGGACTTATTAGCAAGTGGTACAAACATGACTTGGCTACAGGTCTATGACCACTGGTCTTTGAATGGCAATGAGGGTTGTCTTCTGTCACTTATAGTGGTCTATAATCTCGCACTGTGAAATGGAAATTCATGCCTAGTGATAGATATTGGATCTCAATAGATTTGCCTCTTGTATCTAAAGTGGTCTCTCCACAGCTCTATAGATCTCCCAAAAACGTCACTCCTACATATGATAAAAGGCTTAAACTCCCCAAAACGTCACTCCTACATATGATAAAACGCTTAAAGGGATGAAAATAGTATACTCTACGTTAAACCTGGAGCCCAATGATAAGACGCATTTTGGTTCTTAACAATTTGAGCTTGTAAAACCTATACAAACTTCACTTCTACTAATATGTTCCTGGGTGCAGGCCTGGTGGTACTTGCAATCTGCCGAGGGGGGTAGCTCACGAGGCATGTACAATACCGCATTGTGCTTACGGTCAGGTGAAGGTGTAACTAGGAATTTATTCGAGGCTAAGCGTTGGATGCGTCGAGCTGCAATGGCTGGTCACGGCAAGGCCATGTTTGAGCATGGCCTAACTTTGTTTGCGGTATGTGTTTGAAGTTTGAATGCCAGACTTCTCCTACAGCCATTGTCATCTTATGTCTTTGAGATGAGTGCATGACATTCTTGAGAAGCTTCCTGAGACCTTTGGAATCAAAGAACACTGAGTGAGGAAAGGAATCCAGATTCGTCTTGTACACAATCTTGAGCTTATGATATGTTTTGCGAAGGCAGTTGCGGCTTTTATTAGAATAACTGATTTCGTTTCCACTAGCCTTAGCCTGCATGTGAGCTCACGTAACAGTGATTGCATGCCTAGAAATGAAATAAATTGCTCCAAAAGGAGGGTAGTTCTTCAATATTTTAGTGCTCCATATTCTTTTTGTTTTTGTGCTACTGCGGAAGGCGTGCGAGTTGTATACTACTCTAGAATTTGATGTGCATTTGGCTATGAATGTCGATCTAAAATTTAGCTGATAGTTTGCAAGCCACTGTTTGATCCCCTCCTCCCACTGGACGACTTAGTGTGGCATTTTTCCTTTTTCAGGAAGGGGAAGGCGGTCCGGCGTTGGTATTTTTGGAGCTGGCTACAAGGGCTGGTGAAACCGGAGCCACACACATCCGAGATGCCTTGTTGGTGCAATTGACTCCGAAACTCCGAGCTCATGCACTCGCATGTGCTGATAATTTCCAAAACGGGAACAAGTTTCAGAGATAGCTACTTTCGGCAAGAAAGATCATTCAACGGAAGCTGTCCTTGTTCTGTCCTTGTTCATTTCGTATAGAGTATAACTCTCCATTGCAAGGTTAGTTATTACCCAGAGTTATTGATTTCCTGTAGACAACAAAATGGTACTGGACGATGTAGAATTGTACAAATTGAAGCTGCCTGGTTCAGTTGTTTTTTAATAGAACCAGTCATTCGATTACAGTATAAAGTTTTGTTAGTTTTTCGGGGGACTTGGAACGGTTGCAGGAATCGTTAGGAGAATGCACGTGCAGGAATTTCACGATTGGTCGTATGCGTGTGAAGTGACGCTTGCCAGAAGGCTTGTAGATTGTGCAACTTTTTTTTCATGGTACAGAATGGGATGCATCTTTCCAGACTCTTATATATAAATTCACTTTAAGATTCTTATCCAGCTCTTTGCAATGGTGGGTCAGGCTGCAGCTGTTGAAAGTTAGACTGTTTCGGAATATGGACTTGGAATGTAGGGTTTAGGGTCAAAGTTGGCCTGCAGAAGAAGTCGATTTCAGAATTGCATTTAAAGATACAATTATCGTACCTGTACCTAGTTGTACCCTGTTTCTAAAACCTACCTCTAAAGATTCTTGCCTAACATGCATGTGCAGTCAAGTCCAATAATCTTACAAACTGCCTACTGTGCCATTCAAAGAATCTTGCATAATATTGAATACAATTGGCAATTTTTGTTTGGTATAATTAACACTGAATTCTTTTGCAATTCCAACCAAGTACACCAAATTTTAGTTTCAAAAAAGCAAATTAAACTCCATATTTTTGTGAATTTTTTCATTTAATATTCTGGGTTTTACATAATAACTCACTGAAAAGTATTGGTTGTGAAATTTTTAATTCAATTGCATTGATTAGTGGGAAATATCCATATACACATCTTTGTTTCAACAAGCATCTCCAAAAAAGTTTTAGAATTCCGTCCGTGAAGAGTTCAATGTAATATGCCATATGACCAAACTTTGTAAAATAGATATCTCTCTAGTTCAACTAGATTTGGCAAAGTAATTGTACCATTTTGCTCAAGTATATAAAATTAGTTATAGTGTGATGGTCAAATAGCAAAATCTAATTACAATGAAGAGATCTATTTTACAAAATTTGAGCATTGTCACCCTAACACATTGTCATTGAAATCTCCAAAGAGAGAATTTAAAACTTTTTTGGAGATGCCTATTGAAACAAAGATGTGCGTATGGATGATTTCTACATATCTACGCAATTGGATTAAAAAATTCATCACCAATGTTTTTCAATCAATTATCATCTATGATTGTGAAGATTAAATGAAACAATTAATAAAAAATGGAGTTATGTTTTTTTGAAACTGAAATTTGGTATGTTTGATTGGAGTTGTGTGAGAATTGTATATTAATTAGGCAAGACAAAAAATGTCAATTGTATTCAACATCAACATTATGCAAGATTCTTTGAATGGCACAAAATGTAGTTTGTAAGATTATTGGACCTACTATAATTGTGTAGTGAAACTCTTTTTTATAAGAGCTTGTGGTTGATTTTTGGTAACCCTATATTTTTCATAGATTATTCATAAGGTATCAAAAACATACATTCTAGGTGAATCAAATATCTCCTTTTGATTTCCAACAAGATCCAATAAAAACTTTTGATAGTTTAATTAAAGAACACTTGCTCAATAGTTTATCCTTGAATTCAATCTTAAGTGTTGTTACCTTAGAGGCCATACTACAATTCTCCACATTCCATATTAAGTCTCATCCATTTGATTTGCTTTAAAGTAGGAGGCCTTGCATTGCCAAAAACTAAACCTACAGGGAACTATAATTATTTATTCAGCAAGAAATGCTGACCGGCATTTTTTACATGGATGATAAATTGCTCTTATTAAGATCATTTAGGCCTATGTGCCATCTTCCTTCTTAATATTCCCTAATGCTGAGACCACATAAGGGTTGTAATTTTCCAACTAAAAAACCCTGATGCCAACCTTAACCACTAAGCTCGATATGTGTCTAATCCATCAGTAGCTATTGATGAAGTACTGTTGAAGTTTAGAATATACCATACCATCTCTGTAGAGCTACTGAAAGATTCAAAATCTCAACGGTCGGTGTTGCCAATTCAATCAAAAGCCTTCATTAGAGGGGATTTGGGACCTCTGGAGGGCCATTTCATACTCGTTCTCCAATCTGGCTTGATTTTGTGAACAGTGGTACAGGTTGTCAAAATTTTTTATTATAAGAAAGAAAGAAAGAAAGAAAGAAAGAAAGAAGGAAAGAAAGAAATATATATATATATATATATATATATATATATATATATATATATATATATCATTTTAAGCAAATTTTTTTTTTTCAAAAATGACGTGGTACCATTTCAACTACATCAGCCAACTACTTCTCTTATGTTCCCAAAGTATAGGAACGCAAAGGAATTTGCAGATTTCTAAAGGCCTCAAATCCCTTCTAATGCTCCTTCATTCACGACCGGCTATGTCAATTATTTAATGCAACTTTTTCTATAACATAGAGGTAATATCCTCTCTCAATTACTCCACAAAATTGTATCTCACTCAATAGATATTTGTATAATACTTTGAATATTTCATATATATATATATAGTGTGTGTGTGTGTGTATGAAGTTGCAAGCAAATTTTCCAGCAATTAAAGTAGGAGGCTCTGAAATTGCATGGGCATTAAGAACCGCTCTGGCTTGCCAATTCCCAATGCCCAATGCAAAGACTGCATTGGACTTGCTCTCAATGCAATACAATGTTTAGAGAGTATCACCAATTAACTTACTTAGTTCACTAATAGTTGGTGGAATTGGGAAAAAACCTAGTTGCAATTTGAAAACATCATAAAAAATCTAGTAGAAAAATCTATAAAATTTCTATTTATTAAAAAAAATAGAGAAAAAATTGGACGTGGTACTTGGAAACTAGTTTAATGTGGGAATTAAAAGAAAAATAGTTAAAAAAACTCAAAATTCTAACAATTTGTTTTGAAAAATTCTAAAAATTCCATTCAAAAATGAATTCTACAAGTTATTTTTTCAAAAAGATGCTTAGGGATTGCCCCAAAAACTAAGATTGTCCATAACTTTCTCATTATTAGTCCAAATTAAATGAAACAAAGCTTCACATGTAGACAAAAAATATAATCTTTGAGAGAAATATTTGAAAATAAATATTTTGACTTTCTGTGATTTTTTTTGTGCTGCCTACCAAACTCCATTTTTGCTTATTGTCCAAAAATTTTGCTCTTAGGCACCAATTAAAATAAAAATTATATATTCACAAAGCTTTTGCAAAAATACACAACCTCAAAATTCCAAAAAATACTACTAAAAATTGAGACAGTGGAACCTTCCCAGATCCAAATTGTCCCCCGAGGGGACAAATGGTCCTTTAGGGGTTAGACTACTTTAATTTTCTATTAAAGAATGCAAATTACCAACAAATTTTAAAAATAAAACTTAACTTGGTTTCTCACATTTTTTTTACTTACCTCATTTTGAAAGACATTAGAGGGGACTTGGGTCCTCTAGAAGCCCGCAAGTTTGCAAACTATGGGAACTTTGTGGGAATTCCAATCTGACGTGGCCAAAATACTACCACGTCAAATATTATTAACTAATTATTCTCTTAAAGTTTTTTTTTTTAAATTAAAAAAAGTTTAAATTTTATGATAAAATTTTAATATATATATTATTTTAATTTTGACTGTTCCTAGCAATGGGAACAACCCTGAAACAATCTTCCAAAGACTCCAAATTCCCTCTCATGAGTTGATTTCTAATGCTTAAGTAGTTAGAAGTTTAAAAAATATCCACGTAGAAGTTTGATACATTTTAAAGACTTGCAACTCATGATAGTTACATTGAAGCCTTGAACCTAATTGTAGGTATGTACCTACAACCATTTGAAGGTGTTTACAATGTATGTATCTATAACAATCAAATATTGTTTTGGTAGATGCTCTAAAATCATTTCTTCAACATGTGTACATTATGATTTTGGAGATATTTTGTGAATAACCCTAACATATCTCCAAATATTCCAAGTTTATTCAAAGATAGTTGTTTAAGGAAAGACATTTGCAACATTTCATTTATTTCTTTTCCACACTTCTTCCAAGAATAATTTTAAAAAAATTCATCTTTTAATTTTTTAATTATTTACTACTAATAGCTAGGTAAGGAACAAAACAATCTAGAAAATTAAATTAAACTATTAATAATGTTCTATTCTCTATAAAATAGAATAAAGATTAAAATCTCATTATTTATATGCAAATTTTTGAATAAGATCTAAATAACAATAGAGTTTAGGTAGTTGAACTTCAAACTCTTTCATTTTATGTACTCCATTTTGAAGTAGTATATAAAAAAATCTTGTTAAACTCCAGTATTAAGAGAATGTCTTTATTAAAAAATGTTTCAATTTGTATATAAGGATTTGAAATTATTACATATTTATTTGAAAAAATAAAACAGAATTTGATATCAAATATAAAATGTGACCAAACAATGTGGAAATCTCTTCACAAGTACATATTACAAAGTAGAAAATTATTTTGTAAACTTATTTTCCAAATCAAATTTATTTAAGACTTTTTAATTTCTTCTTGACTTCAAATTACCATAAAATACTGAAATTGCAAGAATTATTTGATTTGATTAGAACTTTTTGTTGATAAGCTTTTGAGGGTACTCATATACAAAAGAAAAGCAATTTGAAGTCATAATACAAAAAAAATCCAAACTACTAATAGATTCTATTGCTAACTACATTATTTGATCTTTGCATTTGCTATGGTACAAAACAATGTATGTGGTCTACAAATTAAAAAGTTAATAAAATAACACTCCCTTTGTCTCAAAATGATCTTCTTATTGTCCTTTATTTTCTATTCCAAATTGATTTTTTTGTTGTGATGTAGAAGAAAGGCCCACAAAATGCGTAGAATCAAGTGTTTTAAAATTTTTAGAAAAGTTGCATGTGCAATGGCCACAAAGATCAATCAGAGGTTTGAATGTTTGCACCACCTACTATATACTACGTTTGCACCCGCTAGCTAGTTCTAGACATTGTTCAATATTAACTTGTCCGCACTACTCAATTAGTCGGACGATCTTTTTGGTTTTCTTAAACAAATGAAATGTGAGTTGCACGCTTGATTTTTGGAGGCTGATTGATTCAGTAAGGTGAGTTGTCCGTAGAGCCACCGTGGAAAGACAAAAGAACACAACCCACAATGCGGAAACTCAAGAAACAATTGGCTAGCAGTGCTCCTTCAAAATGGCCAAAAAATCTCACTTTTTATTCACTAGAAGAAATCCGCGTTGGTCTAAACCTAAAATGTGGGCTAAAATTTGTTGAGAACCATGTTTCCAACGCAAAATTTTGGAATTTCAGCATTGGAAACATGATTCTCAACAAATTTCAACCCAAATTTTTGGTTTAGACCGACACGGGTTTCTTTTAGTGATTGCTCTACAATTGTATTTTGAAAACTAATTCAAGACTAAAATTTCCAGGACGACAAGAGAGCATCAAACTCTACTTTCTATTTAAAATGGGATTACAAAATGAAAATTTAAAATTCCGGATTGAATTCAACTTTTATCCGGAATATTTTGTTTAACAAGATCATTTTGGGATAGAAGGAATAGTAAAATAGTTATTTTAAGAAGAGAAGCTCTTAAATTAATCCTTAAATTTTGAAGCCATTTTCAAGGTAATTTAGATCTTGATTTTTTAAGTTACAAAGAGCTAAATCTTATAGTAAGATGAGTAATTTTTAGGCATTTTTTACCATAAGATCATGTAGAAAGCCAAATCTTTATCATCTCTACAAAGTTTGGTTTCAATCTAAGTTATAGATTGTAAGATTATAACAAAAATGTAAAGGGTACACTATAAAAAACTCGTGTTTTTTCTGATGTCAGAGCAAAAACATGTGATGTCCAAGGCCGAACATACTATGTCCGCAGAGACATCAAGATGTTCAAGAGAGGGATTGCAATTTCAGGAGATTTCCGAGGATGTTTAAGATGATTGCGGCAGATTTGAATGAAAACAAGTTGGTGTTACCATCGACATTGGGATTTTTTATGACATTTTTGAGGACTCATTGATGTCCGGCCAACTGTCTATCAAAACATGGACTGCCACGTTAGCTTTGGAAAAAAAATTCACGGAGGATAAATTTGCGGAAATTACTTTTTTTTAGGGTAAAAGTCTGACCAAGGTTAAAATTAAAGGAATCAAGCAATCACCGGGCAGCTTCAGGAGAAAACAAGATGATGTGGCATGCCACGTCAGCATAGTGGGGCTGTCTCTTGGCATTTTTTACACTTATATTGGAGATGTCTAAATAGATGTAGAGTCCTCACTAGAAACATCTTATAAAACGTTCAGATGTTTTGGTGGACATTTTTGTAGACTTATAGATGTTTTAAGAAACATTGTCACAGTCGGTATAACGTCTATGGAGACGTCATCAGAGCCGTCTATAAGAAAACTGTGTTTTTTCTGATGTTCGACCAAAGATGTAGCATGTGTAAGTTGGAAATGATATGTCCGAAAGAACATTGAGATGTCTAATGGACAGAGGCCGCAAAATTGTAAATTTTTGTGGATGTTGGTGAAAACAGAAAAAAAATTACCGTTACAACAATTGGATGCTACCAAAAACAATCATGTTTTTGAAGACATTACTGCAGACATAAGTATATTTTAAAAATCATCCGAAAAAACAGTCATAGCCATATGAGCATCCCTAGTCAATTTAACTCCGGATAAGTCACTAGAAGTTACTACGGTCTAGAATAAATTGGTTGCCCTAAGTGAAAAAAAAAGAGGAAAGGCAGGTGGGTAGGAAAAAAAAGGCTGATGTAGCACCTGATGTCTCAAGTGACATGGAAATTCAGTGACATGGACATCAAAAAAGCTTACATGGCACTTGACATAGAAATTTAGTGACAAGGATACCAAAAAGTTGATGTGACATGACACGTCAATAGAGGGGGTCCGCCTGCATCACATTCATCGATGTTCTTGTAGACATCATTTGGGACATATAGATGATTTGTAGACATTACTTTCAACAGCATCGTCAGCAGCTCCTTGCGACTGGGACGTCCTAGTTTATGAGAATACTTATGAGATAGTTATCTGAAACATGCAGGGAAGATCTCCAAAGCCGATGATTCTATGTGTCATCTACAGCATTGGTGTGCATAATTTGAAGGGGGAAATGCAAACTCATCAATGTCACAAAGAATAGTAGAGTCTCCAATAGGGTACACTACGCTACATTCTATTGAAACAAAGTCATGTCCTTCACGACATTGTCATGCACCTATCATTTCTAAAAAGATAACTCAAATGCTAATATCTGTTACCTCCTCCCCCTTTTATCATAACTTCTCTACACCTATAACCATCATTGTACTATATGACTTATTTGTTGCATCAGAATGTGATAGTCATAGAATGGCAAAGTGTTGGATTCAATCTTAGCATCGCATGCATATAAGACGTAGCCTAAGACATAGTTTGAGATTTTATGACATGTTCGGAGATGTAGTATGAGATGTTAGGACATTTGTGGAGACATCTATGGAGACTTTAAGATGTTTTAACCCCTAAAGGACCAAGGCCTTTTTTCTGCCAAAAAACTCTCAAAACTACCATTTCTAGAGCAAAGAGTAAAAGAAATTGAAAATTGTTTTTTTTGCACATCTAATTGTAGGATCTTATACCTAACTAGTATGAAAATGTATGGAAAAAATTTCAGAATTTTTGATTGCACAGATTGCAAGATATTTGTGTTTGAAGTGAAAAAAACAAGATTTACAACACATTGCCGGACTAGATTTTTGACTTTGAACATTTTTAACTTAAATTTTTTGCACTACTAAGTTTTGAGCTTTAAATCTTTATAGTGGAGAATTGAGTTGAGAGTCTAGGGAGAAAAAGGAAATTCAAAAAAACTTAATTTCATTCTTAAAAAAATTGTTAAGTAGAAGATAATACAAGATAGAAGGAAAATCTAAACTATTAATATCTTTTAGATGAAATTAAAATGCACTAATCCCAATGGTGAGATCATTCTAGCAAGAAAACTAAACCATGTGGAACTTTTTTTTTTTTTAAATTGCAAAAATTGCATTCCAAAATGAATCCTACAAGTTATTTTTTTCAAGTAGATGCTCTAATTGCCCAAAAAACAAGATTGTCCATAACTTTCTCATAAAAAATCCATGGCAACTTTTGAGGATCTTGTTGACGTATGTTTTTTGTGATGTTTGGTGGAAAACATGTGATGTCAGGCTAGATTTTTGATATTTTTGGCATGTCTCACTAAGCGTAATTTTTTAGACGTCTACGTTGACGTAGGAAAATGTCAGATGTGACATGCCGGTGTCAAAATCTTGATGTCCAAAAAAACACGGTTTTTTTATAGTGGTACTACAAGGATATCAATGTTTTGGCATAACCGAAATTGTGCTTTGACTAGCTCTTTTGGTCACATAACATTTAGAAAGTTGGTATCCTCTGCTCATTTTCAAGATAACCAAGTCTTGCATTCTAGGACCAAAAACAAAACAAAAAATGGTCTTGTTGTAAAGACCACTTTATCTGATGTTTATTTTTTTTCATTTTCCATGAAGTGGCGAAGTGGCAATATATTAACCCCTAAAGGTTTTTGACTATGTTTTCACCAAAACCGCTCCAAAATTGCCATTTCTAATACAAGTACCAAATTTTAGAAAAAAAAATTATTTTTGAACACATGTAACCGTAGGATCTTGTAGTACACTGGTCTAAGAAGATGTGGAAAAAATTTCAGAATTTTCCACCATGTAGATTGCAAGATAATAGCATTTGAATTGACAAAAATCCTCTTTTAATCACTGTAAAAATCCCGGTAGCTGCCCTTCACAAGGTCACATTTGTATGAAAATGTCCAAAATGATGGTTACTCTTTGGATTCATTCTTCAAGGCAAGTTGGCTACATGCTTGAAAATTTCAGATCATTTGGAATTGTACAACATATAGGAAAAAAATAGTAAGTAGGAAGAGGTAGAGAATGGCTCAAAATACTAAATTGTCAAGAATTTAATTATGGAATTGAAAAATTCCAATTCCAATGGTTGTAATGTTGTAATAAACAATATACACCCAAAATTTTTTGTTTTATTCAAAAATATTGAAAATTGAGTTAGAGAAAGGACTTCAAAGTTTTTTTAAGAATAGATATTCCATAACTACCCTCCAACTAAGAATCCTCATAACTTTTGACTCGTTCATCCAAATGGAATGATTCAAAGCTTTCCAAGTATATATAAATCTATAAAACCAATTTCAAGTTTTAATTTTTCACAAAAGTGTTTTTAAAAAAAAAAATTGAGCTACTTGAGCTGCCCGCCAAACGCAGAAAATTACATGTCATGCAATAACTTTTTACCCATAAAGTCAAAAGTTATGAAAATTGTTGGGCCTTGAAGCTACTCCTTGGGCACATCTTGTGTGAAAATTTCAAAGAAAAAAATTAAAATTTCCATTTGTAGTAAGGTGCCCAAAATTGCTATGTTGCCAAAAAATGGTGTTTGGTCCTTTAGGGGTTAAATGTTATGGTGGTGCTCTAAGTTTCAACATTCATCCATATACTGGATAGAAAATGTGATACTACGTATCTATAATTCTATTTTCATTCACAATGTGGCGATTTCATCCAAGATTTTTCTTGAACTTGAAGTTTTTTGGCGATTTCATCCAAAATTTTATGAAAAATTTCCTATAGGCTTGGTGCTAGGTTAAATTTTTTGGTGCAATTTTGCACCAAATCGCCAGAAAAGAAAACACTGCTTTATCATTAAGTTTTGAAACTATAAGATAAATGGATGAGTTGTCACAAATTTGGAGTGATAATTCAAAATCAAGCATAGTAGAGTGAAAGAACACAAGAAAAGATACACAATAAGAAAAGTAAAATTGAAAAACGTCTAAAATATGAGTGCAAGATGTGTATTCTAGTAGTTGTCTCATTCTACAGACCAAACAAAGGAAAAAAAGAAGAAGGCATTGCAACTTGAGGTCTAACCTACTATTGGGCAGCTCATTGAAAGAGGGCCATGAATGGTTTAGGCTAGGAACCACATCTCATTGGCTAGAGTTCCCTCATTTGATTATTCATTGCTCTAAGCTCCAAATCACACACGTTTTGGAAAATTATCTAAATCCAATAATGAATCTCATTTTAAATCTGAATATATGGTAGAACCACCCGTAGTCGACCAGTTAAGCATTTCCGTGCATGTTCTGGAGCAATATAAGGCAATGTAAAGTTTTTGCCATGTAGAAAGATAGAAATCACGGGGATTGCCAATTTTTTGGTAATATTATGCCTTGAATAGAAATTACTATGAGTTTTGGAAGCCAAAAGTTGGCCTAAATCCATAACCAACATGTAGAGTGTTCCAATTCCGATCATTCAAGAACAATTTTCCCAGAGACTTACTACTTCTTAATTTCTTGCTCACTACTTTGGAACATGTATCATGACCTTATTAGTCCCAACCTTGAAAAAGAGCTAGAAAAAAACACATCCCAAGCTTTGGTTGGAAATCTATTTCAGCCTTGGTTGAAAATAACTTCACCCTACAGGTTGGTATGGCTCCCTGGTTAAGAACGGGTGGTTCTACCATACGCCATTTAGTGGTAATCCAGATAGCTAACTTGATGCTCTTGAGGATGAGCCCAAGTTCAAGTGACAAATTCACATCCCAAAGTCCATCATGGAGTAATATTCATCGGTAAAAAAGAAGCGAAGAGGGAAGCTCAGACCAGGAGGCGCCAAGACAACTGACTAAAAAACATAAAAAAATGGAGACACATGTAGTATCGGCGACCTTGCCCTGCCATCACCCGAAGAATGAACGGGCGTAGGTCCTTTTCAAATTTTTTTCTTAATTTTTTTATAAAACCCAAAAGAACTTGGTGAACCCTTAGTCCCTTCTTGTCAACCCTACAGAGTACTGTAGCTTCGTGCCTCCCGGCGCTCCGCTCCAGGCCTAAACCCTACTTGTTGCACTCCGTAGAGTTTAGGTGATTCACAGGGTCGCTCGACGTTTCAAGGGACGCCATAGGTGAGGTCGCCGATACTACATTCTACCCAAAAAATGAATGAGACAGCAAAGAAGCAAACATTGCCCTCAAAGGTGGGTGGTCGTCCTCAAGGTGAGTAGCTATGGAGGGATTGTACAGAACTTGCGAGTGTGCAAACTCACGTTTAATGTTTATTAAAAGGATGACGTTTCCTACATCAGAAGAAAGTTGTAATCACCCCTGGTTAGAAAGCATCAAACCTCAGCCAAGTAATATGCCAATCCACTTTCATATGAAAAAAAAGCTAACTCCTCAACAGGTGACTAGGCCTGCACAAACTCTCCATACTCTTCATCGTCATCAAACAATACCTCAGATTGTTCCGCATTCTTATGACCATGATCAATACCAGATTGTTCCAATAGACAAATTAATTGCACTCACCAGCAAACCTTCCTTCAGGGGAAGTTGCTTGGCCATCTCCAAGGCATCATTGCTGAATCCGAGAAAATACAATACAACTTTAGAAATGCCTAGAACTGCGAATGCAGATGAGTGATATACTACATGACATCAAGTCACCTATTGGTTCTGGACATACTCGAAAAAGTCGAAACAATGGAAGCATCAATGAAACAGAGAGAAACCTGAATGATTATTTTTGCCAAGAATCTCCACATCCAAATTTCTGGGAATGAAGCCAGCTCCAATCCCTTGGATCTTGTGAGGTCCTGTCAACAGAAACAGATTGAATATTGACTTTAGGAATGTGAAGGCCTCGTTGGCCACACTAAAAAAACTCTAGTCCATCATTACTAATAAGCAGAGCTAATGACCTGAGTTCACACACCTATATGCAGATGTCTTGATCTGATGCCATACTTCCTACAACACTAAATCTAGGAAATTGCATCGTGAGAAAATCGACAAAGATATTTCATGCTGTATTAAAAACTATCGCCATGAATAAATGTAGACAAAATAGAGGTAACTTTCTAATATGTCTTGTACCTGACTTGCCTCCTAAAAGAACACCACTCTCAGGTGGCTCCACATCAATGATTTGTAAAACAATGCAGTCAGTAATGTCCACAAAAACACCCATAAGACAAATTTGCAGTCACCAAAGATAGATTATTAGAAGTACAGAATTTCAAGACTTAACGCTCAATTTAACGTCAAGGTTTTTGCTTTTCAAGCAGCGACCAGCTCTAATTACAGTTCCACCAGTTCCAATGCCGGAAACAAAAATGTCAACCTTTCCAGCTGAGTCCTTCCAAATCTTGGGTCTGGCAGTCTGAGAATGCACCTACGTACGTAACAGAGAACTGAATTAGTACCTCTGAAATCCTCTACAAAACACAAGCTCTTCCTTTGTGAGGTTAACATCATTATGAATAAAAGAAATATTCGAAGACTCAAATATCTTAGGTTTTGTCGGATTCTCAAGTTGTCGAAGCATGAAAGAATTGAGAGCCTTCTTCACAATTTCTTCAACCTTTTGGCCTTAGAATAATGGCACGAATCCGAGACCGGCAATCACCAAGCCGATCAATCTCCCTTTGCAAAATCCTCCTCCTCTTAGATTCCAAATTCCCACGGCTCAAACTCAAACCTAAAACCACTGTATCAAGGACCACAACTTTGCTCCTCCACCATCACCGATACTACCTTCGAGTACTCTCAGTAAAAGTTAGAATCACCCCTGTGTTGGATGAATATGTATAGGGCAATGCCCAACAACAAGACATCAGGAAAGTACCCCCCATTGAAACAATATTGTTTCATAGGGCCCGCAGTCCAAGACTGTAACAATATTATTACAGTATCGACGACAGTACTGCAACAATATAGTTTCAATGGGTCCATTGAAACTATATTGTTGCAGTACTGTCATCGATACTATAATAGTACTGTTACGGTATTGGACTGCGGGCCCTATAAAACAGTATTGCAACAACACTGACACAGTGGAGGGGTTAGTTCCCGATGGAGAGATTGTCCGACGTAAATCACAGGAGGTTTACAATGAAGAGAATGTGGATGTAGATGAGAAATAGTATCATTGTGGATGAAAAATCCGTAATGCCCGATTACACGGTTTTACCCGCGTAACCGGGCATTACGCCCCAAATTACAGCCCAAAAACTGCCCGGGACATGCACGGTAACTTTCCCGACAGTGGTTTACAAACTAGGTAACCTTCGAGCCGCCAGGAGGCGGCGAGAGGGTTACAGGGCGTAACCAGCTCTGTCCCCGGACGAAAACTCCTGTAACTATTGCCTTTGTGGATGAATATCGTGTGATTATGAACTAACTATCCTGCTCGTGGATGAGACTCGGTTGAGCAGAGAGATGCACACAATCAGAGATGGTTACGATGCATGGATGATATCTTGAGGCAACTTCCATCGTGCTTGATAGTGATGTCCTGTGATGATCGTGCTTGACTGTGATGTCTTGAGCTCTTGAATAGATGTCTTAGTTGTTCACAATGGATTGAACTAGTTAGGGGGGAAACTGTGTATTTGTGCGTATTTCGACAATTCTCACACTTCTGATTTTGCAGCACGGCACGATCGATCTCTCCTACTGACGATCCTCAACTTTTGCTTTTGCAATGCGGACATTTCTTTGCGGGATCCAGAAATTCTTGAGTAATTCTTAGCAAGTATACACGCGCAGCAGTGTGCAATGGAGTAGCCGTTCGGGACTCGATTCTTCAGGAGGTGCTGTTAAAGTTCTCTACCTGTGTGTTCAATTTTTTCCTTAATTGTATACAATGCGAGCATTGCACTTAAGAGTCGAGTTAACTGCGAATTTTGCTGATGTTTTCTGCGCTTTTAGCAATTCGATTTGTAATGGATTTTACCTTGTTTTCACAAGATTAGCATATTGTCAAATCATCGAGTGTTTTCTTGTTTTCTTGGTGTAATTTGTGCATTTTTGCAAGTCGATCTCTCTCACTGTATGCCGACTGCCGATGTTACTTTAGAGGAGACGTTGCGTAATCCTTCCGCCCTTTTTTCTTGTATGTAATTGTTATGAATGATTGTTTTGTGTGCCAAATTTGCTAAACAGGGGAATGCGGTGAAGGCGTATTTTTCCAGCACTCGTCTTAGGGTTAATTCTGGGTGGATTGGAAGCTCCAGTGCTTTGCGGACACATGAGCTCTATCGAAGTTTGAGGTTGTCGACGTTTAAGATGGTCACCGTGCGCAATGCGTAAGTAAGATTTTCAGGTTGCGCACATTTCCTGCTCCCAGATTCGTCAAATTTTCGACTTTCGCAAATCAAAATCTCGACTTTCTCAAACCCATCCGCGACTGTGAGGGGAAGCATCACGGATACACGCGCGGATCCTTTCCGAAATCGGGATACGTTTTTGAAACTTACTCAATGACTGACTCACAGCTACCACAGTATTCCAGATACTCTAGCGATAACAGAGACTAGATACTTAGTTAAAGCGTCCGTAGCACAAGGACAAGCTTATATTATACCTTAATATAACTTGTCACAGAGTCCACTGGACCATACAAGGTCCAAGGTACACTAAACAAGCCTTTGCACTAAGGTAAACCTGCCTATGACAGGCAGAATCAGTGCTTTGGTCTGTTGCCATTAGGAAATAGAATCAAATTTTTTTCCATACAAAGACAAATGTGAAGCATGAAGGAAGCAGTTGAAATTTTAATTTTTGGACAAAGTATGAATTAGTTATGAATTTCCAAAGTGTTTTGCCCAATTGGTCTAAAAGAGTCTGTAGACTATCCCAAATCAGCAAAAAATGTTTACTTACGTGCTAATAAATACATGGAAGGGTGGTTATGGGTTCTTAGTATGATGTTTATGGCTCCAGTCTACAAGCAATTTTGTAATTTCAGGGTTGACACTTCAAAAATTCACAGAAATTACAATTTTGATCAAAAAATTATAATTCCACTTGATTTTGATTTGTAAAACAAGCGCACACTTCTGAAAAAATACATGCCCTTCTTGGAATTGGCCCCAATAAACTCAGATTACAAATCAGGGTGGTAATAGGCTTGTCTACCTTAGAGAGTCTAAGCTGCACTCTACACGTAATAACAACAGGAGAGCTACAACTACACAGTACCACAGGTTAACACTCATGTCAGGTGAGAGAGACGACATCATGAATCTGGAAGGCGCGCTGGTTCGCATTCTGTCTTTAGGCTGCGGCTCCATCATGATCCGCTGTGTCCAGGCTCCGCTCTCGTACTTGGATTCATCGACGAAGATCATCCAGTGCTGGATGTGCATCCAACATACGTCCTCACCACTCCGTCTTCCAGTTTTGTAATCCCATAACACTGAGTACACATTCGCGAAGATGAACAAATGCCCACTCGGCGTTAGATGCACAAACGGGTAGAGATTATTCTCTGAACCCCTTTGGACAGCAACAGCAACCAGATCGGCCACGGCTTACTCTTCGGCACAAACTCATAGCTCGCTTCTCCCCCAACTACGATAATGCGCCCATCAGGCAAAATCTGATTCGTCGCGTACCATCTTCACTTAATCAGATACGCATCCCGCTCCACCCAGTCGTCATTCTCCCCAGCGCTGATGGTGCGCACGGTGCGATTGGCCGCGTGGTCGCCGCCAGTTTGCTGGAGCGTGCCGTTCGGGTAAAAAGCGCCGGACGAGCAGAAGGTGTCGGAGAACACAGGAAGAGTGCGCGAATGGCGTTGGTGACGGCGTCGTAACGGATGGAGTGCGCGGAGCAATCGACGGGGGTGACGCTGTCGTGGGAGTTGTGGCGGCAGCGGTGGTTAGGGAGAGGGAGAGGGGAGATTCCCCAGTCGGTGCGGTCGAACATGATGACTTTGTTGGTGTGGGTGGTGGTCATGTGCATGGCATTGATGCCGCAGTTGGAGACCATCACGGTCCAGGAATCGGACGCGGCGGAGGTGCTGGGGGTCGCGACCGCCGCGAGGATGACGAAGAACTTGAGCTGCAAAGCAGTTGCACGTCGCGTCGTGGACGTTGTTTGCAAGGACGGCTTCCATTTGAACATGGCAGACATGATCTTGCAACCATTGCCGCGAGGATGACGAAGAATTTGAGATGCAGCGTTGTGGCGCGTCGTGGCGAGGACGTGGTTGCCAAGGATGACTTCAATGTGAACTTGGCAGACATGAAGCTTGCAACCATTGTTTCCAAGGACGGCTTCAATTTGAAGATGGCGGCCTTGAATCTTGCAACCATCGTTTCCAAGGGCGGCGTCAATTTGAGCATGGCAGACATGAAGCTTGCAGCCGTCGTTACCAAGGACGGCCTGAAGGACTTGTTTCCAACCCTTTTCCAGCGCCTTTCAACTGCTTCGGAGAGGTTGTAGCTCAAGAACACAGGAAGTTGAAAATGAACTGAGAAATGTGCAAAATGCGAAACGATCAATGTTCAACCGTTCTTCAATTCGTGACAATGCTGGCAGCTCCAAGCTCAAGGTTGACATTCAAAACTCTCCTGCCAAATTCAACCACTCTCATATTAGTGGGTTTCAGATCTTAAGGAATAAACTTTGGAATTTAGAGAAATCACCTGGGATGACTTCGATCATGCATGAGTGTCTGATCACAACACACTACCAAAGAAACTTGGACGACGTACTCTAAGTGGTGGTTATCATGTTACTCGATGATATGCAAGAGGACCAATGCTTGCTCAAGCACGGAGAAACAAGCAACAAGCAATTAAATGAAGGCCAATTCTAAGTGAAGGAGTTTAATTTTGGACATTATTTTTAATTGTCCAGATCAACCCAGCTAGACTACTACATCAAAATCCTGATCTAGTATTGAGAGTTTGCATCTGAGGAATGCATCTCATTTCACGAACTCAAGTCTGAAACCCACGAATAGAAGCAATTTGATCAAGCACATTGAAGGTACTGTATGATCAACTTCCAGTGCACAGTTTGCATTGCACCTATATGTCCACATATTTAACCCAGACGGAAGCTAAGATAGCTAGGAATTCAGTTGCATCGCATTCTTGTCTCCAGAATATTTGTCGTGATTTTCAAGCCTCGGAACAAAATCATCTCTATTTCTGGAACCCAAAGCTTGACAAGCCCCCTAAATTTGGTTCAGTTGGACGTTTTGAGCCTGACTACTGCGACAAGCCTTCAATTTGTGGCGGAAAAAGATCGATTGATGGGTGCAGCCACCGTTTTCTTCTCTCTGTTGATCTAGCTGCAGCTGTTGATCTGAACTGGTGACTGAGGAAATACATTTAAAATGTAGCATTGTGGTTCGGAAGCCTGCATCACTGCCTGATTCACGGGGAATGTATACAAGCTTTCGGTGCTTCAGTTAAAAGGTACTAACCTTAGCGGCGATCTCAATAATAAACTGATGAGCCAGGTGGCTGCAAGGTCTTGATTTCAGTAATTTTGTTCAGAAGAAATGGATCACTGAGTGGTGCAAATTGTGCAGGAGATGACGAGGTGCAACTCGACACTTGGCAGGTCATGAATTTTCCTTTGCAACAACTAAGGATTATGGAGAGCTGGAAACCGAATGCAAACTGGGCCACATGCTGCTGGAGTGGGCGGGCGGCGTGATATGCAACTCATCGGTGCGCTTTCAGTGATTTCAGTAGCGGATTCAACGCCCTGACTGCCGGCAGTTTTTGAGAGAATTGACCTGAATTCACCCTTGACCAGTGATTATTTTCTTTGCTAATTTTTGCCTAATTTTTGCCTACTTTGAGTAGTGGCTGCCAGCACACTAGAGAAATAGAGAAAAAATGCCACATTTAACTAATTTTGGAATTTCAGAAGTCCATAATTAGTAGTAAAACAAAAATTGATCATCAAGAGAATGTGCAAAACATTGGTAGATCTATGCAAAAGATCTATACAAACATCAAGAGATAACCATCTGGAGATCTCCAAATGTTTTGTCCATGACTCACTGATTGGTCCAAGAGTAGATAAATGTGGCATTAAAGAAAAAAAGTGTAGATGAAGCTATCAAAACATCTTTGAAAAGTGTAAAGTTTGTCAAATTTTTGAAATAAGTTTACTAATCTTAGGTCATATTATGGATGGAAGTATAAAAGAAAGGGATGGATGGATGAATGAAATTAGATGACTAATTTGTTCTACTTGTGTTTGAAGGTTTGTGTCGTATTACCACTAAGGAAAAAAAAATTACCAATCCACCTTGACGAGCTAGGAAGCCTATTTTTGGCAATATAGTGTTTATTGTATATTTGACATAGAAGGTGCATGAATTGAGGTACATATACTATTGTGAGAAGTTTGTTGTCATATTAAACTGGATCAAATGACATATGGCACTCTCAATTTGCACAATTATTATACCTTCTACATATCTAAGAAGTTATAGATGGTGGTCAATGCCTATATAGTGTTGTATTTGAACTTGATAAGGTTTAGATGTTAAAATGACATCCAAGTGAAAGATGCTTGTTGTTGAATTATTGTTGAATTTTCAATCCACTACAAGATTCCATGGTGAATGTCTTGCCATATTTTATTATACAATTTGTATTCTAACAATCAAATATCATACCACGTACAAAGACATATGTACAAGTCTTGTTTTCAAAAGTATTACTATTGTGTTGTGCAATAGAAGAAGCCAATGTTCGGCAATACAATAGTCTAATTGTTGCTTCTTCCCTTCTACAATGCTCTTCTATTCTTATAGTGAGCGCATGCAAAATGAATCTTTTAAATTGGTTTCTAGTTCTATCCAAAAAAATTCTTCTAGGTTGTGCATTTTTTTATGTCAAAGTTGCATTGGTCATCTGTAGAACCAATCTCAATGTAGGGAAAAAACAATTAGTGTGCTTATAGTGCATGCAATTATGCCATATTGTCATGAAAAATATTATTGAGTTGAACTAGAAATCAAATGCAACCTAGACATTAGAGAAAATTTCAGGCCTCTGGAGGGCTGCTCCACAATCCTCCGAGGTACCTTGAAATTTGCTTTTATTTTGCTCTAAAAATCGTTTTTCCCTATTTCCGCCGTGCTAAAATTGCAACAACAGTGGTGCAGGAACCTAAAATTCTGAATAAAAAATTATCAAAAAAAAAATTTAATTAAATTTTTTTTTTTAAAAATCTGCGAAACTTAACTGCTTCGACGAACAGTCAGAGACTCTTACTGTTCACCAAGAGCAATTTTGAAGTTGAGAATAGCATAGCATGTCAACTTCAGATGGCCCTCTAAGGGGCTGAATTTTTCTCTAATGAATAGAAATTGCCAAAGAAGAGCCAAGTAAAGGACAACATTTCATGACCTAGATGTTGTAACTCTATTACTGAATCATAGGGATAATTCATTTATCATATCATTTACAACATAGATATGTCATAATCATACCCCATCAATATGATTGAAGTCTAACCACTATTGGCCTATTAGATTGTGTGGCACATCTATAATAGCTATTTATTTTTCATTAATATTCTTCCATCCACAATTCTTTTTATGGTATATTAATTTTGTATTGCATAGCTTATTTCACTACATGGAGCCCTCTACAATTGTCAAATCTTAGCTAAAAGAATATTCAATAAATAAAGCCTTTTACATTATTGCTATTCCAAAGTGTATATTTGTTCACTTCCTCTTTTATTCTTTTTACTACCTATTTATCCTTGTATTGCTTATAAAAAGGATGGAATGTAATAATATAGATGTAAAGTTTTTATACTAATTATTCATCTATATGATTCTTGATCAAAAGCACAAATCCTTGTCCGAGGTCAATAATAATCAATAAACCTCCAAAGCCATTGTCATTTACATATTTGTAAACTAAAACCACAGATTAATATATTTTGGAAATTCAATCCCCATAGTTTTATCAAATATAGCTATTATTAGGACATCAAAGTTCATACCCATTTCATCTTATATAACATAAAATCCAAATCACTTTGCTTCAATAATTAGAAGTTTGGTCTTGGTGCTTGAGACATAATGTAAATCCCTTTTGAAATGGAAACTAGAGTATAAAGTGTAACATTGGAGTTCGTTTTGTGTACGTCATATATATTGAATTGTCAAATCTCCCTAGCAACTCTTCAACTATAGAACTATCCAACCATTGCAAAATAATGCACAAAAACAAAATTTTGACCATACAGATTCTCAAAAATTGGCAGTACTCTAATAAACTTTACACCTTTGGTAGAGTTGTTGAAAGCCTAATGCCAACATGAGATAATAAGTTTAATAAATTCTGTTGTCACGTGTGCAAAGTTGAAATATTTGCATCCATCAAGTGTAAAGTAATCTTTTCAATGTGCATATTCTACATGAACCTAGGTCTGCAACAATACATTGTGATCAACCCTTGGAAAAAAAGAGGCCTTTATTCATCAACAAAATAAGGGCAATCTTTACACTACCAAGACTAGACACACATTAAATAAGCACTTGCAATTGACTTCCTCAAAAAGTTTGTCTTTGGTAACCATTCCATTATCAAACAATGTTCTTTTGGAGGAGATTATGGACTTGGCTTGAAATATTACACTACAAATGAGACATAGGAGGAACTTATGGTCCCAAAAATGTCATTGTGAAGTTGATCTTATTGTAAAATGGTAAACCCCAAATTGCACCTTACCTAAAACCAATATGTACAACTATCATTCTATGTACAAAACCATCACTCTATGTACAACTCCAAAATCAATATGTACACATGCTAAAGAAACAATTTCAAAACATCTACCAAATTTTTTTGACCCTTCCTAACTTTTGCATACAACATCCAAATGTCACATTCTTTGATGCGTTGGAACCTCCTTTCACTTGCAAACAAAGAATATATGAGAATTTGGCCAGTCTAATAATAGGCACAGTACCAAGAAGTGGCGGTTTGGGGGTACCCATCTTACACTCACGAAAACGATAGCAATTTCAATCCATGCCTCATGTTCTCTGTCAGTCTGCCTGTTGCCTTGGAAGAATAAAAAGCTTCGTAATTGCAAATTTGGTTACCAGCTTGGCAGAAAAGTTCTGCAGTTGTTGCTTACTTTATTCTCGAAACATCATCGATCTCTCCGACTTTCCTCTCCGAACTATATATTATTGGTACAGACTTCCACAACACAAAACAAATTCTTGTTCAAGAAGATTTATCTACGCCTGCTCATCATCTAACGAAAAGTTTACTCACTGATTTATCTGAATGTTGTCAATCCTTCAAAACTCCAAAAAACATTCCGGTATTCTAACGAAGTCCTAAATTTGTATGAGGGAAATTGGTCAAAAAAATACAGAAAAAGAAACAGGGCGGAGCAGAACACCTCGTTGCAAAAGTTGATCAAGCTATCTGCCTCGTAACATAACTGTGGTAACAATGCTGTGGTATCATATTCTCTAATCTGCTTGTTGCCTTGGGACAAAAAAAAAAGCTTAGCAATTGCAAACTTGGTACCAGCTTGGCAGAAACGTTCTGCAGTTTGGTGCTTATTTTATTCCCGAAATCTCATCTCTCCAACTTTCGTCTCCGAACTATTATTGGTACAGTCTTCCACAACACAACACAAAGTCTTGTTCAACAAGATTTATCTACGTCTGTTGCTCATCTTCTAATGAAAAGTTTAACTTACTCTCACTGCTCTATCTGAATGTTGTCAATCCTTCGTAACTCCAAAAAACATGAATTCCGGTATTCTAACTAGGTCCTGAATTTTGTATTTGGGGGAAATTGGTCAAAAAATACAGAAAAAAGAAACATGGCGGAGCCGGACAGTCACCTAGTTGCAAAAGTTGATTAAGCTAAGCTTATCTGCCTCATAACATAACTGCGGTAACAGAGCTCACGAGCATTGTCATTGTCAATAGCCTCCAGGATGGCAAGAATAAACTCGATCCCCCGCTCCCCTGCTAAAACTCAGAGGAGAGACAAAATCAGCATAATTCGAGCTCAACAAGGATAAATATAATATCAAAGACCCAGGTGCAGAACTTGATACAATCTCTGCACCAAATAATTTATTTAGTATATAATAAGATTGTTCTAGCAAGGAAACTAAATTATGTGGAACTTTTTTTTGGAAAAATTTTAAAATTTGCATATAATGTAATACCCTTTTTTTTTAAGACCTATGGGACACCATGAACAGCATTTATTAGCATACCTATTGATGAACTAAAAAATTTTGTTGAGGTTTGGATCGCATGATGAGCTCTTTGATCCTTGTATTGTACCTTACCCGGTGGTCAGGGATGGCATTTTTGGCCAAATAATTAATTTGAAGTACCGAAAAGTGATTGGATAGATGACTCAAACTAGACATATTTTGCAAGATTCTTTCAAAGTTCACCGTTTTGGAAAAAATAAATACCCCAAATTTTTTATATTTATTTTTAGAAATATATTTTTGCTAGAGCTCATCGCAAGGTACGGTAACTCAAGCGTTTCTTGAAGGTGATCCCAAGGTGCACAAGTCAACAAAAAGAATTCGTTCATAAGGCACGCTATTTCTGGGGTTACATTAAATCTTGGATGATACTGAACAGCGTACTCATAGATAAAGAATGCAAGGAACAGATAGAGAGACATACCGGTGGAAGGGAGACTGGAGCTTCTGCTGAGGCAGATGGAGCAGGTGGGGATGCGAACGGTGCCGGTGCCGGTACAGGTGAAACCTCAGGAGATGGAACTGGAACAAAGACAAAAAAAAAAGCAAAACATCAGTTGCGCAAACCACATCTTCATGCAAGACTCTCAAGATCTACAGAATGTGCAATTCTAGGAAGTGTCATTAGAGAAGTTCAGTGTACTGTAAGCACTTTGCAAAATCAGTAAACATGCGCACACATACAGTACAATGTGAGAGCATGGTTCCAAAGGCCATACAAGCACCAAGTTGGTTACCAAAACAGACACAGACCACCACTGATACAAATGACCTCACACAATATCTTGGAGCACCAATTTACAATATGGGATGGTTCCAAAGGCCCATACAAGCACCAGGCTGGTTATTAACACAAACCACTACTGATAAAATGACCTCACACAATATCTTGGAACAATAACTTGCCAATGTGAGAGTGTGTTTTTAAATGCCCATACAAGCAACAAGATTGTTACCAACATGGACCACTGATACAATGCCCTCGCACAATAGCTTGGCATCCAAGACCTCCTTTCCACACAAGCATGGGTATGTCCGTGTGGCATAGACGGATGAGATACCCTCCACAGCTCCGTCTTTCACATGGAATACAAAACCTTCGTGATATTCTCAAGCACAAATGGTGAAACTCAAATGGAAGCTTCCAGAAACATACCTGGAGTAGGAGCGGGTGTCGGAGTCGGAGTCGGAGTCGGCGTGGGCGTGGGTGTGGGGGGTTCTGAGGGAGTTGGGACTGGAGAATAAAGAGGAGCCGCCACGGGTTCATACAATGGAACAGGAGGGGCAAGTTCTGGGGCATACAATGGAGGAGCCGCTGTAGGAATGTATTCCGGAGTTGGAGCTTCAGGTGGAGTGTAGGGAGCCCATGTGGTGGGAGGGGAATAGGGTGCGTACACAGGAGCTGGGAGGGGCCTGCAGAGAAGGAGACGCGCAAGAGTCAGTCCGAAGCACTCTCATAGACAAGAAAGTTGAATTAGCTCCAATTAAAAGCAGGAGACACCCTGAGGAGAAGTAGTGAATCCTTACGAGGCGTTCGCTGAGTTGCAGACTAGTGAAATCAACAACACGGCGAAGTACAATGAGCGCCAAACTAAAGCGGCCATGTCTCCTGCACACAGCAACACGTTTTAAATTTGGTCAGAGAATTGTACAAACGGACATGAAAATTCAGGCCCAAAGTTGGTACATCATACCCAAAGAAAGTTGCAGTTAGCTTCTGGCTAAATCAAATTCTCCAAGAGACATTAAGCTGCTAATCAACACACATTAATACACATTTTAAATACATGAGTTATGTAACGGCTGGCCTATCCAAACGGTGGTCAATTTCAGAATTCTCCTAAGAGAATTCGAGACACTCAAACACCCTTGTTATGGCCTTCTCTAAGAACGACATTCTAGAATATCCTGCATACTTTCCATGCTAGTATTGGCTGAGGCACCCTTGTCACACATTCAAACTATGTCACAGGAACAAGGCGGTAAGATTAAGGACGTGTGAGCAGTCCAGTAAACCGGACATTCTTAAGCTGTCAACACATGAAAACAGAGTTTCGACAATGCCAATTGGAAAGTATGACAAGGAAGCTACCATGTCCTGGACACATGGACACAATCATCTTAATGCTGCCAATGCAAAAAACGAGTCATGAATATTCTGCTACATTGCTCTGGAAACAAGCTCATACCTGATCGAATGGGCAATACGTCTGTTGGGATAAACTCAAAGCTCCGACCACAGATTGAACACGAGATACCTGAGCGACCCAAGCAATGAGAGAGAGAAAACACTGCACTGAGAGATGATGACGACGAGGCGGTGGTGAGGGAGAGCTGCCTTTGGAGCGATGCAGGCAACGGCTAGCTAGCTACATGTAACAGACACTACTAGCTAGCGAACTTATTGCAACAGGGAATTAAGTTATTAAACGGCCATGAGCAGGAGCTCCAAACACAAAGAAGAGATAAGTTAAAGGAGAAGAGCTGAAGAGCATGTCACGTCTGGCAGTCGCTAGTTGTGGCGGCTTCCGTCACTGCACTGAGCTCCTGTAAGTGAGAGTCTCTGCACTGACAGTCAAAACTCTCTCTGGCTTCAGCTAGTACGTACTTGGATTCGGAATTACTGCCACTTAGGAACCCGTTAACAACTGACTCCCTCTCTACTGGAATTACTTCTGCAGGGGGACGTACTAATGCCTTGAGGGTATGTTCGCACTTGGTGTTAAAAGAGTGTTGTTACTGAGGGTCTTAGGACAAATTTAGACCCTGATTCACATTGCAAACATCATCCCTAATACCAAGAGCAAACTTACTGTTAGCAAGTTTTCACTCTAAGTTAACTTAAAGTGTGAGCCAAAGTGGTAACAAACTGCACCTCCAAATGAACTTATACTACATTGAATGGTGAAATTAGGTTACCTCTCAGTGCTACGTCGGTAACTAGGCACTGCAACAATATATGCCATTTGCATTCACATCTCCTTTTTTTTAATTGTGTCTCTTTCTCAGCTTCATGCACCTCAACCCAACAATAGTACTTGAAACCCTTAACGATTCAACAAAGTGTTGACGGAATGACCTCTTTTGCACCCTTTGTGACTCCATTGACGCAATAATACTTGTTGACCAAGGAATGTTGAGGCTCTTGGAGGGCACAACAGAAGACCAATTCTTGCCATGCAAATAAGTGCCACACTTGGGAAGGTAGTGTAGAAAGTGTCGTTAGCATTGGGACGAGCTTCTATTGCTATTTTGGGCCACGTGCAAAACTTATCATTGTTGTGTCTCTTTACAAGGCAAATTGAAGATGCATTAATTTCTCAACATTTTCCACTATATAAATATTTATGGCAAATTTCATTAAAATGGCGCCATTCCATAACTATGGCATTTTTACAGTTTAGAACAATCTTTTTGAAATCTATACCTGTCCTAGATGGTTCAAAATGGCCATTCTGAAATCTATATCTGTCCTAAATGGTCAAAATGGCACGCCGTCAAAATGGCATGCGGAATACCGCCATTTTAATGAAATTTCCTATATTTGTTGGTATTGTATAAAGATTCAATAATCATTAGAAGAGATTTGAGGGCATTGGAGGGCCATTTCAGGCCCGTTCTGCAATCTGGCCCAATCTGTAAACAACCAATACGGGCTATCAGAATTTTTTTTTCAAAAAAAAAAAAATCTCTTCCAAATATCATTTCAGGCCAATTTTTATTTTTTATTTTTTTCAAAAATGACATGGCACCATTTCGACCACATCAGCAAGTTTCCTGCGTTTCCACAGTTTGGGAACGCAGGATAACTCACGGGCTCTTGGAGGCCTCAAATCTCTTCTAATGTTTCATCAGCTTAAAACCATTTGTGGTATGGATTGGTGCATTGGTTCATAGGGTAGCATACACCTCCACATGGACAAGTGGCGAATCATGAGGTAACTTTTGGGGGGATCAAGGCAACCTAATTGTTCGGGGAACCAAATTTCACTATAATATGTAGTTCTTATTATTGAAATGACCGTTGATGGTTCTTGTTAGCAATTGCCAAAGGATTCTTGTATATCACACTATGCCTTACTCGTATGTCGTGTAACGGTTCAAAGTCTAACTCAAGTTTTGTTGTTAAGGTGATGAAAACTCCTCAAAATAATTACGCTATTAACTACATTAATTTGTCTTAATAGTGCATGTGGCACTAATTTACCAAAGTCACACTATTTTGAATTAGTACAGATTGAAATATCATTGTATTGTTTCAATTAATTTCCTACAAAGTAAAATTTTGTGGTGACACTCATTTTCAAGGTGACTATAATTTTTCTCTATCACTAATAGGGCAAACCAACTTACTCATCATATAATATTCTATGTTATCACATTTAGGTAAATATATTAGTTAGACATTGCTATTTTCACCCTCTTAGAGCATCCTTAGTGTACAAATTCAATTCACCCTCCAACGCATTCTTCGATAAATTGCTAATGTTTTAGTGGTTTCTAAATAGAACTTGAAATTTTTATGATTGAAAGCGTATTGCAAAGTACTTTGCATTAGAGGAGTTTCAGGCCTCCTAAGAGACTGCAAGTTCCCAGACTGTGAAAACTCTGCAGGAATGCTGGGATGCTGCCAAATGGCCAGGCTGACATGGCTAAGCCACTGCCACGTCATTTTCAAAAAATAAAAATAAAAATAAATTGGTTAAAATGGTATTTTGGTAAAAAAAATAATTAATTTTTTTAATTTTTTTGAAAAAAAAAAATCTGACACGCATGTACCGTCGTTCCCTGAATCCGAGCAGATTGGGGAGCGGGCCTGAAACAATCTTCCAAGGCCCCCAAAACTCCTCTAATGGAATAGGTATTAAAAAACTCAAATTTAGGCATTGGGCAATGAAAATAAACCACTTCAAAAGCTAGCTAAAAGACAAAAATTATAGAGGTTTTGGCAAGTTATGCTTTCTAAAGTATGTTATAATTTTGTGACTTTTAGCTACACTAAAAATTGAATTTAGTGTCACCAATACTAACTACTATAACTTTTTATGATAGATGAATATTTTTATCAAGTATAGATATCAATACTACTCAAAGAAGAAGATCTCTCTGTAATCATAGTTGGTAAAAATATTCAACAAGAGTAAAAATTTATAGCATTTTTAAATCAACTAGTGTAGGTGACACTAAATACTGTTTTTAGTGTAGCTTTTGAAGTAGTTTATTCTCATTGTCAAATGTTTAGTCCCTAAAGGATTGAATGATTGTTGAACGTACGCACGTGATCTCCAATAAGTGCCATTAGGAAAAATTTCAGCCCTACAGAAAGCTGCAAGTTCTGCACCCGCCTGGTGCAATTATGGAAAAAATAAAAAATTCTCATTTTTATTTTTTTTAAATTCTTTTAATATTTACATATTGGGTGCTGACATGGTACTAGTAGTGCCATGTCAGATTTTTATTTTTTTATTTTTTTATTTTTTATTTTTTAGTATTTTTTTCCCCCCAATTTTTTTTTTTTAAGAAAAAGTGTTTTTTTATTCATTCTGAAATTGCACCAAAGGGGGTCCGTAAATCAATTTCTTAGTGCCCTTTTGGAGGGCTAAAATTTTCCTAATGATATGAAGTCATTTTTTAATAGATGTAATTTAATTTCAAAAGTTATGCTGCCTTGAACTTTTGGGTAGCTTGGACAGCTTTGAGCAACATATGCAAAACTCCTCCTATAATTTTGAAATTTGGTAGGTATGTAATTTACATGATATAAGATGCAAATATCAAAAAGAAAAGTAACCATGTATAGTATATAGTGTAAAAATTTCACTCAAGAGGAGTTAAAGTCTACTCTGGCCTTGTCAAGCAAGATAAAAAAAAAAAACACTATTTCTTCTAACTTCAAATGTTATGATCTTTCAATCTATGTGGTCAAAGTTTATGAACTTTTTTTTCTACACGTTTCCATAGTAGTCCAATACAAATTTGCATAGTTGAATTTTGAAAACAAAAAACATTTTTTTCTCCGCAGCTTTTCACAATTTGTGCTAAAAATGTGCCTTGGGTCTTTAGGGATTAAATTTGAGTTCTCTTGTACCCTATTCAAAGTACTTTGGGATGTGCTTCCAATGATTAAAAAAATTCAAGTTCTAAGGTAAACCAGCCCATTGTGGTCGGATGACCCATAGTGGAGACCTAATGACCCTATGACAATTTTTTTGGCCACAATCAATGTCTAATCTGACATCGCTGGAGTGATTAGTGACCTCATTGGGTCAACTATTTTTTCAGTGTAAATTATTGTAGGAAGTGACTTTTCATGGCCTTCTATATTAGAAATTATTGTGACCACTTTAGGTGATTAAGAAGAGCATATTGAATACACTTTTTGTTGGTTATGGGATAGTCTACTGACTCTTTTGGACAGACCACTTCAAAAATCTGTAAACAAATTCATACTTTGTTTGAATATGATAATTTCAATTGCTCTCACTATTTCTCACACTTGTCTCGTGTGGGAAAAATTTGAAAACTTTCAGCAATGGCATGAGGGTAGACTCCAAAGTTTGACCACAATGGGCTGGTTTACCTTAATTATAAACCTGTGAAAAGTTAGCAATGTGCACTGAGGATGTCCTCAGACATTTCACCTAACAGAAATTACACGCAATTGGTCATCCTCCCTCATGTTCCAACAAGGTTCTAAGAAACACCATAATGAATGAAGACAAAGATTATGAGATATGGGCTGCTCTCCATTTCCAAGGGTCAGTGGTTGGCACCTCCGTCTACAGGGATGAGCTCATGAGCTCCGTTGACGTTATGGTCTCTCTGGCTGCGAATGTCAGATCCGTGCGTTTATGATTCTGAGCTTCCCTGAATAATTCTCGCATTCTTACAGTTGCCGCATAATAGGAACTCACTCAGGGCGCTAGTCAGAGGAGCGCAAATTTTGATGCAAAGTTGCACTGCAGGAATGACACACCCGTGTGTGATTTCGAGCTTTCCTGAACGAATAATTGTCGATTTCATGAGACAATTGTTAGAAATTTAGAATACTAAGTTACTACTGTAGCAAGGCAGCGCAGATTTTGATGCAAAGTTGCATTGTACCAATGACACAACCGCGTGTGATCTCGAGCTTTTCTGAACAAATTGACAATTTCATGTGGCAATTGGTAGAGCGCAACTACTGGAGTCAGTGAAGCGCTAGTTTTGAGGCAAAGTTGCTACTACAGTAGAAGAGTACAGAGAATCCACAATTAAGATACACTGCATCACTAGAGGATACTGCTGTTGGGATGCCAGCAAGGGACAGTGCAGGTGATGCAGAACACTCACACAAGCGTGGCTTTCCCTTGGTGGCTCGCTGCCTCGCTGGCTCCTTGCAAAAATTAGGGTACCCAGGGAGCTTTCAAAACCGACAATGGAGTTAATAGGGAAGTAATAGCTAGCTGTCGTGGTGTACCGTCTTGCAGAACATGTTTTACAGCTCTGAGTGTGTTACTGTAGAACAGTGACAGCTTGACGACGGACGATGGTACTCGGTGACCAGCCCCGAATACATGAACCGACTCTTTCATCACTTAAAAGTTAAAACCCCTGTTTTACTATGATTGCTTCCTTGGGAAATGTTCATTCTAACACTGTTGAAAGTGACAGGCTACATCACGCGTAGCACAGGGCTGTGCTGCATGACCGACAAACTCATGGAGCAAGTAAGTGAGTGAGTGAGTGTACTTCCTTTCTGTTGCGTCTCAAAACCCAGGTAATCATTCTTGCGCAAACTCCGCACCGACGCTTCGACACCAGTGTGATGAATGCTTGATTGTTGCATCTCCAACCAGCTGCCACCAACACATAATTCAAACCGTGAAATCGAAAACATCGTTCATCTAAACGAACTTACAGAGTGAGAAAAGAAAAGTACAGTACAAGAGGGTGGTCGACAAGGAAACACCCATCACATTAACGTGACTTGCACGATAGAATCAGGCAGTAACTTCACAACATGGTTCGTGCCTCAACAATGCAATAATACTAGTACATCTGGTCGCTTGTCGCATCATGGCGATAGCAAACTAAAATAATGAATTGTCTCCAGAGCACCAGAGATTTTTTTCACATATATCCTGTCCAAAAATCCTCTGGAAGATTCTCGTACAGTACTCTTCTGCGTATGTCCTTGAAACTGCCCCGATTGAGATCCCAGTGTACAGACACTGGCTTCAGCTCAGAAGTTAGTGATGCTGCTAGCATGAGTAGCACCATTGTAGTAGCTTGGCCTTTGAAGATGCGAGGAGGAATGAATGAAGGCAGAAGAAAAGAATAAAGTCAAACTTAGAAGGCGCTACCGATGAACTGAAGGCCATCACAGCATCTCGTCCCTGTTGTGATCTTCTTTGCTGAGAGAATGGAACTATGTGGTAGTGAAGTTGATGAGAACATCGTAAGTAAGTCCTGAAAGCTCCGCTATTGCAGCAAGCACTTTTAAGGATCGGCTGACCAAATTGGTTTAATTGTGCAATTATCACAATTTTCCATGAGAGACTTCCACCTCCACAGCAAGTTGAAGAGACGAAGTTGTCGAGTTAATAGCTCCAAACCCTAACTACGTTTTCCAAGGAAGGTTGCCGATGTAATAACTGGATCCACAGTAACCGAATAGCCCTCGCATTTCAGGACAACCAACAGGATAAGGAAGAGCGCGTAGAAACGGATCGCGGTTGATTCTCTTCTTCCGAAGTTCGCCTTTACAGCCATACGGATCCTCCTGAAACATATCCAACACTTTTTTCTCTCCCTTCATAGCTGCCACCTGGGAAGTCGGCGATACTGGCACCCCTACAAAGGAGAATTGTGACTCTGGCAACCCTAATGCAAGGCGATGGAGCTTCGTAAACCTCCGCTCCTTGAAATCATAGCTCACCACGGTGACATTCGAAGGATAGTGTCCCGTGAGCTCACGAAACCGGCACAGACTAAACAAAAGATTCTCGAAGCTGTCGCGAGCAAATTCCTCGGTAAGTGTACGCCATCGCACACTCTCGCGCTTTCCAAACCAATCTTTGGATTCGGCCACGTTCCAGTAGCTTTGCGCTTCGCTGCGAGGTCCGGCGTCTTGACGCGTCTCGCCGCCGCTGAATAAGAGCAAAGCTTCTTCGGATTGCGCCGCGGCTTCCACACCTGCTTGGATGTGGTGAACGAAAGTGCTCGCCTGGCCAGGGTGCTTCTGGTACGGCTCCAAATACCACGAGTCTTCCCCCTCGGGTTTCTCGCATTTCGAGCTCGTGTAGACCGCGTGCCCGGCAACCATCACGAGACTCGAGAGAGCCGTGTAGGACGAGTCGTGTTCGGAGAATAGCTGGCTGCTCGACTTAATGGTTGCGAACTGCGTCCCGAAAGCTTCATTGTACATGAAAACGGCGACGAAGAGGAGGGCCGAGACGGAGAGGGAGACGCATACCACGAAAGGCGCGGGGAGTTTCTGGTAACGCCGGCCTGTGAGCGTCATCTTCTGCCAGAGCGTGAGCGATCGCTTCTTTCGTAACCGGCGAGAGTAAAGCCCTGTCTCTAGATCAGAGTCCCGGCCTCCGTCCATCACAGTGGCTCAAATTCGCCTCCCTGCTCATTCTCTCCTCCTCCGAAACCCTAAAATTGTCAAAAATTCAAAGCACAAGCAATTTCAATACAGTCATCTCCACTGAGCCCTAATCATACCCTAAATCTCCAGAAACACCAAACCCTAAAATCTATGAAGCTCAACCAAATCACTAACCCAAATCAAATCCTCCATCGCCTCTCACAACCCAAACCAGATCCTCTAGGTCGTCCGAGTCCTGACACTCGTGCAAGTCTTCCGACCTCCCAGATTTCCAAACCCTAACAAGCTCCAACCTACGCTCCACCAAAACGGCTCCAAATGGATCGATCCGAACACCAATCAGCACTCTATCGTGCAAAGATCTGCACAGAGTGAGATCACGTGAAAGAGTTAGCAGCTGAGCTCACCACACGAGGAGCTCACTCACTCACTGCCGAGACTCCACGGTGCATGCACCGGCCATCTCATCCGTTCCAAAAAATCTGATGCACTTGGAGTTTGGAGTATAATATGTGAATTCATGAAGACCTAAGACCATCGACACTTGCGCAGATTACTGCCATTTCTTCGGAGTCAGGATCTCAACAGGAAGTACACTACCGGAATTGAAGCTGCAGCATCAATCGTGCAACAAGAGCTCATTACCACAACTGACCACTTCGTCAGATCCACTGAAGGCAGACAGCTTCTCGAAAAATCTGGAGGTGAACTGGTGGAGAGACCGGTGACCTAAACGCAAGAGAATCCAAGCACTCTCATTGTTTAGGATGGGCCATTTCTAAGTTCTTTGTCAATGGGTGTGCTCAGAAAATTTTCTTGTTTTGGCTTTGTCTAAAGAGTAAGAGCAAATTTTCATGTAGTGGCGGAATCAAAAATGAATTTCAAAGTTTTCCAAAGTCAAGATTGTCTTTGTTGAGTTTTATGATGCTTTCACCCCATGTAAATAGGAAAAAATTGTTATATTTTAGGTGTTGTCAAACTAAAAGCAACCAAAAAGTTCAAGTCCAATTGTCAAAAATAGTTTCTAGGAGTTAGGAGCCCTTCCCAAATTTTTCCCTGGCCCCAAAATTCCAATATTCTTCTTACAACTATTGTACAAATAGATGCAAAAATTCATAATTTGTTTTGGTTAATTTTGTGTGCATAGAAGTCTATCTTAAATCTTGTGTCTTTGAAAGTGACAGACTCTTCTCTTTTCTTCTCCAAATTCAAGGGGTTTACTAAATTTTTAACCATGTCTGAGTGGTAGTATATTGTATAAATGACATGGTTAAAAGATTAAAATACTCTACAAAAGTGGAAGGTATTTAGTTGGGAGGTATATACTAGTTAATTAGGATAATTGATTTGACCAATTTCTTGAAGTTGAAGGATGATTTTGATTTCTAATTGGTAATTTAACCCTTTAAATATTAAAAGTCCACATTGGGCCTCATTAAGCAATTTTGAAGATTTTATACAAGAATTTCCATTTATTCATATAATTATTTTTTTACATCAACACATGCAATGTTCTTCACTCAACTAATGATAATAAATATCCTCCATTTAGGTTATACTTTCTACAATATGATCAATCAAAGTGGTTGATTTAAAATTATAATTTCTCATAACTTAAAAGTTTAACCAAGTGGTCAAACTTTTCAACTTGATGTACAACTTTCAACAGAGATAAATAATATGTTTGAAATAAAAAAAAATAAAAAAGGATTATATCAAAGAGTCATTTTATGAAGAAAAAAAAGACACATGAAAGAATTATAAAAATGTCATTTGATGATATAAGAAATCCTTTTATTATTTCTTAGTATTATATACATTTGGATGCTTTAGGGCAAGGTCATTTGGATGCTTCAAAACCAATCCATGCATATGCTTCATTTTTACACTTTGTTGATTTTGTCTGTTACAAGATATAGACATTGTATTCTATATACATGCAAATGCATGAAGTGGAAAGTGTGTATTAGTTTATTATATTGTATAAATTAATTTGACTAATCATATTGAGTTTGAAGGTGTTTTTTATTTCAAGTGAGATTTTAATTAATTGGCTGAATTTTTTAACTTTAATTCAAATTTTTAAAACAAAGATAAACTATATTTGAAAAGCAAATAGCAAAACTAGGTATATTTTAGTACATATGCATCTTCTTGATTATCTTCTCAAATTTTTTTGTAGATTAAATGTTGTTCATCACTTAATATACATGTATTGAAGTTGATAGAACATTAAATTGACAATCTCAATGCACAATTATGTACTTTGTACTTTCTAATTGCTTTTTAATTAGCATGCAGCTTCTTCAATTTATCTTTCATCCCATTATATCTTTCAATGGTCGTTGGTTACAACACATACCCTTTGTTTTTTCATTGCAATAAAGTATTAGATAAGTCATGGTGAAATTTGATTTGTAATTTCACTCTGTAGTTTTTCTATTGCCCAAATTGTACTATTTTTTTTCTAGATTGCATTCAAATTTGTATAAAACTTTGAGCATTTTTGGAATCTTTAATAGAAAATTATACACAAGACCTATGATATCTACATGAAGTAATTGCACCTTTATTTACTCAAATCTACAATCAAATCAATCATTGGAGTTATATATCAAGAGATATATTTAGAAATGAAATTGAAATCCATTGATATTATATTTCATCTTGTGCTTTTTCTCTCATTTTTAAAAATTGAATGCCATTGATAATTCAAGGAAGTAAATCCTACTCCTATAGAATATTTCCTTGCAATAAATGCAAATCTTTAATCAAATTAAGCATTGTAATTAAGGATTAAGAGACATAAAGGTTGAAAGACAAAAACATGCGCAAAATTTAGAGTTAGTCCTCAAAGTTTCTAGTTTGAGTTTTCCACATGTTTGCATCTTCAACCACCAGATTTCTTGTCTTGTAATTCCAATGCTCAATTTGATTGAAAATTTGATTTTGTGAATTTGAATGCTTCTTTAGTTTACTTGAATAGGATTCATTCCATTGAATTATCAATGATTATCATTTCTTAACCCTTAAATGACAACTATTGGTTGAATGGAAATTGAAATTTCGAATAGGTTCCTACAAAATCAAATTTTTATGGATGTTTTTAAAATTTGGACATAATTTGTGAGCATGTCTCCCATTAGTGGGAATACAATTTAACTTTAGATTAGGTGCCTAAGTTAAAAGTTATGTTGCCAAAAAAGTTTGGGCAATCTTGACTTTTTTGAACATCTTTTGCTAAAACCCTCATTGACTTTTGAAATTTGGTATGTGATTAGATCGAAGAGTCAAATTTGTTAGCTATATCAAGGTAGTTTTGAAAATAGACATTTTCTTTTTAACTTCAAACTCTAATATCTTGCAATTCGTAAAGTCAAAGTTCTTGAAATTCTTCCCATCTATTCCAATTGTTTGTCTCTAATTTTTCATTGTTTAAATTCCAAATAAATAAAAAATTCATTGTACAAAAAATCATCAAAAAATGACTAGTGTATTGCTAGTTCAATTAACCTTGTTGCATTGCAAGATGATTTTGACTAAGTTAGACTCCATATTTGGTATTGAAATTTTGCATGAGTTTACTTAACAAGGTTTAGAACCCAATAGTAGAGAGACACAAATTCATCAAGAGCAAAAATTTTATTCCAAGAGAGCTTGAAGTCTGTTTACCCTGATTTGCAAGTATAAAAAAAAGTTCAAACATTAGTATAATCTTTCAATCTACATAGTCAAAAATGGGCTGAAATTTCTTTATACACATTGCATTACTTGTTTAAACACTTTTGTGCAATTGGTATTTTAAAAAAAATTGATTAATTTATTGATTTTGGACATAAAAAGTTAGCAGTTTTAGACTTTTTCTCTTTCAAAACACCTTCCATTCTTTAGGAGTAAAAGTTGAGTGAGAAAACACAATATGAATCAAAGGGCTAGGATAAACCAACCCCTCACTCATCCTTATATTTACCATTGTTGAAAACTCTAAATTTTTTTATTTTGCAACCATGATAAAATTTGCAAATTTTGACTTTATATTTTCAATTCAAAGCCCCCAAGCTTGGAGAGATGTATTGTACAAAATAATTGAATCAAGCACAAAATAAGTTTTTTTTTTCTTTTTTGAAACACATGTGGAGGGCTTCTTTTTACATGCACCCTTGGAATGACATGAGAAGACGAGCAAAGAAATCAATTCACCCCAGCCAAACAAGGCATCAATTGATTTCACCTTCAAACTTCAGTATATCTTTATGTATAATTCCAATGATGGATTTGACTAAAGATTTGAGTTGAGTTTATAGAGGTGCAATTACTATGCGAGGATACAAACATTTCAATAAATTTTCACATACACATACTTTTCTGACATGAAGTAAAAACACAAGGTAGAAAACAAGGGGTAACTTTGCAATTAACCCTAATTTTGTTAGGGAGTTCTTCCCAAAAAATAAAGTCCACTAAGTAGAAAAAGAAATAATACATCCCCCCTACGGAAGCATACAAATACACACAGATTTATGAAAATACTTACAGATATGTCTATGGACGTCTGTAAGGATGCAGTTAATACGTGAACATACAAATACACACATGGATGCAGAAAAAGATACTCTAATGCTCCCATATTTGCTGTTGAACTCACGTCATTTCTAGAAATAATTCCTGAAATTTTGCAAAATAATGGCATGGGGTGGCACAGGGCACATATCAACCTAAGATGTAACCCAGAATGACAGATCCCACTTAAAAGATGCATTAATAAAATTAGGTAGAGAAGCTCAGAATACTCATGTAAGGAAAGTTCAAATAAGAATAAAACAGGTGCAGAGTGATGATCCTTGACTCCAGTTCATCATAAACAAGTTCTCAGACTACCAGTTCGTCATAAGCAAGCGGCATGTCTTCTAGTCCAACATAAACAGGATCTACGTCATTTTCAGTCCACCTTAAACAAGTTCCTTGTCCTCCCAGTTCTTCCCAACACTGATTCTGCACACTAAACACTTTGCACATTCATTTGCAATGCATTCACTGATTAAACTTTTTCTATATACTTTGCTGTGCACGTTTCACGAGCCTGAGCTCCGCTTGCTGTTCATGCTACGACGACTGCTGATCCTGACAACCGAGTGCATCAAAAGTTTTCGTCATTATAAGTTGAGCGAGGAAGCTAGTAGCCGCCCTGTATGTAGGAGCTGAGACGGTCCAGCTCCTCACGATGCTCGTGCACTACAGCACGCACCACGTCGCCAATAGACACCATGCCCTTCATTTCTTTGTCCTCCACCACAGGAATGTGTCGAATGCGGTTATCTGCACAAATCGGGAGAATCTCAACAGGGTTCTAATACTGAAAAACCTGTTTAAAATATCCAAATTCAACATTGGAGGAATAATACCTACCAATTGGGGCTACTCAATTTAGGTTGCAACACTGAAAGCCACTAGTATCTTGTCCTGGGGAAAGCCATTAACAAGTGATCGCAAAAAAACACCCAATACAAGATAATCCCAAAGTTGAAAGATCCCTACTGGTCATCAGCTCCATAGCACGCAGTACTTTGGTATCCGGGCTCACTGTGATGAGTTTGTTCTGCAAGCCGAGAACAGGATACAATATCATGATACAATCAAGTCTGACACCTTCCAGTTGTAAATGAATTTTACTAGCGTCCCATGTCAACAATATAGGGCCACTTTAGATTGGCAAGGTCAAATCAACAAGCATAAGTCAATAGTTGTCAATAGATAGCACAGATTGAAGCAACTGGCTTCAGATAATAAGAAACCTCCATAGTAAAAAGGGGCACTGCCTAGGGGTTAAGTCAGTTGTGCCCAAATTGTACCTCTTCAGTCATGATGTCTCCTACTTTGGTTGTCTTGGAAGATCTGCCCTGAACGATGATCTTTCTGAGATAATCTGTACACAGAGCGAAACAACCTTTACATTACTATCTACTAATAAACCAATCCTCAAAACACACATTGTCTCACTTTCGTGCACAACATCATCACAACAACGTGAACACACAGACCAAGTGTAGGAGAGGAGGGGACCCATTCGCTCTCATACACCGTCCCATTTTACGATGCAAGTGTCATACAAAAAGGTGGCAGTAAGAAATGAGATACGTCTAGGTTCTCCTATATGCTCAAAGATGCTTCCATGTGATACCGTGTAGATGGTTCCAGGATTGTATAGGCCCGTAACAATCCTTACGACTTCCAACTTCAACAATGCACATTTTAATGTATTGAAATCCTCTCAAAAATGGAGACAAGAACGATCAAAACTTACCATTCTCGTGAAGTGGAGTATAGGGATCAGCACATACAATGCTCCTTTCCGCTGCTTAGGATTTAGGGTTTGAACTCACCTCTTTCAGTGATAATGCCAGCAAGTTTCCTCTCTGTTCCCGACTTCACCACCAACAAAGCCCCCACATTGTTTGCAGTCATCTGAAAACGAACAGTCAGAGGACCAAGACGCAAATCAGTTCTGGTTAGGCAAAGGAAAAAGCTCCATGATACATATATCCTGGTGAGAAGATAATTGAGAAGCAACATGACATTCTTTACATAACATTCGTTGATCGACCACCGTCTGCACTATACTGTGATTACATCACAATTCCATATAAAAGAAGGCTGAGTACCAACGTTTTCATTCTTGAACTCATGATGTGAGGATCTATCTTAAAGAAAGAAGATGTCAGAGAATTGGAGCATCTTCGATACCCATTAGACCCACAGGGTGTGTGTCTCCTTTCAAAAACGTTATGAAATCTCGTAGAGATAAGTATAAAAGTGCTTACCGATTTCACGGCATCGTACACTGTATCATCCACACTGCACCACAACCAGGAGCCATCGGCCTTCTGGCCTTTCTTCTTGATGATATCAGCAATGGTGGTGCTCTCAAACCCGTGCTCCTCTAAGCTCTCTTTCTTGCTTGGTTGTCCCGACTCCTGCCGCGTCTGCATGCCAAAGGAATAGGGAGCCGATACCCGGACGTGCTGCAGCACACTCCCAGAGAGTGCTCGTCCTTGAGTCTGCACGAGTCTCACAAGCCCTTGCATGTTGCTTGAACGCAAATGACCTCTGCCATAACCCCCAAGCACCCGATCGTCAGAACCTCGAGAGAGAAGACATTATTAACCTCTTTCGAGGACATTTCAAATCTCTTCAGTCAAAGTCCCACTTGAAAATTCCATGACAGTGGGACTGACACATAAACTGCACACCCCTTCTAAAACCTACACAAAAACTGGTTCCCTAAATCACATTCACTTGAAAAACACCACGATCGACAGGGAGAGTGACACAAGAACTACATGGCCTGTTTGAAATCGTACACCAAAACCAAAATCAGGTACATAAAATCTACTCCCAATCGCAAGCACCACAAAATACCTCTCACCAGCGTGTCTTGAAGACAAGGAGAGCGACAAGAGAACTACATACCCTGATTTAAAACCAGACCCAGATCAAATGCAGCTCGTAAATCACCTCCCCACTCACAATAACCACACCACACCAGCAAATCTTGATGACAATGAGAGCAGCTATGAGAACCGCATAGCCCCATCCAAAATCAGAGCCCTAAAACCAACCCTCACTTGCGCACACCACACCCACCAGCAAGTCTCGATGACAATGAGAGCAAATCGAGAACCCAAACTACACACCCTGTCCTAAAACCAAAACCCAAAATCAAAATGCAAACAATGACTCTCGATGACAATGAGAGTGGCGCAGGAATCACATAAACCCACACCAAAACCAGAGCCCTAAATCACCACTTGCAAGCACTATACTCACCCGCGAGTGTTGATGAGAATGTAACTTAAGCTCCACAAAATGGTAGAAGACGATCGAGGAAGAGCTAACTTAGAAAACACACACTTGTTTGTCTAATAAGAATCATTCAGACAGAGATGAGCTCCGTAAGTGGAACGCTCTTTAAGTGCCACCACGGCGCGGCTGCATCGGCTTCTTGTGAGAGACTTAATTAGGAGGGACGAATGACGATCTGCTCTGTTCAGCTGCTGCAACAGAATGGCAATCGCAGTCATCAGTGAGTCATCAGACATACCCTACAAACGATGATGATGGATGCTGGCCGGGATGCCTGCCTGAGTGCCCCGCGATGATGCTGGAACTTAGAGAAAAGCAGCGGGTTGTGCTCAAGTGGCAGCTCCTCAGCGTTCCGGGGCTTGTGCCCTATGTTGGATACTATGGCGGCTGCTACCCCTCTTCTTCCCGGGTATCAATCTAGCGAGGGTTCGGTTGCTTGTGCTTCTCAGAGCAGCTCCAATGCAACTGTTAAGATGAAGGCACAGGTTCTAAGTATATCAAACAACACCAATGAGCAAGCAAATACCTATCCCTGGTACGGGGAAGATGATAGTATATATTATCCCAATTAGGTGTTCAACACCTAATCTTGGGTGTGGATAAGGTGGAGAGCTTTAGGTAACTAACAGATCGCTCTATTTAATGACAGTTCACCGGGAGTACTGTCACCTGGAAGTAGCACTTACTATTCTAATTCTGAGTTAGCCATTACTTCAACACTCCTCTTCAATCAATAGTTACCTCATTAAAAATTGATCTGTGATAAAAACCTAAGTTAGGAAAAGTCCCACAGACAGAAAAGAGTGTAACTTCTATTGAGGAACTATCTCATGCAACAAATGCATGCCGGCTTCTTGTACCAATCTCTTATGAGTATAGGCTGGAAGAGCTTTGGTCAGCATGTCTGCAATGTTGTGCGCTGATTCTATCTTCTTGACTTTTACTTGTCCCGATTGAATGAGATCTTGGGTGAATCCAAATATCTGTGGAGAAATGTGTTTGGTGCGGTTAGTTTTGATGAAGCCGGATGCCACTTGAGCTATACATGCAGCGTTGTCCTCAAAGATGATAGTTGGTTTGAAGTCTTGAGTAATTTCGCATTGCTCCATGATGATCTTGTTTATGTTCCTCAACCATACTACTTCCCAAGTTGCCTCATGGAAGGCAATAAGTTCAGAGTGGTTCAAGGAAGTAGTAGTAACCGTCTACTTCACTGACTTCCATGAAATAGGGGAGCTTTTTTTCAAAAATATATATCCAGTTTGTGACTTCCCAGTACTCTCGTCGTATTTGAATCCTGCATCAGCATAATGTGTGATATCTGAGGTCCCTTCCTTAGTATAATAGAGTCTCAAATCTTCTGTCCCTTGGAGGTATCGGAACAAGTGTTTGACACCGTTCCAATGACAAGCTGCCAATTTTTGGCTATGACGAGCTAACACACTTGTAGCAAAAGAAATGTCAGGCCTGGTATATGTGGACAAGTAAAGGAGAGCTCCTACTGCTGCGAGGTACCGAGTTTTGTCAAGAAACTCCTCCCTCCTCTTCCTTGCAAGGACGGTAGGGGTCATCCAGAGTTCGACTTTGTCCCATCATGGGAGCAGAAAGAAGGCTATCTTGGTCCATCTGAAATTTCTTGAAAAGCCTTTGGATATAGGCGGTTTCATGGAGAAAAATATTTCCATCTGGTAAGTGAGTCACCTCAAGGCCAAGGCAGAAAGAATTCTGTTCTAACAACTTCATTTCAAACTGAGTGGTTAGGAGACTCATAGCATGATTAAAGGTGGATGGGGTGCCTACTAGATTGAAGTCATCTACATAGACAGCAATTACTACAAAACCTGTGTTATTTTTAAGTGTAAAGATACAAGGTAGGGATGGATCATTTTTGAACTTGTGGTGGAGTAGGAAGTCCCGAAGGTGTTTGTACCACATTCTACTTGCTTGTTTAAGGCCATAAAGAACTTTTTGAATTTTTAGACCAGAATAGGATCCCGGATTGTCATCCGATGGGGTCTTGTCAAGAAAATCAAGTGGTGGTTTGATATAGATGGTGGCATCTAGGGGCCCATAGAGGTAGGCTGTAACAATATCTAGCAAATGCGTTTCTAATCCAAGTTGAACAGCCATCGCAAGCAAATGTCTAAATGTCGCGGAATCCATAACAGGAGAATATGTAAAGTGGTAATCAAGACCAGGGCGTTGGATAAAACCTTGGGCAACTAATTGGACTTTGTATCTAATAACATGTCCCTGAGCATTCCTCTTCTTAGTGAAGATTAGCTTAAAACCGACGGATTTAGTAGGAAGTTTTGTATCTAGGGGCCCAAAGACTTTGTATTTTTTGAGGGATGAATATTCAGCTTGTAAGGCATCAGACCATTGAGGCCAATCAAATCTAGATTTTGCTTCAGCTAGGGTGATTAGATCAGCGTCTGAGGTGAGAATCCAAGTGATAAATGTAATCACAGAGGTTGTTTCACTTGGGGTACAAGAAAACAATGGATTTGGGTGAGAATCGGGAGAAAGATCACTATGAAGACTAAGAGGATCAAGTTTTGACTGTTTGGATGAAGATACTAACTGAGTTGGTTTCCTCTTCTCGGGAAGAACACTAATTGATGGTTGGCCAGCTCCAGGATGTGGATTACGAGTAATCCTTGAAGTATTAGTGAAACCATCCGGGAGCTTTTTAGCTAGGGATTTCAAGTTAAAAAGTTTTTGTACTTCAGAGTCTACTAGGGCAGTTCTAGGGTCTGGATTAAGAGTGAACGTTTCGGGTGACGGAATTCTAAAGCAGAATTGGATTTGGAGTTAGAAATTAGAGGAAAATGGGTTTCTTCAAAATGGCAATTTTGGAACCGAGCTCTATGCAGAGTTCCAGTGAAAGGGGAGATATAACGAATGATACTAGGGGAATCAAATCCTACATATATTCCTTCCTACCGGTGGCTACCAATTGTTTTCCTTTGTGGTTCAACTACGGGAATCCATACTCTACATCCGAAAGTTCTAAAATGAGAAACGTTAGGAACCTGTCCTAAAAATAGCTCTAAACGGGAATGATCATTAAAGAGAGTAGGACGGAATCTAAGTAGAGTAGCAGCATGAAGAACGACATGTCTCCAGAACGTAGGGGGTAGATTTGTATGTAGCAAAAGCGGCCATGTAATTAGCTGAATTTTCTCAATGAATGCTTCAGCTAAGCCGTGACCGAAACTCCTAGGCATTATCCATCCTCAAAATTTTCACAGGGTAGTCTGGATAATGAACCCGGTATTTAATTAGCATAGCTAACAGTTTGGAAAAAACCATATTTCTGGTGCTAAGCAATGATACCTCAGAATGAATCCCGGATGCATCAATGAGGACTAAAATGTATCTGAAAGGTCCAAAAATAGGGATAATAGGTCCGCAAACATCACCTCGTAAACGCTGTAGCTTTGGTGGAAGCTTCGTTGGTAGTGTCCACCTCGAGGGGCGCTTGATTAGCTTTCCTTGGGAACAAGCAGCGCACTCCTCCACCTTGTTAGCGTCGTTGGGGCAGATGTTATGGCCTGCTAGCAATGGCAACATACGCCTAAACATTGTAGTCCTAGGATGCCCCAACCTGCTGTGCCATAATCCAGTCTTGGCTGGAAACATGACAGAGAAAGCAGAGCCCGAGGGTTGCTTAATTCCAGTAGCTGGATGCATCAAAGTCGGTCCGGTAGTACTGCTGATGTGAATTGCATATAGGCCGTTGGCTCCTACACGTACAGTGGCAAGGAATCTCTGCCCTTGCTTGAGCTCCAGAACCTCTTTACCATTCCTTACCGCGGTGAGAATGTGGACTCCGTTTGCCCGTAGGTCCCAGTAGTTGATCAGGCTTTGGGGGCTAACGGAACATACATTGCTTTTGCAATTTTGAGGGAGGTCCTTCCAGGCAAAATCAAAATTGCCTAGCCCTCACGGAACATCATGTCCCATTTTCTTGCAATAGAGGTAATGCCACAAACTTGCCAGGAATCGACTAGGCCAAAGAAGTCAAAACACTCTGATCCCGCAAGATCGTATACGTGGAGGCACTATCCAATAGAGCTACATCAAGTTGATCTACAGATTGTATTGTGTTCACCATATAATTTTCTAAGTTTGTCTCATCAATCAAGGGGGCATCAAGGGTATGGGCCTCTCTCTACCCAGCCTTGAGCTGTTGCAGCTCCTTGTAAATCTTTGAAAGTTAATCGGAAGCTCTACAATCCTTAGCAATGTGCCCAATCCTATTGCACTTGTGACATGTCTGGATATCATGAGACTTGACATCAGATTTTGAATCAGTTGAGTTAGGTTTGTCAGAGATTTTGGACTTATTTCTAGGTTTTGAGGAAGACTGTTGCTTCTGATGTTGCTTCCACCGCTGCTGTGTCTTCATATTCCGTGGCCTATGTGTTGGTATCTTCATCGCGTGTACTTCCTTAGCAGGCTTGGATTCAACATTCTTCAAGAGAAGTTGCTGTTGCTTTTCTGCAAGCAAAAGATAAGACATCAACTGAGAGTGAATGTTAAACTTCATATTGCGCAGCTGGGCAGTGATTCGGTGCAGCTCTGTGTTGAACGCCAAAAATTCAGAAAAATCCAAGACACCTAAATGAATCCAATCGTTGCGGGCTTGAGGAAAAAAAATTGTCTTTTCATGGTGAAATCTGGCCTCGAGCTGCTTCCACAATTTGGCTAGATGATCAACTTGAATGTACCGTTGTCGAAGGGAGAAGTCAAAGTGCCGCCTTAGAATAAGAAGTGCCTTCCACTTTAAAGATGTTGGTTCCAAATCAAGCAAATTGCCCATTGTTCTTGTCAAGGTCCATCCAATCCCTCCGCCCACAGATAAGATTTGGCGTCGATGCTCCACTCCAAGTAATTGCTCCCGTTAGCTTCCAAGGCCTCAAAAAGCAACGGTTGAACACGTGCTTTTTCTTCCCTGGAACGTTTTGCTACAGGCATCGCCATTGATAGAGAAAACTAGGGCGGAAAGCTATAAATGCAAAGGAGAATGAAAACTAAAATAAACAATTGAGAGATCAGAGAGAGTCTCGTGCTGATAACGTGTTAAGATGAAGGCACAGGCTCTAAGTATATCAAACAACACCAATGAGCAAGCAAATACCTATCCCTGGTACGGGGAAGATGATAGTATATATTATCCCAATTAGGTGTCCAACACCTAATCTTGGGTGTGGATAAGGTGGAGAGCTTCAAGTAACTAGTAGATCGCTCTATTTAATGATAGTTCATCAAGAGTACTATCACCTTGAAGTAGCACTTACTATTCTAATTCTGAGTTAGCCACTATTTCAACAGCAACACTGGAGCAGAAGGGCGCCAAAGAGGCTTGTAATGTCCTTCTGGAAATAATTGGTCCCCAATGCGACCACTCTAGTCATCTGCATTTTGGAGGGCATTTTGTGGAATGGTAGTTACTGCCACTTTTGAAGTGATTGTATGAAAGTGTACAAATGCAATAGTAGGGTAGTTAGAAAATAAACTTTGCACACGTGGCACACTGTAATTGGTTGGAAATGATTTTCTTCTCCTTCTATTGCATGAAACGTTTTATATGAAACACAAGAAGTATTTCAATGATCATAATTACACTAAATGACTATTGTGTGCATTGCGATCACCATAAACCAATTGAATATAAATAGGAGCAAATGCATTTTTTGCAATGCCCTCACCATCACTCTCCACCAACCAAGGTAGGACTCAAGGTAGGACATGCAATTCCATCTTCAATATCATCCAGCACAATGACATTGTCCACTAACTCCACTTGCTATTATGCCTCACTCAAAACAATTTCTACAAGATCTCCAAATTCATAGCAATAATCAATATTCTTTTCTTTGTAGAATAATATATTCAAGTATTGAATAAGTATAGTTATACTAATAAAATCTTGTACTCCCTCCTTATCCCAAAATGATCTTTTGGTTCCCTTTAATTTTATTGCAAACAAGTTTAATACTGCACTTTTGTAAGTTGGATTTTTCTTGTTTAAAGGCCAAAATCCAAGGTTACTAGTATAGAGGTTCTTTTTGAGAAAAGGGTCAATTTGTTTGTCGTTTAAGTGACTAGGGTCAGTTTTCAAATAGGAAAGGGTTTAAAGTGTATTTATTTGTCAATTGCTCCCATACAACTATAGCCCAATTCAAACATCCTCACAACCATATTAAGCCAAACATTAACTCATCTCGCATTCTAATTCCAAGCTCAGATTAAACACTTCAAACTAAATACCAAAACTTCTATCATTCTATTGGTCCATGAGTAATTGTTTGTGAATAGATTGTAGCATGTTGCCACCTAAGCCACAAGTTTGTTTGCCTAAAAAGCATCTAGCATAAAACTCTAACAATGTAAATTAATGAATTAACAAATTAACATCTACTTCCTACTTAGCTGCTTAGTTCGTGCCAACAAGCTATCTCTTACATTCAACTTGCCTAGTATTGAAACAATATTGGCTAATTTATACCATATGCATACAAGATATAAAGAATGGCCATTTCAAAATCACAAAACAAATGTTCACAACAACAACAATTCAAAAAGACATGACTTATCTTCTACACCGTCTCCACTTGTTGATTTGTCTGACTCTTCCGTCTATCTGGCAATTTGACTTCAAGACCTTCCTAATGATCACAACATCTTTAATTGAATTTAATTTCTCTTTTAATCAATCTATACAACTATATTGACTTATCTTTGCCGTGCACAGCAATTTGACAAGCCCACTTGTCTGACTCAGCCATCAACCAAGATGCTTCATTCTTAAGCCCTTCCTAGACTTCGCCATTCACAAAATTGACATATTGATTTGCCAAGTCAATATGCCAATTTACCTGCAAGCAGTCGACTTAAAAAGATGCTCTCCTAGACCTCTCACAGACTAGTGGCCTGTGACATAAACAAGTAATTGACGATTTAAATATAGTCAACAAGAAATCTAGATTTCCAACTCATCAACATACACAATTCCACACCATCACACAAGCAACTAGCTTCACACAATTTTACAATTACAATTTTGAAAATAGACTTTTTAGATTGAAGGAGTACACTATTACAAAATCGTCAATGAGCCATATATGTAAATTTTGACTTTGATATGAACACCCAACTAAAGTCCATTTGCTTAGCTATATAGCTACCAAAATCTAGAAGACAATTCACCAAGTCCAATTCAAAAAGACACTAAGGCTATTTGGTTTCTCTACATATCTTGTCCATTTGCTCCTTTTAGAATCTAATTTAAGTTCTTTTTACATTAAAGTAAATTGTTTAGTCAATTGCCCTTTCAAAACTAAATTGAAATGACATAGCTAGTACAAAAAGACACAAAATGTCAAAAGACAATTTGCTTGAAAATTTAATTGTCTAGAATTTTGAAAAGGCCTACAGAACTCAAAGTTTTAGGACAATAAGAGTGCTTTGAACTCTGGTTATAGCTCTAAATGGATTGAAATAAGTAATGTTATTTTCATCAAAAAAATCCCAAACATATAGTCCAACCAAAAGATTGTTTTAAGATAGAGGAAGTATTTATTTTACTGAATTCCTATACCTTTTCAATAGCTTCTCGAACTTCCATTACAACAAGTTCAAAGTTGTAATTGCACACATATTGATCGTCAGTAATATATCGATAAAGAAGATGATCTTCATGAGAATTCTGCAAATAAATTCAAAATCCATTTAAAATAGGATATTCATTCTTTCATATTGATTAACAACTAATCAAATCAAATCAAATATATTTTAGTTAAGTTCAATAGTTGAATGTCTTTGAATAATATAAAACAATAGATCAGTAATAAGTGCATGTCACAATGTATATTATTTTTTTAAATTGAAAAATATATAACTAATTAAATGATTAGAAATTACCATCAATGAATCTTTTATAAGTTAAAATCGGATGTAACTTCCAATTATTTGATATCTTCTTTGATAACATGGATATCAACTTTGAAATGTACATTGTTTTCGGTGTCTATTTTTTTTTCAATATTCATCTTTTTACAAATACTATTGGAGATGTACAATGACACCACCCCAAAAAACATGTTCTTTAGGTATTGTAATAAATTAAAGAAAAAATTAAGTACTTTGATTCAACAACTCTTATAAATTGTTGTCCATTCAATACATCAAATATGAAGATGGTAACAATATGATTTAATTTAATCATGACTATTGTATAAAAACAATTATCATTCATATTTTATAAAAAAAGATCTTGTCATTTCTACTTTTAAAATGCATTTTAAAATGTTAAGTTTAAATAACATTTAAATAACCTATATTTAAATTTGATGTTCAATTTTTTTAAACCTTGTTGTGGAGGTGTGGAGGTTTTTCTTCAACTTTTTTCCTTCTTGTTAGAATTGTCAACCTCTTTGCTATTAACTTTTCCGCTGTGGTTGCAATGTAGCACTAATAAGCAAATTCAACTATGGTCTCTTAAACCTTCACAATTGATGATGTAGTTATTTAGGTATAATGTAAACCTTTTTGAAATCTACAATTATAATCAAAATTAATGAACTACTCTTAAGAAAATGAAATTGCATCAAACAAAAATGGAACTTTGAGAGGTATGATCATTTTGCAAATAAACTTCATTGCCACACAGTAAGTCATAGGGCAAGCGCACGCAGATACTAACAACTTCTTCAAGTCAAATTAAACCACATGGCTTTTCTTTTCTTTTTGAATCGCACCGCTATTGATTTTTCAAGGGTGGGTATTGTTTTCTTTTTGAATCGCATGGTTGTTGATTTTTGAGAAGGGATGAATTGTATTCTTTTCAAATTGCATGGTTGTTGATTTTTCATTTTTCATTTTTTTTTTCTTCCTCAAGTCAAATTTTATAGTTATTGTTTTCTTTTTGAATCGCAAGGCTATTGATTTTTCAAAGGGGTTGTTGTTTTCTTTTCAAATTGCATGGTTGTTATTTTTTCAATTCTCATTGCCCGGTAGTTGACGGTAGTCTTAGGTTTTTTAATCTCATTAGACGGCTACTGATTTTTCACTGGGGCCTCACAGGGATGTGCAACCACTTTTTGGTACATTGTCATCTGCATTTTGGAGGTCTTGGTAAATGAGAGGCCTTGCTCAGCATTTTGACACAATTTGCTGAGTCCGGAACATTATACGGAAGCTCAGATTCCTTTGATGTGCCCCAAAATTCTGAACACCATCCAAAATGCTCATGTTAGAACTACATCCGTTAATAAAAATTCAAAAATAGATATTTGGTGGTGGTTTAGGTTTTATTTGAGTCTTGTATAATGTTTCTTTTGTTGACAAAATTTTGCAAAGTTTGACAAGGAAGAGCTAATACACTGATATGCCTCTAAATTTAAAGCAATGACATACTACCAACAAGTGCATTAATTTTTCTAAGAAAAAAAGTGTTATCCTATATATCTTTACAAGCACTTGAATATTTGATTTGTGGAGGCAATCCAAGTGCATTGTAGAACTCGGAATGTAGGAGGTAAAACAATCTATGTGGGATATGTAAATTAACCCTTAAAAGGCATTGCAAAGTCTATGGGCATTTTGAAAGTCAAAACCTCAATTTTCACTTAAATCTTGATTTTAAATATTTTTTAAGTTGTTCTAATAAAATTTAGCTCCAATAGTCTACCTTTAATTCCATTTTTTTTTTCAAAATGATTAAAATTATAATTTTTGTGTAACTTTGAACATAGCATCTTAAAACCTCAAAATACTCCACTTTTGAACTTTTTCTATTGAATTTCTCTTGTTGTGAACTCAAGGAGTACATCAAATGTACTATGATGTTTTTCACACACACACACACACATACACACACACACACAGATATATATATATATATATATATATATATATATATATATATTTTTTAAATCATATTCCATACTATTTTATATTTTTTGTAATTAATATAATTTTTATATATACTTAAACAAAAAGTATACAAACTTCAATTTGATGATTTTGATTATAAAAAATTAATGTTAAATTTTAGACATATATTACTACATGAGAAAATTATCAAACTTTTGAAATATATATTTTAATGTAGAAATCTAATGAAGTTTGGCCATGCCTAGGCGTCAAATGTCCTTTAAAGGTTAAAACATGAAAAAATTCAATTACTCATAGTCAAATCAAGTTAATGTAGTATGGGATAATTTTTTTACAATTAAACTTTAGCCTCAAAGGACCAAAATGATTTTCCTATCAAAAGCCATTCAAATTGTCATTTCTATTGCAAAGAGAAATGAGCTTTAAAAATTGTTTTTTTTATTGCATGTCCAACCATAAGATCTTAAATTTGACTAGTATATGATTACGTGGGAGAAATTTCAGAAACTTTGACCATGTAGATTGCAAGATATGTGCATTTCATCTCTAAAGGCTCAAGTGTCCCCTCGGGGGACACTTGGGACTTCGGGCAAGCTTGTTCTAACTTCATATTCAATAAGATTTTTTCAAACTTTTTTTGAGCGTGTACTTTCTCATAAGCTTCGCGTGGATACACTTTTTGTCAAAATCCGACTTTTTCTCAAGAAGTTATGGACATTTGAATGAAAATTTCAGTTCGTTCTATTGCTACCCTTGCCTTTGACTCCTGAGGGGCAGCAAAGGTGGCAAGAGAGGAGAGTTAGTCCTTTAGGGATTAAAGTAAAGAAAACAAGTTTTATTACACCTTCATTGACTAGATTTTTTGGCTTTCAATCTTCTTAGTTCAAATTTTTTGCAATACTGATTTTGATTTTCTATTTATTTATGTTAAATAGTTGAGTTGAGAATCTATGAAAAATCCTTTATATGAGAATAATCTTCCTAAATATTTTTTTCATATTTTTTCAAAAGTTATTAGTTACTTCAATACACTTACCATTGGGGTTAACATTCTGACTCTTGAACAAATTTAGAAGCAATATAATTCTACCCTTGATCAAGTGACTTTTTCCAATAATAATTTTTTTAAGGTGTTATTCACTTCAGTCACTTGCGCATCTATTTAATTTAAGAGCATTGTTGTGTAAATAATGATTGTTATACACAATTGATCAAGTGACATAAACCTACATTAAATATGAAAGCAAAATCTAAACAAAAATACATAAAACCAAACTTTCAAAGACTGGATACAAGATTTGAACACATATAAGGCAAACTATCTCTCATTCTATAAAGAAGAATTCAAATGAAAAGTGCAAATGCAAGAGAAAATGAAGCTTTACCAAAAGACAAATACTAGAGCAAAATAAACTTCAACAACAAACTATGTCTCTTTCAAAACACCTAAGAGACTCGACCTTGGACTCAACCTAGCAAAGAAGCCTCAAAGCCTAAATATCCCAAATCTAGTTGACAAGAACAAAGAATTAACTTTTATATAAACAAGATTTAATTTTTACATGAAGTGTTATCCAAGGTGAAGTTTAAAAATAGCCTAAGTTTTCCAAAAAAGATTAAACTACATAATTATTGTAGTTTAACAAACTCCATTCATTTGACATGGTTTCTCATTTGATGCCATGTTACATAATTTAGTAATTTTGACTTTTTGCTCCCAAAATTTGACTTTGACTTCACTTTAATTTTCTTTTGTATATGAGTATTTCCACAAGCTTATCAAATGATGTTTCTAAATTGTTCAAAAAATTCTTGCAAATTTGGTATTATTGTAATGGTTTTAAATTGAAAAAATTGAAATAGTTTTAATATTGTTTGATGCAGAAATCTAGTTTACAAAATAATTCTTTTTCTATAATATGTATGATACTTGTAGAGAGATTTTCACATTATTTGGTCACATTGTGTATTTGATATAAAATTGGTTTCATTTTTTCATAAGATATTTAATAATGTCAAACCCTTATATATATATTGAAACATTCTTTTATTTATTTATTTATTTATTTATTTAATTTAAAGACATTTTCTTAATATTGGTTCAAAATAAGTTTTTTTATGTACAACAGCAAAACAAAGTTTACAAAGTGAAAGAGTTTCATTAGAAGAGATTTGAGGCCTCTAAAAGATTGCGGGTTATCCTGCGTTCCCGCAACGTTCCTACTTCTTAAACTACAGGAATGTAGGAAAGCTGTTGGTTGATGTAGTCAAGAGAGTGCCACGTCATTTTTGAAAAATAAATTAAAAAACTGGCCTAAAATGATATTTGGGAGAGATTTTTTTTATTTTTATTTTTAAATTTTGACAGCCTGTATTGGCTGTTCACAGATGTGGCCAGATTGGGGAATGGGCCTGAAATAGCCTTCCAATGCCCTCCAATCTCCCCTAATGGAAGTTCAACTATATGATCATAAACTTTGTCATTATTTACATCTTATTCAAAATACACTTACAAAATATGAAAACATCTATAGAACATTATTAATATAGTAGTCCAAATTTTTGCATTGTTTTATATTGTATCTAGCTATCAAGGTCAATATTAATTAAATTAAAAACTAAAAGTTGAATTTTTTTGGAAATTACTCTTGGAAGGAGTTGGAAAACGGATAAATTTGGGTGGCTGCAAAAAGACATGTTAATTTTATAGTGTTTGGAAGAGTATTGACTATACTATGACCTTTTGGAAAAAATATTTAAAAATAAAATAAATGTAGATAACGAATATAATACTAAAAATAACATATCATTAAAATTTGAGACTTAGAAAAAATATAGGTCAAAAGTTATTCACAAAATAGAGTGGCAAAGTTTTAAAAATAATAGACACTTTGGTGTTTTAATTTGTAAAAATTAGAAAAAATATTTGATAAAGAAACAAAAAACTGGCAATTTGTGAAGATTTTGCCAAAAGAAATTGCACAAATATGGAAGACATAGAATTATATATTTTTAGATGCCCCTTGGTAGAAACATGCCCACCTATTGTAGAAACAAACTTCAAAAATTTAAGTTCTAAATCATTAATTTTGGATACTCCCTAATACTAAAACTCTAAATCTCAAAGTGTGATAAATTTGCAAAAGAATTGACTTTTAAACAGAAAATGTTTTTAATTTAAAAAATAGGAAATATGATTATAATAGAAACATCCATCTCCAATAAAATTTCAAATTCATTGAGTTCAAATCTCGGATTCAAATTTCAAAAGTTATAGCACATGACAAGTCTACCACACTACTTGTGAAGGAAAAAAGGATTGTTTTTTCTTGCAATCATCCATTGAATTCTGCAAATGCCTAAATATCTAGAAAATAGGTCAAATGGTGAAATGGTTAATAGCAAAAATGCAATAATTTAATTTTTATTAAAGTACCACATGCACCATCTAGTATCAAGATATTTTTGTTTACTCATGTGAAGGGCAAAATTCATTGATATGTAGTGAGAAAGGTGAAGAGGTTTGTATAGTGAAGTGCATTGTTCTTCATCAATCCTTGAAATTTATGGGATATTTGAGGTAAAGTGGGAGCTGAAAAAACAAAAGCAATTGTGTTCACACATTTGAACTTCAAACCTCATTTAACCTTGAAAGGACCAAGGCCTTTTTTCTGCAAAAAAACACTCAAAATAGCCATTTCTATAGCAAAGAGTAAAAAAATTGAAAATCGTTTTTTTTTTCACATTAAATTGTAGGATCTTACAACTAACTAGTATGAAAATGTATGAAAAAAATTTTAGGATTTTGATTGCTAGGATTGCAAGATGTTTGCGTTTAAAGTGATAAAAACAAGTTTTTTAGCACTTTGTGGGACTAGTTTTTTTGTCTTTGAACATTTTCAACTTAAATTTTTTGCACTATAGAATTTTGAGCTTTAAATCTTTATAGTGGAGAATTGAGTTGAAAGTCAAGGGAAAAAAAACTCAAAATTTTTTAATTTTAATCTTGAAAAAAATTGTTAAGTAAAAGTAGGTTTTAGATAGAAGGAAAAATCTAAATTTTAAAATCTTTTAGATGGAATTAAAATACACTAATCCCAATACTGAGTTTGTTCTAGAAAGCAAATTAAACTATGTGGAATATTTTTTTGAAAAATTGCAAAATTGCATTCAGAAATGAATCCTACAAGTTATTTGGTTAAGAAGATGCTCTAATTGCCCAAAAAACAAGATTGTCTATAACATTTTCATAACAAATCCAAATGAAAAAAATCAAAGCTTTTAAGATAGATAAGAATATTATCTATGAGAAAAAGAAAATTTGTTTTAAATTTTTGCAAAATTTTTTTTGCTGCCCTCTTTTTCCTATTTTTAGCTTATTTAGGCATAACTTTTATTTTTTGGCACCAATTGGAAAAAACTTATATTCCTACAAAGCTTATCAATTTTTCTATCTTTTGAAAAAGTTTCAAAAAATCATGACAAAAATTTAGCCCGTAGGTACCTGCCCAAAATTGCATTTGTCTTTCAAAGGAGCAACAGTCTTTTAGGGATTAAGCATTTTATATCAATTTTTTTCAAAAAGGTCAACTAAAAATTGTGGAAAATAAACTTAAACTTCACCTTCAAAATCTAGTTTGCTATTTGTAGTCTTTAATAGAAAGTATGAAGGTCTAAAGTTCAAATTGTAAAAACAATTATCGCATTATGTTGACTTGACTATGAGTAGTTGAACTCTTTCATGTTTTAATTTATACATCCTATATAGATTGTTGTACCTCCTACCTCACCACTTCTAAAAAGCACTTGGCTTCTCTTGTCAAATCAAACATTAAGTGGCGTACATGTTAAGATATATAGGATATGAGTAATCCACTCATAGGCAGTACGTCATTATTCCTAAAGTCCAAGGCCATTTTTCTGTCAAAAATGACTCAAAAGTGCCAATTTTGCTGCGTTCATCTAAGAAAAGAGAATTTTTTTTTAATCTGGCCATAGAATCTTATACTTAACTTATCTCAAATCATGTAGTAAAAATTTCATCAAGTTTGACTGTACAGATTAGAAGATAGTAGTATTCAAAGTTGGAAAACTTTGATTTTTTTATCACTAACTTGCAATTTTAGATGACTTTGACCGCCATTTGTAAAAACAAATTGCACTACAAACTTTAAATTTAATATTTTTTATGCTGAATAATTGAGTTGAGAATTTAGGATAAAAAACTCCAAAAAAATACACTTGATTTTCATTCTTTAAAAAATTGTTATATAGAAATAGGTCCAAGATTGAGAGAAAAACTTAATTGTTAGGAGCTCTAAATTGATATTTAACTAATTATGGACATTTCTATAGTCCAGAAATAAGTTGGCTGCTCGCCAATAAAGTAGAATTGAATAGGTTGTATGAATGAAAAATGAAAAATGTGTATTCTGAAAGCCAAATACCATATTATATTGAGAATGATAGAGTATAGTCCCTAATTGGCTATAAAACAAATGAACCAGCAATTGTGCAACTGCTAACAAATTCTTGCAACTAACATGGCATAGTGTCGGCCGCCGTCCAATACCCCGCACCAATTTGGAAATCCAATTGACTGAACTAGCTAAGCTGCCCAGACTACCAAAACACGCTATAAAAGCCATGTGCTGCTAGAAGTGCAACACACCCAATATCTACATCATATACTAAATACACCAGCTGCAACGAAATGCCAGGAGAGTATCAGCTAGCAGCCGATATCTAGACAAGTTCATAAACAACCTCAGAATAGTTCTAGAAAGATTCCAAGTTGATGAAGGCAATCAAGCATTCATGCTTGATAATCCCGATAATGGAAAAATAAAGCCAATGAAGCTCACCAAGAAATCGAATGTAAACCAACATGGACGTGAACAACTCGGTGAGGGTATCGGTTGTCAGCCGATACCATGGAGGAGTAGCTACCAAAATATACCCTTCCAAGTAGGCTGCCCGTATTTAATGGACTTTGCCACTTTATAGTGTAACTGTCCCGGCCTTTTGGAGACTTCCATATACTCCAAGACCAATTGATGCTCATACATGGGATACATGAAGGGAATAATTCCGTTGAAATGTTTGGAACACTAGAAGAAATCTGCATTTAATTTGTCAAAAACTGCGTTTTACTTGTCAAATTTGCGTTGTATTTGACAAAAAATGTGTTGTACTCAACAAAAAGTGTGGGGTGGATTTTGTTGAGTTCTCCCTTTAAAATGCAAAATTTTGCGTTCCACCGTTTCAACATGCAATTTGACAAGTGAAATGCAAAATTTTGTATTAGAATGCAAAATTCTGCGTTATGAAGGGAGAATTCAACAAAATTTACCCCACACTTTTTGTTGAGTACAATGCAGTTTTTGACGAGTACAACACACTTTTCTTCTAGTGGAATATCTCCACTGTCATTGAGAATGCTGAGATCTCCAAGAAATGGCAATGGAATATAGCACGCCGGATCAGATGTCCTCCTTAGCGAAATCGGGCAGACGTTGACCATGAGCACTAGGTCCGGACAACACAATTCCTTGGATGGTCCCTTCTCAAAAAGCGTCTCGAGCATCTTGTAGCACCATGGGAAATTCTGACTATCCACACAGAATTCTCTCCCATATACAAACGCTAGCTTTCCAATGACATCACTCGGAAGCAAGTGCTCAAGCAATGGACAAAGTTCTTTCATTGGCATCTTGGACCAAATTCTTATGTGGAACTTCTCAAATAATGTAGCCAACATTCCGACTATCCCTGGCCATTTGACTACGTTTTGATGAGGTTCCCACTTATCTACCATGATATTCGGGTCACAAAAACAAAGCAATCCCGTGACAATGAGAACCACACATTTCTTGAACAAGTGAGGTTGACCACTGGTGGACTCCTGCAGGACACAACAATAAGAGACAGGTAGATTATAAGAATTGGATGGCAGAGCATAGAAGCTCCCCTGATAAGATATCGGTTGGTAGCCAACATGCATGACAAATAATATGTTACGAGCTGAGACGCATGAAGTCCACAAGTGGACTCATGCACGAAAAGCACTAAGACTATGCATACAAGAGCAGAGAGAAGACTGGCAGATGTAATATCGATTGGCAGCGGATATTCAGAACTAACAATAAACAGTTAATGGCCATATTCGTTAAAATGAGACAAAATGATCATTTTGAGACTTCAACCCTAAAATTGTTTTAGGGATTTTATCCTCGAGTCAAAGATAAAATGCAAATGTAACCTTTGGGCAATCAAAGGTTTTTATATATATTAACATATGAAAGTCTCAAATCATTGAATAGTCTCAAAATGAAATAGTTATAACAATTTATTTTTGAGTCAAAGATAAAATTGAGACTACACTTTGTCTCATTTTAATGAATATGGCCTTATTAGACAGAAAGCAATGATACATCATTCACTCCATCAAGGAGAAACGAGACGGAAGATGTTAATTGAAGAAGGAATATGCCCAGGCGTCCGGCCATATATGATAGATCCAAGGTTGACGAGGCGCTATGTCCCAAGCAAAATTACGTCCATTTTTGGGACGTTCGGACGTCCAGACGTTGCGTCCGCTATCAGATAATTTTAACGGGCGGACGGCTTACTGTAGCAGACGGCGATATACAGTCACTCTGTCTGCCTTGACTGCTTCATCTGATGGTTCGTCCGCCTTGACTGACGCCCTGACCGACGCCCCATCTGACCCGACCGACAGTCCGCCCGCCCTATCCGCAGGCCGTCTGCCTTATTTGACACCCCGTCCGCCGTCCGTCCGCCGGTGTATATCTTAAAATATACTATTAGAAAGGTATTGTCAAGAGCTTTCCAATGGTATATTATGCGTCCAATTTGGCCAAAAACTCCGACGATGGGACCCTTCCAAAGATTGGGATCCGCCAAGCCGTCCGCCAATTTGTAGTCCGCCTAGCTGTCCGACTGTTTGCCCGTACGTCCGCTATTATGTGCTTTATAAATTACCATTAGAAAGGTGTTGTCAAGAGCTTTCCAATGGTATATTATGCGTCCAATTTGGCCAAAAACTCTGACGGTGGGACCCTTCCAAAGATTGGGATCTGCCAAGCCGTCCGCTAGTATGTAGTCCGCCCAACCGTTCGACTATCCGCCCGCTTGTCTGCCCGTTCGTCCACTATTATGTGCTTTATTATATACCATTGGAAAGATATTGTCAAGAGCTTTCCAATGGTATACCATGCATTCGATTTGGCCAAAAACTTCGACGGTGGGACCCTTCCAAAGATTGGGGTCTGCTAGTATGTAGTCCGCCCAGCCGTCTGACTATCTGCCTGTCTGTTGTCTGTCCATTGCTGTGTGCTTCATAATATGCCATTAGAAAGTTATTGATGAGAGATTTTCAATGGTATATTGTGCGTCTGATTTGGCCAAAAACTCCGACAGTGGGCCCCTTTCAAAGATTGGAGTCCGTCAGTCGTCCGCCAGCCATCCACCCTGTTCGCCCCGTCCGCTCAATGACTACTTGCTTGTCCACCTAGCCGTCCGCTTCTACTAAAACATTGGATTCTAAAAAGCATATATTTGCTTCCAAAGATTGCTATTCAATCTACAAGCATCCAATGCAACATTAACCCCTAAAGGACTAAGGTGATTTTCCTATCAAAAACCACTTAAAATTGTCATTTCTATTGCAAAGAGAAAAGAGCTTTAAAAGTTGTTTTTTCTTGCATATTCAACCGTAAGATCTTATATTTAACTAGTATATGAACATGAAGAAGAAATTTCAGAAACTTTCACCATGTAGATTGCAAGATATATGCATTTAAAGTGTAGAATACAAGTTTTTTTGCACCTTGCTTGACTAGATTTTTGGCTTTGAGTCTTTTTAGTTCAAATTTTTTGCACTATGGACTCTAATTTTCTATTTTTTTGTGTTAAGCAGTTGAGTCAGAAATCTCTTAAAAAATTTAGGATAAAGAGCACTTAATTTTCACTCATTAAAAAATTGTTGAGTAGAAGTGGGTTCAAGATTGATGAAATAACTAAATTGTTAATAGCTTTTTGCTGGAATTGAATCACAATAATTCCAACAGTGAGATTGTTCTAGCAAGAAAATGTAACCTTGTCTAACAACTTTTTTTGAAAAATTCTAAAATTGCATTGAAAAATGAATTCTACAAGTTATTTTTTCAAGAAGATGCTTAAATTGCCCAAAAAACTAAAATTGTCCATAACTTTCTCATTACTAGTCCAAATTGAATGAAACAAAGCTTCACATGTAGACAAAAATATAATCTTTGAGAAAAAATTTGGAAAAAACTTCGTTTGACTTTCTGTGATTTTTTTGTGCTGCCCGCCAAACTCCAATTTTGCTTATTGTACCATAACTTTTTCTCTCAGGTATCAATTAAATTAAAAAATATATATTCACAAAGCTCTCGCAAAAATACACAACCTCAAAAAATCCCCAAAAAATATTATTAAAAATTGAAACAGTAGGAACCTACCCGGACCTGAGTTGTCTTCCAAGGGGACAAATGGTCCTTTAGGGGTTAATGTATGCAAGAAAGGATCATTGAATTTATTTTTCAACAAATTAAAACCTACATAAAATAGTGAAATTAGGTTGCTTTGTTAATTAGGTTGCCTTATCTGAGATAATTTACCTCATTGATCAATGCTTGTTCCACATGGAGGTGCATGCCACTTCTCTGAACTAAATCTTGAACTGGTGTACAAATCTATGCCATACACATGGCTTTAAATTGAATGCATCATTGCACAAAAGCTGTGAATATTTCTATAGTGTAGATTGTCAAGAAATTGGTATGGAACAACCTAATTTCACTATTTTGTGTACAATCTAAATCCTATACCCTAAACTCTATACCCTAAATCCTATATCCTAAAACCAAATTTTTGAATCTTACAATAGGGACTAAAAACATTGGTGCAATGTGCGGAATATGTTTGACCTTCAATCCTCTTAAAATGTCATTATCAAAATATACTACATATAAACCTCACAAATTTATTCATTTATGTTTTCAATGTGGTCCTTGTTTTCTTTATCAATTATTGTGTGCCTATGTCCAATGTGGAACATGCAACTATAATTTCAAGTATTCCTTTAAGTTTTATTGTAAAATACATTGATAGTTTGAAACACCGAGGTATATATATATATATATATATATATTTGCATCCTAATTTACAAACTATCAACAATGTATCCCATACCAAAAACATTGGTGCTTTGATAGTCAAGAAGGTGACTGATCTCAAATATAATGACCCTTCATATACGACAATTATAGATCTCATTTATGTACTTCTATATCATAAATGATATTATTAATTCATATTGTTGTAATATGCAAATGCAAAAGTGTGAAACGTGCAATCTTGATTTGAAGAGGATTTGAACTTAGGCCTTAGGATGCATGCCAAATTCAAGGGATTAGTATTATTATATTACAACTATACAAGCAAGTTTATAATTTTCTTAGATGGTGCTATATTGGAAAAATGAATAATCACCCATGTCCACATGAGCTTGTTAATCTTTTCAAAACCAAACATGTATATTATATAATATTCATTGATTTTTCAAAACAATTGCGTTTTAGAGCTTCAAATGAAAATATGGATTTCATTGGAGTAAATCAATAGATTTTCATTGAACAAAGAAAAATGCTTACATACTTGTGATCTAAATATGATGGCATTGAATATCATTTAAATAAATAATCAATACTTGTATTTTAAAATATGTTATTATAGTAAATCTTACGAAGCTATTCAAAGTTTTGGATAGAACATTAGATTTGTAATAAGGACTCTTAGAAATATTGGGTAATTTTTGGTCCTAAACTAGTTTACAACTTTTTTGATTGTGAATCATTCTAAAAATCAAGGGTGGATATGCCGGCCATATATTACCCACCACAATAAAGGACTCACTCTACCTTAGGCAATGAATATGCATTGTGGATTTTTTCAAAATTTTACGGCATATGTTTTAAAATGTATTAATGTCATCACACCTAATTTTACACAATATCACTTTGTAGTATAGGTACCTTAAAACTAAAGATTGTACTTTAATGATTTCAAGTAGATATAATCTCAAAAAATAGTTTTACTAACTTCACAAGAAAATTTCAATACTACTATAAATATCAACTAATTTGACCAAAAGCATTAGCATAAAGAGAATTATAAATGTATGCCACAAACTTATAAATTAAGAAATGTGGTAACGATAAGAAATTGTGTATATACAAATCGTTTTATAGAAAGTTACATAATCAATCTACAATCTTGGAGATTACAATATTGATTGAATTGAAAGAAGGAAAACCATATGGTTAGACTCTTAGTAATATTTACTAATCAAGCATACTAAGACTTTAATAATACAATTGCAAGCAAGCCACTTGTTTTTTTTGAATAATGACCAATTCAATCTTTTTAGGTGAAGATAAGAACTCCAAGAGTGTTGAAGATTACAAGAATTAAAATAATGGCTAGCACCCAATCTTTGGAGTGGTCCCCTTGCTGAAGTATTTGTCCAAATTGGATGCGTGATATACCATTAGAAAGCTCTCAATGATACCTTTCTAATGGTATATTATGAAGCATACAATAGCAGATGGACGGCTAGGCGGACAGGTAAAAAGGCGGACGGCTTAGTGGACCCCAATCTTTGGAAGGGTCCTACCGTCGGAGTTTTTGGTCAAACTGGACGCATAATATATCATTGGAAAACTCTTGACAACACCTTTCAAATGGTGTATTTTGAAGCACATAATAGCGGACGGACGGGTAGACAGGCGAACGGATATTTGGACGGCTGGGCGGACTACAAATTGGCGGACGGCTGGGCGGACCCCAATCTTTGGAAGGGTCTCATTGTCGGAGTTTTTGGCCAAATTGGACGCATAATATACCATTGGAAAGCTCTTGACAATACCTTTCCAATGGTATATTATAAAATATACATTAGCGGACGAATGGCGGACGGCCTAGCGGACAGACGGCTGACGAGGCTTTGGTCAAGGCGGACAAGACAGTCGGATTGTTGGTCGGATCAGATGGGGTGGCGGTTGAGCATTGATCAAGGCAAACAGGGCATCGGTTGGGGGCGGACAACCGGGAGTAACGAGCCAGGTGGCCGCTGGTGATGCACAGAAATTATCGTTCACTCGGTGAATATAAAATTCAGATATTACGAGACGTTCGAGGGGTAGCAGACGCAGCCGCGGACGCCCGGACGTTCGGACAGTCCTGGTCCGGTTGGAGTACAATGAAGTCTCCCACAACAAAGAAGAAGAAATCACAGCATCCGGATCGCAAATCACAAACTCCATCTCGCAAATCTCTTTTAGGGTGTGGGGAGGATGCTGAAGTTGCAAACATTGACACCAATCAAATCCTTGGAGAACGCCCCGTGGGCATAAAGGCGGCAAAGGAGGTGTTGCGAGAGACAAAGCAGAAAGAGAAATTGGGGTATGCCCAAGTGAAGGCAACAACGGAATTGACCGCGGCCACCATGAAGAAGAACAAAATTTTGGAAGACCAAAACATGCTCTTCCTCATGACAACCTCAAGTTTGAAAATTGAAAGTCCTGCAGCCCAAGAATACGTGAGACTCCGACAAGAAGAGGAGCTCATGAAGTTGCACTTAAGACTTGAAACTGACTAATTAGCTATCGCAAAATTGAAAGCTCAAATTGCAGCAACTGAAAGGGCACACTTCGAGGCAGAGAGGGTGAGAATTTTTGCAGAGGATAGTGCCAAAGAAGAAACACGTCGGCAAATGCGGAATGAGCGGCCACAAATCCCACTACATGATGGATTTGTTGGCGGCCACCAAGGAGACCAAAGTTTCCATGGCAGCTTCACAAGGACAAGTGAACAGCATCGGCAAAAACGTCCTCGGGTAAGTTCAAATTGCATTTGGGTTTAGGGTTGAATTTAGCTCATTCCGTAACAGGCTGCAGGACTGGAGGGTAGGATAATTTTTGGTTTGATACTCGGGTTTGGCATTTTGGATTTAGCCACCTTGCTTGGCCTCCATGAATTCATAACAAGGCCAAATTTTAGACAGGTGTAGTTTAGGATAAGTTCAACTAAATTTGGTAGGACAATAAAGATCTTGCTTGACTCCAACAGACTTGCGGCATTGGATTTCTAGGCCCTGATGCTCCGTTTATCCAATACGAGTTCTAGGTTGTTTTTCCAACCAAGGGCCAGATTTTAGAGAGGTTTGGATTTGAGTACATGTTGTTTGGGTCTTAGGATACGAAGATGGTCCATATAACGGCAGAATGAATCTGTCCATTTTTGGTGAATCTTGAATTCAGATTTGTATAGGATTGCAGGATTAAATTGGATTCTTGATTCTAGGGTGGGTTTGATTTAGGGATCAATTGTGTGGGATTTTAGGGTTAAATTGGATTCCTGCTTCTAGGGTGGATTTGGTCAAGCCGAGTTCATGTTGGTTAAGTTGGGTTCATTTTGGTCCAGTCGGGTTCATTTCGGTCAAGCTGGGTTCATTTGTGGTTCTAAGTTGGATTTGATCAAGCCGGATTCATCCCTAATTTAAGGGTGGATTTGGTCAAGTCAGGTTTGGGTTGAGTTGCTAAATTTGAATTGAGTTCTTGAATGAAATCAGTTGCTAAATTAGTGTTCAATTCTTGAATTGTTTGAGTTGCTAAATTTGCTTGCTGTAGGCAAAAAGCAACGGTGAGGGTACTTGAAAGTCTATAAATTAGTTTTGTGAGTCCAGTTCATCCTCCTTGCTTATTCAAAGTTTGAATTGCGCTTTTCTTTTCATGATTTCTATATTACAAGATTTTTCTACAAAGACAATCAGAGATAATGTAACAGTATTTTTTACTTTGCTCCTGTAGAAAATTTTCTAGCTTTTCCTTTGTTGCTATTTAATTGTTGCTTAATTTGATATGGAACTTACGTACGTTGCTCCATGTTGTCAATTTGTTTGTTGGTGGTGGTGTGCACATGGATGTGCATCAATTTTGGAAAGGGTCTGTCCAATTTGGTCTGATCATTTTGTCCTTTGATATTGGAATGCTTGTTGGGATGTTTTTGTGCAAAGCAAAATGTCAGGAGGGACTTTCAAATTTGGTAGAGGATTTGGGCCTAATCTTCAATCAAATGAGCAACCTCAAAGTGAATTCACTCCAATACCATTTGGATTCATGTCACCAAGTAGGAGTGAAATTTTAAAAGTGAGCATTTTGAATTGCTGAAACGATGCAGAGATTTTATTCATGTAGAGCATTCAAATATAGTTCATCTCAAAAGCAATAGACTTTTTCTAATCTTATAATACTGAATATTGTCTAATCACTATTGTTATGTTAAGTGGTAAAAGATAAACAAAATTCCAAAGAAAATTAAAGGATTAAGTGTTAAAAATAAATAAAAAATCAGAATAATAATCTCTAAGTGAGTTTTAAGTAAAATAAGAGAGAATTTAATAAACATTGAGAGAAATCTTCAAGTAAAAGTCTATTACTTCCCTTTTTCAACTAGTTGTCAAATACATTTGCGAAGAGAAAAGAAAGGACAAATTGTCACAAACTCAAGTCTAAGAGTGAAATTTTGTAAGCATGAAAGAATATGATAACTTAAAGAGTGGCCTTTGTATTAGCTATAAATTAGAAATTAGAAGTTTAATTGCTCATACACCAAAAGAAAAGTGTCACTTTTGAGTTTGTTAATTCATAACCACTCTTTAAGGAAAAGATAACGAGAAAACATGATAAAATTGAGTGTATTTCTATTTTCAATGAGAATAAAAGAAAAACAATGCCAAGAGTGTAAAGAAAAAGAAATTCAAAGGTATTCTATATAAATACTGAGACTAATTAAGTGAATGAGAGAATGAATAAATAAACTTATTGAGAGAAAATGAGAGTTAAAGCAAGGTGACTTGTGAGAAACACAGCTCCCTAGTAGAAAATAGAATAATTTAAATCTCTTCTCTCTACGTTTATATTTTTGAGAAAACATGATAAATAATAATTTCTCTAAGTCTATGTATTAGTCTATGTATTATATAGTGAATTAAAACTCTAGATTATGTCGATATTTATAGTTCCGTAATTCTCCATGTCTTAAACAGTTTCCCAAGAAAGGTGTCTACTGTTGAGTTGATTATTGAGGCGTGAAGTAAAATAAAGCCCAGTAATCAGGTAAAATTGCAGATACAGACATTAGCTTGAAATTGATATATGTGTATTTGTTGAGAATATTGAGGGAAAAGTGAGGAATTGAGTGATTTTCTTGTGAAAAGTGAGAATTGACTAAATGTGAGGAAAAAGAATAAAAAAACATATTGAGAGAAAATGCGTGGAAAGAGAAAATGAGCATGATGGTAAGTTGGAGTGTTTGCCAGTCTATTCAATGATAAGGAATTGAAGCACTAAAAGAAGAAAAACAAGAAAGACAACAAATTTAGGAAGACAACAAAAATTCAAATAAACTAAAACTATGTCTACCTAAGTTTAAGTCTAAAAGTCAAAATCATATGGTCTAAATTTTTGAGTCAATTTTCCATTTAGGTTATGTAAATGAAAAGAACTATTAGGCAGACCCCATTTCTAAAATTAATCCAGAAGAATTATGTCTATTAGGTTGACAAGTCAAAAGAACAATTATATCCTTTTCCCATATCAAAATTCTGTAATATACAGTCTAAATCCTTGGGCTATATGTCGAGGCTAACAATCACAATTTCACAGATCAGTGAGTAAGATTGCCGCTATGGGAAAGAAGAAGCAATTAAAAGTTCTGCCAGTGCCATTGCCTGAATTTCCATCTGCATTAATTAAAAGATTTGATGAAGCCCAAATAAAATTGTTAAAGAAAACAGGAATCTGGGCATACCTCCAATTCATATGGCCTTCCTCAGATATGCAGTTGGTTACAGACTTTGTTGTTACTAGTGACTATGGCAAAATGAAAGAAGTCATATTCCAAGACAGAACAATGAAGCTCACACCAAAAGGAATAGCCGAGATTCTAAAGATACGACAAATGTCTTCTATTCACTTAACTCACCCATGAAGAAAAGACGGAGGTATTTAAAAGAAATATTAATAAAGCCAAAGTACCTGAAGGATGGGACCTTTGTCAGGTACTAGATCAGACTTTGTCAACATTCATGGTATTTATCAATCAACACTTCTTCTGGGCTCCACAATTTATGATTGGGACGGATGTAGTAGTACATATTGGATTAAAAGCTTGGAAGGGGGAAAGAATTGGTTGGGCTTATTTAGCCTATAATTATATGCTGCGAGAGATATCTTCCAAGAAGAATCACAATACTATGTTCTTGATATCAGCTCATCTTCTTTCAGCCTTTTGTCAATATAGTTTTAACTATATGGCACCATTGGTGGAGAATGAGCCATTATTGGAGATTCAAACAACCGGTAATACTTCTGCACCAATCTCAGAAACTAGAAAAGAAAAAGGACCATCTATGACATGTTCAATACCAAATGAATCTGATCTTGGAACTAATGAAGGAGAATCCAGTTCACATGTTGAGTTACTCCAGGTTCTTAAAGATTATCAGGAGAACCAAAGACTTCTAAATTTGGAGATAGACTCTTATAAAACTAAAGAGATTGCTTGGCAAGACCAAGTATGGAAACAAGAGGTTTCAAGAATCAAATTACAAGATATGTTTCGAGAAACCGACTTTCTCTTGAAAACAAAAACACAAGAATATCAAGATTTAAAATCAGAGAATGAAAAGCTTCAAGTACAAAAGAATAAAATAGACCAACTTTGTCAGCTCTTGGAATCTCAAGCAGACGAGATGCAAGAAGAGATTACAAGCCTTAAGTGTCAATTGGAAGAAGTTAAGAATCAATCTAGAATCCAAAAGCTAGAGACACTCAGTACTACACTAAGAGTAAAAGAACTAGAGCAAACTATATGATTATTGGTAAGTATCAATGATGAGCTGCACAAAGAGTTGGACACTACTATGGATTTGGTTGGTGGAATCCAACAGTGCATATGGCAACACCAGCGAGATTCAGCTCCTACCTTTTCTCTGTTTTGAGCTTATGAGTTGCAGTGTATTATATCTCTGAGTATATACACTTTTGAAAAAGGTCAAAAGATATCAGAAGACCAATTTGAGGAGGCATGGGAGACTGCAGCCAAGTTTGACAACATGCAGAATCTTCTTTGTGAGATGATCGTACGAGGTGATCTCATTTTGACCCATTGGTCAGCCCTTTTCTACCCTATTGCTGATTTGGGAGCAAGAGCCTTATTATATTATGTAAATCTAGAGAAAGAATTGAGTCAGCGTCGGCGTGAGGATTTGTTGAACATACCCAAGAGAAAAGTCCGAATTGCACACAAACACACTCAAATCAATCCAGATTTCTTGGCTGATAGAGAAACCAAGAATAAGTGGAAATTAGAGATGGCACAATTACAAGAACATATGAGGAACCAAGGTGATATCATTTCTTTGTTGATTGCACTGACTAACCGTGAAGCTGTTGCGCAAAGAGGTGAGTTGACTGCTACAGTAGTCACTATATATATAATATTCAAAACGGGTATATCAAATTATCCAAGACTTTGGATGCTCTTGAAAGAGGAAGTTTGCTTATAAATTATGTCCAAGAAGTATCTATGTTTGGACTACCGCCTACTACTTATGAGCCTACGACTTGGATTATATTAAAGACTCCAGTTCAAGGATCGCCTCTTATTTACCACTTTCTGGGACAATACTATCATATGTTTGATAATACATCTATTGAAAGACCAATTCCTTCTTGGAAAGCCTTAGAATGGCTTGTTGAAGCCTATGGGTTATTAGTTACTGAACACAAGCCATATGACCAAGTATACATGAAGATATCTTCAAGATGGCAAGAGAATCCGCCAGCAGCAATGGTAACTCGTAACCACTTTTGTCCGTATAAAAGGCGTTACAAATGGAGCCCTCATGCTACAATTGATTATGTAGAATACAATTGGCCACATATTCCAGGATCATTTGAGACTTCGGCATCTTGTGTTGAAGCCTATAAAGCATTTCACATGGAGCATATCACACACACTGATCCAGTATGTTTTTGGGCAGCTGTGTTTTGTGACTGTCTCAGGATGGTATGTGAAGATCATCATGTTATTATAAATGTCAATAAGTTCAACAACTTACGACATGAGTTCCATATCATGGTGAAGATGTAGTACAAAAGCACCCGTTGGCAACGATTGGTGGAGATTATGTGTCTCAGTCATTTTCTATGGGGTCCGCACCTTTGCTTCATAAATGAGTTCGGGATATCTCGTCACAACTATATGACGAAGTGGCTACTATGCCAAGGCACCAACAACCCAGGATTGCTAGAACGTGACGATGAGGTCAGCAAGATAGTGGCCAAGGCACACAAAAAGAGAATTTGCCAGCAAGACAACAACAGGAACAAGAGACCCAGGTTCTATTGACAGGGACGTCAATAGGCTAAGTAGGGGGCTATGTAGACTTGAAACTTTTTAGGAAAATAGTGCTTTTTAGAAGATTAGGCACTTAGGGGCCCCTTAGTGGAGCAAAAGTTAGAAATAAAGTGCTTTTAAAGTAAAAAGTTGCCTATAAGTGAAAATAGGGATATTTTATTAGGATGGACGGAAAAAAAATAAAAACAAAAATGAAACTCAAAATGGATGAATGGGGTGCGACCATTTGCACCCATTCAAATCTTTGAAAATCAAAAATTATAAATAGAAATTTCAAAATGTGAAACATTGGCATTTGTAAGACCCAAAATTCTTAAAATATTATTATTATTTTTGCATTGTGTTCTTTTGGTGATTATCTATTTGTGATTATTATTGTTTGAATTGTATTGCAATTGTTATGTAACCTATTGCTCGTTGTATCTTCGAAACTCAGTATTTCTGAGATTAGGGTTGTTTTACCTCTGTGAATTGCTGTGGAATATTTTTTTTTAAGTTATTGATTGATCGATCAGAACATTCCAAGAAGAGAGATTGTAATTCTCAGAGTAGAGTGTATGCATTCTAGATTCTTGAGTTTTCTTTTACCGAGATGGCGTTTGTTGTGTGATCAAAATCTTCTGTGGCGTGATTGAACGGAACAATTTTCTCGGTGCTAGTTGGACGATCAGTGAGAGAGCTGTGATCTGGATCAAAGGATGGCAAATTGAAATTCAAAATTCGAAATGTGGCAAGATCTGGTCCTTGAAGTGCGACAGCCAATTGCAGTGCTGAACGATTGAAGCAGGTGCGCTGTGGAGCCCAAGATCAAAACACCAGTCCTACTAGGTAACATGATTAAAATTGAGAATTTTTATTTTATTTTATTCTTTACTGATTGCTCAATCAACTGCAAACCTCCGACTTGAGAGATTAGAACAAGGTGGAACGATTAAACATTCAGTTGAGGAATCGATATTGTAATCTCCAAATTTACAAAATCTTCAAGGCTACAGTTCAAAGTGCTGCGACTGCATTGGTAAAAATCTTTAAAGGCTCATGACGAAATCTCCCCCCAGACATTGGAATTCTGATTAGCGAAATGGGAAGATTGAATCATATGAGCATAAATCGCAAAGAAATTACATTCGATTGGGCAACTCTCTCAAAATTGGTAGTTGCAGCAGCTTAGTCGGACGTCCTGAGTTAGGGATTTTGAATCCTGGCTCAAATCGTGTAGGTATTGTAATTAGTTTTGAGAATTTGGGAAGCTTGAGGTTGAATAAGTGGGCAATTTGTTGGTTACTGTAATCTGGATTAGGATTCCTAATAATCATACAACCAAATTCCTAAATTCAATTCATGAATTGGTGGAGAACATGTTCGCTGTGAAGCTGGGATTCTTCACTGAGATTTCTTGAAGTGGTCAAAATTGTGAGATGGGATGGGTTGCAATGATCAATTGTTTGCCTTCCTGAACAAGGTGGATCAAATTTCGTAAACCAAGAGTCAAATTTGACGAGGCGCGGCTGGCAGTCTGCGACTCCGACGAGCTTGCCACACAAGGATTCGGCACACGGCTTTGGGGTCCAGTCACACGGTCATGGGGTTTGACGGTCGGTCTTGGGGTCCCTAGGATGGTTTGGGGCCCTCTTGACCACGGGTTCAGGCTTGGCAGTTTTGGGCTTGGGCTCACAGGTTAAGCTGAATCGTTTAATTATTTAATTATTTATTATTTCTTGAATTGTTCCATGTTTTGGTACCTTGGTGTTTTGTTGTGATTTTAATCAAGACTTAGTTTTAGAATTGTCAATATTTTATTATAAATAATTGTTTAAATCTTGGTCATAAGTTTATGTGTTTACGTGTAAATTGCAAATTGATTCAATTAATGTTTTGTATATTTTCAAAGATTAACAATGAATTTGGATTTATTTGACATAATTTGGCAAAAGCAAAAAGATTAAGAACTATTTGACATCATCATACATTTCACAACTGGGAATCATTTGACATAGAATATGGAATCGCTAGACATTTTTGCATGAACGTGATAGTTGCAGATTGACTGGACAATTTGACCTAAACATAAAACGGTATAATGAATGAATTTTGTGTACTATTTCATCAATACTATCTTGTTATAATTACGTCCTAATGCATGCATCATATAAGATTCATTTGACAAAACCTAATTTATTTGACAAAGAATGATTTGACTTCCCTTAGAACACTATATAGGACTGGGACTTTATACATACATTGGTAATGGACTAGCCAACAAATTTTACACACGGGAATAAGATTGATATAATATTATACTAAACTTGTAAATATAAATCTATTTGTAAATGACTTTTAGTCATAAAACGCTAAACTGATTAAACCTTTCCCTAGAACAAAGAACCCCTATACTATTGTTTCTTGGGTTTTGTGAAAGTGCAGAATATAATTCACAATTGTTCTTATGGAAATCGCAATTGTTCTTATGGAAATCACAGTTGTAAAGATTCTTTTTTAAAACTATATGTTTTGCCATGTGCTCATACAATAAAAGAAGGAAATTACTTTGATAAAGTTTTTAAATCAAAACCTAAAAATGCACAAAATCCATGTGAAAAACAATTTTTATATAGAAATCATTGTCACAAAATTTGTGATATTTGCTTAAAAGATTTATCAAAAGCTAACATAATTTGCAAAAATTGCACTATACCAAATACCTTTGAAATGCATCAATATTGCAAAAGAGAGTTGAATCTACGGGTGTGTGTTGTAATTTCCATTTCTAATTTAATACAATTCTACAAATTATTTGAAAAAACATCTAAGTATATTAAAAGCCAAAAAGATTCTAAGCAATTTGTTCTTAAATGTAAAATAGAAGAAAATAATCTTATAAGTAAAATTTTGCAACATTTTGGAATAGAAAAAAAGGTTATTATTCACATATGTTATTCTAATGTACCTTAAGGCAATTTTCAGCAAAATTTTACTAGGAACACATGTATTCCTAGTTAAATTTTGTTGAAAATTGCCCTAATAAATGTAAACTTGATGAAGAACCATCCAAAATATGTAAAAAAAGGAAGACTTTATTAAATTCAAAAAACAAAGGCAAGCAAAAAGTAAATGATGAAGAAAAAGATGATAAAAGAGAATATCCTTTTTGGATTCATCCTAAATATAGTGATATTTGGGAAAATAGTTTTTCAATGGAAAGCATTATAATTACTACCATTGAATCTTTATGAGTTATAAATGGAGATTTAATTCTTAAAAATCAAATTTTAGATTACAATGAAGTAACAATAGAGTATATTCTTTTATTATATATACCACATATGATAGAAAAGTCTTTATACAACAATATATTAATTTTATTAAATGTTTATTATGAAAATTGTCTTTATAAAGGCAAAAGTGGTGAAGATGAAAAATGAGGCAACTACTTATCTATTTGCCATGGATATGGATCACATGGGGGTCCTAATGTGCGTGGAGATGTTTGTCAATTCCATCTTACCTCCCAATTACATTCCAAAAAATATGCTTATAGAACCATGGGCGATTTAATAGCAAGCAATATTTAGAGGTATATGTTCAAATTTGGTAATTCTATTAACCTTTTTTTTTCAAATCAATTTTCCAAATTAAAATGTATTGCTATCGGACAAGTGGATAATTTAACAAATGTGCATTCTATGTATATTTCCAAAAATTCAAAAATCAAGCCACATGTAGATGTAGGCGACAAAGAAGCCTCAATAATAACATGGTCCAACAACAAAAATATTGAGGGAGGGAATTTTTCTATTCATCAATTGCGGATAAATTTTGCACATCAAATGGAGCCGGTATTTTTGAGGTTAGAAAATTTAGTTCATGGAACTTTAGAATTTAAATCTCCAAAAATAGACCTACATAAAAACTTTAAATTAGAAATAGCACTTATCAATAAAAGAAATATTTGCACTAGACTAATCAATCAAAAAAGGGAAGGAAAAATATCTACATTTAGTAAAGATTATTGGTCATCTATTACCTATGAATATGATGAAGATTTTTGAAAGAATTCAAATGAACAAAAGATAATAGAACTAGCTTTATATTATAGAGTATCTAGAATCAATAATAGTTTATTTAACTATGACATATTTGGTATACAAAATAAATTTTGACTCTACTTTGGCAATATTGTATAAAATTTTATATTTAAACATGAAATGTATAATGTGTAGGGTATCAATTCTACAAATTATTTTATATTTAAAAATTAAGAGGATGATGTGTATGATGTTAATTTCAAAGTTATTTTTTATTTAAATATTAAGTGTATGATGTTTATGATATGAATTAAAAAATCAATTTTTATTTAAATATTAATCTCTAAATGCCCAAGGCATGTTCTAGCTCCAAAATCACTGAAATTGCCATTTTTGTTGCAATCACTCCACAAACCAAAAAACAAACATAGATCTTTGAGATCTAACCATAGGATCTTATACTTCACTTATCTCAAATCATGTGATAAAAATTTCAAGAAGTTTAGCCGCACGGATTGGAAGTGTAAAAAGAATTTTGAGAAATTAGTTAAATTAGAATAAAACTAGCTATTAGGGGTCCCTTGGTAGAAAAAAGTTTAGAATAATGCAAAAATAAAAGTAAATTACACTTAATAGTGTAAATAGGTCTATGAGCCTAGGATGGATGAAAAATTAAAAATAAATTAAAAATAAAAACCTGGATGAATGAGGTGTGACTTAGGTTGCACCTCTTCAAAGTTGCACCCGGTTGTTCTTTATAAAATGTTAGAAAAAAAGAAAAACGACGGCATTTGTAAGACCCCATATTTTTATATAATATATATTTTTTTATTTGTGAATTGTTGTTTGTAAGTTTTGTTGTGTATATGTGAGTTTTTTGTGAATTTTGTAATTATTGTGAGGAGTTGTGTATTATGTTATAAATTGTGTTGTGCAATTATGTGAGGATTCAAACGGTGAAATTTGGATTTGTGATTGTGTGATTAGAAAATTGTTACTGTGAGAGTAGAAGGAAACTTTGAGGGAATTATTAAAATTAATTTATTGCAAGCATGAGGAAGAAGTGTCGGAGCTTGAAGCCTGAGCAGTAGGGAAGAAAGATTGAAGGTTGGTGTGCGTTTGGAGTCTAATTGGTGAACAATTCTTAAAATTCTGAGAACTTTGAAGCATGATTAGCCACCCAAGAAGGAGAATTGGCAATTGGACGAATTCAACAAAAATTGGAGCAGCATCGACGTGAATTGAAGGCAAGAGCTGGTTGGAGGCGTGTCAGCAAGCGGAATAGGAGAAATCGATGCCAAATTTGCGGTCACAAGAGAGAGCAGATTGTTGCGATTTCTTCGTTATCACCAACCCAGCTTCAACAGGTAAATTCAATCCCATAATTTCTTAAAAAAAAGAAATCGTGGTCTAGGCTTGCGGCTAGTATTTGATGCAACAGGCGCAGCACCTTGATCAAATTTCGGTCAAGTTTGAAAGATTCAGGGTTGAAATTGTGGATTGATTGCTGTGGTGTTAAATCGTTCCCCTCGAATCAAACCCACAATCAGATTGGCAATGCCGGAAAATTTGACGAATCTTAGCTATGGTTGCAGCCTTCGGGAGTCTTCGGCCGATGATTGAGAACTGAATCAATTTGAAAAAATTGAGAAGATTGAATCCTACGAGCAATCAAATTCAATTCAAAATTGTAGAATTTCGATGAAGCAACTTGCGCCTGCACCGGTCGCTCATTTGAAATCTTAAACCTGTGAAAATTTCATACAAATTTTGGTGTGCGGCTGGTTGTCTGAAATTGAATCAAACATACGAGCATAAATTGCCAAGAAATTTGTACTCAATCGGGTAATTAACCGAAAATTGGTAGTCGCTGCAACTTGCGGGAAAATTTAGGGATTTGGGGCTCGTCGGAGGATCAACCTGCGACAAGCCTGACGAGATTTTAATAATCAATTTATTAGTTTATAGATTATTAATTTATTAAGTTAATTTACTTATTAATTTAATTAATTAATTTACTTTTGTTCCATGCTTTGGGGGTCCTAGTGATTTACTGATTATTTGTATTCTAATTTTAGTCCTATGTTTTATGTGTTTACTTAAATTGTGAAATGTTTATGTGGGACATCGGATCTATGTGATTGATCAAATTATGAGTTGTTCCAATGTTAAATTTGCATGTTTGGTCGAATTGTGAATTGTACCAATGTTTTGTATGTTTTAAGAATTAATAATCTGGTTTGGATTCACTTGACATAATTTGGCAAAAGCAAAAGAAGTAAGAATTATTTGACATCATCATACATTTCACAACTGGGAAATATTTGACATAGAATACGGAAACGCTAGACATTTTTGCATGATTGCATTAGCTGTACATTAACGGGACTATTTGACATAAAAACATAAAAAGGTATAATGAACAAATCATATATATATATACTATTTTATCAATACTATCTTGTTATGATTACGTCCTAGTGCATGCATCATATAAGATTCATTTGACAAAACCTGATTTATTTGACAAAGAATGAGTTTGACCTCCCTTAGAACACTATATAGGATTGGGATTTTATACATACGTTGGTAACGGACTGGCCAACAAATTTTACACATGAGAATAAGAGTGATATAATATTATACTAAACTTGTAAATATAAATCTATTTGTAAGTGACTTTTAGTCATAAAACATTAGACTGATTAAACCATTCCCTAGAACAAAGAACCCCTATACTATTGTTCCTGGATTTTGTAGGAGTGCAAAATCTAGTTCACAAAAAGATATTAACATTTGAAGTTGGAGAAAGAATTTTTTTTGAATACTAGGCTGCTATTTCAGATGACTTTGAGCGCCATTTGTGGAATTCTTTTGCACTATAGACCATAAATTTATAAAAAAAATTTGAAAATTTGAATTGAGAGTCTAGGGAAATTTGTTTTAGCATATCAAAACTTGATTTTCACATGTAATAAAATTGCTAAGTAGAAGTAGGTCTAAGATTGAACAAAATACAAAATTGTTAATAGCGCGTAGATAGAATTGAAGCATCATAATTCCAAAAGTGAAACTCTTCTTTCAAACAAACTTCACCCTAGAAAAAAAAATACTTAAAATTTTTATAATTGCATTCAAAAATGAATTCTATAAGTTGTTTTTTGAAGATGATGCAAAAATTGCCTGAAAAACAAGATTGTCCATAACTTTCTCATTATTAATCCAAATAGAATGAATCAAAGCTTCAAATTTAGACAATTGCAAAACATAGTCTTTCAAAAAGAGATTAAAAATTAAAAAAATTTATTTTATTTTGTTTTGTTTTGTTTTGCCCAACAAACTGCTTTTAAAACTTTGGATGGCATAACTTTTGCTCCCTAGCATTGATTGAGCCAAAAATTATATTTTTAGAAAGCTTATGTGATTTCCTAAGTTTTAAAAAAAAATTCAAAAAATCAGGTCAAAATTTCAAGTCACACGAGCCTGCCCAAAATCCCAAGTGTCCTTTGAAAGGACTTTGAGGATTTAGGGGTTAATCATATGGTTATAATGTTGTAGTACAAGTTTCATACTTGCATGAAATAAACTTTCAAAACTTTTAAGAGATTTTTTTGATTTTTTGAGAATTCTTTTTAATACTAATAATTTGATTTATTTGTTTTGTAAACAGAATTTTAAAAAATTGGAATTTCGGGATTAAATTTCTACAAAATTTAAATTTTATTCACTAGAATATTATTGACTAATGTATGGCTTCAATTTTTAGATCTGATATTCACTCCAAAAATCTCCAAAACTTGTGGAAAAAAATGAAAATTGGATGAAATGATTTTATACAGTTTTTTAGCATTTTCTGGAGATTTTTTGGAGTGCATTAGGAAAAATAAAAAACATATAAAATCTATTGTAGTTAGTAATATTTCATTCAATAGAATATTAAAATTTGAAGATTTATTTCCAAAAGTTTTGAAAAAAATTCTTTCTACTTGTTAATAATCTTGGAAAAAAAATATTTTATATTAGAAGCTTTTTTTTGTTAACAATTTGGGTTAAATTATAAAAAATAAAATATTCCTTTAAAAATATTTAAAAGATTATTTGATATAAGTGTGTTATTTGTACTCCAACATTTCCAAAATTGGGTGCAGAAATATATTTTCTTTTATTAGTTAAGGCAATTTTTGAAGTATATCAATACTTATGAAAATTCTTGTAAATTTGTAGTACTACAGAGTATTTGGAAAGCCCCACATACAAACCAAATGAAGAATATAAAATCAATAGAATTTGTCTGAAAGCCATTATATACTTTCTTACTACTCTTCCATATTAACCCCTAAATGCCCAAGGCTTGTTTTGAGTTTCTAGGACTTTGCTCTAACTTGAACAAAATGCCAACATTTTGATAAGTTGTATCATTTTTTTTTTAACTGTAACCGTACAAATTCAAAATAGACATGTAAAAGATTGCATAGGATAGGAAAACACAACAATACCACTTATGAAGCAAAAGGTTATAATGATTAACCATGAGGGTGTTAAAATTGCAAAAGTGAGGTAAAGTCTCTCAATCCTCTTTTTACAAGTCAAATCTAAAATGGTGGTGACCAAAAAAATTGAGGTTAAAGAGCCTAACTTGTATATTCCCAATCAATTTACGGTTTCTTAAAATTTACTCTATAATTTTTTAAATGAATTTTGCCTAGTCAAATTTTCCTTCAAGATCTAGTGTATTTGAAGGCTCATTTCCAAGAGCTCTCAACACTATGGGAAGTCAAGATTGCACTGATTATCCTTGTACAAAATCATGAATAGAAAAATCACTATCATTTATTTTCAAAATCGGATTTTCTATGCTAAAATTAGACTTCAAGAAAAACTTTCTAAAAATATAAACTACTAAAAATTGCAATTTGGGTGGGTTTTATTTAACTTCAAAGTTTTGCAAACACCACATTTGGGTGCCTTGGGCATTTGTTGCTCTGCTGTAATATTTTATTTAGAATACAAGCCCTCTAAACCTTAAATGAATTTTTATCTTAGCATTTTAAAACCTATATTATTTGAACTTTGAAGTTTGAAATTTGAAATTTCCAATGGCTGATTTTAAAATTTAAATATTTAATCATTTTTTATGTTGAAATTCTAAACTTTTGAATTGCTAAATTTACAATAAATTTAATATATATAGTTTCAATTTTTTTGTCAATTTATGAATTTATAAATTTTATATAAATGAGGTCTTCAAATATTTACAAGTTTTTTTTACTGAATTTTTAAATGGTTGCTTTTTTAAAAATCTAAAAATTTAAATGCATAAATCTTTAAATGATTAAATCTCAGAACAAGTCAATGTCAATCTATCAGATCTTCCATGTTTTAGCCCCTAAAAGACCATTGTCCCTTTGGAATACAAAATGGATTTTGGGTAAGCTCCTATGATCTCAGTTTTTGTCATAACTTTTTGAAACTTTTTGAAAGATAGAAAAACACATTAGCTTCCATATAGTTAACTTTTATTGTCAAAATAATCTCACCATTTTAATTAGTATATTTGAATTCCATCTAAATTAAAGCTATTAACCCCTAAAGTCCCAAGGTATTTTTTTGTCAAAAACAACTCAAAATTGCTATTTTTGTTGCTTTCATCTAAGAAAAGAGAATCTTAATTTTTTTTATAATGTAACCATAGGATCTTGTATTTAACTTAGCTCAGATCATGTGGTAAAAACTTCATAAAGTTTGACCATACAAATTAGAAGATAATAGCATTCAAATTTGGAAAATTTTGATTTTTGGAACATTGACTTGCAATTTCAGATGACTTTGACCAACATTTGTAAGAAACATTTGCACTGTAGACTTTGAATTTAATTTTCTTTGTGTTGAATAATTGAGTTGAGAATTTAGGAAAAAAAATTCCAAAAAAATACACTTGATTTTTATTCTTTAAAAAATATGAAATAGAAGTAGATCCAAGATTGAAAGAAAAACTAAATCATCAATAGCTCTAAGATGGAATTAAAACACTATAATCTCAATGATGCAATTGTTTTAGCAAGAAAACTTAGCCTTATCAAACAATTTTATTTGAAAAAATGTGAAAATTGCATTAAAAATTGAGTCCTAAAAGTTATTTTTTCAAAAAGATGCTCTAATTGCCCGAAAAATAAGATTATCCATAACTTTCACATAACAAATCCAAATGGGATGGCTTCCCATATAGACAAAACTATAATCTATGAGAAAATAATTTTTGAGTTTTTTTTAAATTTTTTGGTGTGAGAAGATTTCTGCCCGCCGCACCAAAAATAAGGACCTTTTGTGCCTTAACTTTTGCTCCAGGGTATTGATTGGAATAAAAATTAGATTTCCATAAAGCTAATGTGTTTTCCTATCTTCACAAAAGAATTCAGAAAATAATGATGAATATTGAAGCCGTAGTAACCTGCCCAAAATCCATTTTGTCCCCTGAGGGGACAATGGAACTTTAGGGGTTAATGATTTTGTTTTCCCTCTATCTTATATAATCATACTTCTACATAGCAATTTTCTTAAGAATGAAAATTATGTATTTTTTGTTATTATTTTTCCAAATCCTTCAACTCAATTCTTTAATATATAAGAATTTTAATTCAAACTCCATAGCGTAGAAAATTCAAGTTAAGAAAGTTCAAGTCAAATAATGTAGTCACGTAAGGTAGAAAAAAAACTCGTTTTCTTCACTTTAAATGAAAATGTCTTAGAATCTATGTGGGCAAAGTTTTTGAAATTTCTACAATACATACTCATACTAGTCTACTTCAAGATCCTACCGGGTTAGATATGCATAACCAATGGTTGAACTTTTTCAAGCATACACATATATAAGCTCCCATCTCCATTGTATAGTTGGATGTATTCATAAACCCTTGATTGCTAGGAATATATAAATATACTTGCAATGCTTGTAGAAGCCATTTGATGGTAAAACAATCTCATGTCGCTTTGGAGTTAATCATGAATATTTTGTTAAACCTAAAGATTATTTTGGAACAAAGGGAGTATTATTTGGAGGCTTCAATAATTATTGTTGATTATTTGTTGTATTATTTAGCTACTATGACTATGAAGCCATTAGAATGCTTTTTCATTGATTTTATTTTTGTACACTTTTGTTTGAGTCACAAAGCTTCTTCTCTTTCAAGGTTAATCCTGTAACGTTGATGTAGAGTGTGGGCGCTAAGAGCCCAATGGATGAGTTCATCTAAGACTGTATGATGGAAAAAATTGTTATTTCATCCAATTTTTTGAAGGATATTTGAGTACTTTTTTAGTGAGTAGTATTGCAAATTCCCTCATTATGGTATTATGGACATTTCTAAAGATGAAGATGCTTAATCCACAATGCTTAATGCCTTAATCTACTTTGATTAGTTGAAAGCCCAAAAAACATTTAGGTAAATGCCAAAAGAAATCGGTGAAAGCCAAAAAAAAAAAAAAGTGAATGCCAAAGAAAAATAGGTGAAAGACAAGAAAAAAAATAGATGAAAGCCAAAAATAAACTAGGTGAATGCCAAAACCAAAAATGTGAAAGCTGAAAAAGATTTAGGAGATTGAAAAATATCTAAGGGTATACTTTACTAGAAATGCACACAATAGAAGTGGATAATATGAAAGACCAAATATGAAAAATATATAATAGATATGAAAAATACAAAAGGTTTGAAAAATAGAAAATCCAAACCTTAACAATACTAGAACAATAGAAGCTGAAGATCTATGCTCTATGCTAAAGTAGATCCTTTCAAGGTCCACAAGTGCTCAATGAGGTCTCCCCTTAGATCAAAACGTGCATTTGCATTTTCTATCTCTAGAGTGCTTTCCACTAGCTCTCCAAAAGTGAGGTCTCTATGCATAGGAACAGTATCCCCCGGTAACTCTCCAAAGATATCTTCTAAGCCTTCAACTCCCTCTTCATCTTCAAGAATCATGTTGTGTAAAATACAGCATGTAAACATGATGTTTGAAATGACATCCATGCTCCACTGGCGACTGGGATTGCGGATAATTGCAAAACGTGCTTAAAGAACCCCAGAGCACAGTTCGACATCTTTTCTCACTGCCTCCTGTGTCTGAGCAAAATGAGCCCTCTTTTCGTCCTGTGGCAAATGAGTGCTCTGAACAAAGCATGAATAACAAGCATAGATCTCGTCGTTAAGTAAATGATAACGGTTGTATTGACAACCGTTAACCACAAAAGTCATGCCATATGCAGAACTTGTCAACAAGTTTTGGACAAGGGGAGAACGATCTAAAACATTTAGATGCCCAAAAAAAATGTGCCAAATATGCAACCCTCCATCTGCAATGGCCTTCAAGATAATAGAGTGTTGCCCGTCTCTATCTCCAAAATCCCCCTGCCATATAACCGGACAGTTCTTCCAACCGTAATGCATGCAATCCAAAGATGCAAACATACTTGGGAAACCACGTGCTTTATTGATAGCAAACTACTTCTCCAAATCAACACGTGTAGGTTGTCGAAGATGGTAGCCCTCAAACTCAGCACGCACAGCTACACAAAATCGCTTGAGTGACTCCATGGCAGTAGTTTTGCTCGTCCTGTAGTACTCATCTGTAGCATCCGCACCAACCCTGTAACACAACATATGCAATGCAAAAGTGATCTTTTGATGCAAGGATAAACCCAGTGCACCAGTGCAATCTCTCTTTTGCATAAAATAATCATCACGGGCGCACGCCTTATCAATTATGTGCAACAACAATGGGCGTTGCATGCGATAGCGTCGTTGGAAAAGGGTTGGCCCGTACATTGGCAAATCCGCAAAATAATCTTGCATCATACGGTCATACATGGCCCCTCTAAACCTCTTGACATTAGGTGCTTCACCATGACGAGACCCACCTCGCACACAAGGCACAACATGTTCATCGTTCATAAACCCTATTCCTTGCATGAAGCTCAACATAGCATCATCTTCCAAATCATCCTCCCTCATCCTATCTCTAGCAGCAACAAGCCGGGCCCTCCACTCATCCATGGTGAATAGTCAGAAAAAACACAACCTCAAAACATCAAACAATGACTCTCAACCAAAGAAAAGCACACTCGGAGCTTGAATCCAGAACTCAAAAAGAGCTCCCAGTTTGCGCCTCTATTTTTCAAAGTGCTTGTGCTCATCAAGTTTTTTTCCTCACACCAGCCCGATGCCCAATCACCCACAACCCGGTGCTTGATGGCCTGATTAGCATTAATCTCACATGCCATTGCTTTGAATAGAACCTTGTTCAACCTGATAAGTTGCACCCAATGGCGAGAGACTGGTAGGTCTCTCCAGCAATGCCAGTCCCGCGATCAAGGCTGACGCACTCCAAATCAAGTGTAGCGCGTCAGATTTGTAGAGAACCTGTGGAGATGCCTTTAACCCTTTAAGGCCTGAGTGGCCAGAACTGGTCTACGGTTGATGGTTTGTTTAATTTGGAATAGTGAAGATTGTGTCTATGGAAAATGGACCAAACTACAAACTTAAGGGCAAGAGTAAGTAGCATATTTTGCATTTTTTATAAAAATTAATGAGCACAATTGAGGATTTTGTGGGATTCAAAAGCATGAATACAGTGAGGAAACTAGAATACGAGTGTTGCTACGTGTATTGTGTTTAGGATTTATACTTGTCAAGGGTTAGGTAAGGACTACAGAAAATGACCCATACAGCTGGTACGTGGCCCACAAGGATTAGAATCTGCCTGGTGTTGTAGCACAAGGAAGCATAAATCCTACCTTTAGGTGTTTTTAAATGACAAAACACCCAAGATGACCTGTGTATCGTTCCCAAAGGATTTAAACATAGTTTCCTCAAAATTACCAGAAGAGGATCCGAAAAATAAAACCCAAGGCAAAAGAAATCCGAAACTAAAGATTAGGAACTGCGCTTCCTCATCCGAATATTCTACGCCTTATTCTCCTCTAACTCAAATACCCATCATATCGTAATCCATTAGATGAGATTCGGGGGACTTGGAGGGCTCCGAGTTCCCCTGCTGTCCATTGCATTCCCAGACTGCAAGAACGCAGCAGTAGCAGCTGGCTGACAAGGCACAACGATTGCCACGTCATTTTTTGAAAAAAAAAATTCTAACACCCCCGTACACGTTCACTGAATCTGGGTAGATCAGGAAACGGGCCTGAAACGGACCTCCAAGACCCCCAAATATCATCTAATGTCCCAATCAATATATCAGTATCAGTCTCAAATGTAATTTGTAACTTTGTATCCTACCATGGATGCGGAATGAGTGTCGTTATCCAGTACCTTTTCCGAATCCAGTTCCAGTGACATTAGTAACCAATGGATTAGTTTAACTTCTATGTCAGAGGGGTCCGCTCTTTGAATTGAGGAAGTGAACATATACCCTACCCTTTAATCAATTAGAGTGACTGAAGTCTCACTAAGAAAAACACAAAACAACTACGGAGTCCAGAGGCAGGTTCTTCCTCACAATTAGCCCATAAATCAATCCCAACTAGTAAATCACTCAGGAAACCTCCACTATCCTCTCTTACTACAACGATAGACTTATTCGAACAAAACCCCAAGAGCCTGATCTGGTACCTTTGTAACTAGGGGATTCCAACTATCTTCTTGTTACTCTCTCCTAGATCCAGCAGGACCTCTCAGACGTCAGCCAGTGTTCACCCTCCACTCCCGGAAGAATCACCCAACCTCAGAATGGCTATTGTACTCAGAAGACATCAAAAAACTTCAACAGCTAGAATTTCCTCCTAAGACATATAAGATTCATCAACCAAATCCTAATACTCCCAGAATCGGATCCAGACAGAATCCGGGGGTAACTTCTCCTCTCAAATTCTCTCAATCAAGCCACCCAAACTAGCAATGGTCTAAGCATCACCAAACCCCTCAATACAAGATTTAGACTTTATAGACCAAAATTCATGGAGTTGAAATCCAAGCTTTCTTAGCAAGATTGAAAATAGAAAACAAGATTATAAATTTGCCCAGAGTTGAAACTAACTCCCAACCCCTAAATACCAAACCCAAGGGAAACCCTAAAGGTCCCTAGAAATCCAAAATAAAGGACCAGAGAATGACATGCGTCATTCCTTAGCCTTCTAAGTTGACTTCCTACCAACCCAGCCAATTCGCAAAAAGTGGATCTCATATCCTAAAAACCTAGAAAGTGCCTATCCAGGTGAATCCAACTAAAAAGCAACTTACTAACTTCTTTCTATCTACCAAAAACTTGGGTTTTCATCTAACCATGCTAGGGCTAACCCAAGAAACTACCTAACTACTTCCTAACCCGCTTTTGTAAAGGTTCCTCTTGCTTGACGGCTCCTTTCCTTGGCGGTTGTTTTCTTCCAGCTGGCGGCTTTCTCGTGGCCACCCCTTGCTCTTTGATGGTGTCGAAGCCTTTTCCTTAAAACTCACAGGTGATAAGGGCACCGGATCCGACTCTGCATCAGAATCCGGATCCGGTTCAGATTTGGATCCGGATTCGGATTGACTCTGTTCCTTCTCTGAATTGCTTGGCAACTCAACCTCCTCCGAATGCTGACTCTTTGGAGACACCTCCCAAGCCTTCTTGGCCGTTGTCTTCTTTTTTACTTTACCGGGCATGTGAGAAGACCGCTTCGTGCTTTTGCTCTGGGGCGTATCCAAGTCAAATCCAGACTTCCGGGTCCGATCCTTGGATCTGGATCTATGTGCGGATTCTTCCCTTGACTTGGACTTTACCTTAGAAGATGCCTTTGCATGTGTCTTCTTCTCCACTTCTTGCTTACTCGACTTCACAGGTGCAAGTGAGGATATGAGTGGAGCCGATTGTATAGGTGCTGTCTTTTTTCCGGACCCCGGAAAATACCCTGCATGCTATAGAGCTTTGCGGATCTCATATAGGAGCTTTGCAGATCTCATACAAGAGCTTTTCCATTGCCTCCAAGTATTCTACCAACACCATCATTGCCTTGGCTGTTGCATTGGAACCGGCCTTATGAATTTCCTTGTCATACAACTTGGCCTTGTTCAACACATCCCCGAAATGTGAGACAAAACTCCCTACTTTCTTCAATGTTTCCTCCGCCTCTTTAGATAGGTCCCTCACTTCCTTACTCTTCTCTATGCTTTTCTCTAATTGTCGGTAGAGATCCTGATTCCTCTTAGTGAGCTCCTTTACTTGGATCTCCAACTTCTGGGAATCACTATCTCGGGTTAACCCTTCCACCTTCTCGGCTTGCTCAGACACCTCAATCCCTCCAAGTAGCCCACAGACATTCCTGACTACTCCTCTCTCTCAGTGTCTAGCCTTTCCCAGATCATCTCAAGATCCGTAATAATTCTCCCCAAAAAATCCTCTCTCTGTACTTCCGGTTCCTGAGACTCTTTCTTGGGTCCTTTCTTCTTAAGAGAGGCTGGGATCCTCTCAGAGTCTGTCCTCTTTCCGAAAGACTCCTTTCTTCTCTTTGAGAATCCCCCTCCAGATTTCTCATCCACTTCTTTTGATCTCTCATATTTCTTAGGCTCTCAAGGTGGAGTAATGTTCAACTTCACTAAGATGGCTGCTGCCTTATATTCAGTCCTCTCCTGATTCCTAAATGTCCCTAGGTAGTCATATAGATAGAAGAGGAAAGGCCAATGGGGGTTGCTTTCGTGTTGCCTAAAGAAGATACCATCTTCCCTATAAGATCCCTTATTATACCACCCCAGAAGACTTTCCGCTCACCACTCAGTGCTCCAAATATGGTATGGGCCCAAGTGATTGTGATCCGGTTTGGACGTTCCAAATACCAAATTGGAACTAAGAACTCCAGCAACCTCTTTTCTCTCCCTACCTTGCAATCGGTGACTATATATCCATCCTTGGCGTGCAGAGGGTTCAGAAATTTACCTTCCGCGTATCCGGCGTTTCGTGAAGCCATTCCTTCTCCCCAACGCGGAAAGTCATAGACTTTCTTCCATGTCTTTAACGTCCACTTCTCGGTTAGCGCGCGGTGTGTCTTTGCCCATTCGTTTGACTGCTCGCTCAACAGCTCCAGAATCATCCCTTTGTTCTTCAAACTCCAAGGTCGGCGAAGAAGTCTTGCGCATCCAAGTTGACCCAGATCCTCCTCGAGCTGGGTCCTCTCTCTTTCATCCTTGGGAATCACCGGATTGATCGACTTGATCTTTAGTGAAACAGATCCACTTCCTTCTGCCTTCACCATAGCTGCTATCTCTTACTCACAACCCAAAGTTCAAATATGCTCTCAGTCCTGCAAAAAGAAGGTGCTTCAGTCCTAACAGTCTGTCCTTTTCATCTCGGCCAGATGCGAAACACCAATACTCACTCTGTCCTCACTTTTCCAAACATCTACCACTCTTTTAGAGCTCCAAGAACACTAACAACTCCCAAGCTTGCACTGTGAGAAAGGGATTCGACTTCTGAAGTTCTCTCCTCAAAGCAGCCGCAGCCGTTTAGGGTAGCTTTTTTCCGCGGTCACTGCAGAGGATTATATCTGTTAAAACGGTCACCCCCGACACCCGGTAGAGCCATTGGATCCTAGACATCCGTTATGGTCTCGGTAGACTCCCAATATCTTCCTGGATAAGGTTGCACCCGGCCCCGGTATAATTTGAGATCCCCTTGATATGATTTGGGATCCCCGCCGGATTTCCCGAATGCAGATCCGGTTCCACTTTCCGCTTCAAACAGGAAACTTTAACTGACCTTTCTTAACCTATTTATCTAATTACCAATACTTCACTAGTAGAAGAATGTTAATTTTAGTAATATCTCTTGTTTCACCTCTTGCAAAACAAATTTTTTTACCAATGCTATCCTTTTCCTCCCATTTCCTTTCTAACTAGGCTTTTCTTCACATTTTGGTCTACGACACCTGGCAATCCAAATGCCTTGGATTCCTTGTTGGGTTGCGACCAAGCTCATTTTTTGTTACTTTCCTGTGTCACTCTCGCCATCGAAACAGGTAGTGCTGCTCGCCATTGGAGCCAGAGCGAGTGGGATTTGCATTCGAAACAGGTAGTGGGGTGTGAGTTTCTGAGAAGGAGAATTGTAACATTGTCTGCGCGTTGGGACAAAGTCGAACTGTGAGATGGCGCTCTATAGAGGGGGAAAACAGCTACAAGAGGCAGTGGGAAATTCAAGAATGCTGCAAGGTTTTCCGCAAGTTTTGAATTGTTGCAAGGCTATTGGGGAATTTCAGAGTTCTAGTGAGAGTACCGAGTACCTGGAACAAAGTCTTTGTAGCCAGATTTCTAGGGTGGACATCAATGAAGAAGGCCGCGCAATCTCATTTGCGCTAAGCAGACCGAGTGCATTAGCCACCTAAACTACCGCCACTGGACGATTTAGAGATGAAAGTGAGGGGCTTCTTGAATTCAGCTGTCTTTTGTAAATTCAGTTGTTTCTCAGTGGATTGTGGAGAGGGTTTAGGGTTTAAGGTTGGTTTTAGGGTCCTTGGAACCCCCCTATGTCAATGTGGTTTTGGCCAATCCGCCAAAGTCTTCACATTCTCTGTAATCTGTGGGTAATGCCATCGCCAATTGGAATGTGTCTAAAGATTTTCCTCTAGCGTTGCTTTTTGAAATTGCTACCCTGTTTCTGCAGTCCGTTCCGCAGTAGACGATTGGGTCGGTCAGAGCGCCACTGCAAGACCTCAATGCACGTCACCACCAGCTTCCGATCAACACGCCAAAAGCCCCCTCAAAGAAGGCATGAAAGCTTTGACTGAAGAGAACTCCAATGGTTCATGCAAGTCAAGTCACTAGATTAGACGCAGTTGCAGTTGAGGAGCCAGTGAAGAAAGCAAAGAAGACCAAGGTTCGAAAACAGCCACCAGCAATGCTAGAAGAAGGGGCAAAGAAACCAAGAAAGCCGCAGGCAAAGAAGCAGCCTACACTGAAATCAGCCTTCATCCCTCATTTGCTGCAAACACCAATGTCGTTCCAGTTAGGGGAAGAAGACATTGGTCCACCGCCTCCTCCTTTAGGCACACAATCTGTGGCAAGTAATGTCTCACCTTCAAACTCCTGTTGGGTGTCTGCTTTGGTTGGCTGTTTGTTCTAGTTGGGTGTCTGCTCTGGTTGGGTATCTCTTCCAGTTGGGTGTCTATTCAATCACATTAGACATTTAGGCAAATGTACTTCAATTGCTATTGAACACCGTTAGTGTGAGGTTGTAACTAACACGGTTGCTCTGTTTTTCATTTTCCGCAAGTCGTGCAAAGAATGGGAGGTTCAGAAGGGAAGAAAAGTCAAAGGGGCCAGTTGCAAAGGCAAAAAGACCACGGAATTGGGCTCCAAAATTGCCGACGCCAAATAACACAAACAGAGTTCTCACTAGTGCCATCTCTGCCAGAAAAGTTCCAGTAGATGTTCTAGAAAAGTTCCAGTTCTTTGCAAATGTAGGAGGCTTTGACGAGAAGCAAGCACAATTCACGACGGATGTGGGGGAGCCAACTTCTAATATGTTTGTGGCTAATTGCAAAGAATCTGATTTTCACCTAATCTTCTCTGACATGCCACCGCCCAAGTCTCTACAATCAATTGGCTGTATGGTGACCGTTCCCATTAACTTGTGGGACACCATATTTCGAGACGATCCGTGGTGCTTTGTAGAGCCAATTTGTAAGGCTCCAGGCTATGGAGCAACTCATCCGGGTGGGGCTCTATCCAAACAAACAATTGTAGCAGTGGAGATATTCCTTCCCACATGCAAGGACTATACAATACCCGACAAGTCACATTTGTCCAGCACACCAAAACTAGCATTACAGAAAGTTTGGACCCTATAGAGGGCCGTCTGACAAGCCGCCAAATGTGCAAGTCCAGAGAAAATATGTATTTTTTTTTGAAAATTTTTTTTGAAAAAAAATTAAAAAATTTAGTCCTAGTCCTGCGTGGCACACACCTTGACAACGTTTTTGAGAAATATATATATACATTTTAATTTTTTTCGTTTTTTAATATTTTTTTTTGTAAATGCACATTTTACTATAGCTTCAGCAGCCCTTAGCAGGGTCTAGATTTCTTCTAATGCTTCTCTGAAGTGGCACTGAGGCTATTTTGAAACGCTCCCAATTCTCCACCTCTTCAACTCAAGAGCTATAATAAGTAACATTAGGTGGATTAGTAATCTTACAACATGTGTCATTAAGCAATTAATGAGACTCTTGAAAAATCTTCATAAAAAATCAAAATTAACAAACAAGTGTCACTGCAGTGGCAACTTGTATGCACAACTTCTATAAATACTGATGCACATGGAATTCATGCATTTGCTCATTTTCAGTTGAAACTTTGTATAAATGAAGCTTGTGTATGCACTCAATCAATACAAATTTTGTTGTAGGAGATGTTGAATGTGTGGATTTTTAGTTCTTGTTTCTTTCTCTAGGCGAATTTAGTCTTTTGTCATTATGCAGTTGTTCTGAAATCTTGTGAATGATAGCAATATCAGTGCAAAGGTTGGCTTTTGTGTCTTCAAGTGGAGTTTGCAAATTTTGGAGTGCCTAAATCACAAGTAGGTAAGAATGCTTGTATCATTTGGAAACCTATAGATTGAGATTGTTAATTCATTTCTTGAATGCTTCAGGATTAGGCCAATTTCAGTCCCTATGCACATCTATATCTATTGTGATTGATGGCTAGAATTCAAAATGCATGATTTGAAGACAATTTGGTAATCTATCAAACTATTTTTTGACAAATAAATCATGTTATACAATACCAATCTTGATAACATTGTGTTATGATGTTCCTTGCAGATTATACATTATTTTAATTTGAAGAGGTTCGTTTGTATTTTCAACTTCGTTTTCTTGTGTTGAAGATTGTGCAAAAGTAGTAGGTCATCGTTTGAGCACCAAGGAAAAAGGTGTCATAGTTGGCATGAGTTGTTCAAGGATGTCACAACATAGCATTGCAACAGAGTTAAGCATGCCTCATTCCACTGTTGAATATGTTTTGAAGAAATTCAACAATGATAGAACAGTGGTCACTCGTAAGGTTGTACGTCGACGTTGCAAACTAACTAATCAAGGTAGAAGGGAACTAATACGCATTCTTACACAAAATAGACGCATTCCACTTATTTCCATTATAGAAAAGATGACCAAGAAAGTTTGTGAGCGTACACTAAGGAAGGAGATTAAACGTATTGAATTTCGTAACCGTGTTGCAGCAAAGAAGCCATTTCTTAATAACAAGCACAAGGCTGATAGATTGGCATTTGCCAAAAAATATCAGTCTTGGAAAACATCGGATTGGAGGAATGTGATATAGACAGATGAGGCCCCATTTGAGATAGGCAAAAATTCCTAGCAAGTGAAGGTTTGGCAACGACTATATGAACGTTATTCATCGGGATTGCTTAGCATCCATTTTCAAATCCGGCCGCACATCTGTCATGATTTGGGGTGCTTTCACTATAAGAAACCCGTGCCTTTGCTGGTGTCCGAGTCCGGACGTCGATGTCCGACAAGACATGGGATTGTCTCCAGGCAATTGGCCTAAAGTGTTGGATTATTGTCAATGTTGCAGAGAGCATGGGTAGATTTAGGTGTGCTGCTCTGACAAACGGTTCTATTCTTTCAGACATAAGTGACGGCAGACATTTGTTTTTCAAAGTGTCAAGAAAAACATGGCTTGCCACATCAGCAGAGTCTACAATTTTGACTGCAGATAAGTCAACAAGAACTACTTTAGTCAACGGTAATCGACCTGCCCAAATTCCAAAAAAATGGGGAAGGGCAGCCAAACGACCTGCCTTTAAAAAAAATGCATCTAACGTAGCACGTGATATGGAAATATAGTAACGTGGCAGTAGTCTTTGCTGACGTGGCATTCCACATCAGTATAAGGGCTTTCTGGAGCCTAAAATTGTGCTATTTTTTTTATGCCTTCCTAGATATTTCAACAACTTCATAGACATCCCAGAAAACAATGGGCGTTTTGTCTTGCATGCAACTGTTTCCTTCTGTATCTATTTGTTGAAATAGATATTTGTTGGAGCAGATGCTTGGCTGTCATAGCTAATGTTTGTATGTTAGATGACTGCATCTTGCATGTCCTCCACAACATCACCATGCAACTTCTATTTGTAATACAATTTATGCATTTTATATATCCCATATGGTTTGTCTTACCTCTTGGCACCCCACTTGTATAAAGGGCTTGTCTTGTTTTCTCATCATATTATTTACATCATAATAAATGGTTTTCAAAGCCATGTGATGTATTTGCCAAATATGGTGTATTATGTATGGCGTATTATATATAGTGTATTGTATATTGTGTATGGCATATGGTGTATAGTGTATGTTGTACTATGTATAGAATGTTGTGTATAGTATGCTATATTGGATATTATAAAATGCATATATGTGTTGTGTATGACATGTGTCATTGTCTATATTAACATCATATAAAACAGTACATTGCATCATATAAACATTAGACGTGACATGATTTTGTTCATTTAAATCATATGACATTTCAAGAGGTGTTTCTGTTTGGAATGCGGACGTCTAAGATGACGTCGCAAAACATTTGGATGTCTAAGTTGACATAGCAAAAAACATCTGGATGTCTAAATTGACGTCTCAAAAAACATTTGGACGTCTAATTTGACGTCCAAAGAATGTCTCAAAAAGCATCTGGACGACATAAAACTATATTGATTAGGCCTGCCACGTCATCCACGTCACATTTTGGGGGGACACGTCATGCTCCACATCATTTGCCATGTCACCAACAGCCCGGATGAAAAAAGTGCAGACGTGGCCTCCAACGCTAACATGGCTGAATTTCAGCAGCCCTAGATCCATGTCCCCTCTAATGTTTGATCCTTGACACGTCCATGTATGGCACAAATTTTCGATGTTTTTTGAGTGTTTGGCATGACGCAAAAAAAGTGACATCTACGTTGACATCATCGGACACCACCCGGGACGCACTCATGTCAAAATCCCCTGTCCGCAAAAGACACAAGTTTCTTGTAGTGTTTTACAGGTTATGAGAAGTGCCTTATTGTTATTATGCCATCCGATAAGCAAGCAAGTGCTGATTTTGTTGATGTTAAGTATGAGGGTCGATTGAGTGGTTTTTCTATATGCATGATGATCCTCAAAGTTTTTTCCTCATAGAAGATGGCGCTCCACTGCATCATAGTAATTTACCCAAACCATGGCAAGAAGCTTATAAGATCAAAAAGTTTACATGGTCTGCAAACTCACCGGACTTGAATTCCATAGAGAATGTGTGGATGATTCTAAAAGACTTTGTACAAAAGGAGACCAGGCCAAACAACAAAGATGAATTGATCAAAAGCATTGAGCGGGCATGGGAAGCTATATCCATAGAGACTCTTGAAATTCTCCTTGATAGCATGCCTCATCGGATGAAGGCCATAATTAATGCAGGGGGCAGTAGTACTAGATGGTAGATAGTGTGCCCCAAAATGCTCTACTATTGTATGTTTTGACTATTTCAAAGTATTAAAAGACTATATCATGAAATTAGACTTCATTATCTTCCAAATCCAATTTACGGTTTGCAATTCCATGGATTTTTGAGCCTCCGGTGTCATTTCCAAGTTACAGGGTCACTGCTGAATTTAAGCTACAGCAGGGGTGGACAAATGAGACTTACCAGATACTATACAGTGAGTGGAATTTGGCTCGTTGAGATTAGGCCGTGCTAGTGCCTAATCGGTTTCTTTCTTCTGGATTGTTCCAAACTGCGGACACTCCGATGTGGACCGCAGGTCATATCATTAGTGAGGGAACCGCTATCCGAACAAGAAAGCGGGTAGTTGTATGCAACTTGGGTGGTGAAGACACGGAGCGTGAGATGGAGGAGGAGAACGTCAAAGTTTGCTTTAGGACCTGACATGAGGGCTCAAAGAAGTGAAGAGGGACATGGCATGGGCTGGAACATAAGGCAGCACTACTTCAGCCTAAAGCGGAATGTTGCATTGCCGCCAAAGTCGCCAAGCTTCTCTGCCAAAACCTTTCAAGTGTACTTTGGAGACACAGTCTTGGTTTCACAGATTGAAAGCAACCAAAGAGACGCGGATTTTGGGGTTGCAAATGAGGTCAACACATCAAATGCTATTCAACCACCGGGAGAGCCTATTGAGGACTACGACATCCCCTTTGAAGTGGAAGGTATCGGTGGCACCCAAGATTCAACTGCAAACGACCTTTCCCAAAGTAAGCTACAACTTAACGGAGTATCTCTCCCATGCCCGTATAGACTCCGATGACAAAGAAAAAGATGCCTTGCCTCAAAGCGTACATGACGCGGACTCGAGCGATTGTGAATGTTTGCCGGAGTTCTGTGACACTATAGAAAGTGATGACAAGGACTTTGAAGTAGATTGCCTTGACGAATCCAATGACGCAGCTCCAAGGTTGGGGGACTAGTGCATGACGCCCAAATCTTTCACACCCGTGTACTTAGACATGTCGCAATTGGCGCAACACTACCGTCCAGCAGCGTGGAGTTCTGCTAGCGTGGAGCTCGTACGAAGCAGAGACAATTTCACGGGTCCAAAGCCTAGCCTAAAATGTCCTATTGTGGCTGGGCTTCCGAAACCAGAGCGCATCTTCAATATGTATTGGAGTGAAGAAACTTTAGCAAAAATAGTGAGAGAGACAAATCATTATGCTAGAACGGTATTGCCACATAAGCCTAATGAAGAGTAGTGCACGAAGGGTGGAAGCAATTGGGAGGATGTCACTGTTGGTTGATTGGGCATTTGCATCTTTATAGGGTGTAAGAGATTAGCGTCCCTTTGTCAATAATAGATGCAATCTGAGTCGTTTCTCTTTTGCGAACTCATTTCCGCCGTCATGTCTTGTGACAGGTGGTTTCAAATATTGCATTGTGTCCACTTAGTGGACAACCAAACCTTAGTGAGGGATCCAAAAAAACCCAAACTTGATCAGATTGCTACGACAAGGTGGTTGGTTGAGAGTTTTGTTAAGGTGGCAAAGGCAATTTACAACTTGGAACAAGAAATTATTGTAGACGAATGTGTGATACCTTACAAAGGTCGTTACTGCTTTATGCCTGATAAACCAGTTCGTTTTGGAATCAAGGTGTGGCTGCTGGCGAGTTCAAAGAGCCAGTTTGTTTGGCAAATAGAGGTTTATTTTGGTGAAATTTCAGGTAGTGGAGAGCATGGTTTAGAATACCATGTAGTTGACAGGATGATTTAGAGGCTTCAACACCGTGGTCATTGTCTAGTAGTGGACAACTTATTTGCCAGCATGAATCTCTTCCATCATCTCATGGTGCAAGGCATATGGGCAACTGGAACCATGAGACGAACAAGTAAAAACCTTCCTACAAGCCTATATAGGAATGGTGAGAGTCACGAGCGTGGGTCGATGTTGATCCGCACACATCTGCACCGGCAGATGGATGTCGTTTCATAGCAAGACAAAAAGCTTGTCACACTGCTAAGCACAGCTGAAGCACCTTGGGACCCGAACAGCAAGGTCCTGCGTTGTATTGCAGGTCTACAAGGCCAATTGGTCGTGCCTTCATCACCAATACACCGCCAGTATGTGGAGTATATGTGAGGAGTTGACGTCACCGATCAACTTCGTGGAAATTATTCGGCTCAGTTGAGATGTCACAAGTGGTGGTTGCAGATTTTTCATTTTGTTGTGGACCACAGACTTGTCAACTCCTATGTAATACGGATTCACGAGATGGAGGACTTGGAATTGAAGGTGATGTCACACCTACAATTTAAAATCACTGTGGAAAAACACTTGATTTAGGAAGCTTTGAATACTAGGACCACAAAGAAAGTGCCACCCAGTCATGCAGCACAAAGACGAAGGCCACATTGCATTCACGTCCCTCTGCATTCCAAGCTGAAGCGCTCTTGTGTGGTCTGCGATCATGTGCAGAGTTGGTACTGCAATGCATGTAGGGCAAAATGGACGTGCCGTGAAAGTTGTTATTTGTTTCACCATGAGAAGCTCAATCACATGCCTTAGTTGAGACCATTCTAACATGTACTTCTGTAGGTGCGCGGGGTGTCAACGGTGCACAGGTGGTGGAAGTTGAAAGAGTACTTTGACATGGCAAACAACAAAGAGGGTGAAGACCGCGCCCCAGCAGCACTGCGTTGGTGCCCACTCTTTGTGACTTCTATAGTTGCGGAAGTAGTTTAGTTGTTCAATGAAGCGTTCATTTGGAAGTTTCGATTTAGGGTGTAGGAATTCCAAGGAGTTAATGTCCCTGGAAGTGGCGAAGCTATTTTTGTTCTAAGACATAGGCCTATTGATTAGAACAAAATTTTGAACACAGTTAGAAGTAGCCTTTTTATGCCCATATAAACCTACGTAATGAAGAACTTATATTTTGGTAAGTTTGGGCTTTTCATTGATGGCCTTCAAAATTGTGTTCTGTTGTGATACGGGTTTTTTTGTTTTTGTGTGTTGGAATTTCAGCCATTCCACTTCCGTCCCTCCAGCATAACTCATTGGTGAGGTAGTACCAGATCTGATTTAGGCAGCGCATTCTTCAGCACAACAACAAACAGAGGTTACATACTCGAAGCAACACACAGGTTGTACCCTACCCCTTTTTCATGCAGTTTTGGAGTACATGACAATTCTATTGCGGTAATGAGAAGGGAAGAGACACAATCCTGAGCAAGTAAAGAGACATGGTTCTATTGCAGGTAAGTAGAAAATTCTTGCAGAAATAGGGCTACAAGTTCTTGCTTTAGGACAAAACATAGCCTTCCAATGTTTTTTCTCTACCGGAAAAGTCCCTACATGTATCTGAAATCATATTTCAATAATTTGTTGTCATTTTGTATATGCTAAGTAAAACGTAATAGAAAAGGGTGCAGGTGCCGCCATTCATATGCTGCAGTTCTGTTCCACAAAGAAGCCGCCCCTCTAGCGTTATCCTCCCATGCTCGTGGCAAGCCGCTCGTGGCAAGAAGTGGACGGTCGGCACTTAACAATTTACCTAGCATTCTAACTCCTATAACTGCCTAGTGAATGTACAGAGATAGAGCTGAAGTGGTCCTTTTCAAATCCACAGTTACAAGAAGCAGGGAATGGTGGTAGTGACATCGCCGGTTGGAGTAAGGTTGTCCACATTGTGAGTAACTAAGTCTGAGTTGCTATTGACTTTATGCACGTCCGGTGGTGAGGAAGAAGCGGCGGCAACGGCGCAAGTGACGTTGAACTCGCCCCGGCTAACAAGCTCAAAAGTGGGTGTGTCCCCCTCCTAAAAGTTATATATTGCAGAACTCTCAGAAGCCACTTGTGAATGCTAATTGTGAATAGTGAGGGGGGGTTCAGAAACTTTACATTTCACCTTGGACACATGTCTCCCTCCAGCGTAGCCCAGCTTCACCCTCTTTCCGAATTGCTCGGGGTGTTTTTTCGCATACCAGTAAGGAACCATCTGCAAGACACACCAAAGCGGAAGTGAGAATCGGTGCGTAAATAGAGAGGGAATTGCAGAGCAAATGCGTAGAATCGGAGATGGAGATCAAAGCTCACCATGATGGTGAACGAGGTCTTCTTCAGCACCTTATCAAAGCAAAAGTCATCGCAAAATGTTGCATCCTTCGAAGTTGGCATTGCTACAGCGCCTCCGGATAAGGGATTCAGCTGTAGAAAGATGCAAGTAGGTAGGGACAGTCATAAGATGTGAGAAGGTAGGGAAGAGGGTCGTTTCGCAAGAGGGAGCTTAAAGGAAAAAAATGCAGGAATAGGTGGAGGTTGAGAGCTCATATTTATGTAGTGTGAATTGTACACAAGTAATGGGAGAAGAAGCCTCTCTTGAGCTGTACGACGTCAATCACTTCCATAATAAATGAGGAAATCTTCCAAAATCTACTTTTGTGATTTTAAATCTTCTTTAAGCTGAAGTCCCATTTTGTGAATGGGAGTTACAAACTCAAAGTCAAAAGTCTTCCGAGGTGATGTAGGGATTGGAATTGTACTTATGTGAACCCATTTCACACAATCTTTCCCTTTTGCATTTTGTTGTGAACAAAGCCCCCAAGAGCCTGCAGGAGCTTAAAAGAGCTTCCAATTCGGGTTCTTTGTAACCACTTTCAAGGACAAGGGATTCAGCAGACAATAGTAAATGTGAATTTAAAATCTTCACGTCACTCCTCATTGGTCCAAGCAGGTGGAGTACTTGTTGTATTGGCATGCTCCAACCGACTTAGGAAGTAGTCTAATGACCCGAAACCGACAGGCCATTGCAATTTCAGGAAGGACGGAGTACAGCAAAGGATAGAAACGTCGACCACCTGGCGTCATTCCAGGTACAAATTTTATGTTTGTCTATGGTTTTCCTTACATGAATACGGCCAGAATACTTTAGTTTCTTTGACTTACTTCATCATCTCCATTTATCTCCAAAATTTTAGGGTTAAATTCTCATAACCTAAATCCTATTTTCAAAAAAAATGGCCCTCATAATCCACAATTGATTTCAACTCACTTTTGGCACATTGTACACCTTTTAGGCTCCTGTACAGTTTCTGTATCTTTTGTGCCTTACGTCAAAAAGGGTTAATGCACATCATCCACATATTGATGATTACAAAACAGCACTTCCACAGCTTTGCTGTTTTTGACTACCTTATATACTTTACATTTCAACAATCAAAGGTATGCAATCCAACGGTGTTGTGAGAAAAGGCTCGTGCCTTGTTTTTGTTGGAATTTAGATCATACACACATAGGCAATTTTAGTAAAATAGCAATATGACTTAATCCCTAAAGGACCAAAGTGATTTTCCTACCAAAAAACACTCAAAACTATCATTTCTATTGCAAAGATAAAAGAACTTTAGAAATTGTTTATTTTTGCATATCCAACCACAAAATCCTATACTTGACTAGTACATGAATATGTGGAAGAAATTTCAGAAATTTTGACCATGTAGATTGTAAGATATATGCATTAAAAGTGAAGAAAACAGATTTTTTTGCACCTTGCTTTACTAGATTTTTTGGCTTTGAATCTTTTCAATCAAAATTTTTTGCACTAGTAATTTTGATTTTCTACTTATTTATGTTAAGTAGTTGAGCTAAGAATTTACAAAAAAAATTTAGGAAAAAAAGCTCTTAATTGTCACTCATTAAAAAATTATTAAGTAGAGGTGGGTTTAAAATTGAAGAAAAAACTAAATTGTTAATAGCTTTTAGATGGAATTGAATCACAATAATCCCAATGGTGAGATTGTTCCAGCAAAAAAATCTAACCTTGTCTAACAATTATTTTTGAAAAATTCTAAAAATTGCATTCAATAGTGAATTCTGAAAATTATTTTTCAAGAAGATGCTTAGATTGCCCAAAAAACTAAGATTGTCCATAACTTTCTCATTATTAGTCCGAATTGAATGAAACAAAGCTTCCCATGTAGACAAAAATATAATCTTTGAGAAAAAATTGAAAAAAGATTATTTTGACTTTATGTGATTCTTTTGTGCTGCCCGCCAAACTCTATTTTTGCTTATTGTGCCATAACTTTTGCTCCCGGGCGTCAATTAAAATAAAAATTACATAATCACAAAGCTCTTGCAAAAATACACAACCTCAAAAAGTCTCCAAAAATATCACTAAAATTTGAGACAATAGGAACGTGCTTGGACCCAAAATGTCCCCCGAGGGGACAAACGGTCCTTTAGGAGTTAAAAATGGCGTGAAAACAATTCAGCATGGCCGTTTTAAATCTATTTCTGTCCTAGATGGTTCAAAACGGCCGTTTTGAAATCTATACCTTTCCTAGATGGTGAAAATGGCACACCGTCAAAGTGGCACTTGGAATACCGCCATTTTAATGAACATTTAAATGTATGCGTGGTCCATCCCTTCACCGACCTTTCTGATTTTGTGGTCAAAATAATTGTTCATACTGCACAGTGTTGATCAATGAGCACGCTCCGTCATTAGTTAGTAATCAAAGACAGACAAAACAAGTTCGTGTCTTATGCAAGGAATTGCTTCAGTCTTCAAATATTTGCAGAGTTTTTAACAATTTCTTCTAAAGCATTTCAAAGAAATTTTAGACAAACATCACATTTACAATCTACCATGGGGAGGTCTCCCTAAGATTATTGGGATCATACACATAGCTTTGGCACAGAAAGCTGCCTAAGTGCATTAAGAATTATTGGACAGATCCCTGAATTAACCCCTATTTGACTACCAAAAACGCTCCAAAACTGCCATTTCTAATACAAGTACCAAGTTTTAGAGAGAAAAAAATTGGACACAAGGAACCATAAGATCTTGTAGTGCACTGGTTTGGGAAGATGTGGAAAAAATTTCAGAATTTTCCACCATGAAGATTGCAAGATATGAATGTTTGAATTGAGAAAAATCTTTTTTTTGTCCCTGCGAAAAATCCGGGCAGCTGCACTTCACAAGGTCACATTTGTATGAAAAAATGTCCAAAATGGTGGTTACTCTTTGGATTCATTTTTGAACTCAAGTTGGCTATATGCTTGAAAAATTTAAGATCAATTGGATTTGTACAACATGTAAGAAAAAACTTAGTAAGTAGAAAAAAGTAGAGATTGATTGAAAATACTAAACTTTTAAGAAATTAAACATAGAATTGAAAACTGACATTTCAATGGTTGTAATGTTGTAATAAAAAATCTAAACCCAATGTTTTTATTTGTTTTCAAAAATATTGAAAATTGAGTTAAATAAAGGACTTCAAAGTTTATTTTAGAATAGAGATTCCATAACTATTTGCAAACTAAAACTCCTCATAATTTTCATTTCATTAACTGAAATGGAATGATTCAAAGCTTCCCATGTATATATAAATCTAGAGAACCAATTTCAAATCTAGTGATTTTTTAAGATTTTTTTGAACTGCCCACCGAGCACTAAAAATCACATGTATTACAATAACTTTTTAACCATGCAATCAAAAGTTACGAAAGTTGTTGGGCCATAAAGCTACTCCTCTGGGACATGTTGTGTGAAAATTTCAAAGAAAAATAACAAAAACTCCATTCACAATGTTGCCAAAAAACGATGTTTGGGCATTTAGGGTTAAGATTTCATATTTTTGCAGTTTCAAATTTCCACAATATATGTAATTTGATTGCAAACCTTGTTATTTTCAGTCCCTGCTAGGAAGAAGAATTCAAATACCAAACTAAGTGAGAGAAATGATGTGTGAACCTTCTTTGGGCTCCCAACATGACCCAAGCAAAACTTACATAGTTCAAAACTAGAAACTATGCTCAAATAAGGTCAGACCACCTACACCTAATCACTTAACCCCTAAAGTTTCATTGTCCCTCGGGGGACAAATTGGATTTTGGGCAAAATCGTGTGATTTTGAATTTTTAATGAAACTTTTTGAAACTTTTTCATAAGATAGAAAAATTGATTAGCTACGTGAAAATATAATTTTTATTTCAATTGGTGACCGGGAGCAAAAGTTATACTACAAAAAACCTAGAACTGAACTCAACAAGGATCACCAAAAAAAATTGGAAAAAGTCAAAATAATTAAAAGAAAAAGATTCCTAAAATATTATGTTGTTGTCTACATGTGAAGCTTTGGTTCATTCAATTTGGACTAATTATGAAAAAGATATAGACAATCTTCTTTTGGGGGCAATTAGAGCATCTTCTTGAAAAAATAACTTGTAGGATTCATTTCTGAATGCAATTTTCATATTTTTTCAAAAAAAATTCTTTGAAAAGGTTGTGTTTGCTTGCTAAAACAATCTCACCATTGAGATTAGTGTGTTTCAATCCCATCTTAGAGCTATTAACAATTTAGTTTTTTTTTTCAATCTTGGACCTAATTCTACTTAGCAAATTTTTAAGGAATCAAAATCAAGTGGAATTTTTTTGAATTTTTTTTCTAGACTTTCAACTTAATTATTCAACATAAAAAATTATAAATTCAAAGTTTGTAATGCAAATTTTTTCCACAAATGGTGGTCAAAGTCATCTGAATTTGCAGGCTAGTGTTCAAAAAAACTTTCTTTTTCAACTTTGAATGCTAATATCTTCCAATCTATATGGTCAAACTTCATAAGATTTTTACCACATGATCTCAAACAAATGAAGTACAAGATCCTACGGTTAGATTCTAAGAAAATGTTTTTTTTTTGTTTTCTTGAATGAACGCAGCCAAAATGGCAGCTTTGAGTGGTTTTTGACAGAAAATGGCCTTGGGACTATAGATGTTAAGCAACTGTGGCACAGATGGTGAGTAGTTGAAATCTGTGATGGAGATTTTTCCCATAAGAACATACTAAGATTTCAAAATTTCCAAAACTTTTTTTGCAAAATTGAAATTTCTGTGACTTCTGGGAGCCCAAAAGTCTTGTGAACCAGTAACCAATCTCTAGAGTCTTCCAAATGTGATCATTCAAAAACTAGCTTCTTATTTTTTTCTTTCTTGCTACTTTTTGCATTCTTTAGGACATATGTCATGATCTTATTAGTCCCAACCTTAAAAAATAATAAAAAGCATGATCTAAGCCTTGATTGGAAATAGTGGCACCCATAGATCTCTGGTTGGGAATGGGCGGTCCAACCTTACTTACTTACTTACTCTGATAATTGTAGGTTAAGTCTCATTCCAGGATACAAACCTTGGGGCCCAAATTTCCATTGACGTGTGCAGAAAGTTTTCTTGCAATCGAGGCTTAAATAAAGATCGACTCCCACTTGAGAAAATGCAAAGGGCAGAGTGTGAGAAGGACTTGCTGGGAGCTAGTGTCGCACAGTTGAAAGCAGAGAATGAAGCCAGTATGGCCGAGTGTGATCTGCTGCGTCAAAAAGCCAAGCAGCGTGAAGTACCAATCCTCATTTCAGGACATCAAGGTGAAGTTCAACATCTGTCCACCTCTGCTCAAAATTAAAAGATAATTTACAGAACAGTGAAATTAAATATTTCAGGAACCCTTAGATAGCATCATAAACAAGATATTCCCTGTAATTCATGAGGTCGCAAAGATCTCACTATATACCATGGGAAGGTCTGCATATGATTCATGACCTCCTTATGAAGCATAACAAAGAGTTTTTTATGATGTGATCTAAAGTTCTTGAAATAGTCTAATTTACTGAAAATTCTGTTCCAGGCTCTAAATTAAATGATCTTTTCCTATTCCTCGTGAGTGGAGTATGGAGGCATTTTGTTGCCTTCACCAAGACATTCCATAGTTATGCATTTGTTAACCATGCTTGAATTTATTGTATGCTGCTGGTCATCAAGGTGTTGTCCCGCTCATTACTTCCACTGCTGTATTCTGAGCACACATGATAGTATTTAGTGGTGGTTGTAATTAGTGACTGCACCTGCTCTTATGGGTTGGCCGCTGTTTATGTGAAACGTAACTTAAATGTTATGCAATTTTGTGACAGTTGTGGATTGTGCATTGCAGAAAGGTCTGCAGAGTTAATGAAACAGTTCAAAGTGAGCAGGAAGACATATCCCCCATGAGTGTGGACTGTGGAGTGATCTTCTCTTGCGAATAAGGTAACAGGCTCTAAAATTGCCCATCCTACTCAAATGTACACCGCTTGTACATATTGCTTTTTCATAGCTTTCAGCAATGTACAAACAGTGCACATTTTAGAGGGTGGGCGATTTTAGAGCCCTATGCCACTTCAACTTCAAAATTTCATAACTAATTTCAGAAAGCTCCAAAAAATATGGAACGACTTGGGTTAGATGCCAATTCTTCTTGTCTTTCAAGGAAAATTTTGTGGATATTATTTCAAGAAGCTTCGCCTCCCCAAAATTCACTTTCAGCTCTTAAATGGGCGATTTCTGGACCTATTACCTTAGATGCAATGACGTTGACTGGGACACTGCAGATAGAGCAGGCTGCATCTCTGCGCAAGCTTGTTTGGGCACCTGATGCACAGACTGCAGATGTGTTTGTCAATCTTATGGACAGGGTGGATTCGGAGCTTGCTGCTGGGCTTCTTTCTATTACAGATGAAACGACAAGAAGGTAGTAGACATCTTGTTGGTCATAAAAGAGCTTCAAATTGTAACACGTAATGCTTCTAAAGCTGCGTGTATTGTTTGATGTTTTAGGGCACTTTGAGAAGATGAACTCCTAGAGGGCAAGGATTCATGGTTAAAAATTAATCATTTCTTGTACTTGTAATAAATAAATAAAAGTTGGACAAAAGAAAGTACCTATACGACCTACTCAAAACTGCCAATGAAACATGAAGCCCAATTTGGACCTCTTTGTCCTTTAGGGTTTAAGCTGAATGAGTTGGCACATGCAATGCATGTGTCTCACTTAAGCAGCAAATAGGGGTTCGATTGAACCAGTGCGTTCTTTTTCCTCTGCTAATTTGGAGGTGTCTGGTGGGGATTTGAAGACGGACAGGGCCTCCATGTTGTCCATATATGTGTAGAGATGGTGCCTGTTGCACAATCTGGATCAGTATCATTCCATATTGCCAACCTATGCAAGGCACTCCGTCAAAAAGGACACTTAGTGGAGGTCATCCTTCCCAAGTAAGTTATACTCTCAACCAATTGGTTCTAACTGTTCAAAATTCATGAGTGATGAAAGTAGTGTTTCTTGGTTGGGATTGTACAGACACGACTTTATGGACCTTAATTAGTACAGTGGATAATCTTCAACACTAAATAGGGGTATTAAGGGGACCCATATTAATTAATCGACATTCCACACTATATAAATATCTATCTTCAATGTACATCTATAGTTACTGAAGTGTACGGAGGATGTACATCAAGTTTCAAAATCTACAATTTTTTAAGATTAGTCCCTTTAATTGTTTGGTCCCCATAATACCCTTATTCAGTGAAGAAGTTGAAACAGATTTGTATAATTATTTTGAGGATCATTGGCAGGCACAAGAACAGAATCTGGACAGGGTAAGACATTGCCCCCATCACATCCTTTGGCACTCTCCTGATTAACTTAGTTAAGTTTTCGTCATTCTGAAGAAAACTTCACTGTGTTGTGCTACTTGCAGGACTGTACATGGGATCGCCCTTACCCTTTTGGAATCTTTTCATCCTGCCAACTTTTTTCCTTGTGAGGAGTTCTACAACTATATAACGATGACTTCGAGAGGGAACTTAAGGCATGCAGGGATTCTTTATGCTAGAGTTCACCACAGCAAATGGGTTTGGAATGAGGCCACTGAGCTTTCTATTCTATGTATCTGGGATAGGTTTGCATACTTCTGCAAATTGTCTTTGGCGTAATTTACTTGCTGAAGTTGGGGAAACAAGCTCGGATATACTTCATCTCCACAATTGGCAAACAGCTGCAGTAGCTCCCATGTTCTGGGAACAGTACTCGCATCAAGTATGTATAGATCTAGTAATCTGAAGTCATATCGTTGTTTAATTCTTAATATAGTTGACCTTCAAATTAAAGGTCGTTTCGACATCTTGCTCTGTCTGTGTCAGTTTGTGCAACTGGATTCATAATGTATGTGCGATGGCAACATATGACAGGGGTTGCAAGATACACATCTTTTTTTTTTGGAAAAGGAAGGTGACCATTAAAAACCAAAAAGAAGAAACAATCAATCCTGCTCGCAAGATACACATGTCTTGTGTTGACATGCCATAATTTCACACAAATCAGGTAACCAAGAACTCTTCAGTTACCCACTTCTTGCCTTGGTGTCATACACTCCCAGTACTTGTGAATTCAAAGCTAGGTTTAGATGCATCTGTGAAGTCACAAGCAGAGCTCTTCTTGCCCAAGTTCAAGTGCTTCCAAGCCTGAAACTTCTTTCTTTGCCTTTAGCACCCTTGGAAATGGAGAGCATCCAATATATCTCATAATCTTTGTCTTCATTCATTATGGTGTTTTAGAGTCCCTTGCGGGAGGGACCAATTGTGTGGAATTCCTGTTAGGGGAAGTGCCTGAGGGAATCCTCGGTGCACTCCTCAGTAAATTGCTAACTTTTCATAGGTTTATGATTAGGACTTGAATTTTTTAAATTATTTGAAGCACATCCCAAAGTACTTGGAATAGGATACAAGAGAATTCAAATTTAACCCCTAAAGGACCAAGGCACATTTTTAGCACAAATTGTAGAAAAACTACCATTTTTTAAGGCAATGAGAAAAAAATGTTTTTTGTTTTCAAAATTCAACCATGCAAAGTTGAATTGGACTACTATGGGAATGTGTAGAAAAAAATTCATAAACTTTGACCACATAGATTGAAAGATCATAACATTTGAAGTTAGAAGAAGAAGTTTTTTTTTTTTCTTATTGGACAAGGCCAAAGTAGACTTTAATTCCTCCTGAGTGAGATTTTTACACTTTACACTATACATGGTTATTTTTTTTATTTTTTATATTTGCATCTTATATCATGTAAATACATACCTACCAAACAAAACTAAAGGAGGAGTTTTGCACATATTGCACAGAGTTGTCTTGGCTGCCCAAAAGATTCAAGCTTTCGAAATTAAATTACATTTATTAAAAAATGACTTCATATACACCTACCCAAAATCACATGCGTACGTTCAACAGTACTAGTAATTCGGTCCTTTATTAAACTTTTGACAATGAAAATAAACTATTTCAAAAGCTACACTAAAAAAAAGTATTTAGTATCACCTATACTAATTGATTTTAAAATGCTATACAATTTTACTCTTGATGAATATTTTTTACCAACTATGACTAAAGAGATCTACTTATTTGAATAGTATTGATATCTATATTCTTGATAAAAATATTCATCTATAGCTTTTTGATAAGAAATTTTAGCCTTGAGTAAGTAATTAGTATGGGTGGCACTAAATTCAATTTTTAGTGTAGCTAAAAGACACAAGATTATAACATGCTTTAGAAAGTATAATTTGTCAAAATCTCTATAATTTTTGTCTTTTAGCTAGCTTTTGAAGCGGTTTATTTTAATTGTCCAATGTCTAAATTTGAATTTTCTTGTATCTATTCAATATACTTTGGAATGCACTTCCAATGATAAAAAAATTCAAGTTCTAATTAGAAACCAGTGAAACGTTAGCAATTTATTAAAGAGTGCTTTGAAGGGCAAATTGAATTTGTGCATTAGCTAAGGATGCTTGAAGAGGGTGAAAATAGCAATATTGAGTTACTATACTTACCTAAATGTGATACTATAGAATATAAAATGTCGGATAATTTGGTTTGTCCTATTAGTGAATGGTAACAATTAGCATCACTTCAAAAATGAGTGTCACCACAAAATTTTACTTTGTAGGAAATTCATTAAAACAATAGAATGATATTTCAATCTGTATTAATTCAAAATAGTGTGACTTTGGTAAATTGATGTTACAAATATTATTAAGACAAATTAATATAGTTAATTGCATATTTACTTTCAGGAGTTTTCATCACCGTAACAACAAAATTTAAGTCAGACTTTGATCATTTTTGAACCATTATGCAACATCGGAGTAAGGCATAGTATGATACACTAGAATCCCTGGGCTAGGGCTAACAAGAACCATTTGGCCATTTCAATAATAAGAACTACGCATAATAGTGAAATTAGGTTGCCTTAGTATCCAAAAAAGTTACCTCATGACTCACTGCTTGTCCATATAGAGATGCATGCAGCTCTCTAAATTGGGCTCTCAACCTATGCACCAACCCATACTACACATGGTTTTAAGTTCATGAAAATTACTACATCCTTGTACAATAATAAGAAATATTTATATAGTGGAAAATGTTGAGAAATTAATGCATCCTCAATCCGCCCTGTAAAGAGGCACAACAACAGTAAGTTTTGAATGGGGCCCAAAATAGCAACAAAAACTCACTCCAATGCTAATGGTACTTCTTTGCACAGCAAGAACTGGTCTTTTGTTGTGCCCTCCAAGAGCCTCAACACTCCTTGATCAATAAGTCATTAGAAGAGATTTGAGGCCTCCAAGAGCCTGCAAGTTATCATGCCTTCCCGCAGCGTTCTCAAGCAGGAAAGCTGCTGGTTGATGTGGTCGAGAGAGTGCCACGTCATTTTTGGGAAAAAAATAAAAAATAAAAATAAGGCTTGAAATGATATTTGGTAGAGAGTTGTTGTTTTTTTTGAAAAAAAAAATTCTAATAGCCCAGCCCGTATTGGTTGTTCATAGATTTGGCCAAATTGGAGAACGGGCCTCAAACAGCCCTCCAATGCCCTCAAATCTCTTCTAATGATTATGACGTCAATGGACTCTCAAAGGGCACAAAAGTATTCATTCTGCCACTGCTCCATCGTATTTCACTTCCCAACACTGCGTCTGCAAATCCTATGTTGTTTTCGAGTCGTTAAGGGTTTCAAATATCGTTGTCGGGCTTAGGCATGTGCAATAGAAAGAGACACAGTTAAAAAAAAGGGGGGGGGGACATGAACGCAAACAACATATATTGTTGCAATGCCTACATTGAGTAGTGCAATTAGGTTGTCCCAGACTGTATGTTGACCATGCTTGAAATTCACATGGTTTACAACTTAAAGGTTGTTAATTTCTTTTTCGGCAGCTTTGTAGTGGTTGCTAGGCCTTTTAAATATATATTTTTTTGCAATAATTAGTGATGAAAATCTTTTTTACAACAATAAAAGTTTAAGATATAAGAAATTAGTGTGGGGCAACCTAATTGCACTATTTGGTGTAGTTACCAACGTAGCACTGAGGATATTCATAGTGAGAAGCAACCTAATTTCATTATTCCATGTAGTACAAATTCATCCTCAGTTTATTACCACTTTCTTACTTTGTAAATTTACTTAGTGAAAACTTGCTAAAGATAAATTTGCTCTTAGTATTAGGGATGATGTTTGCAATGTGAATCCAATCCAAAAGTAGGTCTAAATTTGTCCTAAGACCCTCAGTAATAACACTCTTTTAATGCCAAGTGCGAACATACCTTCAAGGCATTAAGGTAGGATGCTCTAAAAGCGACTAGCTTCTTCAAATCAACCCTACAAGATGGTACTGAAGAGATATGAATTGGTCTTTAAATGGACCACTTTAGTCATTAATTGCCCCCCCCCCCCAAAAAAAGTATTCTTTATTGCAAGAGCCAATCATTAGCTTTGATTTCCTCAAATCACTTTAGAAGTTGTAAGTGGATGCATTTTGGGAGACCTAGGATCACAAATAGGTACCTACAACAGAAATCTTAGGAAATTCATAACTAATTCAAAAATGCTTCAAAAAATATGAAACCACTTGGGTTACGTTCTTCATCCATTTTTCTTTCTTTGAAAAATGAGTGAAAAAGATTTCTAATCATGCAAACCTACGAAAAAGTCAGACCAGCCCTTAAATGGTCGCTTTTAGAGCATCCTACCTTAGTACGTCCCCCAGCAGAAGTAATTCCAGTAGAGAGGGAGTCGGTCGTTAACGGGTTTCTAAGTGGCAGTAATTCCGAACACAAGTACGTACTAGCTGAAGCCAGAGAGTGCTTGACTGTCAGTGCAGAGACTCTCACTTACAGGAGCTCAGTGCAGTGACGGAAGCCGCCACAACTGGCGACTGCCAGACGTGACATGCTCTTCTCCTTTAACTTATCTCTTCTTTGTGTTTGGAGCTCCTGAATGCTCATGGCCGTTTAATGTGTATAACTTAATTCCCTGTTGCAATAAGTTAGCTAGCTAGTAGTGTCTGTTACATGTAGCTAGCTAGCCGTTGCCTGCATCGCTCCAAAGGCAGCTCTCCCTCACCAACGCCTCGTCGTCATCATCTCTCAGTGCAGTGTTTTCTCTCTCTCATTGCTTGGGTTAGCTCAGGTATCTCGTGTTCAATCTGTGGTCGGAGCTTTGAGTTTATCCCAACAGACGTATTGCCCATTCGATCAGGTATGAGCTTGTTTCCAGAGCAATGTAGCAGAGCATTCATGACTCGTTTTTTGCATTGGAGGCATTAAGATGATTGTGTCCATGTGTCCAGGACATGGTAGCTTCCTTGTCATACTTTCCAATTGGCAGTGTCGAAACTCTTTTTTCATGTGCTGACAGCTTAAGAATGTCCGGTTTATTGGACTGCTCACACGTCCTTAATCTTACCGCCTTGTTCCTGTGACATAAGTTTGAATGTGTGACAAGGGTGCCTCAGCCAATACTAACTTGAAAAGTATGCAGGGTATTCTAGAATGTCGTTCTTAGAGAAGGCCACCACAAGGATGTTCGAGTGTGTCGAATTCTGTTACGAGAATTCTGAAATTGACCACCGTTTGGATAGGCCAGCCGTTACATAACTCATGTATCTAAAATGTGTATTAATGTGTGTTGATTAGCAACTTAATGTCTCTTGGAGAAGTTGATTTAGCCAGAAGCTAACTGCAACTTTCTTTGGGTATGATGTACCAACTTTGGGCCTGAATTTTCATGTCCGTTTGTACAATTCTCTGGCCAAATTTTAAAACGTGTTGCTGTGTGCAGGAGACATGGCCGCTTTAGTGTGGCGCTCATTGTACTTCACCGTGTTGTTGATCTCACTAGTCTGCAACTCAGCGAACGCCTCGTAAGGATTCTCTACTTCTCCTCAGGGTTTCTCCGGCTTTTAAATGGAGCTAATTCAACTTTCTTGTCTATGAGAGTGCTTCGGACTGACTCTGCGCGTCTCCTTCTCTGCAGGCCCCTCCCAGCTCCTGTGTACGCACCGTATTCCCCTCCCACCACATGGGCTCCCTACACTCCACCTGAAGCTCCAACTCCGGAATACATTCCTACAGCGGCTCCTCCATTGTATGCCCCTGAACTTGCCCCTCCTGTTCCATTGTATGAACCCGTGGCAGCTCCTCCATTGTATGCCCCAGAACTTGCGCCTCCTGTTCCATTGTATGAACCCGTGGCGGCTCCTCCACTGTATGCGCCAGAACTTGCCCCTCCTGTTCCATTGTATGAACCCGTGGCGGCTCCTCCATTGTATGCCCCAGAACTTGCCCCTCCTGTTCCATTATATGAACCCGTGGCGGCTCCTCTTTATTCTCCAGTCCCAACTCCCTCAGAAACCCTCACGCCCACGCCCACGCCGACACCCGCTCCTACTCCAGTTCCAACACCCGCTCCTACTCCAGGTATGTTTCTGGAAGATTCCATTTGAGTTTCACCATTTGGGCTTGAGAATGTCAGGAATGTTTTGTATTCCATGTAAATGAAGAAGCAGGGCAGAACAATTCATCTGTCTACGCCACACGGACATACCCATGCTGGTGTGGAAAGGAGATCTTGGATACCAATGCTCTGTGAGCTACTGTGCGAGGGCATTGTATCAGTTGTCCATGTTGGTAACCATATTGGTGCTTGTATTGCCTTTGGAACCATGCTCTCACATTGTAATGTATGTGTGCACGTGTTTACTGATATTGCAAAGTGCTTACAGTACACTAAACTTCTCTAATGACACTTCCTAGAATTGCACATTCTGTAGATCTTGAGAGTCTTGCATGAAGATGTGGTTTGCGCATCTGATGTTTTGCCTTTTTTTTTTTTTTGTTCCAGTTCCATCTCCTGAGGTTTCACCTGTACCGGCACCGGCACCGTTTGCATCCCCACCTGCTCCATCTGACTCAGCAGAAGCTCCAGGCTCCCTTCCACCGGTATGTCTTTCTATCTGTTCCTTGCATTCTTTATCTATGAGTACGCAATTCAGTATCATCCAAGATTTAATGTATCCCCAGAAATAGCGTGCCTTATGAACGCATTTTTTTTGTTGACTTGTGCACCTTGAGATCACCTTCAAGAAACGCTTGAGTTACCGTACCTGGTGATGAGCACTACCAAAAATATATTTCTTAAAATAAATTTTAAAAAATTGGGGGTATTTATTTTTTCCAAAACGGTGAACTTTGAAAGAATCTTGCAAAATATTTCTAGTTTGAGTCATCTATCCAATCACTTTTCGGTACTTCAAATTAATTATTTGGCCAAAAATGCCATCCCTGACCACCGGGTAAGGTACAATACAATGAACAAAGAGCTCATCATGCGATCCAAACCTCAACAAAATTTTAGTTCATCAATAGGTATGCTAATAAATGCTGTTCATGGTGTCCCATAGGTCTTAAAAAAAAAGGGTATTACATTATATACTAAGGAAATTAATTGGTGCAGAAATTGTATCAAGTTCCGCACTTGGTCTTTGATATTGTACTTATCCTTGTTGAGCTCGAATTATGCTGATTTTGTCTCTCCTCTGAGTTTTAGCAGGGGAGCGGGGGATCGAGTTTATTCTTGCCATCCTGGAGGCTATTGGCAATGACAATGCTCTTGAGCTCTGTTACCGCAGTGATGTTATGAGGCAGATAAGCTTAGCTTGATCAACTTCTGCAACTACACAAAATAGTGAATTAGGTTGCCCCACACTAATTTCTTGACAGTCCACACTATAGAACTATTCACTGCTTGTGTACAATGACGCATTCAGAGCCGTGTGTATGGCATAGATTTGTGCACCAGTTCAAGGCTTAGTTCAAAGAGTGGCATGCACCTCCATGTGGAACAAGCATTGATCCATGAGGCCATTTATCTCAAGTAAGGCAACCTAATTGACAAGGCAACCTAATTTCACTATTTTCTGTAGGTGACTGTCCGGCTCCGCCTTGTTTCTTTTTTCTGTATTTTTTTGACCAATTTCCCCCGAATACAAAATTGAGGACTTAGCCAGAATACCGGAATGTTTTATGGAGTTATGAAGGATTGACAGCATTCAGACAGATCAGTGAGAGTAAGTTAAACTTTTTCATTAGAAGATAAGCAGACGGAGATAAATCTTGTTGAAGAAGACTTTGTGTTCTGTTGTGGAAGACTGTACCAATAATAGTTCGGAGAGGAAAGTCGGAGTGATGACATTTCGGGAATAAAATAAGCACCAAACTGGTACCAAGTTTGCAACTGCGAAGCTTTTTTATTGTCCCAAGGCAACAGGCAGACAGAGAAATCAATGTGATGCATGGATTGAAATCGCTTTCGTTTCGTGAGTGTAACGTGGGTACCCCAAAACCGCCGCTTCTTGCTACTGTGCCTAGTTACTGATTGTTAGGCCATACAAAATTTCATAATTTCTTGTGGGCAAGTGAAAGGAGATTCCAACGCATCAAAGAATGTGACATTTGGATGCTGTATGTAAAAGTTAGGAAGGGTCAAAAAAAATATTTGGTAGATGTTTTGAAATTGTTTATTTAGCATGTGTACATATTGATTTTGGAGTTGTACATAGAGTTATGATGGTGGTTTTAGGTAAGGTTTTACCCACTTTTCAATGATATTAACTTCATGTGACCTTTTGCGGACCATAATTTCCTCCCATGTCTCATTTGTAGTATAATATTTTAGGCCAAGTCCAGAATCCCCTCCAAAAGAAATTGTTTGATAATGTAATGGTTACCAAAGACAAATTTTTTGAAGAAGTCTATTAGAAGTGCTTATTTAATGTGTCTTCTTAGTTCTTTGTAGTATAAAGATTGCCCCTATTTTTTTGTTGAATAAAGGCTTCCTTTTTTTAAGGATTGCTCACAATGTATTGTTGCGAACCTAGGTTCATGTAGAATGTACACATTGAAAACATCACCTCACACTTGTTGGATACAAACATTTCAACTTTGCACATGTGACAACAAAACTTGATCTCATTTTGGCATTAGGTTTCCAACAACTCTACCAAAGGTGCAAAGCTTATCAGAGTATTCCTAATTTTTTACGATTTATATCTATCTGGTCAAAAATTGTTAACTTACTTTGCACTATTTTCCTTTTCAAAAGGAATCTATATAATGTCTCAAGCTTTTATATTTTGAGGCAAAATGATTTGGGCTTTATGTTATAAGATGAGATGGATATGAGCTTTGATGCACTAATAATAGCTATATTTGATACAAAATATGGGGATTGAATTGCCAAAATATCTTAGTCTGTGGTTTCACTAAAAGAAGATGGGATATTTTAAGTGAGTTTCTAAGTATAATCCTAGACATAAGGTTTTAATTAATGACCTTTAAGGCAATTTTTAGCAAAATTTGACTAGAAACACATGTATTTCTAGTAAAATTTTGCTGAACATTGCTTTAAAGGTCATTACTTAAAATCTTATGTTTAGGACTATATTTAAAAACTTACTTAAAACACCCCATTCTCTTGTAGTGTTTTGGTTTACAAATATATAAATTACAATGATTTTGGAGGTTTATTGATTTATTATTGACTTCAAATAAAGATTTTTGTTTTTTTAATCAAGAATCATATGGATGAGTAATTGGTGTTAAAATTTTACATCTATAATTGTTATTTTCCATCCTTTATATATGCAATACAAGTGTAAATAGGTTGTAAAATGAATGAAAGAGGAAGTGATTAAATAAATACTTTAGGATAGCACTAATGTAGAAGGCTTTATCTATTCATTAGAGAAAAAACCAGCCCTCCAGAGGGCTACTCTAGATTGACATGCCAAGCTATTTCAAGCTTGGCCTGTCAATCTCAAAAAGTCCCCCAAGGAGCAGTCAGATTTTTTATTTTTTAAAATATTTTCTTAAGATTAATTTTTTGCTCAAAAATCTGGGTCCCTAAACTACTATCATTACAGTTTTAGCTGCACGAAAATAGGAGAGAAAAAAAATTTCAACCCCAAAAAACACTATTTCAAGGTACTTGTGAGGGTTGTAGAGCAGCACTCCAAAGGCCTGGAATTTGCTCTCATGTGAATGCACTTTTAACTAAGATTTGATAATTGTGGAAGGGCTCTATGTAGTAAAATAAGCTATGCAATACAAATTAATATACCATAAAGAAAATGGTGGATGGAAGAATACTAGTAAAAAATAAGTAGCTAGTGTAGACATGCTGCATAGTCTAATAAGCCAATAGTGGTTAGATTTTAATTATATTAGAGATTAGAGAAAAAATCATCCGGAGGGTTACTCCATAGCCCTCCAAAAGACCCTGAAATTTGATTTAACGGGGTTGAAAATTGCTTTTTTTCCCTATTTCCGTGCAGCAAATTTTGTAGTGACAGTGGCATAGGAAGTCAATTTTGCGAATAAAAAATGAATAATTTTTTTTTAATCTTAAATTTTATTTTATTTTTAAATTAAAAGAAGAAGAAGGAACAAGACTGAAACATCCCAAAACTGGGCCTCATCTTTTCACAACAAATCTTAAGGCCAAATACATGCCATAGTTCCACAATAAACTATTTTATATCAAATCTCAACTCAAAATAGACTGTACTTATTAAAGTGACACTATTTTCCTATAAAAATAGGTCTTCCAAGTTTGGAAAGAAGAGTCACACATCACACTAACCTAACTTCCTCTTATATTGGAAAGAGAAGTCACAAATCACAAATTAAATTATCTATAATAGTAAGCACAGTAAGGTAGGAAAGAAATGTCCATGTGCTTGAAAAACTTTTGTCTCAAGAAGTCCACAAACTTGGGAAATCAGGATCCAAAGGCTCAGCCTCACTTGTACCCGTCCCAAACACAAAAACAAGCCAATGTAGTGTGAGTGAGGATGCAACAGGTGTTTACAGCTGAAAGCCAATTGCTATCTATGTCAAAGATCCTAAAATAACAAAGAATGGTGAGAAAACTTAGGTCATCAGATCACATTAGTGAATGAAGCAAATGCAGTAAGTAGAAAACATCTCTAACATACTAAAAACCCACACGACCTTTGCCATGCTTGTAGACCAACAACTTGTTGGAAGCTCAAGTGTCACTCCCACATTCACAAGATCTCACAGAAGGTAAATCGTCACTCCACCAACTTCTCTCACCACCAAACACAAGATGATGGTGTGTGGTGACTAAAAGCAAATAAGTAGTCACAGGCTTGGAGGGAAAGCCATAGAGATGCATGAACCAGGCAGATTTGGGAAATAAATACCCACTTCTGGTAGTGGAGTAGTCTAATAAAGTTCCACCCATAGTGGGTGGGTGGGACCCTTTTTCCTTTATAAACTTAATAGACCTAATTCAAAATATCTCCATGGTGGTCCATTGTCAATTACAAATGGCCACAGAGATATAATATATGAGACTTGACCTGCTTGTGTGCTCAAATTATTAAGGAGACTTTGTAAGCACCTTAATTTTAATTTAGGCACATAGGTAAATTGTAACAAATGCTTATTTGAATTCTAACAAATTTAAATTGTTAGAAGCCCTTAGCAAACTTTATATATTTTTTACTAGGGTAATTCAAATCTAAAAGGAGTAAAAAAATGAAAGAGCTTATAATTTGTGATTTGGAATGTTACCAAATATTTATAAATAGTCCAATGACCATTTTTACAATGGCAAAACTTATAAGGCTTTTTTATCAATAGACACAAAACATTGATAAATGTAAATTGTTCTTAAGCCAAAGAAGAAGAACAAGAACAAGAACAAGAACAAGAACAAAAGTTGATTGTTTTGGCAAGTAGTCAGCCAAGCTGACTGCTCAACTAGGACCATTTTAAGATTAACAGGCCAAGCTTGAAACAGCTTGTCCTGTCAATTTAGAACAGCCCTTCGGAGGGCTGCTTCTTTCTCTCCTGATGAGGTATGATTACAACATAGATATGATACAATAAATGAATTATCCTTATGATTTAGTAATAGAGTTACAACATCTAGGTCATAAAATATTGTCCTTTACTTGGATCTTCTTTGGCAATTCCTATTCTATAGTAGGTTGCATTCGAATTCTAATTCAACTTAGTATTATTTTTCATAAATGACAACAAGGCATAACTGCATGCTCTATAAGAAGACTGATTGTTTTTTTCTTATATTGAGATTGGTTGCACCCATGACCAATGCAACTTTGATATGAAAAAATGCTCAACCTTGAAGATTATTTTTTCTGAATAGAATTAAAAATCAATTTAAAAGATTCATTTTGCATGCGCTTATTATGAGCATAGAAGAGCATTGTAGAATTATTATAGAGGGGAAGAAGCATTAGAGGAAAAACGGGGCCTCCGGAGGGCTACTCCACACTCCTCTAAGGCCCCCATAGATTGGATTTTTTGGGCTTTAGAATTGCTTTTTTTCCTATACTTGCCTACTTGCAGTTTTGTTGTCAAATGCTTGGCAATAGTTTAAAATCCAAAATCAAAGGACTAAAAAATTAGAATTAAGGTACTCTAATGCACGTTAATCCTAATTTTTAAATTTCTTTTAACAATTTGTATTTAACACCAAATTGTGCCAAAATAAAAAAAAGCCCCCAAATTATCATTAATCAATTTATTTTATCCACCAATGTGTGAAGGACTAACTTCATTGACATTTGGTGAGTTATAAGATGAGAGGAAGAGGTCTTTATGGTGCCTTTAGGAGATCAAATGAGTGAAGATACATATCTTACACGAGTTGTGAACCCTACCACAATCCCAATTCCATAAAGACCTCCTCTTTTCATCTTGTTACTTATAAATTAAATTCATTTTGGTTTCAAATAATCCATATTAAGTGGCTATTGAAGCTAGTAGCCATCGGCAATTAGCTTCAATAGCCACTTAATTTGGATTATTTGAAACTTAACTTTTTTCAATAAAGTCAAATTAAATCCAATTAAGCCAAACTTTGTGGCTTGATTGAATTGAATTTGACTTAATTGAAAAAATTAAGTTTAAACATTGTTTGTAATGTTAAAAACTGCAGATACAATGGTCCATATGTTCAACAACAACAACAACAACAACAACAACAACAACAACAACAACAACAACAACAACAACAACAACAACAACAACAACAACAACAACAACAACAACAACAACAACAACAACAACAACAACAACAACAACAACAACAACAACAACAACAACAACAACAACAATTGCAGATACATTTTTATTCACGAAAATAGTCATGGCCTGACTATTTTTGCAAAAGTCAGACTAGCTGACTACTCATTGTGGCCACTTTCGTGAATGTCAGATCAATCTTTTAATAGCCTGGTTTGGTCACTTTGGAGCAGCCATTTGGAGGCTTGAAATTTTTTCTAATACAACAATTAGACTATTGTATTGCCAAGCATTGGCCTCTTCCACTGCAAAACACAAAGTAAATACTTCCTCCGTCCTGAAATAAATCCGGGGTTTCCTAAAAATGGCTAGATTAACATGTGAGTAGCTCCTATTTTTAAGGGATTACATAGTTTTGCAGCTTTTACTAAAGCCCACTAGGTGTGAAAGAATGGAAATCAATAGTGAAGTGGCGCATATTGAAAATAGGGGACGAAAGTGACAAATTTTTGTTCTTTTGGGAACTGCTCCAGTGGTATTAATTTTGATCATTCTCTAAGCAATGTTGATGCAATGATGTCCATTGATGTCCTCTATAATCAATTTTGACAATGTCTTGTGATTCAACTCAAGGAAATTCTCAACAAGAGATTTGTTAGTAGCAATTTTTGTACAGTTTTGGGATGAATTCTTCACCTCTGGTTGGTTAGAAGTTGTGTTTTGATTTTTTGAATGTAGGGATTGAATTGCTATATAGTCTTTGGAGCAAGAAATCTATGAACTCTTTTGCTTCAAGGTGTTCAAACTAGCTTCAATTGTTGTCTATCAAGTTGTGGAGAGCCAATGTTGAATTTAATTTGGGACAAGTATATTTAGAAACCCTGGATTTATTTCGGGATGGAGGGAGTACTTTTGAAGAAAAGACTTGTATGTATATCCTTATATGTGGTATTACATTCGATTGTTAAGATACAAATTGTATAATAAAATATGACAAGATGTACACCATTGGATTGATAATTCAACAATAATTCAACAAGCTAGCATCTTTTATTGGGATGTCATTCTAACATCAAAACCTTATCAAGCTCAAATACGAAATGTACACCATATAGGTATTGACCATTTGTAGTAGCTTCTTAGATATGTAGAAGGTATAATAATTGTGCAAATTGGAAGTGCTATACAATATATTATTTGATCCAATTCAATATGAGAACATACTTTATCACAATAGTATATGAACCTCAATTCATGCACCTTCTATGTCAAATACACAATAAACACTATGTGGCATTGCCAAAAAATGGCCTTTAAAGACTGCCAAGGTGGATTTTTTTTTTCCCATGGTGGTTGTATGACACAAACCTTCAAACACAAGTAGAACAAACCAGTCATCTAATTATATTCATCCATCCATCCCTTTCTTATATACTTTCATCCATGATATGACCTAAGATTAGTAAACTTATTTCAAAAATTTGACAAACTTTGCATTTCTCAAAGATGTTTTGCTAGCTTCATCCATGCTCTTTTTTCTTTAATGCCACATTTATTTACTCCTGGATCAATCAGTGAATCCTGGACTAAACATTTGGAGATCTCCAGATGGTTATTTCTTGATGTTTGTATAGATCTCTAGATGTTATGTATGGATCTACCGATGTTCGATATTTTGCATAGATCTACCGATGATTTGCACAGTCTCTTGATGACCATTTTTTGTTTTATTATTAATTATAGACTTTCAAAAGTCCAAAAGTAGTTAAATGTGGCTTTTTTTTTCTCTATTTTTCTAGTGTGATGGCAGCCACCACTCAAACTGGGCAAAAATTAGGCAAAAATTAGCAAGAAAATAATCACTGGCCAAGGGTGAATTCAGGTCAATTCTCTCAAAAACTGCCGGCAGTCAGGGCGTTGAATCCGCTACTGAAATCACTGAAAGCGCACCGATGAGTTGCATATCACGCCGCCCGCCCACTCCAGCAGCATGTGGTCTAGTTTGCATTCGGTTTCCAGCTCTCTATAATCCTTAGTTGTTGCGAAGGAAAATTCATGACCTGCCAAGTGTCGAGTTGCACCTCGTAATCTCCTTCACAATTTGCACCAACAAATCCATTTCTTCTGAACAAAAATTACTGAAATCAAGCCACCTGGCTCATCAGTTTATCATTGAGATCGGCTAATTAAGGATAGTACCTTTTAACCGAAGCACCGAAAGCTTGTATACATTCCCCGTGAATCAGGCAGTGATGAAGGCTTCCGAACCACAATGCTCCATTTTTTTAATGTATTTCCTCAGTCACCAGTTCAGATCAACAGCTGCAGCTAGATCAACAGAGAGAAGAAAACGATGGCTGCACCCATCAATCGATCTTTCTCCGCCACAAATTGAAGGCTTGTCACAGTACTGTAGTCAGGCTCAAAACGTCCAACTGAACCAAATTTAGGGGGCGTGACAAGCTTGGGGTTCCAGAAATAGAGATGATTTTGTTCCGAGGCTTGAAAATCACGACAAATATTCTGGAGACAAGAATGCGATGCAACTGAATTCCTAGCTATCTTAGCTTCCGTCTGGGTTAAATATGTGGACATATAGGTGCAATGCAAACTGTGCACTGGAAGTTGATCATACAGTACCTTCAGTGTGCTTGATCAAATTGCTTCTATTCGTGGGTTTCAGACTTGAGTTCGTGAAATGAGATGCATTCCTCAAATGCAAGCTCTCAATACTAGATCAGGATTTTGATGTAGTAGTTTAGCTGGGTTGATCTGGACAAATAAAAATAATGTCCAACATTAAACTCCTTCACTTACTGTAGCTAGAACTGGCCTTCATTTAATTGCTTGTTGCTTGTTTCTCCGTGCTTGAGCACGCATTGGTCCTCTTGCATATCATCGAGTAACATGATAACCACCACTTAGAGTACGTCGTCCAAGTTTCTTTGGTAGTGTGTTGTGATCAGACACTCATGCATGATCGAAGTCAACCCAGGAGATTTCTCTAAATTCCAAAGTCCATTCCTTAAGCACTAATATGAGAGTGGTTGAATTTGGCAGGAGAGTTTGAATGTCAACCTTGAGCTTGGAGCTGCCAGCATTGTCACGAATTGAAGAACGGTCGAACATTGATCGTTTCGCATTTTGCACATTTCTCAGTTCAATTTCAACTTCCTGTGTTCTTGAGCTACAACCTCTCCGAAGCAATTGAAAGGCGCTGGAAAAGGGTTGGAAACAAGTCCTTCAGGCCGTCCTTGGTAACGACGGCTGCAAGATTCATGGCTGCCATCTTCAAATTGACGCCGTCCATGGAAACAATGGTTGCAAGCTTCATGTCTGCCAAGTTCACATTGAAGTCATCCTTGGCAACCACGTCCTCGCCACGACGCGCCACAACGCTGCATCTCAAATTCTTCGTCATCCTCGCGGCAATGGTTGCAAGACTCATGTCTGCCATGTTCAAATGGAAGCCGTCCTTGCAAACGACGTCCACGACGCGACGCGCAACTGCTTTGCAGCTCAAATTCTTCGTCATCCTCGCGGCGGTCGCGACCCCCAGCACCTCCGCCGCGTCCGATTCCTGGACCGTGGTGGTCCCCAACTGCGGCATCAATGCCATGCACATGACCACCACCCACACCAACAAAGTCATCATGTTCGACCGCACCGACTGGGGAATCTCCCCTCTCCCTCTCCCTAACCACCGCTGCCGCCACAACTCCCACGACAGCGTCACCCCCGTCGATTGCTCCGCGCACTCCATCCGTTACGACTCCGTCACGAACGCCATTCGCGCACTCTTCCTGTTCTCCGACACCTTCTGCTCGTCCGGCGCTTTTTACCCGAACGGCACGCTCCAGCAGACTGGCGGCGACCACGCGGCCAATCGCACCGTGCGCACCATCGGCGCTGGGGAGAATGACGACTGGGTGGAGCGGGATGCGTATCTGAGTAAGCGAAGATGGTACGCGACGAATCAGATTTTGCCTGATGGGCGCATTATCGTAGTTGGGGGTGCGGGAGAAGCGAGCTATGAGTTTGTGCCGAAGAGTAAGCCGTGGCCGATCTGGTTGCCGTTGCTGTCCAAAGGGGGTTCAGAGAATAATCTCTACCCGTTTGTGCATCTAACGCCGAGTGGGCATTTGTTCATCTTCGCGAATGTGTACTCAGTGTTATGGGATTACAAAACTGGAAGAGTGGTGAGGACGTATCCCGATTTCGGAAAGGATCCGCGCGTGTATCCGTATTCGGGGACATCCGTGATGCTTCCCCTCACAGCCGCGGATGGGTTTGAGAAAGTCGAGATTTTAATCTGCGGAGGCGCGCCGCTGGGGTCGCTCGCGGCCGCGAACGCTTCTGAATATTGGCCCGCGTTGGATACGTGTGGGCGCATCGAGATTACGAGTGAGTCGCCGTGGTGGCGAGTGGAAAAGATGCCGTCGCCGCGCGTGCTTGGTGACGGGATGTTGTTGCCGACTGGGGAGGTGCTGATCGTGAACGGTGCGAAGGCGGGGCTCGCGGGGTGGAATTTGAACCGGAAGCCCGCATTCTCCCCGTTTTTGTACAAGCCGGGGACGCATAAGTTCACGGTGCAAACCGCGAGTGGAATCGCGCGGATGTACCATTCCACTGCGAACGTGCAAGCGGATGGGACGGTGTTGATCGGGGGCAGCAACGACCAGCCCTCATATAACTTCTCAGGAGTGAGATTTCCCACTGAGCTTCGTCTTGAGAAATACTCGCCTTACTACTTGAGCAAGGAATTCGATGACGTGAGGCTCACCATCACCACGGAGTGGCTTCCGCCCGTGAAGCTCGGCGGGGAGATTCGCGTCGCGTTCACGAGTCGTTCATGGGTGAAGTCTGTGCAGATTAGTTTGTACGCGCCGCCGTTCACCACGCACGCGAATTCGATGAACCAGAGGATGGTGATTTTGAATGTTACGGCGCCCGCGGATGCGCGGGGAGCGTGGGAAGTCGTCGCGACGGCGCCGTGGAATGCGAATGTGACGCCGCCGGGGTGGTACATGCTCACCGCGCTCAACACGGGCGTGGCGCCCGCGATTCCGAGCAAGGCCTTGTGGGTGCAAATCACGCCCTAAAAAATATAAGATCATGTCACTCAAATTTGTATACTGTAATCTTGACTACATTGCGGGGGGGCACAGTTCCCGATTTCAGACGAGAAACCCTGTCGGTGGTTTCACTTGTAACCTGTACAGTTTTGAGTCTCTTAGAAATCGCATAGTCCAAATCGCCCTCCTTCTCAGAGTACGAAGTCTCTTCAAATCTGACAACCCACTATTAAGGATGCAAAGCTCGCGATTCTTGTTTTGCGACTTGCAAATTGTTACCAATTTGAACAAGACATGACTGTTCTATCCCCAAAGTACTAGCCCGTCTTAGAATTCTGGAAGGCAATACTGATGAAATCGCCTTCTTCTGCAAGGCCAGCTCTCATATCCCTTAGGGCCTGCGTACCTCAAGAGAAGGCGATTCTGAAAAGAGACTTCAAAACTCGACTTTAGGGCAATACGTCTAGCACTTTTGATGATAAATTTCGGGCTCATACTTGTGCAAGGCTCCGTAAAGACAGAAAGACGAGAGTCTCGCCGCGGAATCCCTACTGCGATCATACCGAACGCATTGCTCACTCCTGAGCTCTATGTACACCAACTCCCGTAATTTCAATCATTTTCTTTACAAATGAAGCAAAAATTGCGATCGAAGTCACATTCTGTGTAGGCCAGTTGCTGTACTGTCACGAAAGCAGGGGCCCACCAACTAGACCTGCAATGGCTAAGTGACAGACATTGCGTGGAGATCCACCAATATGGAAAGCGCGACCATTGCTCTCCATAACTCTCCACTTTCGATCTCCATCGCTGTATGTCTGTCACCTTAACGGCCAGATTGTGCCCACACGCTTCACTTGGCGGATGCGCAGTCAACACGAAATCACTGCGCGTCTTGATTACGTCTTGGATGGGGCGATGCTAGCACTCTACGAGTACCAATTATACCAAGAATACCAAGAGCTTGCAATTCTCCGACGCCGTGGTGGGTTGCGCTGCATCGCTTGGCAATTTTAGGGTAAAGTGGCGGAAGCGGCAAGATGGCTATGGAGATGGACGTTTGCATCGTGGGCGGTGGATTGGCGGGGTTGGCACTCGCGATCGGAATGCAAGAGCGCGGCATTCGAGCGCACGTCTTCGAGAAGATGCCTAAGATTCGACCCCACAGCGGCACCGCCATCAGCCTGGCTGCAAACGGTACCAACCCTGCGAATGTTGTTGCAAGTGATGGTAATCTAGTGTATGGAGATCAGTTCATTCAAATGACAGTTTACCGATTGCCAAATTGAGAAGATCTTCTTCAGAAACTAGGATAGGTTTAGGTTTCAGTTTGGTACATGCAAATGATGGGAATCTGGTGTATGGAGATCAATGCTTCAAATGGCAGTTTTCCCAATTGCCAAATTGAGACGTCCTTCATCAGAAAACTAGGATAGTTTAGGGTTTCGTTTGGTATGAGTTTGCCAAAATCACTGAAAACTTCCATTGTAATGAACATATTGGTTGCGACGTGCAGGATTGCGAGCGTTGGACGGGGTGAAACCGGGACTGAGCGCGACTCTGATCAAAGAAGGCGCGCACATCACGCACTTGCGAGCGAAATCCTCGCCAGGGGTGAATGGTGAGCTGTTCAAAGAGGTGATCATCCCGTGCCAACCAGGTCTCATGTGCATGATCCCCTGGAAGACGGTCCAACAGACGCTGGCAGACACTGTCTTGGATCAAAGCTTGTTGCACTGGCGTCACTCGTTTCTTGACTACAGCCTCATTGAGGTAGGGCCTAAGATCCTCACAGGGGTTCGCCCATTTTTTTCTTATTTTTACGTTTCTTTGGAACGCAAATGACGGCTTACACCGCACGAAACTGCACTGTCCTACCGAATGAGTTTTACTGTTGGAGAGAATAGACCGCAGGTTTCCCCAATTTGCCTGGCATGGATTAGGTATTGGACACTATTTGTGTCACTTTAAGTATTTTGACTTATGTTGGATTGTGATTCTTAGGAGATCGGTGTAGAGTTGTGTACCGATTCTTGGACTGTATGGAGGATGCGTGTGGAGTGCTTGACCCTCTTCTTCCTGTAGCCTTTGTTACCTTTTTCCATGTGCACAAAAAGAGTCTAGAATCCTTTTCCAAGTATGTTGAGGCAGATCCTGAAGGATGTTACGGAGAGATCTATTGGAACGAATGCAAAATTTGTTGACTATGTATGAATTTCTTATGGAATCATTTAAATTGGGAGATTTGACGTCTACTATTGAAGTTACAGGGGACAACCCCATTTCCATTTAAAGACCAGTGGCCTTGGACATTCAGCGTAGTCATGGTTACAGTACTTGCTAGTAAGTCCAGCCAAGTGAATCAATAGACGAGTCGCTGGTAGTAAGTGGGATTATTATGGGATATTATAGGATTCGAGCTCAGGTCCCTACCGTTTTCCGTATCCTCCACCTTACTGCTTGCAACCCCTTGCATTGGAGGTTAGGGTGTACCGGGGATCAGGGTTTACATTGGAGATGACGTTTTCTAGTCACTGAGTTGGGTGAACAGGGCGGTGTGGAGGCAACCTTTGAAGCATTCGTCGATGGAGAGGACGGCCAGTCTTCTGTCCAAACAATTTTAGTGCGTGCCAAGTTGCTTGTGGGCTGCGATGGTCTCTGGTCTCAAGTGCGTAAGATTTTGGTGGGCGAAAAAGGTGACGAGCCGCGGGATCTGTACCTTAACACTTGGAATGCCGTCGTCCCCACAGAGCCTGTCAGGTACTATCACTTTCTCTAGTATCACAACTCTGCTCATTTAGCAAAGCCGAGGAAAGGGACTTACCTAGTTCAAAAATCACTCTTTCCTCTCACTGTCACTCTTTTCTCTCACAAGAAGATGCATCCAAATGTGATAATAAGGAGTTCAACAAGTGCGGAGAGGTTTCTATCCCTCACTCACCAAGTATTACTTTAATGCCACATTTTAGTGTGACACTAAAGCCTGGGACTGGGACTTAAAGTGGTATGAGTCGGTATCGTATGTTTCATCCTTGTATCCTTCGGCTCTGTTCCTAAGTCAAAATAATTGCATATTGGTGGCAGGGAATTAAATCTGCATGAAAGCAATGAAATTGGAATTTTTCACTTCGTGTCAAAGAGCAAACTGTGTTATCTGTCCGACTCTGGTAAGAATCTGTCAACACATCTACATGCCCTTCATCTTCATACCTATGTACATTAATTGATAACATTGCTATATATATTATTGCACTAGGCTTCCAGTCAGCTTGTAGGTGACTGTTTACAATTGAAATTAGTAGTTGCCGATTACAAGTGATGAGGGCTCTGAAACTTTGGTGTGAGCAGGACAGGACCAGCAAAAATGTGTTCTATTGTTCTGGTTGCATCAATGACTTGTAATGAGGGGGCTTATTTTGTTGCAGGTGCCGGATTAACCCTCTGGCAGGTGCGGGGGCCTGATGTGAGTGGAGAAATCACAAAAGCTTATGCCTCAGATTTGGAGGCCCATGGCCCCGATGTAAGAAAAGTGCGAGCATTGAGGCAAATGGAGGACCTGGAGGGCATGGAAAACATGGTCAAAACCATGAAAGGCACACACCCTGATTTGGTTCGGGAAGCTCGACAAGTCGACCGCCGTGCTCTCACAAGCTGGAGTGATTCCAGCAAGGCTGTATTACTAATTGGTGATGGTACTGTCCGCAGTCCAAGATTAATCTTTCGATGGGGAGATGGTGTAGTAGTTTCGATGGGAAGTCGAAGAGTATCTGTTTTCTTATCTGCATTCAATATTTAAATCTCATTATTATTACTAAATTTGTAGAAGAATTTATTTTCGTTATTGGATATTTGGACCTCGTGATGTTCGTACATGTCCATTTCTTGCCCAGTGGTATAAACTGGAACATGACCAGGTCTGTCTTGAATTGAACGTGTATGCAGCTGCACATGCGATGTATCCGGGGCCAGGAGAGGGAGCTCGAACATCCTTTGAGGATTGCCACCAGCTTTCCAATCTCCTGCAAGAGTTTTTTTCTAGTCCTCCCAAAACAACCCTTCAGGACGCTGTGACTAGGTAAACCATTGGACCTGGAATTGATCTGAAAAGCTGCATTTTCTCCTTCCAAGTGAAATGGTTTTTGCTCTGGTTACTAGATATTCCAGGGCAGGGAAGTGGAGGTTTGTTCTTTGAACACAAATTTTGTTGTAGAAGTCCTCCATATGTTTCTATCAAAGCAGGAACTGATTTGTGCTATTATCTGGACCAGATTTGAGAAGATACGCATCCCCCGCGTTTCTAGAATCCAAGCTTACGCTGCTGAGAGAACATACTGGCCCGAGTATATCCCGGAGTGGGCGCAAAAGCTCACTGACGCGGAGAAAGCTCAAAGGAGCAAGGAGTATGTAAAGTGGGTTCTTCAGTACCCAGAATGCATGTTTGGAGACCCAGGCTCAACCTACTGGAAGCCATGAATTATGCATTTGCATTATTCGTTGGACAGTGCCAGGGAACTACCATATACCATTGATTGACATTGTGTTTATGATCATTTTGTTTGTACAGATGTGCCCCTCCTACAATGTACCACTGTCTGATTGCCTCGAGGATGTGAAAGTGCTATTGAGGTGACTCAACATTTGTCTTTATGAATTTGACTTGTCTAGTGTGCTGAACTCTCCTGTTAGGAGAGAAGGTGCGGGTTTATGCCCTTTAATACTTTAAACTGTTTTGTGACTATACTCTTACAATTCATGAAATTGATGTCAGTGCTTTGAGTTGAATCTTGCTATGTAATGAATCAGTTCATGGTGTTTTTCTTTCCCTTTTGAGTGTCTTCGTAATGGAGTAGGGAACGCACTCACGAAACATGAATGAAGCAGAGCTGTGGTGCGTCTGCCGCAAGCTTCAGTTAAGGCAGCCAACCCCATTTCCGCTCACTTAAGCGATTGGACAGTGTTGCAGCGTGGATAAGTTCATTGCAAAAAAATTCCAAGCTGCGGAAATAGGATTCCGGAAGATTGCAAATTTTCCAGAATTTTTCTTTGCGAAACGTAATTACTACAAATTTTTTTGGCTGAAGATTCCTTCCGTCCCACTCTGGTCCTATAGGCTGTCTTGTTTCCGATCAAAGAATAGTTGCAAAGTTGTTCAGCGTTGTAACCAATCATGATGCGCCATGGTTGCATCAAATGTGATCGTTTTTTCTTCTCTCCCTGCACAGAAAGAGAACACCCTACTTGCACGCAAATGGGAAGTTGATCGAAAATGGGAGATCTACCTTACTCCTATTTTAATCTAAGTTTGAGGTATGAGGTCCTTAAATCGACTGGATTCTAAATGTGTCCCGTATCAAGGATTGAGTGATATGCTCCTCAAAATGTCTATTCTTGTCGTTGATGAGGTAGGTATGCTTAAATGGCAATTTATGGACCTTCTACCTTAATAGTGATTCTAATATTTGTTGTGAAGGAGGTATCTCTTTAACCCTTTAAGGACTGGTCGACCACTTTTTGGTCAATTTTATGACTTATTATCTCCTACTATTCATAGAACATTTGATTTCAAAAAACTCAAAGAAGAACGCAATTAGAGTGTCTACATACACTCCTAACAGAGCCAATTCCAAGAGAATGCATGCAAGATTGAGTGAGTTGTGCTTGTTTAAAGTTGAAATTGCCTAACCTTTCATATTGGAGTTTTCAAAGAAAAATGCATATTTCATATAAAAGACAACTATATATATGTACGAAGGAATTAGCCAAAAGGTTTTTGGTCAATTTTCAGACCATATACTCAAATTTATGTCCAATTATAGCAAACCCTAATTAGAACTAGTGCCAAAGGGTGTTTATGACACATCAATCTTCAAAGAATAATTACAAAGATGTGAACCATTGGATCACTTTCATTTTTTGTTTGCTTCAAGGATCTAACCTATAGAACCAATTTATACAATCTATCTAGAATTACATCTTTGAAGAGGGCATGAATCAACACTTTTTTATAAATGTATGCAAAAACTACACCCGCCCCCCAAATCAACCATGGTCCTTAAAGGGTTAATGTAGAAGAATTATCCTTAAATCTCGTTGGCCTAGACGCCCTTGTGATTGGTGGGCAAATTATTCATGGAAGAGCTTATGAAAGTTTTCATGGGCAAGGGCATCTTAAGTCATAAGGGCAATCATTCATTAGGATTTATATCGGTTAGCGCGTCCTCTCGGTCAAATGCAAAAAAAAGATGATCCACACCCTCAGAATTAGGGCACCTTACTTTTGCAAAGGCCCTTCAGAAATTGCCTTATCTTATTCTTTACATGAAACAAAGGGCTTTTGTTGATCTAGTGGCGTTAAGAGAAAGGTAGTGAGTGAGTTTGAGGGTAGAAATCTTTAGACTCATACTACTACAAATTATAGGACAACTCTATTGTGCTAATATATTAATGTAATAGTGTCTATGAATATTAGTCAAAGCAATTGATCAATTCAAAGTTATTTTACCTCTACATTGTTCCAAAATTTGGGATATTCTAGAATGGGGGAAATATTATATATCTTCAATCTTGTAGAGCTCTACATAGGAGGGTTTCATTTAATCGAACAAAGAGGGTTTGTTGTAGTGATTAGATTGGGTACAAGAGCCAAATTTATTGAGATAAATTTTCATCACTATAATTCAGTCTTAATTAGAGCAAACCTCCTTGTTGTGTTGGAATCAAAAATGAATTTCTAAGTTTCCTAAAAACCCTTTGGTATGTATGTTCCCATTTTATAACTATGAGTCAAAAAAAAAATAAAAAAAAAAATTGGTAAAAATTTGAGATTATTCTAGATTTTTTGAAGAAAAAGTGGAGAAAATTCATATCAAATACAAAATTAGCTCAAAAATTTGAATCTTCTCCAAATGTATATATATTAGTGTAGAAAGTTGTAGTGTTAATCAAGTTTCCACATTTTTCTACCAATAGACTTCATAGTTATTGAAACTAAACTAGATAAACTTTGCTTCCTTACTTGGATTAAAATTTAATATACGTCATTTTGGGGGACAAGATTCATATCAAGAGCAAAGAGTTAGATGTCACCAATATATACCACTACAAGATGATTCACTAATTAAGCATATCTTCTTCAGTAGAAAAATGTTTGAATTTACTACTTCTGGACTATTTAGGGAACTCTGGACAACAAATCTAGAGGTCTCCAGATATATACACTTAGAGATCTTTGGATGTTTGTATAGATCTCACAATGTTTTATATAGATCTCACAATACTTTGCATAGCATCCCTAATATTTTGCATTATCTCCTCATGACCATTTTTTTCTATTATTAATTCAAGACTTTCAAAAGTTCAAAAGTAGTTTTATGGCATAAAAATCATCAATATCACTATGAAGTAATTTTCAATGCCATCCACAAAAATGCATTCAAGCAACTTCTGAAACGATTGATGAAAATTCATCTTCCCTATCCAATAGGAATCCTTGAAGTCATCCTAAGAGCATCATTCACCACTAGGCTTGAAAATCGAATGAACCACCCTTCCAAAGTCCTTGCTATACAAGCACCCACCAAACAACCAAGACATAGTATTTTCAAGCCACGGATCGGTTTGCAAAACGAGCCATGTTCAGGCCCAATTGCCTACTTGCCTCGCAAATTGCATGACCTCTTAACATGTTCATTTGCTTTTCAAACCTAGTGGACATGCTCTAAGGACACAAATCGACATTTTGGTTCTTGGCGCTTGTATGCATCGCAGGTTACTTGTGATGCATTCAAGGGCCAAGGACCAAATGCAATGAACTAAAAGAAGGTTGCATTAGGGTGTATTTTTTTAGCAAAAATTCGCACTCTAACAGGTTTGAGCATGTCAATCTCCATACCTCTAGAATTGCGCCCGTGGCCGGTGTGAAGACTTGTAGCAATTACTCTTCCAAAACAAAACAACCTAGATTGCATTGTCACATATTTCTTCAAAGCGATCAAAATACAATAGAACTTCCATAAGGTAATAACCCTGGGACTGGAGCAAAATAGTACATTAGAGAGTTTATTGCTTTAGAAAGGGGCTATAGCACTAATGACGTTTGAAGATTCTTTTAGTGTACTACAATTTCGTGGTGCTCTTGGATTGATGTCACGTTCCACCAGAGCAACATCTGGATTTCAATTTCAATGAAAGTTGCTTTTCTTTTTGTACTTGCTTTGTACATCCTTCAATGTGTCCAAGCCAGGACCAAAGGAATAATACGGAGTATCACTTTAGAGAGATTCTTGGCTTACGGCAGAAGTTCTTTCTCGTGTAAGTGGCGTGGAAGAGCTGCTAATGAGTTGGGTACAGTAGAGACCTACTTCCCGTATCATCATCCCCCTCCACAAGAAAGTAATCCTCTTCTCCTACGAAGAAGCAAGGCCATCAAGCTAGAATAAGTGCCAACCACCAATGGACAAGTGAAGTGCATGCCAGATTCCACCAGCGCCTCATTAGTAGTAGCCAACTGCACTTGTGGATTTGGGCTCGCAGCATCGGGTAAGTTAATCGTGCAGAAAAGGAGCTCCAAGGAACAACGCAAGCAACCGGAGGAATGGTTTCTGGTGAGGAATGCTCATCACTGTACAGTACCTTCTTAGAAAATTCCAATCCTACTGTATTGCTAGCCCAGGAGGGTTCAAGCTCATCAGCCTTCTGTGGGGCTTCGTAAGAGCGCGCTCTACTCGCCTGCGGATCCGGCCCACACTCAGCCGGTTTGGAGGTTCTGCGTGAAGCGGTGGAAATGTTGATCAGATGCCCTGCCTACTGCGAGTCTGCGATCCAACCGAGTAGCAGGGCCACAAACTAGTAAGCTCCTTCTGGGCTGGATTTCAAAGCGCTTGCTAAACCCAAAACAAAAACAAGCTAGATATAAGAGTTCATCATAAACATTTATACAGAATGGAACTCTTTGGAGCACCAAAATTGAGGTTGGATGGAGTTTGGTGTTGTGTTTCTTTTGTACTATTTGTAGTTAAAACCTTCACCTCTGACACCCATTTACAAACACAGGACAAACTTTATGATTAACTCTATTAATCCCTGGCTAAAGGTCAGAGACTATGTTTTCACCAAAACTGCTCCGAAATTGCCATTTCTAATACAAGTACCAAATTTTGAATAAAAAACATTTTTGGAAAAATGTAACCGTCAAATCTTGTGGTACTCTAGTTCAAGACGTTGTGGAAAAAAAATTCAGAAATTGTGTCCACCTTGTGTATTGCAAGATAATAGCGTTTGAATTGACAAAACCCTTTTTTGGTCCTTGCAAAAATCCAGGTAGCTGCACTTCACAGGGTCACATTTGTACGAAAAACTGTCCAAAATGGGGGTTACTCTTTGGATTCATTCTTCAATGTTCAACATTACAAACAAGATGTAACATTAAAGTTTCTTACAACAAGAATGTTCAATGTAACATTAACCTCTAAAGGACTGAACATGCTTTTTTGAAAACATAGCTTTTTGGGGCAGCTCACTACGAGCGGAGATTTTATTTTTTTTCTTTCAAATTTTCACACAACATTTTCCCGAGGAGTAGCTTTAAGGCCCAACAATTTTCATAACTTTTGATTATAGGATTAAAAAGTTATTGCATGATATGTCATTTTCATTGCTCGGCGGGCAGCCCGGGCAGCAAAAAAAGCTTCTTTAAAAATCACTTTTAAAAAAAATAAAAATTTGAAATTGGTTCTTTAAATTTATATGTACGCGGGAAGCTTTGAATCATTCCATTTGGATCTATGAGTCAAAAGTTATGAGGATTCTTAGTTTGAGGGTAGTTATGGAATCTCAACTCTAAAATAAACTTTGAAGTCCTTTATTTCACTCAATTTTCAATATTTTTGAAAAAAAATAAAAAACTTGGGTGTATATTGTTTATTACAACATTACAACCATTGGGATTGGCATTTTTCAATTCCATAAATAAATTCTTAACAATTCAGTGTTTTGAATCATTCTCTACCTCTTCCTACTTACTATTTTTTTCCTATATATTGTACAATTCTAAATGATCTGAATTTTTTCAAGCATGTATCCAACTTGTCTAGGAAAATGAATCCAAAGAGTAACAACCATTTTGGACATTTTTTCATACAAATGTGACCTTGTGAAGGGCAGCTGCCCGGATTTTCGCAGGGACAAAAAAAGGGTTTTTGTCAATTCAATTGCTATTATCTTGCAATCTACATGGTGGAAAATTCTGAAATTTTTTCCACATCTTCTCAAACAAGTTTACTACAAGATCCTATGGTTACATATGTCCAAAAATGTGTTTTTTCTGAAATTTGATACTTGTATTAGAAATGGCAGTTTTAGAGCGTTTTTGGTGAAAACATAGTCTCCGACCTTTAGGGGTTAAAGTTGACACTCTTTCCTATTTCCATTGGGTTTAGTGAAGGTCCCAAGACTTGTTGCATATTCACTTTGTCTTTGTAAGACATTGTTGTTGGTGTAGCTTTTTGCCAAAGCTGCTCATGTTGTGGCCATTGATTTTCTGGAGATTCTTATAGTGGTTTTTTTAATATTAACCCTTAAAGGATGTCGTGGTTATTTTTTGGTTGATGAATGACAAAAAAATCCTTCTATATAGGACAGAAGCGCAACTATTCATCTTTAGAATTTTGGATGAAAAAAGGAGATCTTTTATAATAGTTTGACTTCTGATGAGTGCTTTTGGATTTATTTTTTAAAGCAATGATTCATACAGTAGCAAAAGGGGTGATTTCAACAGTCACCAACCCATTCTTTCACTGTTAAATCCTTCTAGCCCTGTATACATGTCTCTCATCTCTGCATTTGAGAAAATCAAGGGTTGGAGACTGGAGGGGGTTTTGGAGGCACCATCAGAGAACCACCACCAATGAAATCCAAAGGGGTTTCCTAGTTCATGAGCTCCAAGGCGGCAATGGAAACGTGCTCTAAGAATTGAAAGATTAACTTAGGAAGGACAAGGCCTATCACCAAGGTAAGGTAAGTCATCACAAAGTTCCCCTATCACAAATTGTCACTAGTAATCGTAAGATTATCGTCTAGCATTGCTTTCATGTTACATTCATGAATTTGGAAATATTGTTGTGACACGATATTGACATTCATTACTACCATGCAATTTAGGCATATCATTCATATTAGAATTTGAAGTGCGAAAGTTGCACGATAACTATGCATGACGGAATATATATGACTTCAGTGGTTTAGTAATGGGCGACTAATTTCGTGCAACATTAGTGATTTTCTAAGACACATAAAGTTAGTGCAATAATCACACAACATCATGTCTATGCGTAGTTATTGTACTAACATTGCATATTTTTATTTTTCACAATTTCAATATTGTCAATTGAAAAGCAGGAATTGTTTCAAAGTAAAAATTCAGACCTCATTTAGGCATAGTAATATAACTTTTTTCAAAAAACTTTGAACTAAGAAAAGTTGGTAAATGAATCTATCTTTCATATCCAAAAATCCGTTTGAGATTTATAGTCTCCACTCAAAAGTTATAGACAAAGTATAGAGACGGGTTGGAAAGGACATTTTTTTGACATTTTCAAACATTGCCTTTGAATTTTGTCCATAACTTTTGACTAGAGGCTCTAAATCTTAAACGGATTTTTGGAGATGAAATTTGGATTCATTTACCAACTTTTACTAGTTCAAAGTTTAAGAAAAAAAGGTATTCTACTATGCCAAGCTAAGGTCTGAATTTCTACTTTGAACACGATTTATACATTTTCAAAATAACTTGACTATGAGAAGTGAAGCTCTCATCTTCAAGTTATCACATATCTTTTTAGTGTCCATAGATTGGATTATAGTGTAAAGAGGACCTCTCCACTCTCGACTCTCACCATCTGCCAATGAAGAGATTCCATTAGTACGTTACTGAGTTTCTTGCTGATCTACTCATGGAATCAATTCAAGCTAAAATGAAGTAATTCTTTCACTATGCTATCAAGTTTCTTGGTAGCCTGTTGATGGATTTAGTTCAAATTTAAATTTGATGGCCTACAGTAACGATGGATATAATTCAAAATGCCAGAGATTTAGTTAAGGAATTTTTTTAAATTTAAATGGTGATCAACAATTGAACATTGACAATACTTTTTGGAATAGTGATACCATTTAATAAGCATTATTCCAATATTGACTCCAATGACATTGTTGTCATGGATTTTCCGTGTCCTTCAATGCACAGAAAATGCACGGTAAAGAATGTAAATTTTTGTGCATAATTTGTGTTTTTTGCGCACTTGTGATTAATGTATAAAAGCTACATAGTTAATATAAATTACAAAATAGTGCCATTTCTATGCAATAATCATGTGCATTGTAACGATGCAATAATTTGCAAATTAACGTACGCACCCACGAAATAATAGTAACTACATGATAATTGCTAACAATTTGTTGGTTCTGAACTTTGAGATGAATTGCACCCATACCTGATCATTTAAGCGATTTTGAAACAGATCATGAACAGTATGAAGCAATGCAAATTTTTCCCAAGTAGGAAGATAGTTAATATGGAGACTGTAATTTTTTGGTAATTTTATTCCCAAAACTGAAATTACTGTGATTTTTGGAAGCCAAAAAGTAAGCTAAACCCATACCCAGTGTTTAGAGTCTTCCAATTCCGATCAATGAAGAGACTACTTTCCCACTCACTACTTTCCGCATACTTTATAACACTTTAGGACCTGTGTCATGACATTCTTAGTTCCAAAATTGAAAAGGAGACAAAAAAAAGCATTATAATCTTCGATTGTAAACCTGTTCCAGCTTTGGTTGGAAATACATGCAAGGTTTCAGACCCTAGTTGGGTATAGGTGCTTCTACCTTAGTCAGCTAAAAATTATCAGATTTGTGGATGAATAAGTCCACTCTTAGATTGATTCTATTAATAGTTTCTCTCAAAATCATTCAGCGTATCAGGAAAGAGGGATTTGACCATGCAAGAATCTGAGAGGATTGTCACAGGTCCGAACTTGTGACGCTATGTGACGCTAAGTGACGTCCCGCAATGGAAGCATTCTCCTCAAACAAGGCAAGATTCTTGAACAGGAGAATCGGAACTATTTACACCGGTCCCTCTAGTTACAGTGCGCTGCAACACTATGTATCCGTCGGGGTCCCACTCAAAGCGATGAAAGCGTGAGTTGCTTCGAATTGCCCTGCCATGAAATCTCAGATCTACTACAATTCTACAACATCCGGTAAGCTTTACTCTCATGCAGCAGTCAAGCCGGCTGACTCACTCGGATAATCTCGTAGCCGAAAATATGCCGCAGAGTCCCTACAGGAATAGAGAGTTGACAATCTGCAAGATCATATTGGGTCTGGAAATGGATCCTCCATTCCTCCCAGCCTCCGCTGTCGCACGTGCCTCGTTTAATCTTAGATGTCAAGAAACAAAAGCTTTACCTACTGCTCTTCCAATTATGCTTGGAAAATCCATCACCGATGCTAGCATCATCTAAGTACAAGCAACATTTGATCATGCAAGAATAATCATTTGAAGAAGTTTTGGACCACTGCGTACCTCTGATAAGTAGAGTGTGCAATCCCAAAGAGTGAAATGGAAGAAAAGGAATCGAAGATAATTGCCAAGAAGTTTCGGTGGAATTGAAGCAGCGTAAAAAAGAGTAAAAGAAAGGCTAGTTTAAGTATTGATTGAAGAGAAGAAACGTTCACTACCTCCGACCGGCACATGCAGATCCACAGCGTAATTGACCAAAGCTACTACACATGTCCATTTTGATATCATGAACCTTCATAGAGCATTTGAGTGCATGATTCATAGTTGTACCTAAATATTTGAAGCCTGATACCAGGAATGTAATGACGTGATCCAGGCCTGGCCCCTCTCAACCCAGGCATTGTCGTATTTCAAATCGGATTAGGTTTTGAACTCAGACATGGCAAGACAACATTTGGCCTTATAAGAATCTAAGGTCACACATTACTCTATATAACATTGGACAACTGAAAAAAACATGGATGCAACACATGTTCTCAGCAAACGGCGATTGGGAGCAATAGACTGTTAATCACATGCTGGTTGAACAGAAAAGCGAGCAGAGTCGGAGCCCCAACCCATGGAGAAACATCAGAAAATTTGCAAAATGTACTCCAGACACAGCTTTGGTAGCAAACCGTTCTGTGCTACTTAAGAAAGTAGCATTCTTAATCATTACATACAGACCAACAGCCTGCAAACACATGCAACAAAGCATACCCTTGATTGAGGGTCCATGATACGAAAATGTTGGCCCTAGCAGGACAGTTTCTCCGCAGTACGGCAATGACAAAGTCCTCATCGCAAACAAGTATCTTCATCAGTATCTTTACACAAATATGGTATCTCTCAAAATTGTGAAGCACGACGGGCAGAAGGCGCCGTCTCCATCAAATTTCACATTATCAAAACTAGTAAGTCCATCAACGCCAACAGTAGCCCAGGTTTGGAGACAAAAAGGCTTTGAAGCTTGCATCTACTTTGTCACTAAGACAAACTCTGGCGATACTTGACGCTCAGATACAAGATGTACAAACTATTAGATTTGCAGCAGGAATAACACTAAAGAAAACCATTTGAAGACAAAAACGGACCTGAACAAGGATCAATGAATCCTTCCCAGATGCGAAACATTCCCGTCGTGAACTCCGGCCCTGTTCCTGTCTCACACTGAGCGGCGGCGCTGATGGTTTCAAACTCCTTTAACAGATGCCTGCAAACACATGCATGCCTTCAAAACTTCCGATTTCTCCCCTTCAGTGTCTGATAGTGGTACGTACAAGCGCCAAATGAACGTGTTTCCTCCTTTCTGGAGTACCAAGTCTCCAGAAACAGACAGCCTCACATTCGAGGAGGTCAGAGATGCTTTTTGTCTCCACGAAAGATATTTGACCAGCGTGACACAAAGGAGAATAACTAACTCTAAACCACTTTGGTCAAACAGGGTCTCTCAATCTCGCGCGATCCTGCCCCCATGACCTCCGATTCTTCAAACGCGGGAGTAGCACCTTCCAGCCACCACAACAAGTGCTCGAAAACGTCAGGAGCACAAGCAATGCGCAAACCTCCGTCGCAACAGAACCCGAACTCCTCTTCAGACTTGGCTAACAAACCTCGGAAGACGCTGTTCGAGAGATACGATGTCGGGATGACAAACCTTCTCCGCTCCTTTCCGACGTACACAGCGAGGCAACCTGCGGGAACATCCGGTGGAGGACTCGGACATTCCACGTCGCTATCGTAGCTGTGGAAGCTTCCTTGGTTGCCGCTAAAGATATCTCCCATACTCCCCCAGGAGCGCCCTGAGTTGATTCCGAGAGAAGAAGCATCGAACGAGTTTGTGGTCGCGCTCGAGTGTCGCGAGAAAGATTTGTTCTGCCTCGGTTGCGGTATACTGAGAACCCTTCTCAAGAACTTGGACAGCTTCTTCGGTGCAGCCATGACCACAATGCTGTATTCCGGGAAACGATTGTTCACCAAGAGTTTGAGTTACGCCTTTCGAGTTTGCTGAAACTGCAATTAGAAGAAATTACGAAGAAACGAGTCGAGAAAGAGTCGATGCCGAAACATCGAAGCAGAAAAATAGCCGATCTCAGAAGAAGAACGTCGTGAGCAGCAGCAGTAAAGACGACTGACGAGCAGACCACAGACAGCAAGAAAGTTAGAGAGCGCTCCCTGGACAAAGATTATTCCGATCTATGATTGGTAATTGAACGTACACAAGCTCAAGCCTCCCTCTACGACACATCCCATGCAATCCGTCACAGGGTATGACTCAGGACGAAACGAAGGGGCAGAAACGCAATGGCATCCTCGGATATTTCTTCCTAATGAGGACCGGGAGAGTGGAAGCAGCGAGCAAGCACAAGCACTTGCATAGTCGTTCTAGACTAATAAGCGAGAGGCGACAGGTGCTAATGGCCCACGAAAGTCGTCAAGGGATCATAAGAGCATCCTTCCAAGGGCCAAAACACTACGGAGGCACGGGGACCACGACGAAAAAAAAATTTGAGGCAGCATCTAGGTGTGTCACCCACAAGCAGCGTATAAGAAATAATTACCAAAGCTCGCACGCAATCAGAACAGTCAAAACTATTAGGACCATCTCTTCAGCCGCATCGTGCCTCGGGCCTTCCTCCCTCCTACTCGGCTACTCCCAACAAGCCTACTACAGCACTAAAAAACCAACTAAGGAACGTTTCATTGTGTCGAAATTTTTTATTATTATCAAAGCTCCATACAATCAACACAAACATCTCTTCCATAGAACTGTCTCTTCAATATTCTCCTGGCTCAGACCTTCCTACTTTTAACAACACCCAAGACGATACAACTTCCATTCAATCATATCTAATAAAAAATGAAAACTACAACAAGCTCCACTTCCATCGCAGCCGTCCTACTGGCACGATTCCTGGAAGCAGGCAGCCCTACAACCACGGCCCGCGAGGAAACCGGAACTCCTCCTAATAACATAATTTCATCGAGTTTCCCTCTTCTAGCTCACTTCTGCACAATTCTGCGCGACAAACAAACGAAAGGAAGAGGACCCCATTCCTTCTCTCCTTCTTTCCTTTTATTTTAAGCAAAATGCAAGAACACTCAGAAGCGGTAGCATTGAGGCCCAACTCCAGAGGAAAGTCTACCAAAAAAGCAATAGAGAGACTCCATCTTTCACCTCTTCACCCACAACCCTTTGCATTACATTGCTGGTAATGTAACAAGAAAAGCTGAATGGTAATGTAAGGAATTTCCAGTACCTCGGGGCGCGTGGAAGCAGAAATCCCGGAGACTGATGGGAGCTCCGTCGTCGATCGATGGAAAACTAATTAAACTACTCTGTTCTCGAGGCCTGAAAATTCCAATCCCAGCAGCGAGACTTGGTTTGTGTTGAGCTCACTGTCGGTCACAAATGCACGAAGAAAGAGAGGAACGGCAATGGCAATGGCACTATACTGTAGCATAGAGGTCGCATTCAATGGGACAATCGATCAGGGGGCGATGGAGGAATGTGCACAGCAGGAATGAGTCTGCAACGAAGACGAAGGCTTCCATAAATACTGCATGTGTTCGTGTCATGTTCGCCGCGCGTGGATTCTTCTAACATGTCGTCGTCGTGAAGAGCGAGGCGCGGCTTCAGTTGGATTGACATGGATGAGACTGGATGAGGTAATGTACTTTCGTTTGGTTGGATGAGAACGATGAAACCTACTGACCAACTTCACTTGTGAGAGAGGGGGTAAGAAAATACAGTGTCACTAATTTACTTTGAATCATTCTATTACTGGCCAGGGAGGATTGACCCCCTTGTTGCCCACTGTTTTGCCCCTGCAAAAAAGTGAACACTGGAATTTTTATTTGCCACCCATGATCATGATAAAATTCACAAATTCTGAATTCATATTTGTAATCAGAGGCCCCAAATAGGTGAAGAAGTAAAAAATTTATGTGGCACAAACTAGGGGTCTTTTTTTTAATACCCTTGGGAAAAAAAGTCAGGGACTTCAGGAGGATGAGCGAGGGGGTTGGGTTCACCCAGGCCCTAGCTGCTGGTTGTGTCACTATTTTACCAGTCAAGCTACTTTAATTAGTGCAGGTTGATATATTCCTATATTATTCTAATTTTTTCACTAAATAAGCTATGCAGCGACACTGATTTTAATTGACAATTGGCTTTGTTTAATAATACTATTATTCTTATTATTAGTTTTTTCTTTCAGTTTTCCAGTGTCAGAGATCAAATCCAATTGTCAACATAAGTTCTGCAAGACATTAACTGTACAACTTATGAACCTTGCTCCATGTTCTTTATTTTTATTTTTTTGAGTTCATGTTCTTTATCATGGACTGAAAATGAACATTATAAGAGAAACAAATAAGTCAATCATTCCATTACCTTCAAGTTCATGATTACTGGAGGAACTGCTCAAAGATGTGAGGAGCTTTCCATTATCATTCATTTGGAATGAAGGTGTGTTAAGTCAACGTCTGGTATGTATATTTGAACCAATGTTTGGGGAGAACCACCGGTTAGGTACTTGTTTAATGAGTGCATTTTGAGAAATGACCGTGAAAATGGAGGCCCTCCGTAACCCTTGAGCGTCCAGTGCATATTTACTAAAATCCAGACCATTGCGAACTCATTCCAATCAAACTATCACTTAACCCCTAAATCCCTAAGGTATTTTCTGGCTCCAAAATCATGGAAAATTGTCATTTCTGTTCTGATCACTCCCTAAAACAAATTTTCTATTTTTTTAGAATCGAACCATAAGATCTTGTACTTCACTTGTCTAAGATCAAGTGGTAAAAATTTCATGAAGTTTGACCGCATGGATTGGAAGATATTAGCATTTGAAGTTGGAGAAAGAAGTTTTTTTGAACCGTGGCTTGCAATTTCAGATGACTTTGACGGCCATTTGTGGATTTTTTTTTGCACTACACACCATAAAGTTACATTTTTTTATGTTGAAAATTTGAGTTGAGAGTTGGGATTAAAAATTTCAGAATGTCAAAACTTGATTTTCACATATAAAAAATTGTTAAGTAGAAGTAGGTCCAAAATTGAACTAAACACTAAATTGTCAATAGCTCTTAGGAGGAATTAAAACACCATAATCCCAATGGTGGGATTGTTCTTGCAAACAAACTTAACCTTTTAAAAAAACAATTTGAAAAAATTTGAAAATTGCATTAAAAAATGAATTGTATAGGGATTTTTTTTAAGATGCTTAGATTGCCTGAAAAACAAGATTGTCCATAACTTTCTTGTCCTGAGTCGAAATAGAATGAATCAAAGCTTCAAATATAGACAAAAACATGATCTTTGAGGAAAAAAAATGAAAAAAAAAAAATTTCAAATTTTTAAAGTTTTTATTTTGTCTGGCAAACTGCTTTTTTGACTTTGGATGGCATAACTTTTGCTCCCGGATACCGATTGAAATAAAAATTATATTTTTAGAAAGCTAATGTGATTCCCTATCTTAAAAAAAATTCAAAAAATCAGGTCAAAATTTCAGGTCATACAAACCTGCTCGAAATCTTAAGTGTCCCCTGAGGGGACTTTGGGGATTTAGTAGTTCACAAGAGATCCAAATAAACTAACCGTACCGATTGGTAGTGGAGACATGCACAGAGCTCAAGGGAACGGAACCCGTTCTTTGATTGTACAATTGAAAAGAGTATAATAGTCAAACAAGAAAATCTTGAAATTTCGAGAGGCAGGATCTTGTCACTGGCCGCTCAAGGGTTAACAAATGTAATTCCAATCTCTGACTAAAAATAAAAAAAACTTAGCCAACTTATTAGAATTAAGGGTATGTACGCACTTGGTGTTAGGGGCAATGTTTGCAATGTGAACCTGGTCCAGAAGTAGGTCAAAATTTGTTCCTAAGACCCTCAATAACAATAGTCTTAACACCAAGTGAGAATGTATTTTATATATCATGTTGTCCCTGAATTGGCAAAACATAGCCGATTTGTCCTCAATACTTCTTCAACTAATAAGGTACCCTAAGCTAAACTTTTTTTAAATTTTCATCTCAATTCCGCCTTCGTGCACCTTTGCTGTACTTTTTTTCAGTTCGAGACTGTACCCCATTTATACATAATAAGGGTGGAACTGAGACAAGAGTCTGGTTTTCTTTACTATAGAATATTTTTTTCCCAACATACAGAGTAACTGATTTTGCATTCTAGCCCTTGAGAAGGCAGGACGTTAAATCGTGCCATCAAAGGTGGGCCTACGGGCCGAATTTCCCCCAGGAAAAATGCTGGAATTTTTTATCTGCCACAAATTTATTCATTTTTGCAAAATCTGAATTCATATTTGCAATCAAGGACCCCAAATTAGCTAGGGGGGCTAGTAAATATCCCTAGACACGGCTTAACCCCCTAAAGGACCATTGTCCCTTCGGGGGACAAATGCGTTTTCGGGCAGGTACCTACGGGCTGAAATTTTCTTTGGATTTTTTGAAACTTTTTTGGAGGTAGGAAATTCGATTAGCTTCGTGGGAATATAATTTTTTTCACAATCGGTGCCCGGGAACAAAAGTTATGACCAAATAAGCTCAAAATAGGGGACGGCGGGCAGCCTGGGCAGCAAAAAAATTGGACTAAAATTTTAATATTTTTTTTAATATTTTTTTTCTCATAGATTATATTTTTCCCTATTTTGAAAGCTTTGATTCATTTCATTTGGATTTGTTATGAGAAAGTTATGGACATTCTTGTTTTTCGGGCAATTAGAGCATCTTCTTGAAAAAAATAACTTCTAGAATGCATTTCTGAATGCAATTTTTCAGATTTTTCATTTTTTTTTTTTTCCATGGTTTATATTACTTGTTAGAACAATCTCACCATTGGGATTAGTGCATTTTAATTCCATTCAAAATATATGAATATTTTAGGTTTTCCTTCTATCTCGTATCTACTTCTATTTAACAATTTTTTAAAGAATGATAATTGAGTTTTTTTGAATTTTTTTTTTCCTAGACTCTCAACTCAATTCCCCACTACAAACATTTAAAGCTCAAAACTCTGTAGTGCAAAAGTTTTAAGTTAAAAATGTTCAAAGTCAAAAAATCTAGTCCCGCAATGTGCTAAAAATCTTGTTTTTTTCACTTTAAACGCAGATATCTTGCAATCTGTGCTGTCAAAAATTCTGAAATTTTTTCCACACACTCTTATACTAGTTAGGTGTAAGATCCTATGGTTAGATGTGAAAAAAAACATTTTTCAAATTTTTTAACTTTTTACTATAGAAATAGTAATTTTGAGTGTTTTTTGGCAAGAAAAGGGCCTCGGTCCTTTAGGGGTTAAATAGAGGGGCTTTTTTTTTACTTTTATCCTTGAGAATCCCAAATTTACCCTGTTGGGCCTACAAAAGATGGCACGATTTAACGTGTTTCCTTGAGAAGCATTCACTTTAGTATTCTACCCACTCTAGTATACATGCATGCAATGATTGTTGTATGTAACAACAAACATGCAACAACACTGTGTGTGAGTTTGGTATGAGTGGGCAATTCGTAACCCGCCTCCAAAGTGGTTCGATCATGATTTTATAAAGAGCTGGCCAAGAAGGAAAGCGTGAAACAAAAGGACAGCTTGGTGTCCTTGAAAGTACTACTTCACCATACTATTTGTACATGCTCCAATCTGCAGATAATTACACACACCACAGTTGCACACCAGTTTGAGTGTAAACCCCTAAAGCCGACCCACCTCCGGCCACCGGCGGAGAGGGGATTCACGAGAAATTGTCAAAAACTGCCATTTTTAGTGCATTGCAGAAAATTGAAAGTTGCCTATTTTTTTTTTGGAACTTCAACTATACCAAAATGTAGTAGACTACTCTGACAATATGTTGGAAAAAATCCAGCCTATTTGATCATGAAGATTGAAAGATTCTAATGTTTGAGGTGAGAAAAAACAATTTTTTTTCATTCTTGCAAAATGGGGGTAGCAGACTTTGAGTTCTCTTGGAGTAAAATCTTTGCTCTTGATGAGTTTACGTCCCTCTAGTGTCGAGTTTTAAAACTTGTTAGATACACTTGTGCAAAATTGTAGTACCAAATATAGATTCCTCTAAATCAATCTACAAATTTTGATACAAGATGGAAACGTTTACCGCTTTATATGAATTGGCAATACGCTAGTCATTTTTTGATGATTTCTTGTGTAACGCAGACTTTTTTTTTTTGAAATCCAAACAACAAAAGGTTAGAGACAAACATTTGGAACAAGTGGAAAAAATTTCAAGAATTTTGAACTTCATAGATTGCAAGATAACAGGACTTGAAGTTAGAAGAAAATGGTTTTTCTCAAAACCGCCCCAATATAGCTTATAAAGTTTGACTCCTCTTAAAATGTGATTTGAGAACAAACTTCTTTTTTTCTTCAAAAAAAAAGTAATGCATCAAATTTAGTTTAAAACTTAGTTTTTACCTTCTTTTTTTTTTAAAATTGACATAGTTTAGTGAAATTTGTGAACAATTTTTTTAACATTTGAAAAATAAATAAACAAACTATTTACTAGATTTTCAATTCAATTCCTAAACATTCATATTAGAATGTCAAAACTTTGTAGTGCAAAAGTTTGAAGTTAAAATAATTTGAAGTCTCAAAACCTAGTATGGCAAGGGAAAAAAATTTACGTCAAGCACTAATGTTGTACAATCTATACAATCAAAGTTTCTAAATCGTATTTTAGACATGTTCACACAAGTGTAATACTAGATCTAATAGACGAACATGCAAAAATTTGGATTTTTTCAATGTACTTCTTTGCATTAGAAAAGGCAAATTTAAAATGATTTTGGACTAAAATAGTCATGAATCTTTAGGGATAAAGAAAAGGTATTCCCCCCTTGCTTTTGCTAATTTATATACCTCTTCATTTCCATTTCTATTTTTTGTCCTTTAACTTATACATTTGCAATTTTTGAATTTGAATATGTTAATAATTTCCTTTAAAATGAGTTTCTTTTGGTGAAATAGTCTATATACAAAACATACCAAATTGATGATGCATGTGTAGAATTTCTTTCTCCTTGAGTGACAAGGTTTTCTTGTATGGATGTCAATTTTGTGAAAGTAATTATTTTCATTCTAATTAGTCAAATCCACAATACTTGCACCTTTTGGGATGGTAGTTTCAAAAGATTCGGAAGGATCATGGAAATCACACGCAAGGTGGGTACCCCCAAAAATCGCACCTTGTTTGATACACCACCATCACTCTATGTACATCTCCAAAATCAACATGTACGTATGTTGAAGAAATGATTTCAGAACATCTACCATTAAAAACTTTGACCCCTTGTAAAATTTGCACGCGGAATCCAAATGTTGCATTTTTTTAGTACGTTGGAACCTCCTTCCACTTGCCAACAAAAAAAGTATATATATACATATGAAAATTTGACCAGTCTAGTAATTGTCACAAGGCACAGTAACAAAAAGTGGCGGTTTGGGAGGCACCCACCTTCTACACTAGAGCACAAATCCAAGTTGTTCATCTCAATCCATTTGCATTGTACTTGCAGTCCCCATGCCATGCTTGGGTTCCTATGACTTATCTATACAGAATAAACTGAACATGGCATGCAGACTGTTCTCTGTAGTTTACGATTCAATCTGCCTTTCTCGAATTATTCAAATTTGGAATATTCAACCATGATTTGAAGGGGCGGGGGTATGAAAATGGCTGCATCCGAAATTCCCAAGAGGGGATTGGGTAATAGAAGTGTCTTGCCCATTCCTCTTTATTGACCAATCAAATTTCATCCAAATGCGTCCCTCCCTACCCACGCACCAAAAAAAACAAATAAACTTCAATATCTCAAACTTTCATCAATTGGTCCTAAATGACCCTAAACTACCCCGGATGATGGCCAAGTGGTAGGGACTTCCGAAAGAATCTAGGAGGTTCCTGGTTCAACTCCCCATGCTAATAGTTTTGCATGGGGGCTCTCCATTTGCTGAAAACCTTGTTTGCATGGGGAGTGAGGTTTGTTCCTCCGCTTGATCTTGTTTCCAAAAAAAAATCAATTGAAATTAGACTTGTCCTATAAGTCTCACCTAAAATTTCACATGTTTTTTCACTTTTGCCTCATAGAAATGGATGTATTTGATATTAAGATGGAGTAAAAATGCCTCTTCTTAAACTCTTTGTATACCTCAAAATTCAAAGTTTTACTCCAATCAAACATTTGAGGTTAGTATCAGGATATAGAGAGGGGTTGGAAGGAGAATTTTTGAAGAGTTATGAAAAACATTGACTCATAGTAAAATCATAAAATCAAATCCTGTAGAAAACTTTGAAGGTCAAGGTACACCCTATGATAATTATTATTAATAATAGCTACTAAGATAGGATGTGCTAAATCTATTTTTGCTCTAAAAGCTTTCTCTAATACATGGAAACATATTGTAGTATTCAATGTACACAAGGTAAACATTTGAAGAGTCAAGTTTTTTTTTATTCAACCTGGTTCCAACTTCAATATTTCAAAACTAATTCATGTATACAAGGTAAACATTTGAAGGGTCAAGGTTTTTTTATTCAACCCAATTCCAACTTCAATAATTCAAAACTAATTCAATTCAAGTCTAAATATTATATATTATTGAGGGCTTTGCTTTTTTTTTAAAAGCAAAAGTGATTCAAGAATGTTTTGAGATGTAGGCAATGTCTAAAATTTGAATCAATGCTTAGAATAATGCTTTCAAGACACTTCACTTTAGTAATTGTTCTACTACAAACACTTGTGAAAATGACACATAGTTGTATGGGTCCAATCAATATTCCTTTGAGGTATGTAAGTTTCTGCCACTAAGGTTGTACAAAGTAGAATGGTCTATTCCACACACTTTGCCCAATCTAAATCCAATCAATTTGCCTCTAAGGTATGTTAGTTTCTCCCATCAAGGTTGTACAAAGTAGGATAATTTATTTATCACACTTTGTCTAATTTGAGTTCAATCGATTTGCTTTTAAGATATGTAAGTTTCTTCCACCAACTAAGGTTGTACTAAGTAGGATGGTCTATTTCACGCTTTGCCCAATTTTAGTCCAATCGATTTGCATTTGAGGTATGTAAGTTTTTGCCATCAAGGTTGTACAAAGTAGAATGGTCTATTCCACACACTTTGTCCAATCTTAGTCCAATCAATTTGCCTTTGAGGTTGTAAGCTTTTGCCTTCAAGATTGTACAAAGGAAGATGGTCTATTCTACACACTTTGTTCAATTTGAGTCTAATCAATTTGCTTTTGAGATATGTAAGTTTCTGTCATCAAGTAAGGTTGTACAAAGTAGGATGGTCTATTCCATACATTTTGCCTAGTCTGAGTCTAATCAATTTGCTTTTGAGGTATGTCAGTTTCTGCTAAAAAGGTTGTACAAAGTGGAATGGTCTATTCCACACACTATCTAGTTTGAATCCAATCAATTTGCCTTTGAGGTATGTAAGTTTCTATCATCTAAAGTTGTACAAAGTAAGATGGTCTATTCCACACATTTTGCCCAAGTTGAGTCCAATCAATTTGCTTTTGAGGTATGTAAGTTTCTGCCATCAACTAAGGTTGTACAAAGTAAAATGGTCTATTCCACACATTTTGCCTAGTTTGAATCCAATCAATTTGCTTTTGAAGTATGTAAGTGTATGTCATCAAGGTTGTACAAAGTAGAATGGTCTATTCCACACACTTTGTCCAGTTTGAGTCCAATTAATTTGCCTTTGAGGTATGTAAGTTTCTATCATCTAAAGTTGTACAAAGTAGGATGGTCTATTTTACACACTTTGTCCAATTTTAGTTCAATCAATTTGCTTAAATTGAGATATGTAAGTTTTTGCCACCAACTAAGGTTGTACAAATTAGAATGGTCTATTCCACACACTTTGCCTAGTTTGACTCCAATCGATTTGCCTTGAAGGTATGTAAGCTTTTGCCATTGATTGAGGTTGTACAAAGTAAGATGGTCTATTCCACACGTTTTACCTAGTTTGAGTCCGATCAATTTGTCTTTGAGGTTTATAAGTTTTTGCCATCAACTAAGGTTGTACAAAGTAGAATGGTTTGTTTCACACATTCTTCCTAGTTTGAGTCCAATCAATTTGCCTTTGAGGTGTGTAAGTTTCTATCATCTAAGGTTGTACAAAGTAGGATGGTCTATTTTACACACTTTGTCCAGTTTGAGTTCAATCAATTTGCTTAAACTGAGATATGTAAGTTTTTGCCACCAACTAAGGTTGTACAAATTAGGATGGTCTATTCCACACACTTTGCCCAATTTGAGTCCAATCGATTTTCCTTTGAGGTATGTAAATTTTTGCCATCAAAGTTGTATAAAGTAGAATGGTCTATTCCACACATTGTCCAGTTTGAGTCCAATCAATTTGCCTTTGAGGTTTATAATTTTTTGCCATCAAGTAAGGTTGTACAAAGTAGGATGGTCTATTTCACACATTTTCCCTAACCTGAGTCCAATTTCACACATTTTTTCTAATCTGAGTCCAATTTCACACATTTGCCTTTGAGGTATGTAAGTTTCTACCATCAAGATTGGAATAAAGTAGGATGATTTGTTCTGCACATTTTGCCAAGTCTAATCCAATCAATTTGTCCTTCAGTTATAAAAGCTTTTGTCATCAAGGTTGTACAAAGTAGGACGGGCCATTGTAGACATTTTTTTCCATTTTTTTGAGCTAGAAATGGGCATTAACCCCTAAAAGCCTATTGTCCCTTTGGGGGACAAATGCGTTTACGAGCAGGTACCTACAAGCTAAAATTTTCTCTTGATTTTTTGAAACTTTTTTTGGAGGTAGAAAAGCTGATTAGCTTTGAGGGAATAAATTTTTTTCACAATCGGTGCCTGGGAACAAAAGTTATGACCAAATAAGCTCAAAACAAGGAACAAAGGGCAGTGCGGACAGCCAAAAAAATTTGCACTTTTTTTTTTTTTTTTTCTTTGTATTTTTTTTCTCATAGATTATATTTTTGTCTATCTTAAAAGCTATGATTTATTTCATTTGGATTTGTTATGAGAAAGTTATAGACATTCTTGTTTTTCGGGCAATTAGAGCATCTTTTTGAAAATAATAACTTGTAGGACTCATTTCTAAATGCAATTTTTAAAATTAAAATCTTTTTTTGGGGGGCATGGTTTAGTTTACTTGCTAGAACCATCTCACCATTGGGATTAGTGCATTTTAATTCCATCTAAAATATATGAATACTTTAGATTTTCCTTCTATCTCATACCTACTTCTGCTTAACATTTTTTTTAATAATGAAAATTAAGTTTTTTTGAATTCTTTCTTTTTTGTTAGATTGTCAATTCTTGACTATAAACATTTAAAGCTCAAAACTCTATAGTGCAAAAGTTTTAGGTTAAAAATATTCAAAGTCAAAAAATCCAGTCCCACAATGTGCTGAAAAAACTTGTTTTTTCACTTTGAACGTAATTATCTTGCAATCTGTGCAGTCAAAAATTCTGAAATTTTTTCCACACATTCTTATACTAGTTAGGTGCAAGATCCTACGGTTAGATGGGGGAAAAAAACATTTTTTTCAAACATTTTTTTCAAACATTTTTTTTACTCTTTGCTAAAAAAAATGGTAGTTTTGGGTGTTTTTTGGCAAGAAAAAAGGCCTTGGACTTTAGGGGTTAAGCTATTACAAATGTGCATTTAATCTCAAGCTGCCAGTCCTGAAGAATTAAGTCTTGGATCATTGTAGAATAAATAGTAGTTTCAATCATAACTTTGATTGACAATTATAGAGTAAGTAAGTTAACAGATACAATTGAAATTTCTTTCTTTTGAGGTATAAAGCCATTACAACATGCAATTTTTAGAGCCTTGATTTTGTGGTCATTTTAGGTGCATATACCACTATCATGTATTTTAAATTGGTTTTCAAAACTCTATTGAATTGTATGGTCTATTTGTCTTCACACTTCATAAAATTCATAGCAAATTCACATATTTTAGAAATATATCATTTCAATTTATTTAGCCTTCTCTTGCCTTTGTTTACGTTTAAGAAAAAAAGATTGAATAAATTCAACCATCCTATGAGGGCAAAGTAGGACAATTTGCGTACAATGGAATCTTCTACATTGATTAATTTGATTTGTGCTTGTGACTCTAACTTACCAATGTCGAATTGGTATTTTGAATTAGAATAGTTAAAGTATCAAATTGAACCAAATTTTACAAGAATAAAATTTTGTAGTGTCACTAATTTTATTGGTAATACTATCTCCCCCTCCTTTACTACTAGGACAAATTAGTATACTAATCTCCCAGTTAAATTCAACAAGTCTAAAATGCCATTTTTCTAATTCCATTATCATATTTTGGCAAAGTGTATTTCCAAAACATAATGATGGCATTTAGAAACATGCTTGGTTTGGAATATATGGCGTTTAACATATTTCTCCATCTACAATAAATTATATTTTTTGACAAGGAACGAGTGTAAATCACATTCTGACAAACTACCAAGTTCTTGGTAAGGTCAAAGGTCCCTAATAAGAGCGCCAATTTAAGAATTGGAAATTAATTTGGAGAGGTTAGCCATCTTGAAATTAAATTTTCAGTTAGATTTCCTCGAAAGATGAATGAAATTAGCATCTAACCCAATTCATTTCATATTTCTTGCAGCATAGTAGAATTTGTTATGAATTTTTGAAGTGGAAACGCAATTATGGTCAATAAAAAACATCCCCAGCTTGGCATGAAGGGCTTGGCATGAAGGAGTGTACACTGTTTATACTTTGTTGAAGCAATGAGGAAGCAAAATGTACAAATAATGTACATTTCAAGAGGTGGACTCTTTTAGAGCCTTTTTGAGCACTTTATGGACCTCCTACCTTCCACACTGGAATTAGTTATTGACATTTCTTACGTGACTCCTGCTGCTCAGCCAGTTTGTTATGGTCATCTCTCCAAAGGAGACTTTCTTATGCAATCACTCCCAAAACTTGGAACTTTCTATGCAAATGTCAATTAGGTTTTGCAAAACTGTCTTGTGCATGACCGACCAGCAATGCTTTTGGTATGGTTGTCAAAGACTTACAAATTTTCCTGTTTCATTTGTTTAAAATTATAAAAAATAAAAAATAAAAATTTTTGCTCTGGGTTTTGAACTGAGAAAGAGGTTACAACGAAACTTCAGAAGCTTAATGTAACTTATTGTTTGAAGAGCTTGGTGGAGAATCCAAAGACCATTTGATGATGGACAGGTAATCAAGTTATGAATCCTCTCTTACTATCATGGTCTTCACTTTGCCTTTGAGAGAAGCAACAAAACACCGTTGACGTGAGTAGCCAGGCCTCATATTCAACTTGTTCCATGTTCCCAGTCTTTCTCAAACTTCTTTTTTGATATTAGGTGCACGAGAATTGAAGAAAGAAAAAAGAAAAGGAAAAAGAAAAGGAAAAAGAAAAGGAAAAAAAAGGAAGTGAAAGAAGGATATTTGGACTTTGGGAGTGAGTATCGTAGACTGAGTGTTCGGTCACCAAACAAAGAGGGTTCCCCCCACTTCGTCTTGTTTCTGAATTTTGTATTTTGTAAAATAATTTACGGAATATTATAATTTAAGTGAGATTTAAGAGAGAGAATTTTTTTGTTTAAATGTGCTTCACCAAACAAATGGAACTTAAACAGGTTTGCAATTCAAATTGGGTGGGTCTCATGTTTTTTTGGAGCACGTACGTCATGTAGGGGTATTCTTTAATCCAATTTTATTTTGTCTTTTGACCCATATATGCCAAGTGTTCTTTGCTATAACTTCATATGGTATCAAAATTTGGCCCCAACTGAACATCTATATTATGCTTTTTCACAACATGATCATCAATCAAACTGGTCATTTTCAAACCATGAATCATTCATCCTCCCAGTAATAAAAAGGGTGATGACTGTATCTGTATCAGAGTGTGAGCGAGCGAGGCAAGCGAGCCATGCTCTCATCAGCAAGAAACACACAATTTTGACACAAAAAATGGGAAAGTTTCATTGTCTTGTAAGTTAAACTTAACCCCTAAAAGCATGTTGTCCCTTCGGGGGACAAATGCATTTTTGGGCAAGTACCTACGGGCTGAAATTTTCTCCTGATTTTTTGAAACTTTTTTTGGAGGTAGAAAAGCTAATTAGCTTTGTGGAAATATAATTTTTTTCACAATTGGTGCCCGGGAACAAAAGTTATGACCAAATAAGCTCAAAACAGGGGATGGTGGGCAGCAAAAAAAATTTGCACTTTTTTTTTTTTTTTTCTTAGTGTTTTTTTTCTCACAGATTATATTTTTGTCTATCTTAAAAGCTTTGACTCATTTCATTTGGATTTGTTATGAGAAAGTTATAGACATTCTTGTTTTTCGGGCGGTTAGAGCATCTTTTTGAAAAAAATAACTTTTAGGACTCATTTCTAAATGCAATTTTTTAAACTTTAAATTTTATTTTTTTGGCATGGTTTAGTTTACTTGCTAGAACAGTCTCACCATTGGGATTCGTGCATTTTAATTCCATCTAAAATATATGAATACTTTAGATTTTCCTTCTATCTCACACCTACTTCTACTTAACAATTTTTTTAATAATGAAAATTAAGTTTTTTTGAATCTTTTTTTTTTGGTAGATTGTCAACTCAATTCTCCACTATGAACATTTAAAGCTCAAAACACTGTAGTGCAAAAGTTTTAGGTTAAAAATGTTCAAAGTCAAAAAATCCAATCCCACAATGTGCTGAAAAAATTGTTTTTTTCACTTTGAACGTAGATATCTTGCAATTTGTGCGGTCAAAAATTCTGAAATTTTTTCCACACATTCTTATACTAGTTAGGTGCAAGATCCTATAGTTAGATGTGCAAAAAAAACATTTTTAATTTTTTTTCACTCTTTACTAAAAAAAATGACAGTTTTGGGTGTTTTTTGGCAGAAAAAAAGCCTCAGGCCTTTAGGGGTTAATTCCAAGCAAGGCAACGTCTGAGAATTCAGCCAGGCACTCCTGCTTTTGTAATAACTTTATTACACCTTCGGTGGACTCCGTCACAAAAAGTACAACTTTCAGTACAAAATGTACAGTTTGTTCATGTCTGTCTTTGTTCTGCCCTGGCTGGTGGCTCCATATTTCAGTTTGCCTTTGCAATTGAATTCCATTCCATTTGTTTTAAAAAAAAGAAAAAAAGAAAAAAAATGTAGAAATGTACAGACATCTGAGCAAACAACTCCGTTGGTCGGTCGATCCTCGTGATCCCATCCATCTCAAACTGCCGAAGTTCTGAGTTCTGACCCCAAACTTCTGGTCACCAACCTTTCGGCAGATTTGTCAACATCCAAGTAGTCAGTTGGAGATTGAAAACTGCAGTACTATTAAGTCTTAAGGTATGTGAGAGAGGGGAGTCCCCTCAGTCCCCTCTCCAGGCCGGCCGTTTGCAGGGTTTCTTTTGGGAGCGAAAATGCCCTCAAAAGTGAGCAGCAGTGGAAAAAAAGATTTCAAAGTTAAAATAAATAAATTATTTGACAACTATTCCTCAATCCTCATCATGATACATCAGAAAGTGAGCAATGAGACTGAGCTATTCTTCAATTTTCTTCTTTTGCAATGAAATTTAATTTCCCTGGAGCCAAAAAAAAACAAATCACAATTCATCACTCGGACCTTGGAGCGTCTCCTTAGTCACGTCTAGAGAGGCCTCATTGACTATGGGAGAGCTAACTGGGCCAACATCAACAACGCCAACTAGAGATCCATTGCAGTGCAACACAAGTTGTTAGACTCTTTTTAGAAGAAGAGATCATAGATTTGAGTTGTTTGCCAGGATGGCAGATAAACAACTAAGATGGAGGCCAATAGGCCTTGAGGTTGGCTTTGTATTTCAGCCTCCATGAAAGGCTCCCCGGCGCGGCGCAGCACCGCTCGTGGTTGGTCATGGGAGGCCTTTGTGCCTCTCCTTGCGTTGCACTCAGTGTCGTTTGCCCCTCTTGTCGATCAATCCAGTCTAGTCTTTGTCTATCCTATCTGTTTTGGTTTCCTGTCAGACCACTTGTGACTGACGGATTTTTATTTTGTCCCTTTGCAATGAAATTTGTTTCATTTGTTTACCCCCTAAAAGCCCATTGTTCCTTCGGGGGACAAATGGAATTTCGGGCAGGTACCTACGGGCTAAATTTTTGTCGTGATATTCCGAATTTTTTTTAATATAAAAAAACTGCTGAGCTTTGTGGGAATCTTATTTTTTTCAATCGATACCCGGGAAAAATAATTATGCCCAAATAAGCTCAAAACAGGGGACGGGGGCAGCAAAAAAAATTCCCATTAAAAATTAAAAATTGAAAAAAAATTAAAAACAAAATTAAAAAAAATTAAAAATTAAAAATTAAAAAATATGTATATATAATTTATATATTTCTTGTAGATTATATTTTTGTCTATCTGGAAAGCTTAGATTCATTTCATTTGGATTTTCTATGAGAAAGTTATGGACAATCTTGTTTTGGGGGCACTTAGAGCATATTCCTAAAAAAAATAACTTATAGGATTCATTTCTGAATGCAAATTTAACAATTTTTCAAAAAAGAAGTTCTACAAGGTTTAATTTTTTTGCTAGAACAATCTCATCATTGGAATTGGTGCTTTTGAATTTCATATAAAAGATATTAATATTTTAGATTTTCCTTCTATCTTGTACCTACTTCTATTAACAATTTTTTTAATAATGAAAATTAAGTTTTTTTGATTTTTTTTCCCCCTAGATTCTCAACTCATTTTTTTTACTATAAAGGTTTAAAGCTCAAAACTTTGTAGTGCAAAAAAGTTTAGTTAAAAGTGTTCAAAGTCATAAAATCTAATCCCACAATGTGCACTTTGAATGCAAATATCTTGCAACCCATATGGTCAAAAAATTTGAAATTTTTTTATACATTCTCATACTAATTAGGTGTAAGATCCTACAGTTAGATGTGCAAAAAAAACATTTTTCAATTTTTTTACTCTTTGCTATGAAAATGGTAGATTTGGGTGTTTTTTGGCAGAAAAAAAGGTGTAGGCCTTTTGGGGTTAAAAGCAACCAAACACACACACACACACACACAAAGAACATCAATTTTGTTAAAATGATGGTAAGGTGGGTACACCCAAATGCGCCACTGACCTTAAACCGCCATCTATACTCTCTGTACATTTCCAAAATCAGTTCTGTACCTATGTGCAAGAAACGCTTTTAGAACTCAACTTTGTTCTTTAATAACTTTTGCATATAGTATCCAAATGCTACGTTCTTTGATGCATTGGAACCTCCTTTCACTTATCAACAAGACAATAGGAAAATCTGACCAGACTAGTAATAGTAAGTAGGCACAATACCAATTTGTGGCGGTTTTGGGTGTACCCACCTTATTCCACAACTTTGGCACTTTCAAGATGCCCAACCCCATTCAGACATAAATCTATACCCCTCCTAGCTTTTACAAGTTTATGTTGATTTGAGTCACACTATTTACCGTACTGTACTGTATAGTACAATGGTGCCTGCTGCTCCAGTTTAGCAAAATTGACAAAGAGAAAGCGAAATAGAATGCTGCAGCACTGGCGGTACGAGACGGTGGCACCCAAGTCCCAACCTCCCAACTGATGATGTTCAGTTCTGCACATGCTTTTCTTAACTTCAGTTAACTTCAAGCTTAATTTACGCTTCAATAGTTCTTCCCCAGAAAGGGGGATTCTTCAGTTCTGTCAACCCCACATTCAACTGCAGTTAACTTCAGTTGTTTTGTCATAAACTCTGACGTAACATAGATTGATTGAAAGAGCAGTCAGAAATTTGATTTATTTATTTATAAAATTGCAAATCTTTGGAGGGGGCAGGGAGACGAACGTAGACTGGTTTTTTTTGCACCTGCAGCGTCTTCATGAGTTTCATTCAATGTCCTTCCAATGCACGCATTCAAGAGGACCCTGCACAGGTGTCAGTGAGTGTGGAGACCACGTGTCCCGTTCTCTGCTCTGATAATAAATCATAGTACTGTAATTCAGGGAGTAAAAACACGGGCAGACGGTGAATTTATGGTAGGTGTTCAGTACTGCCCGTCAGAGTTTTCGTCTTTATCCGTCAAGATCTCCGTCCTCCACACCCTCTGTCGCAGTACTAGTCCGTGAGTACGGTCCGTGCAGAGAGTACTGACGGTCTGTCACTGACCTTCTACTTTTTTTCTTTTGGGCAAGAGCACCTGCTGCCCTTGGCATGATTGAAAAGGAAAAGGAGTGACTTATTTATGAGGCAGGGGCAGATGAAGGACGGGCAGCCTTATTACGGGCAGTACTGCCCCTGTCTTCACTCACCTTCTTTCCACTACTCATTGAGTTCTCACCAGCCAGGTTGATAAATTTTTCATGCAGGTGCCCACCGGCCTTCCTGCCCAGTGCCCACCTGGCGGCTGGTCGTAAGATCTGCATGGTGTTGGAATTGTATTTATTTAAAACAAATGAAAATGATTTCATTTTCATTCTAATTGATCGAAAACACCCAAAAGTTCAAAAATTTGAACAAAGTATTATGATCTTGTGGAATTTATGAACTTTGTATGTAGTTGACACATCATTATCACATTTCTAGTACCTCCATTTTCGTGAGAAAAGAACTAATGTAGCACAATGCAACACACCAGTTCAGTTAACCCCTAAAAGCCCATTGTCCCTTCGGGGGACAAATGCATTTTTGGGCAGGTACCTACGGGCTGAAATTTTGTCGTGATTCTTTGAAACTTTTTGAGAAGATGAAGAATTGAGAGAGGTATGTGGCGGAAAAAAAATTTTTTGAAATCGGACCTTCGAGCGAGAAGTTATGCCATTTCTTGGAATGCGTGGGGAGGGAGGGCAGCAAAAAAAATTTGCAAAATTTTGAATTTTTTTTTTAAATATTTTTTTCCTCATAGATTATATTTTTGTCTATCTGGAAAGCTTTGATTCATTTCAATTGGATTTTTTATGAGGAAGTTATGGACATTCTTGTTTTCTGGGCAATTAGAGCATCTTCTTGAAAAAAATAACTTGTAGGATTTATTTCGGAATGCAATTTTTGTAATTTTTCCATTTTTTTTTTTGTAATGGTTTAGTTTACTTGCTAGAACAATCTCACCATTGGGATTAGTGCATTTTAATTCCATAAAAAATATATGAATATTTTAGATTTTCCTTCTATCTCGTACCTACTTCTACTTAACAATTCTTTAAAGAATGATAATTAAGTTTTTTTGAATTAAGTTTTTTTTCCCTAGACTCTCAACTTAGTTCTCCACTATAAAGATTTAAAGCTCAAAACGCTGTAGTGCAAAAATTTTAAGTTAAAAATGTTTAAAGTCAAAAAATCTGGTCCCGCAATGTGCTGAAAATCTTGTTTTTTCCACTTTAGACGCAGATATCTTGCAATTTGTGCGGTCAAAAATTCTGAAATTTTTTCCACACATTCTCATACTAGTTAGGTGTAAGATCCTACGGTTAGATGTGCAAAAAAAACATTTTTAATTTTTTTTCACTCTTTGCTAAAAGAATGGCAGTTTTGGGTGTTTTTGGGCAGAAAAAAGGCCTTGGGCCTTTAGGGGTTAACTTACAACAGTTACAACATTTTGACTTCATTTGGAATCTTACAGCAATTCCAGCCATTAGAGGAAATTTCAGGCCTCTCGAGGGCTGCTCCACAGCCCTCCGAGGCACAGGGAGAACGGGAGGGCAATATCCCCCTCGGTAGAAATTTAGGTGTGTGACTTACCCCCCCACCACCACCCCACCACCCACCCCCCCACAAACTTTCTATCTTACCCGCTAAAGTTCCTTGATTATGTTCTCACCAAAAATGCTCCAAAACTGCCATTTCTAATCCATTCCCCATTTTTTTGAAAAAGATCATTTTTGGACATATGTAACCGTAGGATCTTGCAGTACTTTGGTTTGAGAATTTGTGGAAAAAAATTCAGAAATTTCCATTACGTAGATTGGGAGATATTAGCATTTGAAGTGGCAAAAGTCCTTTTTTGGGCCCTGCAAAAAATCGGGCAGCTACACTTCACAAGGTCGGATTATTACAAAAAAAGTTCTAAAATGGTTGTGCTTCTTTGGATTCATTCTTTAGGGCAAGTTGGCTACATGCCTGAAAATTTTTAGATTATTGGAATTGTACAACATATAGGAAAAAAATAGTAAGTAGAAAGAAGTAGAGAATGGTTCAAAACACTAAATTGTTAAGAAGTTAATTATGGAATTGAAAAATGCCAATCCCAATGGTTGCAATGTTATAATAAGCAATCTACATCCTATGATTTTTTTTTTTAAGCAAATTGAAAATTGAGTGAAATAAACAGCTTCATAGTTTATTTTAGAATAGACAATCCATAACTGCCCGCAAACTAAAAATCCTCATAACGTTTGACTTTTGATCAAAATGAAATATTTCAAAGCTTTCCACGTATATAAAAATCTAATAAACCAATTTCAAATTTTTATTTTTGAAAAAAGTGATTTTTTCTTATTTGCCTTGACTGCCCAAGTTGAGAAACAAACAACGTATTAGGCCATAACTTTTGACTCGTATTTCCAAATGTCATGAAATTTAGTGCATATGAAAGATATTCCTCATCCCCACCTTCTCTTAAAATTTCAGCCCAAAATACGCAAATCTCTAGTCACACGTACCTGCCCAAAATTTCTATGTTGCCAAAAAACGCATAATGGTCCTTTAGGGGTTAAGAAAATTTGTGTGTGTGTGTGTGGGGGGGGGGGTCAAGTCACACCCTCAAATTTCTACCGGGGGGTAACGTCCTCTCGTTTTCCCTTTGAGGTACTCTGAAATTTGCTTTTATTTTGCTCAAAAAGTTGTTTTTCTCCTATTTCCGCCTTGCTAAAACTGCAGCAGCAGTGGTGCAGGAACCTAAAATTCCAAATAAAAAATTATTTAAAAAAAAAATTAATAATAATAATCTTAAAAAAATCTTTAAAAAAAATTAATTAATTAATTAATTTTTTTTTGCGAAACTTGATTGTTTTGGCGAGCAGTCAAAGAATGTGACTGCTCACTAAGAGCATTTTCAAAGTTGACAGGCCATGCAAAAAATAGCATAGCATGTCAACTTCGGACGGCCCTCCAAGGGGTTGAATTTTTCTCTAATGATTTTGACTTCACTTGGAATGTAATTTGATCCATGAAAAAAAAATGTTCACTGAACCATTGCATATTAATGTCTTCTCTTACCTCTCTTGCGATTGAATTTGATTGAATTTGTGATTTATATTTGAAAAAAGAGAATAAATCTACTCATCAAATAAGATTCTGCATCTGTTAGGGACCAAACCTGTTCTAATACTGACCACTCTTAAGATCAACAACTCATCTATTGATACTCTCATTGTTTGTTTTTTAACAAATGAAATGGAATTTCATTGCAAAGGTAAATTACAGGACCGCCAGCCACTCTTAAGATCAACAACTCATCTATTGATACTTTCATTGTTTTTTTTTTAACAAATGACACTGAATTTCATTGCAAAGGTAAATTACAGGACCACCAATCACAAGTGGCCTGGTGGGAGCTAATGCTCTCATTCATACTCTTGATCGGAGTAATTAGCAAGTTGTGCAAGCATGTTAAGCTATATATCTATGGACTACAAGGGGAGAGTAGTTTTGCATCAATGGCCTTTGATCCGGAGGACACTGGTCCATGGTCATTACGAACAGACACTTTATTCACGCCAGCCTTCTTATGAAGACCAGAGTTTCTATCTATGTGTATGGACTACTTTAAAACTTTTGTATTCCCTCTGTCTCAAAATAAATCCGTGGTACTCCGACTAGTTTTGTACTAGAGACCACAGATTTATTTTGAGACAAAGGTAGTAGAAAAGATTCAACCAAAATTTGTTCTCGATCAGATTTGGCTGTGGTACCCAAAGTGATCTCTCTGCAGCCTTATGCTGATCTCCCAAAGAAAGCACACTACACATATTGGTGAACATTTGAAACTGCTTAAAGTACGCAATGTAGTCTCTTACCGTACCTTAGCTTTCTGCAACTTATTACACACAGGAGCCAAAAATTTCCAATCCCCACAATATTGGAATCACATTCCTTGGACCCGCCTGAATCTCCTGGGAGCAAATTTCTTTCGTACTGGACCACCAAGAGATCTTGATACAAGGTCAGAGCCACGCATCACACGATTCATTTCCTCATTCCTAAATAATCCAGTTAAATTATTGTGGTCTTAATTCAAGGTTAAATCCAATCACCGCAATCTCAAGATACTTAGACTGACACAAAGTGTATGTGGTGTACAGTTTGTTTTCCGCTGTTTCCTGCTTGGAACTCAAAGATGTTATGAAACTTGTTCATCATTCATGTATAAACATATACCTCAGCGATGAAAACACCTATCAAAGAAGTTTTTTTATCTGAAATTCTTGGCTAAATGTTCTAGGTCATCGATCGTTAAACGAAAGTAGGTTTGTGTATTAAGAGTCACTGATAGTAGTCATACAACCTCCCCAATTGAAATTGCGTAAGAATTTCATCTATAGTGAGAAAAGTCTGATCTCAACAGATATGCTCTTGCAACCAGAGCGATCTCTCCACAGCTCTATTGCGATCTAGCAATGAAAGCACACTCCTTACGTACAGGTTAAAATTCTAAATGTGATATAGAGAATTTCACATTTAGAGAATATTTAGTATTTCACATAGTTAGTATTGTATTTCACGTGGAGAATAGGATGAAGTGGGCAATGTCATCCTGAGACAAAAACCACATCAACAACGAGAATTTTGGCAATTCAGGAGTACACTGATGTTTCATGCTAAAATTCTTGACGTAAAAACCAAAAACCTTATTTGCAGTTGAAGTAAGTGATGTAAGTTCTGTGCGAAACTTCAGCAGGCACAATCTTCTCACAACTGAGATGACTTTTACAAACATTTGCAAAATAGGGAGTGCTATAGTTCAAGAACTGTGGTCCAAGAAATTTAGGCAACGCAATTTGAAATTCCCATAGGGGACAGTACTTTGAGACGACATTTTGGGCGCTTAGAATCACGATTTAGAAACATAGGACAGAGTGGCATGATTGAAATCATGAACTGTTACATTCTAATAAACTGGCCTGTAGAAGGTAGCAATTCCAGAAATCGCTCCAAAAAAACCTACAAGCGGACTTGTAATTTGGAGAAAGAAGAATTGGTTGTGCTCAATTTGGTACGATCTGCAACTCGCAACTTAGTAGGAATCCTGAGGTACGTCAGACACTCCGTAATAGATGATTGCTTGATTCCAATCGCCTCTGAAACCCTAATTCTGGATACATGGTATGCGTATGTATCCACACAAATGCGTGGTTTCGTGGTTTAGTGAAGCTGCGAAGTTTGATGCCGAACGTACTCAAGTAATTCTCCTGCGCTTCGGTCAGGACCATAAATTTGGCTCCTGCCACAACAAGAACCGGCATGGTCAGATTCGTTCAACTCATCTCAAATCTCAAATCCATTAAAGGCTTACATTGCAGAGCTAAGTCGTTGCAGTAATTAAATGGATCTTAACTAGAAACTGAAGCGGTTCAGTGATCGAGACGCTAGTTTGGAACTGAAGCAGTTTGAGATCCTCATCTTAAATCTTAAGATGAGGTGACGTTTCCTCTTTTCCAGGAAAATCCACGCCAAGGAGGAATCGATGGCATAAAGAAGCCACTTGGCAAATAGGGTCGTAAGAGAAACCTTAGGATCTAATAGTTTCAGGCCGCCAGCCATTTTTGGAAGACAACAGTCATCCCAGCAATTCACAAGAGGTTATTTCACTTCCGTCACTTGTTAAATCAACCTGTATCTCTGGCTTGATTAATTGCACAAGGGATTTGTATGAACTCTTCTGTCTCACGTTACCTCCCGAATGCAAAACTTTCCTGCGATTGCCGATGCAAAACTTTGCTATGATTGTCGGTAACAAACCTGAGAACCGTGCATCGGTGCTTCTTGTCGGTAACGAAGCTTGGAGTAACTTGGGATTGAGTTTGTCAAGTCTTGAAAATCCAGCTGATATGAGAGATCTTCGCCCTAGAGATGCCACTCGACCCCGGGGGTGCTTCCTCATCCACTTTGCTAACCTTGCCCAAACCCCGATTAGTATCCAAAGAATTCACATACACTAGCTTAAAAATTTGACAGCAACAACTCATCTACTCATAGAACTTGCACAGGGAAAACGGGAGGTCGATACCGGGGTATTATATTCAACACTGTAACTTCACCCCCCCAATCCAGAAATTTCAGGGGGGGTGAAGTTACATGTTGAAAATAATACCCCCGGGGTATCGACCCCCCGTTTTCCCTGTGTTGGTTAGCAAGCTAGGGGTGTAAACACGACTGGGCTAAACTTCCATGACCATTGCATGATCTTTGAATGGAAAAGGGGTTATCTAATATCCCTTCAAATAGTCCTCGATCTGCAACCTCCCGATTTGACTGATTACAAAAGAACTCATCATGCATAGAATGATTTTAAAGGCTTGCACAATTCTACTTCCCAATTAACTTGGCCAACTTCCCAATTGAATGAAAATCACTACATCAGTCATCGATACCGAAGCAAACTAGCAGATACTTACCGATTTTATACACTGAGAGCCAAATAACTGATCTCCATGTTGGAAACCCTTGAGGCTGCGCGCAACTCAAACCTGAAAAGATGAGTTTTTGAACTACCTCTCGACCGGCACAATCACCCCCCAACTGCAGAATTGAAAGTACAACACTAAGATATCATTCAATGGGCCTGAAGGTTTCTTTCATTCTTTATTGAAAATTTTATTTCCACCCTGCATACGAGGCATTGGCTCGGTGCCAGCACAGATACCATTTTGCTCGATGTCGGCAAAGATGCTATCAGGGTCTTAAGAGAGACATCTGATTCTACAGACCGAGGTGGGTCATCGTGAAATTCTTTTTAACCATTCTTTCAGGTGAAAACAGTCAATTCGTTTTCTATTTCTGGAGGAAAAACTCATTTTCTTTTTTGCTTCTCTGATTCAGTGTAGACCTCTTTGTATTACCAGTGTTGTGATTATTTTATTTTAGAAATTTGTACAAAATGTTGTTAATTTCAGCCTGCACTAATTTAAAATGAGTTTTCCAGCGGGTGTGCTCTGCGCGATGTTTGTTGCCCTGTGTGGGTCTGCAGGAGATGCAATTGACTATGGGAATTGGGAAGCCTACACAGCAGTACATACTTTCTGCACCCACTTGCTCATATATTTCAAGTGCAAAATTGTTCATTTTGATTCTCCTATAGAAGGAGAATATTTTGAACCCACATTCCAAGACTCACTCTAAAGGGGTTAGAAACAAAACTCAGAAACAATAGTAGGCCTATTTCGGACGTTGAGGAATGGTCGTGCTGAAAGAGAATGCAGTGGAACTCGGTATAGACTGAGGTAAACAGCCCATTGTGCTCAGAATTAGCTGAGTTTGCCCTCATGCCATTGCTATTTTTATTTTTTATTTTTTTTTCACATAAAGACAAGTGCGAGAAACAGTGAGTGCAATTGAAACTATATTCTTTCACAACAAAGTGTGAATTTGCTATGAATTTTTGAAGTGTTCAGTCCATCATGGCCCAAGAGAGTCTTTAGTGACTATCCCGAAACCAACAAAAACTAATTCCATAATGCTCATCTTACTCACTTAAAGCAAGTCACAATGTTTTCTAATATAGAAGGCCCAAAAAACTCACTTCCTACAATGAGTTCACATTAAAGAGGTGGAAGTTCTTAACCCCTAAAGTCCCAAGGCCCTTTTTCCATCAAAAACCACTCAAAACTGCCATTTCTATAGCAAAGAGCAGAAAAAAATTTTAAATGTATTTTTTGCATATTTAACCATAGGATCTTGTACTACACTAGTGTAAGAATTTGTGGAAATTTTTTTAGAAACTTTGACCATGTAGATTGCAAGATATTTGCATTTAAAGTGAAGGAATCAAGTTTTTTTGCAACTTGCTCAACTACATTTTTTGGCTTTGAACCTTCTTAACTTAAATTTTTTGCTCTAATGATTTTTAATTTTTAATTTTATATGATGAAGAATTGAGTTGAGAATCTAGGGAAAAATTTCAAAAAAGAAACACTTAGTTTTTATTCATTAAAAAATTGTTAAGTAGAAGTAGATTCAAGATTGAAGGAAAAATTTAGTCATTAATAGCTCTAAGATAGGGTTGAAATATACTAATCCCAATGGTGAGATTGTTCTAACAAGAAATCTTAACCTTGTGAAACTTTTTTCTTTTAAATTGTCAAAATTGAGTTCAGAAATGAATCCTACAAGTTATTTTTTCAAAAAGATGCTCTAATTGCCCAAAAAATAAGATTGTCCATAATTTTTGCATAACAAATCCAAATGGAATGAATCAAAGCTTCCCATGTATATGAAAGTAAAATCTATATCAAATAAATTTAAAAAAAATTTAATTTGAAGTTTTGTGAGGGTTTTTTTCTGCCCGCCAAACTAAAATTTGGGATTTTTCTGCCATAAGTTTTGCTACCAAGCACTGATTGAAATAAAAATTACATTTGCGGAAAGCTAATGTAATTTTCTATTTTCACAAAAAAATTCAGAAAATTACAACAAATATTGAGACCATAGGAGCCTGCCCAAAATTCATTTTGTCCCCCAAGGGGACAATGGGAATTTAGGGGTTAAAGAGGTCACTAATCACTCCATTTTTGTTAGCTAGGTGAGATATTAATTGTGACCCAAATCTCATTTATTGAATTTTTTTTAATATTCTACATTTTCCAAAAATTCTTTTTGAAGTCTAATTTTAGCATCAAAATCCAATTTTGAAAAGAATGATTATGATTTTTCTATCCAAGATTTTGTAAAAGGATGTCCATTGCAAATCTTGATTTTGTAGTGTTGAAAGCCCTTGAAAATGAGCCTCAAATACACTAGAACTTAGAGAAAAAATCACATTAGAAATTCATTTAAAAAATTGTAGAAAAGATTTTGAGAAGCTATAAATTGATTGGAGTTAGGTATATTATGCCTTTTAACCTCATATTTTTTTGGAGACTAGTTTTTTGTTTGACATGTGAAAAAAAGATTGAAAGAATTTGAATAACTTTCACAATTTGAACACCCTTATGATCAAATATTATAATCTTTCAATCTATAAGCAATATTGCTTTGTATTCTTTTTCCATGTGATCTTTAGTATATCTAGTTTGAACTTGTATGGTTACAAATCAAAAAATTTGGTATAACTAATCAAAATGTTGGATTTTTATTTATTTTAGAAAGAATTAGTTGGCGGATGGTCATAACCGCTCGTCCGCCTCAAACCACCCACCCGTCAATTGTTTGTCCGACCTCGCTTCCAACCATCCATCCGACCGCCCATCCAAACTCCCGACCCTCAATCCGACCATCCATTGGACGGGCGGTCGGGGGCCGATTGAATGTCACAGGACGTCCAAGGGGTAGCGCCTATGGATTCTGGATGTCCGGACGTGAGTCCGGACGTACGTGAGTCCAGTCAACCCTGACCAACACAGACCTACTCCCATTGTCACTCGCATTGTCAGCTAATGCTGCATTGACCGCCTCTCCACAGTCACTGTTCCCAACGCCGCCGCTAGGGTCTGCCCGCTGCGCCAAATCACCGAGGCCTCACAACCGGAGCTGCAAGGGTTCATTGACGGCCTAAAGGCAAGCAACAACATCAATATCAGAGGCAGCCTCCGCACTAGGGTCAAGGTCCTCACCGACCACAAGCTCAGCGGCGGCCGCATCATCGGCGTCATGCTCATGTCCAATAGCGTCATGATCATGGTCAACCAACACAACAGAAACTTTTCCACTTCCATTGTCAATCGGCACAACATGGAGTCCTCCGCCACTTACATTGTCAGCCATCATCCCAGGGGCTCCTCCATCCTCCATTTGAAATACTAAGAAAACTAACAACAAAATTTACAGTGCAAGAGTGTGCAATGGACAATTAGAAAAAAATGCATGGATAGTGAACAAGACAATGCAATGAACAGTGAAGAATTTGCAATGGACATGCGACATTAGAGGACCCCGATGCATGTTAGGGTTTTGTTTCCAACTTGGGAACCTGAAGTGTCCACAAACGAACTTAGGTTTCAGAAAACATGTGCATATTACCTTGAAGGTCTCCATCTGGGTCATTGTACCAACATTTCTAACCTTGAAATCGGCCCAATGAATAATATCTGCATCAGATACTTCTCTCCCATGTAATCTCAGGTCCTTTAGTAGCTGTAGCATGCTGAATTGCATCAATTGCCAAAGATATGCTGCAAGCATGTCTAACAAGCAGACCCATTAACTCAAGGGACACAACGTCTTCTTTTTGAAGCAAATAACAACAACTACCCTGACCAGATCCAAGTGCCACAGGATATCAATTGCATACCTAAAATGAGTTTTTTTGTTGCCTTAAACAATGTTCGATCCAGCAATATTAAGAAGCAAAAATCTGAGCCTTTTCCCAATATCAACCACTTGATTACAGTTCTGTACTTTTTTGCAAAAAGTGACTATATTGGAGGTTTGCTTGTGCTTTTCCAAGAAACGGAACCTGGAGAAACCTTATCCAAAGTCTCCAACAATATCCACCTGTAGGCAACGCAACAGAATACCTTGAGGTCATTTCACATATATATGGATGATGGAGATTCAAGGAAAATACTTCACTTCAATGATGATTTCAATAAAAATACAAGGGCTTTAGAAATCCATTAGAAACCAAATGGAACAAACAAAGGCAGTAAAATGTGTTCAAGCTTCTAAAAATTTGCTACTATTCCACAAACAAGTTCTATGTGAAGGACATACCCATCTTGAACGTCTTCAAAAAGGGACGTGACAAATGTGTCAGTGCCCTGAATGTTGATCCAAGCCTTGTACAGACATTCCTCTCTTTAAGCTTCATTGTTTTCATCATCATGAAGCAGTTCAACATAATTGTTATTTGAAGGGTCTTGTGTCAACCCGCTCTTGGCATAATCAAATTAAAATATCCATCAGAAAATCTAACTGAATTTGCTATCCATGCCTAACCAAGTTCTAAAATCTCTGTAAACTTCAGCTTCCAATTTCAGTATACAACTCTTGTTAAGCCCCCTAGTACCAACTAAGTATCACCAATAAGCTAACTGGGGTGTTTAGGCCCATTATCTAATTGGAACTTAACTAACCTATTTTGTACTCACCGTTGCAAGGTAACTAATACAGAGTTAATTAACTTCAAAGTTAATTAACTACTGCGATTGGTTGGTGCTGGCTGATTTAGCACTTCAAAACATTCGTATAGGCACAATTTATATTTGTTTGAAATGATGAATTGCATTAATTGGTGAAAATGCATGTAAGTTAGTTAGCAAGAGTAAGCATCAATTTGCTAACTGATATTTAACTTGGGCAATGCAGGGCTTTAGTATCTAATTCCAATTATGTTAGTGGCGCTACTTAGATGGTGCAGGCAGGGCCTTATCATTCCAAAGTCTACCGATCCAGAAGAACACTTGTAGACACTCTAGAGAAGCCTGTGAAATAGCATCTTCAATTACAACCATCAATCCCTTGCACAAATTTCAGGATCCCTAAATGGGACTTCTGGATAGAAGTCGAAACGTGCAGATAGAAGAACAAACCTAGTGTGAATAGGTGAGCCACAAAAGCAAGTTTGAGATTTGGTGAGCCCTCAACCAAATCTTTTGGAGTGAGGTATTTCGGCAACTTATGCGGTCAGCTTGTGCAAGCACGGCTTTGACTCGCTCAAGATGATCTTTAATATGCAGAGGTTCCAACGAACAAGACTCTGGAGCCAGATGTTCAAAAGAAGAGTATATGCCAAACCATCCTACACAGAGCAATTCTCACACGTGTCAATCCATTGAGAAATAGGTTTTTGTCAATGAAAGCAAAGAAAATAAATAAATCATAAAAGGTGGCCATAAAGAGGCATAAGCAGTTTAACATGTTATTTGAATTGATTAGTTAGCGCATATTCCAATCTCCAGCCTAGGTTCAAAGACTCACCTTAACATTAGAAGACAAATTTGACAGTCTTCTTATGGCTTGCTTTCTTCACATGAAATTCATCCATTGCAGCAATATTTTCTCTGTTGGCATGCTCCATAATTCCTCAAATTCCTGATACCATGCTCAAAATACAAAACATCAACACCAATAAGCAGCTTAGTTCTATGTGAATGCCAGAAATCAATAGATGATCTCAAATACAACGGTCGTGGAAACAAGCTCCAAAGCATAGCAATTTGGACTGATTGAATGAAAACAAGTAGACTGCGGACCTTAGTTTCGTCCAGCAACTCCGCAAGCTTTGGAGTGTGCTCCATATTCACTATCAACAATAGTTGTATCTTATTGCACAAAGACATAAATGGCTTAAGTACTATTCCATATGGTGAAAAATTATTCTCCTAAAGACCAGACAGGCACCACACCTTAAAACAAAAATTGTGACGCAATAAGAACGCAAAGCAATTGACGCCTACTCAAGCAACAAAAGACTTATGTATAATGACTCTTCAATGATCAAGCCTACACAACAATCCAGTGGCGATGTTTCTAACCAAGTGGACTTAAAATGAAGGCAATTAAAGAGTAGCACATACCTTCACAATTTGACTGATGAGACCAATACTGCATCTGGGCAGTCTTGCTTCAAGCAAGTGGGGTTCAATTCCCCTTAATAGTGACTGAATGTCTTCAATTTGTTTTCAGTTTTTATGGCTTGCTTTGAGTTGGTGTTTGAGTTATGTCTGATTATTTTCACCGTCATGTTTGAATGATGTTTGTGGCTCACTTATGTTGATGGAATGATAGCTCCCTTTCATGTTTGAATTCATTGGCTTGCTTTCAGTTCATGATTCAAATGACATGTTTGTATCTTTGGGTCAATTTATATTTGAGGTGAGCCCTTCTAACAAAAAAAATTGGAAATGAAATTGGCTTTCCTCCACAAATTGCAATATTTTGACAGATTCTACCATCACTTAGCATTTCCACCCAATTCACTTCACAAAAATTAGCACTATCTATTCGAGAGTCATGTACTAAACTAAAGCATTTGTCTCAAGTTGGCCTCTACACCCCCCCCCCAAAATTAGACAAACGTCACTGTTTTTTCACAAATTTATTTGACGGTTTTTATCACTGGGTGATTACAAGAAACACTTCATGTTTTTGGCTCAAAACGCATTTTTGGCCATAAGACTAGCAGTACTATGTTTTTGAAGCACCTCTGCAGATCTCAACCGTTGATTCAATACTATGTAATACTATGCAGTACTATAGACTGCTGCAAAATACTACAGAAGCCACTGGAAGCAGAAAATAGCATAAAAGGGGTCTGCGCACCTTTTTATTCTTAATAATCCAAAAAAATTCAAAAAATAAAAAACAAAAAAAATCCATTTTGCTAGAGAAGATTGCACTCACATTGTACCAAAAAAATAATGTAGGAAATTTTTTCCTTCTTTGTAACCTTTGCGCAAATGGAGGTCACTTTGACACTATGTGGACAACTAACATTTTTTCTATTTTCATAAAAATTCATCGTCAATCCTTGTAATGTTAGTAGACCTCCAATATGTCCAATTTGTGGCTTCGAGTTTGCATTGTTGGGTCAAAATAGGACTAAAATCCCCCAAAATGGCCAAAATAGATACCCAATTGGGGGCAGTTTAAAAATAGTAAACTAATTTGAAAAAATTTGAAAAAATTACTCAATGTCTGCAACTTCCGTATGTACCCCCTTCCAAATTTCACATCAAATGGACAAATGATGCAAAAGTTATGAGCAAAAAACCACCCGTCCAAGGCCAAGGGGACAAAAAATAGGACAAGTGTTTCTTGCAATCACCCTACTGTCAGTTATTTTCGCGGAAATAGCCCCTGTCAAGCTTGGTTATAGCTTTCTAGTGAACTAAGGGAAAAGTATTTTGGAAATGTTGGTACAAAGTACAAGACTAGGAATTTAGAAGTGCATTTGGCCATTTTTTTTAAATTAAAAAAACAATTGGAAGGGCCACTATTTTATATTTTTTTTCCTTGCATCAACAGAAGCCGATCAGTTGACATAAGGTATTTTGTGAGGAAGTTTGAGGAAGAGCATCTCTAATGGCACCGACCTCCAAGACGGTAATGGCACAATGAAGGGATTGAACTCCAAAAAAAGCACTCCCCAATGCAATCGGTATTGGTTGTTCTTTCTTCCAGGGTCTATCATTCATCTCAATGAAAGGTGTTGGAAATTTCCTCTTTGTCATATTTTTTGACTTTCCTATGTAAAAAAATAAATCACTATATAAATTACTTTTATGAATTTTTTTCCTTTCTCTTGATTCAAATTCTAGCTATAAAAATGATCTTTTTTGAATTTGAATCCAACTAGCGAATAAAAATTTATCAAGTCTTGTTTCCATTCCTATTCAATATTTTGAAAATTTCCTAAAATTCAATGTTTTGTTGCAAATTGAACTTTAAGCCCATAACCATAGAGTACTGATTTTCTAATTTTCTAATGACATAATAATTTTTTGTGTACAAATGTTGCAATAAACGATCATTTACACATGTAGAAAAAGATCAGATTTCTTAAGCACATTTTGTATTTGATATGAATTTTTTCTCTTTTTATCTAACAATTGATAATAAATTCAAACCTTCACAAAAAAAATTGAAATTTTGACTATTCATAAGGTAGAACATTCCATTGTGGTCAAAAGACCCATGACAAATATCTAGGAAATTACCCTATTAAAGTTTGTTTTTAATAAATGAGATTTGGATTACAATCAATGTTTTAGGTGACTTATAATGGAGTGATTAGTGGCCTCATTAGGAACCTCCAACTTTTCAGTTAAAATTCATTATAGGAAGTGACTTTCTTAGGCCTTCCACATTAGGAAATACTATAATTACTTTAGGTGAATAAGATGACCATTATAAATATACTTGTTGGTTTGGAGTTAGTTTAGAGATTCTTTTAGAGAGTTCACTTCTAAAAATCATAACAAATTCATACTTCGTCAAAAATTTATAATTTCAATAGCTCTTGCCCTTTCTTATACTTTTTTTTTATGTTGAAAGAAAATTAAAAAATTTCATAACTAACATGTGGGCAAACTCCCAATTTTGACCACAATGGTTGTTTTACCTCAATAAATATGAGATTCCATCTTTACAAAACAAAAATAAAATATTTCAATAATTTATAATTGCAAAATGGAAATATATACTGGAAAAAGCTTTGGAGTTCCAAAAAGTGGTCATAGGTCCAACCATTCAAGGTTAAATGCCTATGACCATTGATCTTTGAATGGAAATGGAGTTGTCTACTATCACTGACAGTGATACACAACTCCCCACTTTGACCTACAATAAGAAACTCATCGATAGTGGAAAGAATTGATCATAAAACTTGGATCTTGTACCTAAACATCACCCAAAAATTGACATGAATGTTTTTGTTCAAGTATGGATGACCATGAGTTTTACAAAGAAGAATCATCCTTTGAAGAAGGTAGAAACAACAACTAAATTGCTTTCAAACTTCCACGATAAAGCTGAGATGTGGCACCCCGCAAAATGCCGACCACCCCATTTGACATCCATTGGACTACCAAGAATTCTACTGTAATCAGCTTCCGTGAGCCCAGCAAAAATTTGAATCACAAGGGCATACTTAAATAACAAAAAGCATAATCCAAAATTGCCGTGGCAATTCAAAACTGTCGCAAAGAACCAGTCTGTTAATGCTGGGATGTCAGCTTGCAAACGCTTAACAAAATCAATGGAAGACAAAAAAATAGCTCAGTGTACATGAAGAATGTACATTTCAAAAGTGTACACGAGGAGCGTACACAACAACTACAAGTTCGTAACCCAAGCGGGGTGAGCTACCCCAAAGAATGACAACCATGCTCAGCTCATGAAATTGGTGAAGGTCATCATCGAGATGCAAGGCCGTCAAACGACATCCAAACCTTCAAAACCTTCAACAAGCAAACTATTCGCACGGTTGAACAATTATTGACATGGGACGGCAATTTTGTCAAAAATCTAAGTGATCAATCAATACCTGCCTTCTATTTTTCCTTTCTTCTCCTACTGAGCACAGACCTCAAAGTTGTTACAATGGGGTCCTTCGCAAGCAGCAAAGTAACTAGTGTACAAATGAATCCCCCAAAACATGATGCTCACCACTGCTGTCATGTGTAATCATCATCGTGCACGAAAACGTCGTACTTCGTCCCTTTCAGACGGGCTAGTACCTCATCCCAGTTTTGTATTTGTTCACTCAGGGGTCGGGTGTGGATCTTCACCTGCTGGCTCTCGAGCTTCCGCGGCGTCACCCCCAGAAACTCCTGGGTCTCAGTCAGACGCTGCATTAACGTTGGCAAGGACTCAACATTAAGGTATGTCCAAATAAGCACTCAAGCATGGTTCCTATACTACACTGCTGCGAATTCTGTTCGGTTTTGTTGGTAATTGAAAAAACGGTTCTAACAAACTTTAGCTTGGAACATTTGGACACCGGATGAATAAACTAAGGGTGCCGATATGGACTCTGGGTGCTCACATTAATCTCCAAGAGTCCTGGTGTTAACAAAAAAGAGTCTTGCCGTCCATTGGGTGGATTACGAACGATTTTTGAGAGCTTCCAACTAGAGCTACATGAACGCTCCATGAAACAAATGAAACAATGAAGTAAATCCAAGTACGTTGAGGAACTACCATGATCACTTGGTGATTCATGACTATTGTGCAAGGTTCACAATCAGCTCATGCAGGGATGGGAAGAAAAAAAAATCCTTGCAGAAATGAAGATTTTAGTCTAGATTCTTCTTAGGCCATAATTTACTTTGCTTGAAACGCTCCAAAACTACATTCCCCTCTCTACCATACATTCCACTCTCAAACAGGGACAGTTGGAGGTTAAGACCATGACATTACAGGCAAGAATCTTTCGGGGTTGATTTAATGTAGAGTTTGCTTCTGGTAGCAATCTCACCAAAACATGAAAAGTCCAGAAGTGAAATGAGCAACTCGTGGAAAAAGCTGAAGTCAGGCAAAAGGGTGTTGACCAACCTCTGGGTTCATCACGAGATCTTCATAATAAACCACTTTCATACGAATGCTCTGGAAGAAGCTTTGGGCAGCACTGGCCGTATCCTCAACTGTCTGCAGATTCTCAGGTAAATTCGTCACGTTGATGACTGGCCTGTACTCTGCCAGTTTCATAGCCTGCAATAGCCAACAAATTGAAGCCATTCCAAAAAAATTCAGAAAAACTCAGTAGAATCCAATTTAAACCATTCATTAAAATGCTGTATTAACCCGTCTAGAGAACCACGGATTCATGCTTTGAAGATGACAGCTTCTCACTCACATTGTGAGTAGTTCAATTCAGAAGGAATCATATTTTATATCACCCAGAATCAATGACGAACATTTCACGAATTGGTCAGAAACTAAATAAAATTGAGCAAAAGAAAGCGAAGTCCCCATAAGACCTACTGAACACTGCTGAGAAAATATGGGACTCAATATGACCTCTTGGCCCTTAGGGGTAGAAAAAGGAAAGGAAAGAGCGTCACCTCTTCCAAAGAGTGAACATGAGACTTATGAGTGCCGTTCAGGAGCTTTTCACGACGATCAAAATCATTTGCCATTATTGAGATCAACCGCTTCAACACATTCCGTCGACGCAGTAGAATGATCGAAACCCCCATCCTCTTAAAATACTCCAACACCTCCTTCTGGTATTCCACAGGCCCCTGCATAAACCAAACATAAAGCATCTCCAGTTATAGGGATGTCTAAATAAATGTTCAAAAAACTCTACTCTACTCACCCATAGGGACTTCTACCAGACCTCAAAACTAGAAAGATCAAATTCTGCACAATGAAATTGGGACATAGGTTCTCTAGTACTCCCTCGAAGCGTAAATGGCAAGCAGTGGTCGCTTCCATATCAAGAGCAGTGGACATAAACCATTTAGGTAGGTATCAAAATGTACCAACAGAAAGAAGAAATCGTGGCCAACATTTTTGAATAGTAGAAATGCATTTTTAAAGTTACCATCATTGCCTTTAATCTTCTCAAGTAAGCATTCTATTTTGAGTTTAGGCACTTAGTGCTTATACAATGGAAAGGAAAAAGCATGAGATGTACCTGGTTGAGCATCCACTTGAACCCCACAGCTGCAGTGCATTCATTCCTGGAAGCACTGTTGACCCAGTCCAGATTGAAGACCGCGTCCATGTTCCTGGCAATGGAGGTGAAATTATCTCTGCGTGGTCTTATTGAGAAGATTTCACCATGGGAACTGATGTTGGGGTGATTGTTAAGCAGCGTCTCCAACCACCCACTCCCGGATCTTTGCATTGACAGTATTACAAAATAGTGTACAGGGGTGCATGTGCACTCGTTCCTGCAGGCAAAAAAAACGAGCAAGGGATGTCAGGAGGGCTAGAAAGGCAACAAAATAGTTGAAGTGCACAAATTCATTGCAAGCGCTCGAAGTCACGTGCACCTTGTTCTCCCTTATCTCACTCTACCCATAGCTTCAATATTAAATCAACTGTACTTCTAATCTGCTAATTGGGATAGACATCCATCCACGCCCTTTCCCAACATCTTTGATGATCATTTCTCGCAAAGACCGCTTGAGAGGAGTTTACGCATAATGCACACTTTTGAACAGTCACGAACATTTTTAGTACATTAAAGTTGACGTTGATTAAATTCTTTCCCCAAATCCAGATGAAATTAAGGTTGAAGGTATTTCAAAAGCAATTCAATTGTCAAAAACACGTAGCGTATGAAGCAGCTAGACCTGTGATAAGTGTGTGGAAGCGGATAGTGCTGTAAAAAATCCACAGAAGAGGAGCCACGTCCAGCACAGGAAGCGTCCTCTCGTCTCCAATCTCTCACCACCAAGTCTTCCATAGGCTCGTAAGGGAAATGCCTCGTCGGGGTCAGGCCCACGCCCACCATACACATGTAGATGCCACTCCCTCCAATGACGACCAAAACCAGCAGCTTCCAAACAGTAAATTGCTTCCTCCACTCCTTCCCAACGCAAAAATCCTGACCACCACGAGCCAAGCCAAACATCAGCTCCTGCCTACACTAAATCAATTAACCTCTGAAACTCTGAATGGTGCTTTTTGTGCACTTGAATAACTACAAACTGGTAGCGCTAGTACCTTCATAGTACTACCAGCATAGAAATCATATCCTCCTTCGCATTTTGCGTCCACTTGACTCCCCGCCGTCTGCTTCAATGGGCACACAAAAATCTCAGAAAAAGAAATCCTCATGTTCAAAGTATGGCAACAGCGTGCGCATCAGAATTAAGACCTAACGGATTCGTAGTTATAAAATGACCTATTCCAATGATCATATTGCGTAGATGATGATTCAAACGGGGTCAAATTTAAATCACCAGAATCAAAGAAGAACGATGCATGTGTTGGTGATTTAATCAATATAATCCGACAAAAGAAAGTTCACATATGACCTACTCAAAGCTGCAAAATTTAGGCTTCTTCAACCTTTAGGGATTAAGACTGACCCCTCGAACTTTACTATTAGCCTGAACTCTCTCTGCAGTCGTTCGAACTCTGGTGAAGATCAACTACCAGGAAATTAGTCTATCTTGCAGCCTGTGCATATTCGAGTCCCCCAAAGCTTCAATGGCCTGCTCACCTGGTGGAATCCATTGGCAGCAGGGACGCCGCCAGGACGTGGCGACGAATACAGTGGAATACATCCTTTTTTATCCACCATAAGCCTAAGCTTGTGACAGAACTCACTCCCACTCTCACAGAATCACGACAAACTCCCATTCACTGGCAACTGTAAGCTAGACCGCCAGCTCCTTTGACCACACGGCCGCAGCAACAGCAGTCTCCTGTCAATTGAAGGCCTCATTCAGCTCCAAGTCTCGGTAGATTCTTCTTCCTATTCTCTTGATCCTCCAAAATCCCCCGCAGCTGAAAATGGTTACATCCACCTCCGAAGTCACTAACCCAGATTGAAGAGCCGAAAAAACGAAAACAGGAACTCAAAACCCTGGAAATGTCTATTAAAACCCAGCGAACCGAATGCAGGAAACAAGCCCCTCTAACACTCAAGCTCCTCTGCTGACACTCAAGGCTCACGAAAACTACAATAGCTTTTAAACTTCTATTGCTGTCAATGACAATTATAATAAAACAGAAACCTCCTAAGAATTATCGATCAGAACGGGGTTTGATTCCTTCGGAAAAGAGCGAAGAAAGGGGGTAATGGTAGCATAGCAAAAAACCGCAGATAACAACGGGTAGCTTGACCTAAAGTGGAGGAGAAGGCTCAGTGATCCTGCTACCAGTGGCTTTCTCAAGAGTGGGTTTGCTACATCAACCAAAACGGCATGATCTTCAAACCGCGTAAAAGGGCTCACACTAATGGCGATCCCTCGCAAACCTAAAACCTCATACAGGCAGTGGTAGTAATAAGAAAGTCCAGCCTTCGAAAACAGACTAGTGTTTCCAATCCACCGCACTACCATTAGCTACAAATTAGCTACGAAACCAATTTCCCCTGGAAGTACAGATCTCAAAATCTGGGCAACAGATTCACACCCCCAAACTTGCTCACAGAAACGCCAAGAAATCCCCCAAGTACGCCCCAAGAATGGAAACCAACACCCAAACAAGTGCAAATTCAAAGACCCAAACCCAAACCCAAACCCAAAATCTAAAACGCAATACCGACTTCCCCCAACAAAGCCCACACGTGCGCCACACACTAGTAAACCCACTAGAGACCGTGCCCTATTTCTCTCCTTCCCAAAACTCTCACCATTGCAACAACACCTCCGCGGGGCAAGGTCTGCTCACAAACCTGCACCAATCTGAAAACACAACGATCTGAAAGCACCAATGAAGACTAGAACAGTTCGTGCTACAATTGGGACGCCAATATGATTGCCCAAAACGAGTAAAGGCCGCCGAGGAGTGAAAGAGTGGCCAATGAATGACTTTCATGCAAGCAAAACTGTACAAACGAAAAATGCATCTATTCATCCACGAATCTGATAATTTTGGGTCGACTACCTACCTCATCAGTCAGGGATTCTTTCCAGGGGTTTAAACTGCCAGTAACTGAAACCATGAGATCGCATCATAACTTCGGTTTGAATGCACATTATAGACGTGTCGTAAAGCATGAGCTCGCATAAGTTAGCATAAATTCGGTTTGAACTGAATGCACATGATTGTAGCAAGTTAGACGCGTAAGTGGGACCGCGGTTTGGGAAAGTTGACGAAGCAGACCTGAAAAGACAAGAAAAGACAAGGAAAGAGAGAGAAGTACAGTGCTGTACTGTAGTAGTCTAGGACTCGAACTTAGGTGTAAGAGGAGCTAAAGAAAAGGGGGAGCAGGCGCCACGCCATAGCCAGCAGCCCAGCACAGAACTGAAGAAGTTCACCAGCAGTAGGCTACTGTAGAGCTGAGTTGGGTGCCATAATGGCGGCGATGAGGAAGTCCGTGAGGGATTGTTGCAGTGCGTGGATTCGGATTTCGTGGGAGGTTGAAATCTTCTTCGCAAATTCCACCGTGCCAGGGGTGGCGCTGACATACTCGCTTGGAAACGCGTGCCGTGACGAGCACTGGTTTCTACTGCGAAAGTCTTGGGGCATGGAAAACCAAACGAATGGAGGTCAGCACTTTTTTTTCCATTCATTGACTCTGAGGCTGGTCACCCTTTTCGATATAGTGTGAATCATCTACGGAGCACTCATTGGTTTACACAAATTTTCAAGGATGAATAACTGCATTTCTATCTTATATGAGAGAATTTGTTGTCATTCATCGGACACTTAATGTCCAAAGTGTTGCAAGGTTAAAGAATGAATAAAATGAAAAGAACAACCTCATTAGAAGAATATTTGATCAATCAATACCTTAAATGAGGCTGTTTGTTTGTTTGTTTGTTTGTTTGTTTGTTTGTTTCTCTAGACTTCAAATCCTAGGCTAAGACTTAGTCTAAAGATAAAATTAAAAGAAGTCTTTAGGGATTCTATGCTTCATTTTTTAAAAAAGAACTGAAATTGACATTGTGACCAAATTGCACTTTAGATATGCAAATATCTATTAGCTTTGTGATTTGAAAGGGATTTAAAACAAGTTGCAAGAAATGAAAAATGTACTTCATGCATAAAGTACATTTGATTTGGACTAGCTAACTACCACCTTGGCCATATCACATGTTTAACTACCTCCTTAGATTTGGCTGGCTTTGGAATTATAGCCCTAGTGCTTGGAGCACCTTTAGTTAATTTATTGGCTCATTTTAATTAGCACTGGCTTAGCAAAAGGGCTGCTATTTAATGAAATTTGGTGGAACGGCTAGAGACTGCACCAAGCTGCATGCCGGCTCTAACAAATCACAGCCTTGCCCTGATGATTGAACATGATGAGTTGAAATGAAGCTGTGGAGCCTTGGTCCCTATCTTCTCTCCAGTTCCTTATCTTCTCTCCAGTTCGACCGTGCTTTCCGCAGGCTGTAGAGCTTTGACCTTGCCTTCCACAGGCTGTAGAGCTTTGACCTTGCTTTCCGCAGGCTGTAGAGCTTCGACCTTGCTTTCCGCAGACTGTAGAGCTTTGAGCATTTCCAGTAGCCAACCTGCATACAGTAGTAGCAAAGTGATTTTGAGTTTGCTGGTGGTAACTCTCAAATTGCAATGGATCCCTCACGAAGCAAGGCGCAATGCTCAACTAGTTTTCAGGTTCAGCTATAGTTTTAGCCTTGGGTTTGGTTTGCATGAGTATTTTTGAGTGTATTCTAGTGACATCTATAACATGTGCTATGGGCTGAAGACACCTGGTGTACCTCACTAACCTCACATTGACTTGTTTGGTTGTTGGGATGGGCACAGGTGAGGTCCATGGCTTCTTGAAAACTTTCAAAAACTTTTGCATGATGTGAAGTTGCTCCTTACTTTAAACTTATGTTTACTTTTAGGAGTAAAGAAATGATGTTTATTTGATTTGTCAAAAGCTTGGTCTATATCAAGCTTGATATCTTTGGCATAGAACTCTCTGGACTCCATTTACTCTAGTGATTGTAATATTATCAATATTGTTGCAACTTAGCCATGTAATGTATGGCAAGATTTGGTACTGGACTTACGATTGAATAACATGGTGATGGACATGCGCAAATAGTTGTGAACTTAGACGTGTGATGTGATCTATCTATTTGCTTGTCAATTAAGAGGCTTGTAAATTGTAGGGGAGTTAACATGCTCCAAAGGCACCTTACTGCCCCTAATGCAAAGCTGATCTTGTTTACCTTAGAAGCTTTACCACTGTACTCGAGTTTTACCACTGATTGCATTAAGTTTCCAAGTTTAGAAAGAAGTATAGAAAAATCAAACAGGATTCATGGTGGTGCCTTGAAGATTCAAGGATGTCCCAGAAAAGTATTGTTTGTTTGTTTGTTTTGTTTTGTTTGTAGCGTGGACAACTTTCTGACCGTGCGTCCCCCGGCCGCGTGCTTGGTACCGTCGGAAAGCTCTCGCTGAAGAGGGGTGCACCGGCTTGGTTTCGTGGCATTTGGAGCGATGGTGCAAAAGTTATTGAATTTCAAAGTATTTATGGATTAAAAAATTAGAAAATTACTTTTACTATGATTTTGGTGGCGTTCTTGGTACTGGGAGTGGAACCGGGAGTAGAACTGGGAGTAGAATCGGAAGTAGAACCAGGAGTGGAACTGGGAGTAGATGAAAATTGGGCCAACGGCACAGGGTCACACTAGTATAGATTAAAATAGCATCAGAGTGGAAACAAACCCTTTAAGTGCCCCTCCTTAGAGGTCAAACTAGTGTGCAAGATCAAAAGTATTAACCCTTTAGTGACCGGTCGACCACTTTTTGGTTGATTTTTGGACTCTCAGTCTAATATTGTTCAAAATACATATGATCGCAAAAATCTCAAAGAAGAACGCAATTAGAATGTCTTTGTGCACTTCAAACAAAACCAATTTCAAAAGAATTGGAGCATTGATGAATTAGCTATGAGGTAGTAAACTCAAATGGCCTAGACCTTCAAAGGGGAAGTGTTCAACAAAAATACAAAAAAATATCAACCAAATTGTGAGATTTTTCTGTAACTTGATGTCTTGACAAGGCATAAGTGTTGCTTTGTAATCTCATGAATGCCCAAAGTAAACTTATGCATTGGTATTTATGTAGTGCAAATTCTAAAGGGTCATTCAAGTCATTGATTTTTGAGAATTAAGGAAAGCAACTCAAACTCCAACAAGGCTCTAGAAGCAAAAATGATTTAGAGGTACATTTCACTTTCTTCAATGTACCAAATCTGCACATTTTAGGAGGGAAGTTGTTTTGATGACCACAGATGACCATTTCTTGTGAACTTCAAAAATCTGTAACTAATTTCACAGAGCTTGAAAAAATATGAAACGACTTGGGTAGATGCCTATTTTACTTGTCTTTTGAGGAAAATTTACTAAAAAAATATTTAAAGATGTTTCACCTTCAAAAAATTAAACTTTAGCCCTTAAAAGGTTCATTTATGGACCTCCTACCTTATTTATAGCAATTTGTACCGTTGGATGATTTTGATTTTTTGTTAGGTTGAATCTCCCTTATGGAAATACCTTGTACGGTTTGATCTAAGACTACATCTTTAGAGTGGCTACAAAATTCATTTTCTTGGAAAACTGCGCCCGCCCCTCAAATCAACCACGGTCACTAAAGGATTAATGAGAGGTCAAACTAGTAAGCAAGACCTCCCTTTTTTATACAAAATTCTAAGGATGAACAACTACATTTCTTTGTTATATGAAAAAATTCTTTGACATCTATTAGACACTTAATGTACAAAGAATTACAAGGTTAAAGAATAATAAAATAAAAATAACAACATTGTTCTTCCACCATTGTTCTACGGTTTTTTAGTACTGGAGGATAAAGTCTTTCATAACATAGTTGTTCATTCTGAGAAGTGTCAAAAGCTTTCATTGGAGTGATGAAGTTGTTTACATCTAGTAACATGGCTGAAACATGCAAAATATGGATGAAATTTAAATCATTCATCCAACAAAGAATGATGTTGTCTCAAGAATTTGTAGCAATTGTAATATTCCATTAATGCTTCCATTCACTAAGAAAGAAGGAATATATTACCAAATTTTTTTTGGAAAAAAATAATATGACTTTTGACTTTTTGAGCAAAATATTGCTAAAAAGACAATCCTGAAGATGATCCATTATGCCTTGCATGGTTGGAAGTAGCATGAATTTTTATTTTGAGAAGAAGTTTGATGATGGAACCCAACCTAGATTAGACTTCCACGATTAGGATGGCATTTTGCTAATGCTATTAAAGCAAAGGTAAAGATTTGATAAAAAAAATTATTATTATGTTATATGAGCAGCTTTAGCACTTTGAATATTTTCTTGAGGATGTTGTCACTTGCCATGGTGTGATTGAATGGAATCTCTATAAAGCATGCACAACAATTCAATAAGTGAATTTTAGGCATGTAAAGTGTTTAACTTTACTTGATAAAAACATAGATTGAGTGGATCAAAAAAATGACACACAAAAAGATTCATGAGCTCAATATTTTAAATTAAAAAATATTGATAAGGTGCTCAAGCTACCGGAGCCACATTAGCTACCAAATCTATAGTATGGTTAACTTTCCTAACACATGACAAATTTCCAATTTCATTTAGGAGTAACTTGTCACCAGCTAAAAACAATTTTAATTTCCTTTCAATATGCAACTCATTCATATGTATCAAATATACTTTATAGTTCTTTCTAATTAACCTTTTCATTTGTAAATGATAAAATAGAAGAACAATTACATAAGAATTTGGGATTGTAAAGGACCATGAGTTCCTAAATTGTTGGAAACATAGGAATTGTGCCAAATCAACAGTCTGATGTGGCCGAGCTTGAAAATGTTAGATAATAATATTTAATTAAATTTTGAATTAAATTTTGAATTTCTTTTATATTTTTGAATTTTTGAGTTATTTTTTTATTGATTTTTGTTTTGGCCAATAGTAGCTTGTTTACAGCAGAGGTTTGAAAGGACATAAAATAGCCTTCCAATACCCCCAAATAACATCTAATGATTTGATATTAATTACTTATCTTTAATAACAAAGAACTTTCTATCTTCAAGTTTTCCATAGGCTTGCAAGCTATCTAAGCATCCACATTAGAAGAGATTTGAGGGCATTGGAGGGCCGTTTTAGGCCCATTCCCCAATTTGTCCAGATCTGAAAACCACCGGTACGGGCTGTTAGAATATTTTTTTTCGAAAAATAAAATTAAAAAATTAAAAAATTCTCTCCCAGATATCATATTAGGCCTTTTTTTTTTTTTTTTTTCGAAAATGACGTGGCACTCTCTCGATTACATCAGCCCAGCGGCTTTCTTGCATTTCACAGCATGGAAATGCTGCGGGAACGCAGGATAACTCGCGGGCTCTTGGAGGCCTCAAATCTCTTCTAATGCTTGCCACAACCATGCCATATCCAAGATTACATCATAGTGAGCTTCATTCTAAATTCAAATTCACCTTTTTTAGTTCCTTAGTAGCAACTTGATTTCCAAAAGAAATCTTTCAAAAACATCTTTAGCAAATTTCTTCAATAAATATTTGACTAAATATTTTTTCAATATAAAGATTCAGCATGAATTCTAATATAAACGCAACAAAACTTACTCACAAGTCCATAAGTAACCTACTTTGATACCAATTGTTATATACCTCCAACAATGAACTCCAATAAAAACACAAAATTCATATATATTAACAAGAATGTTTTCACAAGAAGTTCAACCATCCAACCATAGAGAGATCAATTTCCAAAGAGGACCTCCTCATCCCCAAGCTCCATCTTATAAATTAAAGATTATCAATAAAGACTATTAGTCTTTATAATAGACAGAGACTTTTTTTCTACCTTTAGCTTTCTATCCTTTGGTTTTATTTAGAACCATCTACTAAAGTAAAAATCCTAATTATATTTTTCCAATCCCATCTTATCCAAATCTTGATCTTCTACTTCAGTTGGAGTTATCTAACTTCAAGTTCCAACACACTTGTCTTTATCTGGAAGTTGTCTAACTCGCTTTAGTGCTCTAGTCATCTAAGTGGAATTATCTAACTCTAGTGCACAAATCCATCAATTGGAGAGATCTATTTCTAGGCACTCCATTGGAGTTATCTAACTACAATGCACAAATTTATCATCCAGAATTATCTATCTCCAAGCAACCCCTAATTATCTACTATATCTTAAAAAGAAATTTCATTATAAAGTCAATTACAATGGGATTTTTAACTCTCCGTATTTTCTACAAAGAAATTGCAAAGTCAATTCCTAATGAGTGAATTTCTCTACCTAAAATGCTTTACAAAGAAGTTATATGGTAAAGACTGTTTCCAATGATTGAAAATTTTCTTCTTGGACTTAATGTTCCGTAAGAAATATTTAACCACAAATCCTAAGAGTATCTCCACCAATTCTTTCCTATTTCCATCTGGATGAAGGGAGAGCAGATATGGAGATAAGGAATGCTCTTCCCACTAGTGTTGTTCAATAAATTATCACCATATTACCATCATTGATATTAGTAGTTGGCTTGACCATATTATAGTTATATAGAAAGGTGGTATTATTATCATTGGTATATTATATACATAAGATAAGTTCAAGTTCTGCATTTATACTCCTATATTGAATTGGGCCCTACTTCCTAAATTTTTAGGGAAGCAAGACCGTGATGGGGGTTCTTCTTTATTTGGATGAAATATCCAAATAAAAGTATGTTCTTACATAGTGTCAAAGAGTGTTGTTATCAAAAGTCTTGAGAACAAATTTAGACCTACTTCTAGACAAGATTCACATTGTAAATATACCTTGAGTCTTTTATTCCTCTTCCAAATATAATTGTGAAGTCAATCCCAAATAAACAAATCTCTCAATTGTTGGTAAGATAGTCTGCTTTTAAAATAACCATTTAACCCCTAAAGGACCATTGTCGATTGGTTTGACGGACATTTGGGATTTTGGGCAAGTATCTACGGGTTGAATTTTTTTCTAATTTTTTGAATTTTTTTTGAAGATAAAAAAAACAATGAGCTTTGTGGGAATATATATTTTTTTCAAATAGGTGCCTGAGAACAAAAGTTGTGCCCAAATCAACTCAAAATAGGGGAGTGGGGGCAACAAAAAAAATTTGCAAAAATTAAAAAAAATTGAATTTTTTTCCCCATGGATTACATTATTTTCTATCTGGAAAGCTTTTATTCATTCCATTTGGGTTTGTTATGAGAAAGTTATGGACAATCTAATTATTTGGGCACTTAGAGCATCTTTTTGAAAAAAATAACTTGTAGAATTCATTTTTTAATGCAATTTTTATAATTTAAAAAAAAAAAAGTTCCATATGGTTTAGTTTTTTTGCTAAAACAATCTCACCATTGGAATTAGTGCATCTTGATTCTATATAGAAGATTTTAATATTTTAGATTTTCCTTCTCTCTCATACCTACTTCTACTTAACAATTTTTTTAATAATGAAAATTAGGTTTTTTTTATTTGATTTTTTTTTGCTAGACTCTCAACTAAATTCTCCGCTATAAAGATTTAAAGCTCAAAATTTGGTAGTGCAAAAGCTTAAAGTTTAAAATGTTCAAAGTCCAAAAATCTAGTCCCACAATGTGTTGAAAAACTTGATTTTTTCACTTTAAACGCAGATATCTTGCAATCTGTGCAGTCAAAAATTCTGAAACTTTTTCCACTCATTTTTGTACTAGTTAGGTGTAAGATCTTATAGTTAGATGTGCAAAAAAAACAATTCACAACTTTTTTTATTCTTTGCTATAGAAATGGCAGTTTTGAGTGTTTTTGGGCAAAAAAAAGGCCTTGGTCCTTTAGGGGTTAAAAGGTGGTTTGCTCTTAAAGTGGCCATTTAAAAGGTAGCCTACTCTTAAAGCGACCATATAAACCTATCTAACTCATCATTGACAGCAATAGATATTTCAAATAGCATAACACGCATTCTTAGATAGGGTCACATTTAGAACATGGTCGTTTTTAGAACATAAGGTAGGAGGCTCAGAAATGGAGCATCTAAAGGCTGGTCCAACTTTTTCAAATATTTCTTTAGACAAGAATATTTTTAGCTCATTTTTCAAACAAAGAGAAATTGATGAGGAATCTAACCCAAGCGGTTTCGTATTTTTTCGAGTATATTTGAATTACTATGATTTTTCAAACGAGCTGGGTCGTAGGTCCCTATTTGTGACATTAGAAGAGATTTGAGGGCATTAGAGGGTCGTTTCAGGCCCGTTCCCAATGCTGTCCCGATTCTGTGAATAGCTGGTACGAGCTGTCAGAATTTTTTTTTTCAAAAAATAAATAAATATATGTATTTTGCCCGAAATATCATTTTGAGTAAAATTTTTTTTTTTTTTAAATGACGTGGCACTCTCTCGACCACGTTAGCCCAACAGCTTTCTTGCATTCCACAGCATGGGAACGCAGAATAACTTGCGGGCTCTTGGAGGCCTCAAATCTCTCCTAATGGCCTAGGTCTTTCATAAACAACTTGCAATTCTAAACAAAATTGGACAAAGTAAAGAGAATGATTGGCTCTTGCAATTAATAATGTTTTTTTTCTTGATTCATTCAATGACTATACTGGTCAATTTCAGAACCAAACTCATGTCCATTTCACAACCATTTATAGTGTCCATTCTTAATGCCCACTTCTGTTTTACAGCCTCCTATCTTACTACCGTAATCCACAAGGAGTTCTGAAATCCATCCTTAATCCTGAAGCGCTCTGACGTCCATATTCTAGACAATGAACGGAGGCCTTGCAAGCCTTGTTTTCTCCAACTAACTTCTAATACTTGAATCTAGAAAAGACAATCTTCCTTCATGACCAAATTCATGAAATTCTGGTCAATGATATTTCTATACAAATATATGAGCAAAAATGTGCAAAAATTCAAAAAAGGATTGAGGCGTTTTGGGGTTAAAGATTGAATTTCTTTTCCACGACTGAATCTCCTTTTGTCAAACCTAGCCTCCACTCCCATGGAGATAATGATAACAAACTCAACTAAGTTGCCCTAACTTAAAATGTGACCCCCAAAGGCACACACTGAAGGGCCGGGAAGGCAATGAAAATAAAGGAAGGAGACGTGACCGGAGAGCCCCAAACCCTAGTTCTTCCCCCCATTCCCGAGCTCAGGATGGCCGCCATAGCTGTGACCTCCTCTGGCCCGCTCGTGTGCACCGCGGCCCAGCAGCGCCTGGACCGACACCGCCGCTCGGCCATGTTGATGAGCACCAGCAGTCGGGTAGCGCTCGTGGGCAGCCAGGGCATGGGTTTGCTGCGGCGCCTCAGGGTTCCGGAGCTCGGGCGCTCGGGCTGCTGCAGCGCGCAACCGACTCGCCAGCAGTCCGCGGCGGTGCGGGCCGTCTGGAAGCAGGAGATTTTGTGGGCTGAGGCGCCCGTGGCGGAGGTCGGACTGGCCAGTGAGGAGCATTACCACTTCGTGTTGGACATCAGCGGCAATCGGGAGTTGATGGAAGGGCACACCAAAGCGGGCCAGTTCGTGCAGGTGAAGGTCTATACCTGGTCGAGAATGCTTTGATTTCCGTGTCAGATTGCGCTCGAAACTGAATTGGTGAGCGTGGTTGTTCGTGTGGTCATTGGCCCATTAGACGATGATAATGCAGATAAGCTTTTTAGAACGAAGAGCGTTTTGGTGTCATTCTTATTTCGTAGCTCTGGGAATTGAAGCTTTGAGTGAGGAATCTTAGGGATAGCCTTGAAAGCAACGCCAGGGTCGATGATCTCGAATACGAATGGTGGAGAAATTTGAGCTCCAATATACTTGTATGGAATTGCTTTTCATAGCGACGACCGTTTTGGTGTCAATTCGTATTTCGTAGCTCTGGAAATTGAAGCTTTGAATGAGGGTAGTTTGGGGATAGCCTTGAAAGCAACGACAGGGTCGATGCTCGGAATCTTTTTCACAGCAATCTGGACTCCAATATGCTTGTATGGAGAGATAGCTTATTAAAGGACTGATGAGAGTACTGCAAATTTGATTTTTTCCGAGGCATGATGTGTTCATTGTCCCTGTAGTGCACTTCACTGAGATAATTTATCCTGTCAGTTTCGGTTCACGTATCTATTTTTCAGTTGCTTTTTAGAACGAAGGCCGCGTTTTGGTGTCGATTCTTATTTTCCATGGCTCACTTGACACTTCGAATGAGGGATGAAGTCCTAATTCAGAGGTCGCGAATATGCTAGCATCCGGTCAAGGATTACGTGGGTGGTCAGCCAATTATAATTTCTACAGTGTTCGTGTTTATAGGGTCTCTTCGTGTCTTCCTCGTAATTCACAACGTAGGAGGAGTAGGGTTTGTGGTAAGCACATTCTGCCCTAGGGGCTCCTTGTGGATTGATCTCGTGGACCTTCCGTTTTTCTAAATACACTCGGGTCCTCTGTGCTTCCGGCAGGAGTTCGTTTCCTTGAATACCTCGTAGAATACTGGGTCTGCACGGCGGGTCTCCTACAGTACTCCTGTCTCCTTGTTTGCTGATCCATGGAGTTGTTGGTGCAGATTAAAATCGGCAACAGCAAGCCTGCATTTCTCGCCATTGCTTCTGCCCCCAAGGTAGCAACCTCCGGGTCAATGGAGTTTTTGGTTAAGGCCGTTGAGGGCACCACAGCTGGTACTTTGTGCAACTTAGGAAAAGGTGACAAGGTAGAGCTTAGCCAGGTGATGGGGAGTGGCTTTCGCATGGATCAGGTTGCACCTCCCGAAGACTATCCCACGGTTCTACTCTTCGCCACTGGTTCTGGAATTAGGTGGGTAAATACTAAATCTTGTGTGAAGCCCTTATTGTGGTATCTGTTATGGATTTAGTAGACTATATTAAGGCATGACCACGTTTGAATTCTAACCATGGTTCATGCTTCATGACAGTCCAATTCGCTCGCTATTGGAGGCTGGGTTTAATGCCAACAAACGAAAAGATGTGCGTCTTTACTATGGTGCTCGCAACTTAGATCGGATGTCTTATCAGGTATCGTAAGGTGTCGCCACATGAAATTTAGTTGTTTCTTGTTTGGAATCAATAAAATAGTGCTTAGCACCATTTCCCTCCCTTATCTGCCGATTTGAACGTCTAGTTTCAATTGATAGTATGTTTGACTACTTAACACAGCCTGCAAGTGATTTTGATGATTTCAGTGTTTCGCATGTACAGGATAGATTTAAGGTCTGGGAGGCATCAGGTGTTCAAATTGTGCCTGTATTGTCTCAGCCCGATAGTTCTTGGAATGGTGCTCAAGGATACGTCCAGGTAATGTATTGTCATTAAGAATTTGGGCGCTTATGCAAGTGAAGTCATTCGAAAATGTTTATTCCGTGCTGTGTGTTTTGTGACTGACGCAGATATATGCCTTCGTATTTTTTTCAGATATTTGTCCTCAATTGGTATCTGCTATTGAGGTGGCTTTTTGTACCATGTTTTGTATCTAACGGCTGGTGTGAGCATACATTTTAACTATTGTTTTGTGGTGGTTCCCAGGCAGCATTTTCAGATAATAAGGGAGTCATAGTTGGGTCTCAAACTGGAGCAGTGTTGTGTGGACACAAACAAATGGCACTGGTATGCTGTTTGGTTCTTAAGAGTATAAGGAAAGATTAGGTTAAGGGGTGGTAGAATGGTGATTTTCAGGATCTTCTATTTGTTCGTTATACAGTATCTAGATGTATTCATTCTGATATATGCAATGTTCTGAACAGGATGTGACTGACTTGCTTCTGGCCGATGGGGTGCCGAAGGATAGAGTTCTGCTGAACTTTTGAGACACTTCTAAGGTTCTACGGTAAGGAATTTAAAACAGCTTCTGTGTGCTGCTTTGTGTGTGCTTGTAATTTGACTTTTATGTTACTTTCGAGTTCAAGTATTGTACCTGTATCCCAGTGATGACAATTTTAGTAATCCGAAGCATGCACAGCTGAACCACGCTGATTTGCTCCCTTCCTTATGTCAATGAGGCTTGGTGAAGCGGTTTAGATGGTTTATGCTGTCTGTGAGTGCATGTGGATTCCAGGCATTGACCAGCTGAGGGGATTGTTGATGTGATTAATTTATGTAAAACTAGCCTCGTAAATGTATCGATTTGGCTATGTATGACAGTTATGGAGTAAAGGGCATTTTTGGAGTTCGTGAAGTCCAGTAGTTATATTATCGTTAGAGTTAGCTGTTTATAATTAACTTAATGGGTTTTCACTTGGCTTTAAGGGAGATTTCTACAATGGAATTGCCTTAGCTGTGCATTGATGTTTTCCTCCTTGCTCATTTATTTATAAATTCATTTTTTAAAACTTATTCATTTACCGATGACCTTGTAGTGTAGCAGAAAGGTTTGCAGATCTGAAGATCAGAACACGAGTCTCTCTAGAATGGTCGGGAGCAATGGTCATCATCTAGCAACCATGCAGGGATACTTTTTCCCAGTGAGTTTTCATCCCTGTTTGCGCCTCCTACGAGGTTTTGGAAACCTGATTTTTAATGTTGTTTTCACTAATCTTGTACTCTCGTATGAAGTTCAGTGACCCGAAACAATTTACGACCAGTGTTGCTCCTTTCTTCATTTTCTTTGCAAGGGATAGTATTCGTATTTTAATCTTAACCTACTATATTGATTTTCTTAAAGCTTCAAACTTGTACACATATCCCTCAGCCTTTGGATACTTATTCAGCACATTTTAGTTCAGACGACTTATGGTGTGGTAAAATTTAGCTGTGAAACGGAATGGTGGTTGATTGTGATGTTGCAATTGTTTGACATACAGAATTGTGCTTGCAAATAAACGGAGATCCCAAGCAACTTACTTCGATCTACCTTCGTAACTTACTACGATCCTGGTTTACGTGTGCAGAAGCTCGATCCTCATAAAGAGCGCCTGCATCAGCCGATCAAGCTCTTTGCATGGAGATTCGAGGTTAGCACACGTAGGTAGCGAAACATGTATTAATTATAAGCTGTATTTTACCTTAACAACACATCATTCTTTCACATCAAATTAATCATAGTTAATTTACAGGAATGCCTCCTGGTTGAGTCTGTTATGCTGTATTGTGAGATTGTTCTGGAATCGATCATTCTTCTATTGCACGTTTATTTCGCCTGATAATCGTGAGGTAACGATGAGCTAGACATCCAGTATTGCGCTACTGTGTTATGACCTATTAATGCATAGAAAGCAGACTTTTGATTCCGTTTCAACTACTAGCGTTTGCATTTGCAAATTCCGCATTACAATTGTGGGTCTTACTACTCGTACTCTTTGATTGTTTGAGAACCGGGGTTGTGTGTTTCTGTTTCGACAAGCTCTATGTAGGTATCAAAGATTTTGTAACGATTTGTCATAAACGTCAGATGTGGGCTACCACAACTGGGAATTGCTGCTCAGAGATGTCAGTTTGAAATGTGGGAAGTGCAGTTTGTTCTGCAGTAGTTTAAGTGATTTAAGATTTATTTTTTTGAGTACACTGATTTATCCTATTAGTCACTGAAGGAATTTGCGGAAATAAGTTTAGTACCATAGAATAGCAGTATTTCAACCCGCTCTAATTCAAAGCAGTGACTTTTGTAAATTTCTGGGAGTTTAACGCGCACCAGCAGGATAAATAAGTGTAGCTGTATCCTACCATCTTACTGGTTATTTATGTGGTTTCTGTTTCATTAAGCTGTAAAATAGAATGTACTGCGACTTGCAAAACTGAGTACACAGCAACATTTATAATGCTGAATGATTTCATTTGTAATTTCATATTGTTCTCATTTGTAATGCTGAATGAATACGATATGAATATGAAACGTAGCATGAATGAATCCATACCTCAAGTTACGCTATTTGTTTTGTTTTTGGTTGGTTGTTGTGTCTTACAGTGAGATCTCCGGAACCACGCGTCCCCTGGTTGCATTCTTGGTACCATTGAAGCCTTCGAGGGGTGCACGGGCTTTGTTGCATGGCCTTTGGACCTATGGTGTGAAAAGTTATTGAAATTTGAAATTTTTATGATTTAAAAAAGTTAAAAAAATGACTTTAATTTTTATTTTGGTTGTGGCAACTTATAGGGCACACTAGTTTGATATAAAATTACAAATGAAATCAGATTTTACATCACTAAGTTAAATGACCTTCCAAATTTTGAAAAAATGTGAGGCTGTGTTGTCAGGACGAAAGTCCGTTCCATGCCTTTCAGCTGTTTTGAATTGTTTCCAATATTTGAATGGCTTTTTTTTGTGGGTCTTGTCTTATTATTTTTGAGAGATTCCAATGCACTAAACTATACTCCGTATATTATTTGAATATGTTATGAATATGTTATGAATATGTTATGAATTGCAGAAGTTTGAACTTTCAAGCTCCCAATTATGAGCATGGGCTACTCTTCAATCGTGACTCGTGAGTATCACATTTACATCGTCGTCTGTGGAGGAGGAATTGTTTTACTGTAACAGAACTTCGTGGTGTTTCATTTCTTACAAAAGTCTCCGTTTCGGACGTTTGCAAATGGGTCACTTTTTAACCATGGAAAATAAACATTGTACAAATGGGTTGTCTCTAAATCAATTTTCAAAGTGACTTGTTAGTTTCCTAAGAAAATTATTGTTGTAGGTTTAGAATTTGAGGTCTTAATTATGTTGAAATTATGAGATTTCATATTAGTTATTTATTGAAATCAACTTTAGAAAAAACAAAAAAGTCAAGTTTTTTCATTAAAAAATCTTTCTACTTTGGTAACGTGATTATTATTAAAAAAAAATATTTTATCAATCTATCTGCACTATTTTGGCCAAAAATTAATAGAATTTGATGAAAATTTTGATGAATGAACTCATTACAATTTGGTACAAATAATCGTGTTTTGAGATTGTTCATCTATATTTTGTTCTCTCAGAATATAGATGTTGGATGTTAACAGTAAATAGTAATGAATATAAAATCTAGACTATGATAACGAGTTGAAAACTTTTTTGGCTATTGAATTCATATTGTTGAGTTTAGTGAACTAAAATACACTTGTATTAAAAAAAAGTCATATTATGATTTACAATTTTTTTTTACAGTTATAGTTTTGGGGGAAGAAAAGTGAAATTGTGGTTTGAGAGTATTTTTAACTTTGGCCATAAACAAAGATATAGGGTAGTCTTTTGTATGCATGGGTTTATAAATTGATTTGGCCAATCAAATTTGAAAGATAGTTATGATTTTCCAGTGGGAGTTTAACTAAGTGGATGAACTTTCTAACTTCATTTAGAACTTTTAAAACTAAAATAAAGTACAAATGAAACGCCTAATTCAAGACAAGTGCATCTTTCAGTTCATCTTCATTTTTGGTGTGGTGAATTCATCACTTGCAAATCACACAATATATGCAATGAAAGTTGTTATATCATGGATTTCCATCAAATTGATATAGAAAAGACTTTATAATATGGAAACTTATTGAATTTCTCTACTCATGTTTTAATAGTTGAAGTGAATGACAATGTTGTTATGTATCTTCTAATATTATTCCAATCATTTTTTTGCTTTATTATTTAATAGAAAATAATAGTCAAACTATGCCTTACCACAAAATGTAGAAGATGTGGGAAAAAGAGTCTAATTTGACCAACAATAATTTTTGCATCCCAGCTCCAAATTCAAAAATGCCATTAGGATTTAAACGCTCTTTGAATCTAATTTCTATTCTAGACTTGTTTTATAAAATCCTAAAATTGAATGACTCAAATATAATTGCAATTTCAACATAACATTATTGACCTTTGTTGGCGGCTCCCTTTTCCTCCCCCACAATCAGGAGTCCCCAAACAAATGAAATTGCAATCTTTGACAACCCAACAGGGTGCCCACTAATCAAATTTGCAAAATTATAACTCAATTCTCCCCTAGGTATATTGGGGAGGATTATACCTCCACCTAAGAGGAGGTACAAAAGCCAGTTAACAATGTTATGAAGTGCAAAAGGTAAAATCCCAAGTTACATAATATTATGTGTAATTTCTTCATAATTAAAGTATACTCCATAAAGTTTTCAAATCTAAAAGTAGTTTTTGGTTCAAAAATATATAAAATGATTTCTCATCAATACCTACAATTAAAATGAATGGTTGGAGGATTTTCTTTGTACTCCAATGGTGATTGTATTAAATATTCATTTTTCAAACATGTTATAATTAAGAGATTTGAGGCATCAAGCAAAGATTTATCAAGTGTATCACAACTTGATTAATGCAATGTCAACTAATCTCAGTTTATAAATATTCATTAAAAAACAAAAACTAATTATCATGTCATGGTTAGTGTGAGGTAAACCAAGTAACCAACCCATTACAAGTACAATGATTGTTTTGCTTCATGGCATTCTTGAAACTTTAATTTTTTTCTCTCTACACAAAGACAAATGCGAAAAAACTAAGATCGCTTAAAATTATATATTTTTAAAAATATATAGAGATTTGTTATGAATTTTTGAAGTGTGTTGATCAAATAGCCCTAAACATATTCTAGACTCCCCTTAAACCAACAAAATGCCTATCTACAATGGTCATCTAATTCACCTAAAGCAATCACAATATTTACTAAAGTGGTGGCTAAAAACGTCACTTTTTATAATGGATTTGCACTCAAAAGGTAGAAGTTTCTATAGTGGTCACTAATCACTCATTATTGTTAGCCAAGACATTGATTGTAGCAATTGACTCAACTATTGTAGCCCAAATTTTTTTTATTGAAGAAAGTTTGTCATGGGATTGATGCAAGATTTTAATGGGCCTTCTTCTAATTGCATGCAATGGAATAACATGCAATGGAATAACACGGTCAGGAAGTTGTCCATGCTACAAACAAAACAAAACAAAACAAACAAACAAACAAACAAACAAACAAACAAACAAACAAACAAACAAACAAACAAACAAACTCATTTAAGGTATTGATCTATCTAAAAAAAACTCTTCAGTTCGCATCGATTTGTTCTTGAAAACTTATGACATTTCTCAAGTAGTGTAGGTGACTATTCAATGGTCAAATGCAGGATGAAAGGATAGGAAAAAAGGGCTTCTTAAACAAATGTAGCTTCCGTTAAGACACTTCCATCATCGTGCCATCATGGTACGTCAATTAGAACCGATGTTCGTCAAACATGCAGAAATACAATTCTCAATGTACAACAAAATCGTGGTCACTAGAATTTATGAACTATAAATCAGCAATTATACATTTTCAAATTTACAGTTCGTAGCTTTAAAGATTTAAAAATTTCAACATTTCAAAGTCTGGAATCCTCAATCAATTCTCACTGGTAGCGTACTTTTCAGAGCCCTAGTGGGAGCCCTAGTGGGCATCTCTCAGTCCCTAGATTTCAGTAAAAGAACAGGGGGATGTGATATTAGACGGAATGTGATATTAAAGAGGTCAGGTCATGCAACGTGAAAGTGTGCTTTCCCTTTTGACATTCAACATAAGGGGTCCATCATTTTCTTTGTAGATTTGAGATTTACACTCGTAGATTCTTCGCAACAGAATCTACCAAGACGAAAATTGGGACCGGGAAAGTTGTTTCCGGGCCTATAGTGAGACCTTCCGGCTCCACAGTACGCGGCAACCGCGCTTCTCAAAGTGCACCGACGAGCCATTCAAACTCAATGAGTACCTCCTGGGGGACATGAGAACGTGTCGGGGAGCGTCGTGGAGTACGGGGGGAACCGGTGACCCGGCCGGGCCCGCGGGAACCCGCGGGAAGAAGGAGAATGGCGATGAACGATGCATGGGGCGGGGCGGGGCCAGACGGGAGAGAAGGCGTTTGGAACGGAGCTCGAGGGTAATCGTGTGTTTGCGCGGATGTTTGGTGCCGCAGGCGCATCGAATCTCCACCGCCGCACTCCACTTCTGTTCTCCCCTTTCGTGGCTTTCTTTAGAGCCCATTGTCGTCTCTTTTGGTGGTCGCGGGAGTTTGTTCTGGCCGCTTTGGGGAGCTCCTCCCTCCGTTGTCCGCCTTCTCAGCTCGAAGGCGGTGATGCCGCGGTAAGGCTTCCATTGGCGATGGCGTTCGGGACCGTGTTGGAATGTTGGTGCGTGCGAGGGGAGAATTGAGACTGGACTTTGGATTTGAATTCTTTTCTCTTGTGTTTTTTTTTGGTTTTCGGGTGTGGTTTGGCGATGGGAGGGCGTCTTATTAGGGTTGATGTGCATTGTGTTTCGATTCAGTTGAGGACACGAATTCGTGTATGGAATGGAATCTTCATCGAGAGAGGTTGGCCAAAAAAAGCGCTCTGTTTCTGTTTAACGTCGTTGGCTTTCTAATGACGTTTTAGGTGCATTCTTCTTCCCTCATGTAATGCTTACCTATGGCATCGAGAATTCCTGGAGTGGAGTTTTCTTTTGCTCTGGTCTCTTTCTGTTCTCTTCCGATTTTCAAGGCGTGGATATCCTCATATTGTCCTCGAAAAATTCCTCCAAGTTTTAATAATTTTTCTTAGCTATTATCACCTGCATTCGAAGCTTCAGACGATATGCTGACAGTGTGGAGGTTTGAGCGCCCTCGTCGTTCTGTTGAGTAAATGCCAATTAATACTTGTCTGTTGCGTGCAGCACTAGAATGTGATCACATGATTGAGCGCTTGTACTAATAGTCTGCTCTGGATTCCCTTGGAAGAGCAAAGGTTTCTGCCTGTTCGGGAAACTTGCGTTCGCTTTCTATTGTCCTTTCAGTATAGGTCTATTTTTCTCATGTAGCGCTTGCCTATGGCATCGAGAATTCTTGGAGTGGACTTCTTCTTTGCTCTCTCTTTCTCTGTGTACTTCCGCTTTTCAAGGAGTGGATATCCTCATTTTGTCCCCGTGATTTCTCCTTCGAATCGCAAGGTTTTAAAAAAATTTTACGTATCATTGCCTGCCTCAGAAGCTTCAGGCAATACGCTGACAATGTGGAGCTTTGCGCACCTTGTTGTCAAGTCGCGGAAATGCCAATTAGTACTTCTCTGTTGCGTGTTGCGCTAGAATGTTTTCACATGATTGATCGTAGTCTGCCCTGTTTTCCCTTGGAAGAGCTAGAGTTTTGAGCTTGGGGAACACAAGGACCTGTTCTACTGATCTGAACCTTAGACTGCTTACCGACTACTCCGTGCCTGGGAAGTCGAGCAAGAAATATTGCTCTGACGCATACCTTTGATTCTTCACCAAAGGTATATTGTCTGTGGAATGATTTAAATTTGGTTTTGTTCAGGTGGAGATGCTTGTTTCAATAGCGACCTCTTAGCAAATATCTCAGCAGAGGAGGACGTTCATGCTTGGGAGGATTTTGCAGCGGCTGTGGAAGGAACTGTGTAGCGGTTGGGATGGTTCTATGATAATTATGTTCGAGTTCTCTCAGCACGGTCGGAGAGAAGGTTTTAGGGAAACGCTGGCGAGGAGAATGCGGAGATAGTCATGGAGGATACCATATAAGTATGAATGTTGCAATCAATCACTGGGGAGCTCGTAGCTATGGGGGGGCCATGTCGAACTGTGATTGGCAGGGAGGCAGGCAACTTCATCAACAACAAGGATCTTCCTCCTATTGACGAAAAAGCAGCTTCAAAGAGCCTAGCCCTATATCGCCAACCTTTGGATCTGTACGACCGCATAAGTTCTCGACTTGATCAGCGGGTACCATATTTAAACCAATATTGAAGATTGAGCTGCTTCTTTTCAAGTCAAGAAATGCTTGAATCCTTTAGCTTTTAATGCGGTGTGGTATTTGGTCGCTATACTCTACTGTCGTTTTCAGAGAATCGAGAAGGGTTGATAGTTTGCGTATTTCTGAGTCTTTAATGCGCCGTTGAATTATCTTTTGTAGTCTACTGGCCCATACTCATTAGACGTTTATAGCTGTACTCCTTGGCAGATATAGAGAGGTGGCAAATAAGTTAATTCCTTCCTTGAAATCTGTCGAATTGAGACATCTTCCAAGTGAATCCAATTTTATGGCACAGTAGTCTATGAAAATCAGGTTTACTTATTATTTCGCTCGATCGTTGCTCTAAATAAAGGAAAAGGTTGGAAATGATTTTTTTGTAATTGAAGTCTGCTGGACAGTAGAGTACATTTACTAGACTATGTGTGTGTGGGGACCTGATTTTCCCTTTATTCTTTGCATCGTTGAAATGATGTAGTCACAGTCCAAATTTACAGTTTGTGATTTTGTTCTGCAGCCAGTCTTTCTCCAAAGATGTCTCAACTACAAAATTCAAGCGTTGCGACAGAGGCGGTGAGTGTGAGTTTTCAAAACAGTCTAGTAAATGGATCCGTTGTGAGCCATCTGCATAGATTGCGGGCATATTCGTGGGATAGGCTATGCGGCATTTACTACTCTGCCTCTTGTTCTGGTTTGTTTATTTCATTCTGCGTGTCCCTTTGTTTAGACATTCCTTCACTAAAATGATTTCTGGTCCTGGACAGGTTGAAGGTAACAGTTCAGCTTAGGGGACTTCTCAACATACCGTCCTTGTCACGATGGTACAATCGGAGGGGGCAGATGGAGCCTGGTCCAAGTACCGCATCCCCTCACCAGTATTTACCTATTTTTGTGATGGTTTCCAGCCAGCCAAATTCTCAACAAGAGGTATCTAGTTCTAGTTCGATTTCGACTTTATACGCTCATGTAGATGACGATCATGCTGTTTTCGTTTGTAATGTTCCTTTTGGATGAAGCTATAACAAGCATGATCTTGATTTTCAGGCTTCTAGTTTTCATCAGGCCAGACTATTGGTCAGGGGCTACTGGTCACTTGTCCGAGTCATCGTGTACCTCCGGTAGGAGGCCTCAAAGCCCATGTAGTGTATTTATTAGAGCTACCCCAATAGACTCTCTATTCACGATTGTCTTTAGGCCAACATTACTCTTTTTCTTCACCAGGACAGTCTTTTGAATTGCTTGTCCTGACTGTATAAATGCGTCCTTACAACCGGAGTTACAGAAGCAGCTTGCTAATATTCTTTTGTCTGGTTGACTTGCTGCAGATGTTTTCTTTGGGGAAAATCATCAAGGTGGCCAAAGTTCCTCTGGTGGATGATGGTACTCTTAGTGCCCCGGTGACATTTTTGGTGCCAGATCTCAAGAAGCTATGTGTACTTGCCAAGAGTGGGCATCTCATCCTTTTCTTTGCATTCGGTAAGTCATTCGGTTTGATAATTCAGTTACATTTGGTCATGGCATTTGTATCACCGAGCTAGCAAGTTCTTTTGGAATTTCTTAAAATCTAGAGCAATAACCATGAGGTAAGCCCTTGAGGATGTTGTTTGGTGATTGCAGTTGATCCAGCAGAGCTATTTCGTGCGGACACCTGGCAAATGCGAGGTCTAGGTGAGCTTACGTGAACGCTGAATTAGCATATTTACTTGTCTTTGTTGTTTCAGTTGAGAATCTCTTGAGGATTTTGTTCTAAGGTCATGTCTTTCTCTAAGTTGGACTCAAAATTTGTCATCACATGAATGTGCAGATAGTCCTGTGGTTTAGTATGAACGCTCTTGTTCTCGTATGTGTGTCCTTTAGTAGCAATCAAGGTTTGACACATTGTGTTGAAATAACTTATTTTTTAGTGCACAATTATTTCGGCCTAAAAATCGGAATTATACAAATTTTCGACAATCGCCATACATGAAGCAAATTACTCTTAAGAAAATGGCATTCGCTTGTGAATGTGAGTTGTGGTTATACCTAGTGGAAGTTCCATTGATTTAGAATGAGGGGTCCCTTGTTTATCACCGAGGTCTTCTCTTACATTTCCGGCACGTGGGAGCTATGTTTTCGCAAATTTCTGGTGCACCTTATTCCAGAACCTCGATCACTACTACAGTACTAAGACCCAGTATAGGAAGGAAAGACAGATGGTTATGGTACTCTTCTTGTGACTGTCCAGAGGATTGCAGTGGCCATGTGGTTTGGAGCAAGTTGAGCATGGCGTCTCTCTGCCACCAATGGTTAAGAAATGTGAACGGGATTGTGTCACCGTTAGGCCTTAACGGTGTCTCTGTTGAGACTATGTGTAGTCTGGACTTTGCACAGGACAGACTTCAGGTATTAGACATACCACATGTGGCAAGATATCCCTTGTTGTTTTTGTCTTTTCCCTCTGCCCCTTAATGCAATTACTGTTCAATGTTCATTGACCTTTTGCCGAGGTCCTTCTGGCAGCACAACTTGATCCTTGTGTCTGCACTCAGTTGCAGTTGGATGTATGCGTTCCCTGCTTTTATTCGAATTGCTAATTAGTCGAAATAGGCACTGTGTTTTGTTATTTAATTCGATGGATGGTTCGAGTTATGTGTTTGTTTGGTTCCAAGTTTTGAAATTACGCTGCAAATCATTGTAGAGCTTGAGTCTTTAGGGCATGTTTGTGGTCATGTCCTAACGTTTTGGAGTAGTGACTTGTTCCTTACAGTCTAATTGTTTTCTGCAAATGTGCTTGAAAGGATGGTCGATAAATGTGATACTCGTTCCTCAGTACTTCTCGCGTCAGTTGCTTTTGTGATCCTGCAGAGTAGTTGGGTAATACATGAGGTATTGGGAGTTTGACAATGTCTGTTTTTCTGAGATGCAGCATCGCGACACTGCACTTGGCCCAATGGTCTGCATGCAACCTTTTAGGGAGCTTCCCGTGAGAAGTGAGGTACAGAGATTTGTGACCTGTTTGGAAGATGTCCTATTTTGCTGTTGGTTGTATGTGAAGGAATTTACCTTGTGTCCATCGAAGAGACATATTGGCAGGAGAGTTTTAGATTAAGAATTTCTTTACGGATACTAGGGTCTGAGAATATATCTTTTTGTTCGGTTCCACAGATGAAGCTGCAAGTGTACGCCCATGCTGTTGAAATTGGAAATGCACGTATAAGTAATTGTACATCAAATGGAACTCCTCACAAACGTACTTCCTCCTCGCCCTCTCAGGCATTTAGGTATTAATTGTCTTGCTGTCCCCTTCCTCCATTTTCTCAAGTTTAGTCAGCACTGAACTTCTTATGTGGTGATAATCTGCTCAAATCTTATGTCTCTTATAAAATAAGAACTAATGAAAATTACTCTTATTGCCGTTTCTGATACTTATTTTGGCTACGATAGGTCATTTATTTTGTATACAACTCCATTTCTTTTGAAGCATGTTGCTATATGTACTTCCTTGATGATGTAATTAAGGTAAGAATTATGGTGTTTATCAAGTATTTTGAACAGGAATCCCTCAGGTCGTGTAGAATTTCACTTCTTGTACTACTTCAACCGCTGTGAGAAAACGAAAGGTAAGATGGTTTATTTGTCTTGAATTTAGAATTTTGAGTTACGATACTTCTAAGACTCAAAAACAGTCTAGGAAAAATTTGATGTTGCAGGTACTGACATTTTGAGAGCGCGTTGAGTTAATAGGCTTTTTACTAAGCATTCGAGCCCATTGAGGAATTTGATTTCACTGAGGTCTATTGGTTAGATGTTTTTCAAGATGCAAGCTATTGAGAAGCATATCTTCGAAAAGTTTTCAGTATTGAGTATGCACGTGTAAGTGACAAATTCGTTGACCTGTTTTTGCAGTGATGGAGTATTTTTCATGCCCATTTTGTTCAGTACGATGTTCCACATTCAAGGTTATCTTCTTTCTTCTCTTTTTTTCTAAGCAGATGCGAAGAAATTTGCTACTGCAGTTGCTCAGGGGGTAATATTTTATTCCAGTGTTCTACGGGTGGTATTCGTATCTGGCAGGGTATCGTATCTTAGTGTCTATTTGGATAAACCGCTCTCTACATTCTTCAGGGTGACGCCGGTTAATGTCTACTGTATACTCAACATAATCACATCCTTTCGTATTTGTCTCCTTGCTCAGAAGATAACGACGAGTTAGTTTTGTCGTTTCCTTTTTACATGTGTTTCATATCTCTTTTGTTCGTATCAACTTCTATGCAGGGGTTACGATGTCATTTGAATTGTTCACACGATTTATTCAATTTCGAATACCTGGTAAATGTTTCTCTACGGTCTCTCCGTTCCATTAGTTATACGTTATTATAAATGAGTAGAAGGGCAGCTTGGGATGTTCGGATGTTTCCATATGCCTTTGCTCATGTCCTCTACTGATTTTCACTGTGAATCATTAATTGAGTATGCATTCTGGCTCTGCATTGTTCATGTCTAAAATTAAAGGGGCCTTTTAATAATTTGTTTTTTTTCTGGCCAGCCAAATGCAGACGTACCAACTGTAAATGTTACCTTTCGGACAGATTTGCTAGGGCCTGAGGTTAATTTCAACGCCCGTCCCTGGTCCATTCTATACTCATTGAAAATGCCAGTTGACCTTAGAGATTGTTTTTTCACCTACTGTAATTGATGTCGATCTCCAATCATCTTTTGTTTCAGTTCTTGCAAAATGCCGTTGTTGTAAAATCTTGCTTATTTGCATGGCAAATGTATGCTTTGGCTGTCTTCTCGATGTGAAAGGCGAAGCCTAAGTAACACTAGAATTTGAAGTGCGATTTGTGATCAAAGCACTCTGTTCAGTTTGGAACTGATTAGGGATAAAGAAGATTTGAGATACAGATGCAGCTAATTTCATTTGTCTGAACAGGGCCATATTCGAGAGCTAGAACCAGATCTGAGGACTAAAAACTGGATGTTTTGGTGAGCTCGAGGATTCCTTTTGTTTGTTTTAGCGCACTAGTCTTTTTTACTTAAGTTTGAGTTTTATTATTTGTACGTGGAGAAAGAGTGGAAATTGTGAGGATCCTTAGCCTACATCCACTACTTGGTATTTCTACTTATCCAGTTAAGGTCTGGAACCATACATGGATTAGGGTTCATTCTGTTTCACTTTCTGCTTGTCTTGGATGAATGACACAAGCTTTCCTCGAAGTATCAAAACTATAAATTTGCCCCACTTTACTGAAAAGAAGATTCACTGCACAGGTCACGGAGGGCGTTTTCAAAGATTTATGGCAGCATACCAAAGGTTCACCCTTTACGTGGGGAAGGTGGTTACCTTCCAGGCCCTATCAGTCAGGATCACTCTCATGGAGTTACCAGTACTGATCCTGCGAAGTCAAGTGATGACAATTCACAGAGGTTTCAGAAACAAGCCATAAAGGGGGAAAGGAGGGATGGAAGGGTGGTGTATGGAGATGTCCCTGGTCTCTCACCTGTAAAACGACAGAGGCTTGAAGGACATGATTCTGCTGAAAAAGAAAGTTTGAGGGCCGGAGTTTGTGCAGCGGCATCTGCAGCCACTTTGGATGAAATTGGTGCACCACTCATGACTGCTACCTCTATTCGACTGCGTCCGGAGAGGAATCGACTAGTGGCAGCAGAACGTGCAGAGGCTCGCAAGTATGTGACATGTCTGTTCTCTGTAGAAACTGCTATTAAAGTAACTAGGGTTAACTAATTTACAAATATTGCATGTAAGGGAGGGACACAATATTAATTGCTTGTCAAAGTGAAGAGTTTTGAGATCTTGACTCAGGCACTTCTACGTCGCCCTTTTGGGATATCACACATGCCTTTGTAGGATGTTGATTTTCGTGAAACTCATCTACAATGGAGGGTATTCACAGGGCTGGCTTGAGAAACATGATGTTACTAATAGTATTCTGGAACTTGGTCTAAAAATGCGATTATTCACCGACTTTATTCGATGGCTGCAGTCGGCTCCTCCTTCAAAAACGTACATTTTTCCACTCTCACACTGCTCAGGTACTGGAAGAGTTGCGGTTTTATATAGTACCTAGCTTACATCTGGCAAGTGTTACTTTGTTTCGTATTTCTGCATAATCTGTAACAGATATGGATTTAGTTTATGTTGTTAACATTATTTGACACTCGAAGCTGGGCCTAGGAAGTTCTGGTGCCGCATTGCTTTCATTGTGTTCCTCGTTTCACTTTCGGAATCTTTTTTTTGATCTGGCGTTCCCATTTTCATTTCCTGTCAGCCAATGGGACTTGAAGAGCTGCTCTCTGACAAGGACAGCGAAGATGAACTCGATGAGGACCTGGCCACAGTAGAGGATCGCCGGGTATACATCTTACTGTCTTCCTTTTGGCTCTCGCTTAGGATTGTAATAATGCGCGGTATTTATGAAATTGCCTGTTTGTCAATTTATTCTTGTGGAGTCCCACTTGCGCTCCGAATGCAGGTAAACGAATTGGGAAGATATGACATCCTGGAACAGTTTTCGGATGCCAAATAGTTAGTTCTCTACCTTAGATTAGCATTGGAAAAAAAAATTGACCGAATTGGAACATAGAATCTCTAGATTGAATTCCACTGTGATATGCTTTTCAAGCTTGTCATTTTTTCCTTCGGGTTTCTACTTGCAACTGCAGATGCTTGAAGATTTTGTGGATGTATCCTCGGATGAGAAGGACATCATGCATCTGTGGAACTCATTTGTGCGAAAGCAACGGTACTTTTCTAACACCTCGTTTCCAATTTCTTTTGATTGTGCCTTCGAGAAAGAGTTATAGTGCTTAGTTTGAACTACAAATATTCGTGATTGAATGTATAAAGCGGAATTATGTGCTAATGCAGAGTTCTTGCCGATGGTCATTGCGCATGGGCATGTGAAGCTTTTTCTTTACTTCATGCGGCGAAGTTTTCAAGCAAACCGTCGTTAAGAAGGTGCGTCATCTGTTTCTTTTCGAGCCTTCATCCCTGAAGGACCGTGCAAGCAAATTCTGGTTTCTAGGTTTTAAGAATTTATTTGAGGCAGAAATGAGTCAATGTTGTTTTCTTTTTAATTTTATCCCAAAGGAATAAGGGTAGCCTAGGCCAAAGCAGGGTCAAATCATTAAATTAGAAATGAATGACGGATCATAAATGTTAACTGGCTTTAACCCAGTGAGGACACCGAGGACTGAAATTGTCCGGCAAATGACATTCAGGGAAACTCTTGAAATAAAGAAAGCTCCTATTCATGCAGGAATCTGATGGTTTGGGGCTGACCGCCTTGTGATAGGACCGCGTCTTTTCAGGGTTAAACTGGTTGTGAGCCTGAAATTTGCAATATCTGCATATTACCGGCTAGAACTCTGCCTGCCCAATGGATTCGCTCTTTGCTTTTGGAGTGTTCATTTTACCTTGAATGTGTATCTCACCCATCATAAAATTGTCTGGTCAATGGATTTTCTCTCCTGTTTTGGGAGGGTTCTCCTTATATGTGTATCTGACCTATCATGTATTTCTCTGTTCTTGCAGGTGTTTCATGCTGTTTCTTATTAAGCTTTGGAACCATCATCTTGTGGACGGGGCCACTGTTGATAAGTGCCTCACTGTTGTGGACGCGTACAAGCCGCCAACAGAAAGTTGAACGGGGCCCTTGGCAACAATGATTATTGAATTTGGAAATTTTCTCCTTTTTCCAAATGCACTCGATTCTCTTATCACTTTTAGGGTCAAGTTTCATTGTATGTGTCAAACTGATCCTTTAAGGAACTTGATACCCTGCCAAATGTGGAATTACAAGTCCATGGGAAACGTCCACAGTCTAGGACTTCTTTTGGTTGATTTTCAGGATCAGGATTAGATTGATCGTAGGACTGATTTGAGAAGACCATTACTTCGGTCGCTGATTTTGATATGGGTGCTGTCCCAAGGGTCACCCAACACAGCTTTATTTTCATGGTATCTTTTGATGGTTGAAAGGAGCAACCAAGCATCATTCATTGAAGTAGGAATTTGTTACATTCTTTGGACACGTGGTTCAATAATACTTGTACAGTGCCCTTTGTTTCTCAACCCTCGTGACGCATGTTTGCTTGATCTTTAATGTCTTCTACCTTCTGCTAGCGTCATCTTGAGTTAATGAAGCTCTGAAATTTACAGCGAGAACGAATAGCAATGTCCGACGATATGGAACACTATAAAATAGGGGTCGACAACGTTCGAGTCGGTATATTTCCGCAGTGATGCGGGTGATGACAAAATTCCGAGGGCAGCGAGGATATCTACTTCCACGCTTGGGAGTTAAGATTCGGACTTTCCCTCGACTGATTTGTAAAGATCCAAGGCCATGCCAGGTACTGGCGAGATTACCAACCGAGTCAAGTTCCATTGTTTCAATATGTTATACCAATGTGCCACATTGAACGGAGGCTGCTTAACGAGCTAGAATATATGCAATGCAAGACTGTCATGTGTTATTCTGTCCACTCTAGACAAGATCAAGAAACTAAGGATGGTGAAAAGTCCTTCGAACCCATGCTACAATAGTGTATATCATCTGTAGTTCGAGCATTGAAGAAGTAAGCATCGGAATTTCCGTGAACACTAAAGCATTTTGCGGTGAAAGTGGACATGGAAAGACCGTCTGATTAAATGCCATGCCAGGCAAGTGTGAGACTATAAAATCTGAATCAAGTTCCCTTGCTTGAATTTATGTAAACTGATGTGCCACATTGTAGAGCGAAGCAGCAATTAACTAGCTAGAATGTGCCCAATGCTACCTATCAGGCATTATTCTCTCCACCAGCAAAGATCAAGAACCTAAGGTAGGTGAAAATTGCTTCGAAACCAACAAGCTGGATCCAGATGACGATAGACTTGCTCGGCAGCCAAGTTGTGTTAGCCTTAGTTCGATATTGAATCCTTCATTGTCAATGTAGATCAACTGACTTGTGCTCCACAAGATGGTGAAGAAGAACGTCATAGTCACCACTTGGGCGACCTTCTCCAACTTAATTGATTAGGGTAATCACTCCACAAGATGGTGAAGAAGAACGTCATAGTCACCACTTGGGCGACCTTCTCCAACTTAAGTGATTAGGGTAATCACTCCAACGATGAAATCAGTGCCTTCCAAAGCGAGTGCTCCTTCAATTCCCACATCAATCGATCGCGGACGGTGAGACCTAAATAAGCTCCACTCGAGTGCAAATCAGACGCATTGAAATCCTTTCTTGCGGACCATGACCGAGCTTCAATCCAATTTCGAGTACCTGATCCCACGTTGAGAGATCGACAGGTACCCCGCTAGCTGTTTGAAAGTTGAAGATAGCTATGGATACAATTCAATGCATCGCAGATAGTATGTACTAATTACACGAGTCTCTCTACTGGCGGGGTAATTCGCTACTAGCTAGGCCTATACAATCTACGAGTATTACACTGCAGGGATGAGGGTACTGACATACATTATTACAATTTCCAGATGATATATCTGCAGTTAGTGGCGTCAGCACTATGATACAAGAGCAGAAGAAGAGGGCTCCATGCTCTGGCCTTCTATGGTAATGCACATTGGTGGTATAATGCTAATACTTCTCTATAATCTCGGCCAAAAACATTGGTAGCAACTGGTCATTGATGTAACAATCTATCGTATCTACACTGTGTCTGAGTCAGTGCTAAATCGGATATATGTTGGTCAAAACAGGTTGATCTCTCCTGTCTGAGCTCACCCATCATGTGCGAAGATGAATCTAAAACGGTTGGTACACTTTCTAACGGTCATTTCTAATGGAACGCCACCTGAATCTACTCTCTCGGTTACGTCAGGACCTATCCTTTTGGAATCAGGAAGTAAACCGACGCCGACCCATCAAAATTGTGGGAATCTGATAAGGCAACGAGTTTCTGCTTTACAGACGTGGGACGGCTGCTGTTGAGCTAGATGACACCAGTCCCGAGCTCATGAAAGAGACAGATATCTACACCAGTTTCATCAGAAAAGTCGGAAGTGCTTTCTTCCACTGGTCGGCCTTAGGCGCGGTAAACTTGCCATGACCCACAATGCCTCCACCACGCAATGGATGCGTCGTTGTCCTCATGATAGCATGAATGCGTGAATATTCTCCAGCGCCACCATGGTCCCTTCAGACGAAGGCGCGTAGCCACCCGAGAAGCGTTGCCTCAGAATCGCATTCTGGTTCGTGAAGTGTGAAGGAGCGCCAGTAAGACTGTCGAGAAAAGACTGAGACCAGTTCGCAGAGGCGGGCGAAAGATCAAGAAGTCCAGCCATCGGACTGGGGGGCAGAAAGCCCGGAGTGGGAATAGTAGAGTTGATGTCAATATTGCTGTGGAACGGGCTGTATTCCTGATGCAATACCTGCTTCGGAAGCGCTTCCTGCTTCATTAATCCCTTCGGTAGCTGCGAAATCAAGGACTCCGTTAAGACGTTGAACGAGTTGTCATTGAAAGAGAAGGAGGGCTCCGCCTTGACGTGCGAGAAGAGGATGTTGCTTGACGACGCGTCAAACGGGGTGAACATTAAGTCGTGACTGTCAAACTCGAAATTTGACAATGGGCTTCGTGGAGAATGGGACTGCTTCATCGCCAGGTCGCCTCCGCAAGGTTCTGAAGCCAGAAAAGATGAGTCCTCTTCAGAGCTCGAGGGAGATGCACACTGCGCCATCTTCGACCCTGGAAAGACATCATTCAATAGGTGCATCGGTAAGCACACTCTCTTGCCGATTGACACAAAACGACTGGCAGTTGGGACACAGAACGTCAAAATTACTGAACAGCAATAATCTTCTCCACATCTGAATCCTTAAAGACTGACCACAATCGTAAAGATGGGAGGATTTCGGATTCCAGTTGCGTGGAAGCTAAGAGAGAAGAGTGATAGATGGTCAGAGAACCTAGTGAACTTGACTAGAGTTCATGGTAAACCCTGGCCTTTCCTACAGTCACCAAGGTCGAGATCAATATATTGGCCTCTGAAATCATACAGAATGAATACTGGAAAGTAGAAAAGGAAGTGTAAATGCGCGTCTAGTGAGTTCGTTTAGTTGCATGGAATTTCGAAGACCGGAGCGAAGGGGGTACCAGAGATCGTCATGCATACCTTGTTGTTCAAGATCGGCGACAGTATCAACTAAGTCATTCTGATCCGAAGCAGGTGCTGATGCTTTCTTGGCCGGCTTTCGCTTTAACCGCAAGCGCGTGTCGCTGGAGCCAGTAAGCTTCTGAACCAGGGACATGAAATCGTCTGGCTGCGTGTGGATCACCTTCGGGGAGTACGTGTGGATGATTATCGGGGGTCGGTACTGTACTTGCGGGAGCGGCAGCGGCTGTTTCCGGATCCGATGCGACTCTCTGCTGACCTTGAGCGGCGGCGATGTCTCGTTCACTTTCTCCTGCTTCCGAATTCCGAACTGGAAACTGGAGCCGCCGGCTTTGTGCTTGCCGGCGCCTAAGCTGCCACGAGTGGTGGCTCCCAAATCCTCAGATTCATCCTTCGTCACCGTGTAGCACGCCGAAGTAGGAATCATTGTGCAAGGCCGGCGAAGGTAGGAGCCCCTCACACGTTCAAAGCGATCAAAATCACTTCCGCTAGTCTATCACAAATTATATCGGACTCTCAGAATTCAGTCGCAGCAACCATCGCAAATCCGGCGCACGAATCAAATTGCTCAACTGCTGCCGGCCGACAGACAGACGCGATACTTCACTCAGCAACTTGGCCGACCACTAAACACCAACTGAGGCCTGATGTACGAGAAAAGCGGGTGCTGGCAGAATGATCCAAGTTGCATGGGTGATGGGTCACAGGGTCACAGCTAGAGATGGAGAGATGAGATTGAAGAGGACTACGGCAGGTCGGCCTAGAAAGAGACGAAAAGTGGGAGCCCCAAGAGGAGAGAGTGCAGACAGACTCGAGAGCGAAAGAGGTTGGTGCCTTTACTTCACCTAGGCGTCCTATCTGCAGGCGAGTGGGTTTAATGGATCCTCGATGGGATTCTCTTTCTAGGGGCAGACGCGGGCTTTGCGGTGGAGGATCTGGAGTTCACGAGGCCTGCTTCGTCTTTTCCCCTTCCTTGATGAGTCCGTTCACCAGTTCCTTGCGCGATGGATATGTTAATAATCAATATGTTTTAGCGGTGTGAACTGTGCTGCATATTTTTGCTATAACATAGTCTTGCTCATCCGAAGGAAGCCTTCATTACTTAAAGTTCCTATTTTTGACAGTCAAGAGTCAAAAAACTCAAAAACGGAAGTTAGTTTTCCCTCCTTTCCCAAGTTGGCGAGACAGGGACGGATCTCCGGTTGGGTTCTTTTCAGTATTGTACTCCGAGTACTGTTGTATGTATCTACCCGCCGTATCGTTACAAAAGTAAATATAGTACTACAGTATATCTCTTCTGGTACAGTACTGTAGAAACTGAAGAAGATAGTTCTGTGCACTGTAGCAGGGCCTGATGAGGGGCAGTGCAGAACTGATCTCAGAAAGCACCGTAATGATCTGCTGCAGCAGTTGAGGGGTAAAGGTAATCCAATATCAAATATTCTCTTTCGGCTCATGAGTGATGAGGTTTGAAAAAGTTCGGTGACAAGCAGCCACCCCTCTCCGACAGACAAGGCCATGTGGATTGTGAATGTGCGTCCCTGTGGAGAAAATAAAAGCCCGACAGGAGGCTGCGTTCGCCTCCATCCTGGTTCCCAGCCTGACGAGGGACTTCTCTGTCTGCTCACTTTTTGATAACGCATGGACCCTCGTATGGCCCTTTTGAGTTGGCATTTGTGGGGGCTCCTTTGGAGCTTGGGATTCCCCGGTCGAGCTTATAGTTGTATGACGAGCCTCAAATGAGTTATGGGAGGTAAAGCCCAGGGTGAATGTAAAAAAAAAAAAGACCCCCTATTTTGTGCTGTCTTTGTTCAATTGTTAACACCTCTCCTAGCTAATTTGGAGCCTCTAATTGCAAATATGAACTCAGAATTTGCAAAAAAATTCATGCGTTGCAAATAAAACATTCCTACATTTTCTCGAGGATAAAATGGGGGGGACAAAACGGCCTCCGCAAGAGGCTTGTCACACAACTATAAGTTTGACCAAATTCCCCAACGATGATGGAAGATATCTATATTCGGTTCTCCCTCCCTAGTGTGCCATGTGCCGTTGTTACAGCCAAGATAAAAGTAAAAGTAATTTTCTAATTTGTATTCATTAAAACTATCAAGTTCAGTAATTTTCACATCGTAGATCCAAACACCAAGAAACAAGGTCCATGCACCCTTCCTTGTTGAGGCTTTCTGATGGTACCAAGACTGAACATAACCAAGGGATGCATGGTTCCGGAGTCTCATCATAACAAAAAAATAAATAAGACAATACAAACAGGCTCATATGTCACATTCAACTACTTTTAGACTTTTGAAAGTTCAAAGTTGATAATAACCAAAAATATGGTCATCAAGAGACTATACAAATACAAAACATTCATTATAGAAAAAACGGGGCCTTTGGAGGGTTACTCTACAACCCTCCACGGACCTTGCAGAATGGGATTTTTTGGGCCAAAAAAAACGATTTTTTCCCTATTCTTGCCCACCAGAATTTGCATTGTCAGATGCTTGGAAGTATCCAAAAATCGGTTTTAAAGAATTAAAAAATCAGGGTTAAGGCCCTCTAATGCACCTTAACCCTAATTTCTAATTAACTTAAGTTAAAGTCAGAAAAATTAAGCCAAATGAAGTGGCTTTTGAAGCAAGTTTCCTTAGGCGACTAGCTTCAAAAGTCACTTCATTTTTTGGTGACTTAATGTAACTTCATTTGTTCAATTGGCACTTGTTTAGTTTAGTGTATTATAACATATAGAGAGAAGCTCTTTATATTAGTAGGGTAGGAGTAGGGGAGACAATGCATGTAGGATATATGAATTAAGAAGAAAGGAGCTTAGTCGCTCATTTTGAAGTAGAATCCAATAATGATGTAAAAACTTGAATTTCATAGCTCATTTAAGCATAATAGAAAAACTTTTTTGAGAAAACTTTGAACTAAAAAAGTGGGAGAATTATGCTACCTATCATCTTCAAAAAATCCGTTTGAGGTTTTGAGCCTCCACCTAAAAGTTATGGACAAATACGAAAGAAAGGTTGGAAGAGACATTTTTTGGGACATTTGTAAACATCCTCTTTCAAATTTGTCCATAACTTTAAGGTGGAGGTTCAAAACCTCAAACGGATTTTTTGAAGATGATAGGTAGCATAATTCCCCCATTTTTCTTAGCTCAACAATTTTTCAAAAAAAAATCTTTACTATGCCTAAATGAGCTCTGGAATTTAAGTTTTTACATCATTTTTGGATTGATTTCTACTTCAAAATGAGCGACCAAACTCTTCTTCTCCTAATTCATATATCCAAATCCATTGTCTCCCCTACTCCTATCCTACTAATATAAAGAGTTTATCTCCACAAGTCCTAACTCACAAAACTAAACAAGTGGCATATTTGACACTTGTAATTGAAACCATAGTCAATTAAGCAATTAAGAATCTTCAATTAAGAATCTTCAAGGAGATACAAAGGTTAAAACTGTAGATACAGTGGTATGTTTCCTTAAATTTAAAAATTTAAAATCTTTTTTTGAGTCACTAAAATAGTCATGGCCTGATTGTTTTCACGAATTCATCCAAGCTGACTGCTTACTTTGGTGCTTTTGGAGGAGTATCAGACCAACTTGTTAATAGCTTGGAATGTCAATGTGGAACAACCTTCCAATGGCCTCAGATTTTCCTCTAATGTATTAGATATATTCAAAGTATCAAAAGATCTATAGAAAACATCTAGAGATCTATACAAACATCAAGAAATAACCATTTGGAGATCTCCACATGTTTTGTTCATAATTTCCATCCATCCATCCATCCATCCATTACTTTAAGTTAGGTTACTTATTTTATTTTGTTTGTTTATTACGGTGAGATCTCTGGAATCGCATGTTTTCCGTTTGCGTACTTGGTATCATCAAAAAGCCTTTGATGAGGAGGGATGCACGGGCTTTGTTTCATGTTGTTTCAACACATGGTGTGCAAGTTATTGAATTTCAAAGTTTTGATGAATTTAGAAATAGAAATTTACTTTTACTTTTATTTTAAGGGTGGCAACGGCATACGGCACACTATCATAGTTCATTTAATAGTCCAAAAGTAGTTATATGTGGCATTCATTTAAGATGTAAGGTATAGATGGAACCTTGTAAAGTATTTTCCCACTTTATTTACTATATTTCACTAACACAATATGTAATAACACTATCCGTATACCTAGTATTGGGAGGCGGCAAAAAATTGTTTCTAAAAAATAGATGTTGAGATTTGGAGAAAAATATTTTTTCAAAATAAAGTTGTATGGGAAAAAAGTATTGTATAGTATTTCAATTTTTAGCATCAATTGAGTCTACATTTTCCAATTCTAATTTATTATTCAGCAAGAGATGCCAATGCCAAACTCCAGGTATAGTAAACAATTTTTAATTGTACAAATACTATTCTCTTTTTCAAACCACATCTTGTTTATTTAACAATGAATCTCTTGGTAGGGTTCTTTTTTGAGATAAGTTTTCTAGTAAAAGAATATTTTTTTAAGATCGGTAGTCAACAAAAAAACATAATTAAACAAGCATATACGTCCCAAAAGGGCACTATTGGTCATCTAGGAAGTAATATGACAAGTAAAATAAAATAAAAATTGTTTTATTATTCACATGTTGCTTTTGCAATAATATGATATTTCAAACTTAATTGTCATATGATGGAGATTTCAAAAATGAAATCATCCAAATATAGTTTATTATCATGGGTTGAATTAAAAAAAATATTGTATTAAATGTACTATTAATGTATAATAGTGGCAAGTTTGATTTAAATACATATTTGATTCTAAAATGACTAACTTGAATCTAAACATTGCACCAAAAAGATTATTGAATAATGTCCTACAATGTTATTGTACAATGGACTCCAATAAAGATACCAATACTGCTAATCTGAGGCATTCAAAGAATTTTGCACGATGTAGAATATAATTGGTATATTTGGCATGTATAGTTATCATTGCATTTTTATGCAATCTTAATTGAGTATACCAGATTTCAATATAAAAAAATAAAACCCTATTTTTGGTAACTTTTTATGTCAATTTTTATGGTTGTATATGACAATTTACTAAAAGCGATTGATGATTAATTTTGCAAATTCTGATTGCAAAGATTTGTACGAACATCTACATGCACATCTTCCTTCTCAAAAAAATCTCAATAAAGATCAAATTTCATGCCAAAGAAGGTTCACTATTTGAATGTGGCATACCTAAATTTTGTAAAATTGATATCTATTTATTGTAACTAAATTTTTCTATTTAAGCCTCACAATACAACTAGTCTTGTACCTTGGGAGTATAATGGTATAGTTTGTGAGACAAAATTTACTTACAATAAATAGATATCAATTTTAGAAAATTTTGGAACTGCAACATTCCAATATTAAACTCTCTTTAGTGTAAATTTTGAATTTTTTTGGAGAAAGAAAGATGTGCATGTAGATTTTTCCTACAAATCTTTGTAATCAAGTTTTGAAAATTCATCACCAATTGTTTTCAATAAATTACCATATAAAACAATAAAATTTGAATTTATAAATTTACCAAAATGGTGTTTTGTATTTTTGATATTGAAATTTGGTATACTTGGTGCTCTTGCCATCCCAGACCAGTATACAAGGTAGGGATGGCAATGCTCTTACAAACTTGCTAATTATTGTTGCCTTCATAAACATTTGAGTGAGTAGCTTCTTGCATGTATTTTTAGAACTAAAGTAGTCTGCTCTTAAAGCAACCATTTAAGCCTATCTAACTCATCATTGACAGTTATTGATATTTAAGCCAAATGTCACTCATTCCTAGGTAGGGATCGCATTTAGAATACATTCACTTAACTTTTAGAGTAGACTACATAATCAAATAGCAAACTCTATCACGTGATTATGAAACAATTAGGTGTTCTAGAGTAGGCAACCCATTCTTGTCCCCCCCCCCCCCCCCTCCCTCCCTCCCATTTTTAGAGTGTAGGTTTCTCTATTTCCGACTAGCTGTGGTTTACATTCCAGCTCATGTAGAGCAAGACCATTAAAAGCAACACAAATGTTCAAGAAATGTACATTGAGAACACCTAATGACCACCACATGTACATCGAAAGCCACAATTATCACTAAAATAGATTTTGTAACTAGCCTATGGTTGGAAATAGAATGACCTACATAACAAGAACAAGTTTTACGAAAAATTTACTAAAATAATTCATAATAATTTTGTTTTTCAGGAAAAAAATGTAAAAAAAATTCAAATCCTTCTGAAATTTGTTTCATTGCATGGGGAAATTTTTCCCTCACCAATCCCATCCTGCAGATATGCTCAATTCCTTAAGTGATTGGAAATGAGTCATAAGCTTCAGTCTAATCGGTCCCATTGATGATTCCTTGATAGTTGAAAACGTGAATTATGAGGTATTTTGATGCTGTCCTGTGAACAGACTGTACGTCATGTGTTGGTCCTTCACCAGTGGCCACATGATTTTCCTCAATATGGTGGTGATTGAACATCAAGAATTCTAAATTATACTCCATGGTAGACACATGCAATGAAATTATTCTTCCGGTCTTTGAGTTCAAAATGGTTTTTAAAATATCGAGGCAAAGCAATACAGTAAAACTGGTACGGTATGCAATTTGTGTACTTGATTGTGTGTTAGAGAGGTTTTGATCGGGTCTCCGGCCGATGCCAGAAATAAGGTAACCGGCTCAGAAAGCGCGCATCTAAGTCCACCTACCTCATCTATGACAGTAGTAGATTTTTCAGAAAATATGTCACCCTTTCCTAGATAGGGAACACATTTAGAACCCGCACCATTTCAGGACCTCTTACCTTACACGTGAAAGTAGATTCACTATAATATCAACTGCCTTGGAGGAAAGCATTGCATAGTCGGTCCATCTTGAAGTTCCATTGAACCCTTTACCCCGCATGAAAGTTCCTTGACAATTTTTCACAAAAAAATGTCCAAAATTGTCACTTTCTTGTACATCAAGCATAATTGAAATACAAATATATTTTTCAAACTTGTATATGTACAAACTTGTACTAGATTACTATAGGAACTTGTGGAAATAAGATTATAGTGTGTGATTGTGTGTTAGAGAGGTTTTGATCAATGGTCTCCTGATGCTAGAAATACCGATGTGAAATAGATTCACCATGACATCAACTGCCTCAGATGAAAATATTACATAGTTAGTTAGTCCTGAAGTTCCATTGAACCTTCAATCCTCAAAAGTTCCTTGACTACTTTTCACCAAAAAATGTCCAAAATTGTCACTTTCTTGTACATCAAGCATAATTGAAATACAAAAAACATTTTTCAAACTTGTAATTGTACAAACTTGACTACTATAATAGGAGCTTGTGGAAAAAATTTCAAACAATTTGACATCGTAAATTGTGAGATTGATTATAACCTCTTAAGTTAGAAGAAAATAAAATTTTGGCTTGCCCAATAGGGTCAACATAGTTTGACTCAACCTTGTAAAGAAGAAGGTCTTATCCACCTTTGAGAACTCAAATCATCGGGTAGGTAGTTATATTAGTTACATGCATGCCAATTTTTAAAAACAATGAAGGTGTGTAATATACACAAAATCATCTCACACTTAAAGGATGTCCAAAACAAAAAGCACTATATGAACAAGATTTCATCTTTTCTTTGGAGAACTCATCTTTTGGAAGAATCTAAACCACTATGGTCAACACAAAGATTTCATTCTATAAATAAAATAAGGAAGAAAAAAAAATCTCATGAATTTACACTAGAATTTGAGCTAATAGTTCTAAAATTGTCATTTTTAATGCATTTCGTGTAATTCAAATTTTTTCTCTTTCCATATTCAACCACACATTAGTTTGCCAAACAAATATGAGAATGAACGAAATTTTTTTTAACCCATTCAGCTTCATAGATTGTGAGATCTAAACATTCAAAATTATTAAAAAAAAATATCACAACTTGCTTGACTACTTGCATTGTCTATTAGTGTGTTGTCTAAGTTGCTTCTAAACTTTCAAGACCTATAGCTTTTGATCCGGGCATTTGATCAATAAAGTTATTACATTTTCACAAAATTTATACAAGAATACATCTTTGGTAAAAAAATTTACTTTCATCCATTCAAAAATGACCTCGTGTAAAGTGACCCAAGCATGCCAAAAGCTCCATAGGAGTTTATTGCCTTTGAGGGATCAATTGACATCTATTAGCTTAGCCAGCATCCCATAGGAGAATAAAAAATCTCCTTGAACTAGGACATGGATCTTATTCCTTGCCTAAGGATTGTGTGGTCAAGGCATATAGAATTGATCAATGAATAGTACTTTGACTTTGTAGCCTAAATGCGGTAGAAGTGGGCCTAAAAGCACTTCAATCATTTAACCATCAACCTATTGGACCTACTTCAATCATTTAATATCTAAAATACCTCAATGTTTTGAGGCCGAAAGCTCTTTCAAAATACTTTTACTCAAAGGTAAGGCTAAAATCTTCATCTGTATTTATTGACTAACAAACCCAAGAGGTATTATTGTCATTGGGACTCATAAACATCCTGACCACGTGTACAAATGGAAATATCTGTAGAAATATCTGTGGACTTTGATGGCTCGTAAGGTAACTTTCTTTGAAGTAAGGCAACCTAATTAAGGTAAACCAGTCCATTGTGGTTGGATGACCCATAGTGGACACCTAATGACCCCATGACAAAAAAATTGGCTACAATCAATGTCTAACCTGACACCAATGGAGTGATTAGTGACCTCATTAGGAACACTTTCTTTTTTAGTGTAAATCATTGTAGGAAGTGACTTTTCATGGCCTTCTACCGTAGAAATTATTGTGACCACTTTAGGTGATTAAGAAGAGCATATTGGATACAATTTTTGTTGGTTATGGGATAGTCTACTGACTCTTTTGGACAGATTACTTCAAAATTCCGTAACAAATTCATACTTTGTTTGAAAAATATAATTTCAATTGCTCTCACTATTTCTCACACTTGTCTTCATGTGGGAAAAAATTTGAAAACTTTCAGCAATGGCATAATTGTAGACTCCAAATTTTGACCCCAATGGGCTGGTTCACCTTATTCAGGCAACCTAATTTTCCCTATCTAGTGTAGGTCAAGGAAGCAAACAGGTTGTACTCTTGCTCAAAGCAAGCATTCTATGCTTCAATTTCTGCCCTAATTAAGGGTGACAGATCTTCCATGGAGAAAACTATCTGATCGTTCAAATGCCTCTTCATTTCAATTGGCTGTTGGGTCAACTGCCCAAAAGCGTTTTCCGGGGTTTCCGGGATGTACGGCTCAAACCTCAAAGTTAACAATGTCTTGCTTACGGAAGCCCCCAATGTCACTCACACACCAGCCTATGCAGAAGTGAAGTGGTCATGTAATGTGTGCCCTGGGGGTCCACGAGCTGATCAAGTTGCATCAATCTCAAGGTTTGCGTAAACACATACAAGACTTGTGGCCCCGGACACAACCCGGGGAGTGGTGGGCTTTTTCTTGGAAGATGTAGCCGTTTTTACAAAGGGGACATCAAACCCTACAAATTTCAGTCATTAAAAAAAAATATGCGTAACCCCCATTCAATTTGTAGGCAACCAAAAGTCAATTTCCAATCTTCACAAACACATCACTATTGGGTGTTCTCTTGTGCACAATTTAATTGAACTTGCCCTTCTGCTGCTGCTGCTGATTCTACACCAACTAGACTATTTTTTCTAATGTTTATTTTTCCCAAAGGAACAACTAGACTATTTCACATATTTGTGCGCATAATTCCCAAAAAAATTGGATAAAAGTAACCCCAATCGCATCACTCATATGGTGGATTTGTATTTCACTGTTTGACATGAGCCCCAGGCACATATTTCCAAGGTGTTTCGGTTTGGGTTCCAGTCTTGCCCACACGCGCTCCCTAGGAGCATGGGATCACTAGGCAATAGAGTTTCTTTGTTACCCAACATATCTGAGGGCCATGTCTCCTGGAGGTCTGCAACTAGCCCCATGTTTCAACGTCAGCCTCGTTTTGCTTGCTCACACCTGTTTGCGACTTATGGTGAACCAGCCTACTACCACCCTCATGTACCTGTGGTGTACATGTTTGTTCTGAAATAAGGACATTATGGGTACATAAGGAAGCATGGGATCACTAGGCAATTATGGGTACAATTGCAATTGGGGTGGTAACAGGTTGGAATTGCAATTGGGATGGTAATGAGGGTGGCACTTTGACGTCCATATTTTGGACGATGAACGGAGGGCTTACAGGTACTGTTCAGTTCAACTAACTTCTGATTCATACAATGTAATACTTGAATGTTGAAAAGACAACCCTCCATAATGACCAATTCATTATGAAATTGTGATAATTGATATTTCTATACAAAGATATAAACAAAAATGTGCAAAAATTCAAAAAAGGATGGCAAGGTGTTTAAAAAATTAATGTTCAAACTTTCAAAAAGCAATCAATGTGGTGAGAAGCAGCAAGAGATTATTTACCAGGAACAAGAATTTGTTTCTTTTTTGTACAAGGTGGAGGCTTTTGCCTCTGTATAAGGTAGCTACACCTAATTTTGACCACTTCCTAAACTCGACCACTCTAGATTCTTGCCTAAAATATACTCCAGCTATTCATGAGAGCCAATAGTCAATTTTAAAAACACCTATTTTTAACACTTTGAAAATTCGTAGTTTATTCATAAAATATCCAAAAAAAGTATTCTAAGAGAATCTACAATCGCCTTTTGACTATCAATAAGATCCTTCAAAAATTCAATATAATAATGGGAACCATGCCGAGTTGCTTATTTGTGCAATTTAGATTAATGATAGTTCTTCAACTCCTCCAAGTGACACTCACTTTTTGCTTTTCAAAAACAAGGGCCACACTAAGGTAACAACATATATATGCATCCGAACAAGGGTCTGAACATGGTTAGTGTTATTATTGAACTGTAAAAAAAATTCTAATGTTTGGTTGGTACATTGATTAGCCCTAATAGTATTTGTGGCTCTAATTTACCAAAGTCACAGTATTTTGAGTTAGTGCATGTTGAATTATTCATGTACATCATTAATTTCCATAAAAATGAAATTTTGTGGTGACACTAAATTTCTTGGTGATGGTAACTTTCCCCCTCACCATTAGGACAATTGAAACAGTATAGTTTAAAGAGGATTCTAGATTCTTAGATTCTTTTTTTGATGATATCTTTTGCATTAAGGAATGTCTAGAACCAAACTTGTAAAATATATGGAACAAAAATTCAAAATCTTTGAATATATATATTGCAAGATTATAGTGTTTGAATTTAGAAGAAAATGTTTTTTTTCCTCAAAATTGACCAACAAAGCTAACAAAGTTTTGAGTTCTCTTGGAGTGTGAATTTTGAGCTAAATTATTTTTCTTAATAAAAATTGAATTCTATCAGTATATATAAAGTGGATGAAGAATTTGGCAATAGATGCCCAAAGGCTACTCAAACTGCCTAAATTTTTTGAGTAGCATAACTTTTCAACTAGGTATATGATCAGATTTTTTTCATTCCGCTCAGTTGTTGGGTGTAGACTTCTTGTACCATAATTTGACAAATATATTTTCAAAATTGACTTTGTATGAACCTACCCAAACATTCAATTGTCTGTTCAACGAATAATTATCCTTCATGGATTACAGTACTAGAAAAATTGCAAATAATATTGGTTATCTATATTCATGTATCTTACTCGTTGAAATTTTGTCTAACAAATTCTTCATTTATGCCAACATCCATCGGGACCAAGGTTATACTTCTTCAAGCACAAGCACAAGAACCAAGAATTTTTTTAACAAAATAGGAAAGGAAAAAAATTATTGGTGGCCAATGGATGCATTAGTCAAGGAAGTATTGAATTTATATGAGAAGGACCCAATTGAACGAGACACGTTCATTTGGATCTGACAACTGAGAACTCACTGAGACTTTCTTTATAAATTCAATTCTTCCTTGACTTGACTGGTGGCCCTGTACAGGACATACCAGCCCCGGTACACAGAATTGTTGCACTGATATTCCAATATTTACTTGGCCCATTGGTCGTTATTTATATTTAGGCTTATCTGATTCACAAAAAAAAATTGGGCCACATAACAACAAATTAAAGTATTTGTAAAAGTATTTGTATCAACCCATTTTGGAAAAAAAAAAACATATATTGTAAGTGGTCAAAGCAAAACCACATAGCTTTTTATTGTTGTCTATGAAGGAACTATTCTTGCCCATTTGGACGCTAATTTGTCTCTCTTATGTTCCTACAAGGTTGCGATGGGAACCCAAAAGCATCCCTCAAGATCGTAGAATATTGAATGAATCCTTTGTGCCTTGAAATCAAATGGATATAGATAGGGACACAATTGAGAAGAGGGTCCCATAATAAGTTTGCACAACCATAATCTAATTTTGTACAACCATTAGAGGGGATTTGGGGGCAAGAAAGGGCCATTTCAAGCTTGTTCCCAATCTGTCCCCATGTTGTGAACCATGGTATGGGCTGTATAAAAAACATATATATATATATATATATATATATATATATATATATATATATATATATATATATATATTTGTTTTTGTTTTTGTTTTTTAAAATCTGATGTGGCCAAAATTTGGCTATGTCACCCTACTGCAATGGTGCAATTCCAACAGTGAGAAACTCAGCAGAATTGTAGGAGAACCTATAAAAACTCGTGGCCCTTTACAAGGCCCGAATTATCTCTAATGAAAAGTAAATATTTATAATAGTGTGAAATGTCAATTAATTAATGTGGGTCCCCTTACTATCCATTAGAGAAAATTTCGGGTCTCTAGAGAGTTGCTCCATAGCCCTCCAAGATATCCTCAAAATTGTTTTTTGGGGACTGAAAAAATCATCTTCTCCCTATTTCCGCCCACCTGAAATTGCAGTGGTAGTGGCACAAGAATCGAGTTTTAAGAGTTTCAAATTTATTAAAAAAACAAAATAAAAATTGTAAAATCTAACTGTTTCGGCAAGCAGTCATATACTCTGACTGCTCACTGCGGCCCTTTTCCAGATTGATAGACCAAGCTTTGAAATAGCTTGGTTTGTCACTTTGGAACGGCCCTCCGGAGGGCTGAAATTTTCTGTAATGCCCTATTCAGTGTACATCCTACAAAATCATGACCACTCTCATATCATTAAATATAAATCCCTATCTCTAAAACATGAATATAACACTAGTACATACCTCAATTGAAGTGTTGTTGAAGACACAAAAATGAGTGTCACTTGCAAAATTAGTATCATTACAAATTTTGATTTCTTCAAAAAAATTGTAATATAGTAATATCATAATTTTCATTAGTTTTAAATATTGTGACTTTGCTTCATCAATGTCATATGCACTATTATAATAGATACATATTGTACCTTAATCCTCACACAAGCACTTTTAACTTCTATATGCCCATATCTAGTACAAAATCAAGATATCCCATGTTTTTTTATTTTTTTTAAATACAAGATTTAATTTTATTGTTGTGTATGGAAGCACTTACAAAGTGGGTATCCAAATGTGCCCTTCACCTGAAACCACCATCATCACTTCGTGTACATCTCCAAAATCAATATGCACCTATGTGGATGAAATGTTTTTTATTTTTTGAAACATAAGGCAAACCATTGCATTAATAAAAAAACATAGTAAACAGCCAAGCTTAATGGCTGAACAAATGAAGAAAATCCAAGCAAAAAGAAAGAGAGCAAAAGAGGGAACTAGAGAAAAGAATAGGGAGGGGGGCCCTCTTCGCACTAGCTAACAGAGTCACCATCCCTTTTAACCATAACATTCAATAGCTCTACAGTGATGGTGTGGTATATTCCACACTCCAACAGTGTTTCATCAGTAGTTACTGACGAATTAGATAGGTGGAGGATGTAGAGGCACACCATCACTGTAGAACCAAGGCAACATAAACACAAGCTACTAAATGTTATGACAAGAACCAGGAGGCAAGCCAAATTTTGTCAAAATTAGACCTCTACCTAAAAGAAATGATTTTAAAACCTCTATCTCAGTGAACTTTGACCCTTCATAACTTTTGTTTATAACATCCAAATAGGCCAATCTAGTAATAATAACTAGGCACATAAAATATGGAAATTTGACCACTCTAGTAATAGTAACTAGGCACAATGGATACAAAAGTCTGACCAATCTAATAATAATAATTAGGCATATAGTAGAACCTCTCTTACTGCATACTCTCTTAGTGCATATGAGCAATAAGAGTTTGTACTTTCAAGCATTTATTTTTTATCAGTATTTAGCTTTGGCCCGTAGTCAGAGGCCATGTTAGCTAGTGGCCACTACTGCAACTCTTTTAGTGCATAATCCCGGCACTATATACTAAGAGAGGTTCTATTGTAATAGTAAAAAGTGGCGGTTTGGAGATATCCACCTTAACTACTACTCCATATTTGAATACGTGTTCAAGCTCTCTAAGGTAAGATAATATTAATTGCCCCGTCCCAACCTAGTCCACATACCAACCCTCCCTAACCTAATCCACTATCTAGTGTAATATAGTCAGCCCAATCCCGGCCCTATTTCTCCGTGCTTTACTTTAGAGAGTAGGTTATACTGTACAGCATTCATACATATGAAGTGGAGTCCCTACCGCCGGTGTATACCATCTCACTACAGTAGTACTTCGTAAATCGTAATAATCCCGTATGAACGGTAACTTCTGCCCCACTCCATTGAACAATACCGTAAAATACGGTAGTCCCCAACTACAGTACCATACAGTAGTCCGTCCCATAATATTTGTGGATAATGAACCGTGTGCGTAGCCCACTGGTTGGCCGCTAGGTCAGACTGGCTGGCGATTCGGCCTAACTTAACGGACCGACCGACGGACGGAGGTCCTTATCCCTTTCCATTAGTTTATTAACGTAGTTTGAATGTTTGATGGAGAAGCCGAGGCCCGAGGACGGGCCTGCCTAGAGAGACGGAGGGTAGGGGCTACTCTACTCTAGTCTAGTCTAGGACTCTCTCTCTGTAGTAGAGTAGCTGGGCGGCCCCGTTTGTCGCCTTGTCTGGGTCGCCTTGCCGTTATTAGCGACTCCACCACCCAGACCGGTACGATGGCCCATCAATTGACCCTCCCAGTAAACTTATAGTGTCTGGAACTGAAGTGGGAAGTCCTCCCAAAAGGACTGAATGGAGGGTGGAGATCAGAGAATTTCGACCGGCCGTTGAAAAGAAATTTCAATGGGGGTCCAAATTTCAAATAAATATTAAAAACATGATCCAGGGAGATCTTTAGAACCGGTGGCCCTCCTCATTCAGTCAGTTCATCTTTGAAAATAAATAAAAATTTGGGACAAAAAAAGGAAATAGGAGTGATTCAGCTTCTTTCGTACCCAACACACAAGAACTGAATGTACTATACACTTTTGTATGTTATTGTTCACTTCTGTATGCTACTGTACACGTTCTGCATTTTGTCAGCGGAAATTCTGTGGGGGCACACTAATTTTAAGGAGATTGTTGCACTAAGGTAAAAGCACCAGCAGTCGATCATTTAAGGAGTTTTGGAGCAGATTGTGTGCAGCATGAGGTGGTGGAAATTTTTCCCATGTAGAAAGATAGGAAATATAGAGATCACAAAATTTTCAGAATTTAATTCCCAAAATTAAAATTATAGTGAATTTTGGGAGTCAAAAAGTGCATTTCACTAGTAGGTAATGTCTAGAGTCTTCCAATTCCGATCGTTTAGGATGTTCACTACTTTGGGACATGTGTCCTAACCATATTAGTCCCAACCTTGAAAAGAACAGAAAAACAACACTCCAAGCCTGATTTCCAACCTAAGGTTGAAAATAGCACACCTTATAGGTTGGGTACTGGGTGTGGTCACACTTGGTGCTTCTACCTTACGGTACAATCGATTTGTTCTCGTACGGTAGTGTGCAGTGTGTGTGACACTAATTTACCAGGGTCACACTATTTCGAATTAGTGTAGGTTGAAAAAATATTGTATTGTATTAGTTTTCACATACAAATTATTTTGTGGTGACAATCATTTTTTAGGTGACACTATCCCTGCTTTTAATAAGACAAATGTTCATAGTATAAAATCAAAGCTTGAGATATTCAAGGAAAAAATCACTTAGTTTACCAACATGTCCATTTTTCACTAAGACATGGATTAAAAATAGACATGTGATGATCTATTCTTAATCATATTCAAGGAGAGAATCACTTAATTAGTTTACCAACATGTCTATTGATTCTATTGTATAATCGGGAATTTTTTGTATAGTAAGTCGGTTGCCTGTAGAGGGGATTCGAGGGCCTTGGAGGGCCGTTTCAAGTCTGTTCTCCAATCTGTCCAGATTCAATGAACGGCGATACGGGCAAGTCAGAATTTTTTTTTTCAAAAAAAACAACTACCAAAATATCATTTTAAGCAAAAAAAAATTTCAAAAATGACGTGGCAGTCGCTATGCCATGTCAGCCAGCTGTTGCAGTTGCGTTCCTGCAGTCTGGGAACGAAGGGGAACTTGCAGCCCTCCAAGATCGTCAAATCCTTTCTAATGGCTAATGCTTAACGGAGTGGACAACTCCCTCTTTATAGGGCATGTTTTCTACTTTTGTAGGATTCAATGATTCCATTTAGCAAGACATCTTCTTATTTAGACACACATTATTTACATCAAACTTGAAGAAGTTAAAAGCTCAAGTTCTCTCACAAATACATAACCAATGCTTTAAGAACATAGCTTCTTGTTCCACATATGCTTGTTTTTTACAAGTTCAAACTTTATTATATATTTGAGGCAAAATGAAGGAATTTTAGCATCACATAGCTAATTTAATGAAGTATATTGTGTCAAAATTTCAAAGTAAAAATCTCATTGATTATAAGATATTTACCTTGAAACTATAAAAAAAAGTTTTTTTCATGACTTTGCACTAATATAGGTCAACTTTCAATTTTTTTTAGCAAAATATATAATTCTCCAAAAAAATTCAAGTTGATGAATTGGTTTGAAGTTTAGCTAAGAATCCATATAAAAATGCAAGGAAAACCCCTCAAATACCAAAAGTTTTTTTTATTGCCCAACTAACTCAAGTTGTAAACAACAAGGCTAAAGTGGACATAACTTTGCAACCATCAATCCAAATTTTATGAAAATTTTCTTGCATTCAAGATAATCCTCATATGCATCTACGTACAAAATTCCAATTTTAGGATCAAAAAACTGAGATTGAAATTGCTTGCCAAAAATTGATAAATGCCCCCAAAACACCCCTCAATCATATAGGGGTTAAAAAAAAGATGCAAAATATTATCCTGGTATCAAGGCTAAATATTCAGCAAACAAGTTTCTGAGGTTAGATATAATATATTGATTTGTCCTAATACAGAGGTAGAAAAATTAGCATCACTTTAAAAACTAGCGTCAAAATAAAATTATATTTTTTATAAATTGATAAAATACATTATTTCAATGTGAACTTATTAAAAAAATTGTGACTTTGGTAAACTAGTGTCACACGCACTACCATATTAGGACAAATAATGCAGCTATTGTATGCTTTGATTCTTTAGATAGGTTGGAAGTAGAATAAAGAGTCAACAATTGTATTCCTATTGATTTACTATAATCAACATAATTAACTATAAATTGTAAATATAAATGAACCCTTTGCTCATATCAACTTGAAATTTGATATGTAGATGTAATAAGAGAGGCTTTCAAGATATGAGCATGATATACATTTATAAAATATGTTATCTCCTATACTTATGTAGAATACTTTAAAACTTTTTGAAAGCTTAGATAGGTTCATATGAAGTCAATTTTCAATAGATGAAACTAAATTATTTTTTAGAAAAGATAGAAATTTATATATGCTTCTTAAAAATTTATATTTTTTTCCAATTGGATGATTGAATTAATAGTTGTGGGGCCTAAAAGTCTAGGGGCAATGCGAACACTTTTAGAATGATTTTCATTTCAATTGTACATCATTGCTCTAAAGTAGGATTTTTTTTAATTGAAAAAAAAAATGGGTGGAAAATTTACTGCATTGAAGGAAAAAATAATAAAATATAATATAAGAACCAAGGACCAATCAATGCTGGATAGCAAAGCTAAACTATAGTTGTATTAAAAGAATGATAGTACCCGAACATTGTTAGGGGATCCTTTGAGAAGATTGAAAGTAAAAATATAGCAAATAGGGCGTCAAATTTTTGATCAACTGACTTTGTTGAATTCGTAAACTTAGTGATCAAGTGACATCATTAATTTCTAAAAATCTATTCAACCATATTCAATAATACTTTTCCAAATGAGATTGGTAACAAGTTCATAACACCAATTAATTTCTTAAAATATAGAACGATTCCGAGTTGTTTGGTTTTATCAAAGCGTGGTTCTCCTTAATAACATCTAAATATGAATGAGGTGGTGAAATAAATCTTAGATGGACTTGCCAAAAGTGAGTGCCAAAGACGAATTGGTTGTAAGATAAGTTGGTGAAGGGAAGGCCGTCCGTTTGGCCCGCAATATAGCTTAGGACGTAGATTAGAAAATGCTAAACATGTTGGAAGGCATAGCACATCCAAAATTGATTCAAAACATATTTTGGTTTATACTAAATATAAAGGCAATACTTGTCGTCTATGAGATTGGAGTCCTATTCCTTCCATTCATTCATAGCCAAAGCACAGTGACAAAGTCTCTAAATCATAAACCTGATGGGAATTCCAAACTTTGTTCCAATCACGCTTAAAGTTATGAGCTAGGATTGATTTCTATTTGGTACAACAATGTTGGGCGGGATTTGATGGGCACATAGGAGCTCCTTCCCTATCTACTTAATATAGTCTATGAAACTTTGTCCAGTTGGCCACACTCGACGATCTAAATCAAATATTAGGATGAGATTGCCACCTCTTTTTGGCCATTTTAGACAATAACCACTCTAACAGGCAACATCAATCGCGTGATTTGGAGGATTGGAGAATGGTTGGGATGATGATATAGGAATTGAAGAGAACATTAAATGTGTATGCAACTTCCATTGAAGATAGCTGGCTTGTACTCTCTACAATCCAAAAAGAGCTACTATATCTCCCAATAATGACAAACTATAAAAAATGGTATATTTTTGTTAAAAAGACTCTTTATCCATTCTTTGAGGCCAAAATAATAAGGATTTAAGGATCTTTGTGCCCAAACAATTACGGTTACATGTGTCCAAAAATGTTTTTTTTCTAAAGTTTGGTACTTGTATTAGAAATGGCAATTTTGGAGCGTTTTTTGTGAAAACATAGTCAAAAACCTTTAGGGGTTAAGGATAAAATTAAGTATCTCTCCCACCACCAAGAATAGGTAATAGGGGGCCAAAGCACCCTTGCTTAACACCTTCTTGGATAGGAAATGATTTTGGATCTTCATTGTTAATGGTCACTCTAGCTACGATATTGTAGAAGAGCAATTGAATCATCTACATAGTGAAAGGCTTATAGAATCCTAATTGTTCTAAAGCTTGAAAAAGAAAGTTGTCGTAGGCTTCAAAAAGTCAAGCTTTAAGAACAATTAGGGTTGTCTGGTCTATTTAGCATAGTGGATATTTATCTCATGAGTAAGTAGAATATTGTCCATGATTATTGCACATGCAAATTTCTTGACTAATCATAGGATAGAAGGTAAGAGATTTGATTTGCGCCACTTCATGGCCATTATGTATTAGTAGAAAACATTTGAAAGTTTAGAATGTACACTACTAAAACATAGTGGTGGAAATAGGGTGGCTTTCAAATTGTAGCGTATATAGGCGGGTTTTCTACTTTAATTATAGTCATGAAGATTGGGTTGCAGATGCATCTGAAGAGCTCTAACAATTTTTTGCATAAAATGTTAAGGAGGGTTATAGGATGCCAATTGTTAAGTGAAGCCCTAATTCTCCCTTTATGTAGCAAGGTAACCAAGCCCTTAGTCATACCTTACTAGTAGAAGGAATGAAACCTTGCGCTAGTACTCAAGGCCTGTGAGTAGCCATTGGCACTAATAGAATTCTATGTCAATGCCATCGGAGCTCGGCCAGGGGATCTACTTGTTGTAATTTCTTGTAAGGCATCTTTAAGTTCTTATAGTGTGATTTTCATTTGTCTATGAGTAAAAAATAACCCATAAGTAGTGAAACATTTGAGCATGCTAATGTTAGGATTTCAAAGTGACAAACCAATGAAAAATTCAAATTATTCGATTATCAATCCAAAGGAGTATGTCTTGCTATACTAGAGTGAATCATAAAGGAAATCCTAGTTTGAAATAGGGATGGTCAAAAGAAGATTTAACTAAGAATAGTATAAAAGAACCACAACATCAAATTCCATCAAACCCTAATTTAAGTGCTTTAAGGAGTTTCGTCTTTTGCTTTTCTCAAACTCCAACTTATGGTTCCTCATTGCACACACTTTGCGCTTAATTCCATTGTAGTCCATAATTCATACATTAAATTAGCATGGTTTTTTTAAACTATATTTAGATATTTAATTTGTTTGTTTTTTATGGTGAGATCTCTTGGGCCGTGAGTCCTCCAATCACATGCTTAGTATTGTCAGAAAGCCCTTGGTGAGGAGGGATGCTCGGGCTTGGTTTTGTAGCATTCCGACTTACGGTGTGAAAGTTATTGAGTTTTGAGTATTTTATGAATAAAAAAATTAGAACATTACTTTTGCTTTTATTTTGGCTGTGGCAATGGCATAGGGCACACTAGTCCATACCTTAAATTTGGCTATTTGTTTGTTTTGTTTTGTTTGTTTTATTATGTTGAAATCTCTTGGACTGTGTGTTCTTGGGTCGCTTTCTTAGTGCCATAGGAAAGCCCTTAGCAAGGAAGGGTACATGGGCTTGGTTTTGTGGCATTCCGACCTACTATGTGCAAGTAATTGAATTTCGAAGTTTTTTTTGGTGTAAAAAATTTAGAAAATTACTTTTACTTTGATTTTGGTCGCGTTCTTGGTACTGTTGGAAAGCTCTTGGCAAGTAGGTGTGGACAGGCTTCGTTTTTTGGTGTTTGGAATGACGGTGTGAAAGATATTGAATTTGAAAGTTTTTATTATGAATTAGAATTTTAGAAAATTAGAAAATTATTTTTATTTCTATATTAACAGTGACAACGGCATAGGGCACACTAGTTTGTATTCTAATTAGAGAGTCAAGTGTATAGTGAGGTACCAATCAAAATGACATTTTTGAATTCACAGTGAAAGAAATTTCAGTGCTGCCAACTTTGATAGCCTTCCGAGAGCTAAAAATTTGGTGCTTTAGCATGAAATTTTTGTCATAGCATCATCTTTATGTTAATAATACGTATACCAAATTTCAAGGCCAAAAGATTCACCAAAAAAAGATATTCAAAACCTCCCAACATGTGTAGCTGTGAAATGCTTTTCCAACTGCTGCCAATTTTGACAGCCTCCCAAGGATTGAATTTTTTTTTGTGCCAAAAAGTTTCTTTTAAGAGATCATCTCTATGTTGATAACATGTGTGCCAAATTTCAAGTTCAAAGATTTAGACAAAAAAAGATATTCGAAATTTACCAGCATGTGTAGTTGTGAGAAACAATTTCACTACTACCAACTTTGACACCCTCCCAAGGGTTGAAAAATTGCCTTTTTTTGCAAGATCATCTCTATCTTGATAACATGTATACTAAATTTCAAATTCAAAAGATTCACACAAAAAAAGATATTCTAAATCTACCAAAATGTATAGTTGTGAGAATGATTTTTTCAGTCCTTGGGATATCGTGGTGTCATTTTATAGGTAAAATTTCACATGGATGTAAAAATCATTCTCACAACTACACATGTTGACAATTCCGATTTATTTTTATTTTTATTTTTAAAATTTTTATTTTCCTGTAATTGCACATTTGTCGAAACCCTAACAGCCATGTAGAGAGTCCAGATTTTCTGTACTGCATTATGTACACATATGCTTCCCAAGCGCCCTCCAGTAAAGAGTTTAATAAGTGAACAGCCCCTGTTGTCGATGATCTCCCGTAGTCCCGTCATCGACAGCCTGTTGGACCGGTGTTGCCGCTTTGTTGCCTTGTCCGTCGGCCATCCCTGGACTTCGGTCGCTCCGCCTGGGATCCGGGCGGGCTTTTTCATTTGCAAATGCTGGATTGGATTGGGTGGAATGGGGGAAACCTAATTATGGCCGTAACTTCATGACAACAAAAGGCGCAAGACTGAAAAAGGGAAATGAAAGGTCAGGAGATTGGGTCATTGGGAGTGGGCAAGCACAACTGTGCACAAGTGCACAACAAGCACACAGAAGAGAGAGATTGCTTGCCCTGGGATCCCTGATGCCTGACTTCCGCGGGACGATGATGATGATGAGCAAGTTAAGATTTCGCAGGAGCGGTGCCTTCGGAGCTGCGATGGTCGGTCTCATGATCCGGGAAGACTGTGGGGCCTCCTCTCCTTTCCGCGGTTCAGCCAGCCAGGAATTCCTGCTGCACCAACGCCCTGGAGCCCTGGCTTTCGGCTGTCTCCTGGACTGCTTGCTTTGGGAGGTTCATCATTTTCCACCTCCAAATTAAGAGCTTTCAGAAAGCTGGCAGCGCACTGCCTGGAGCAGCATCCAAGGCCAAGTGCACTGGTCAAGCAGCACCGCAAATCAGCAGCTGATAGCCCGGGCGAGTGAGGCTGGACCGGACATTCCCTCCATTAATAAGTTAAAACTCATGTCCGGATAACATGGGACTGAGTGGTAACGAGGGAGTTCATTATTTGGGGAAAGCTGGAAAATTCTTCTTTTTGAAATCAGTTCGGGAATTTCAGTTTCCGGAGCTTTACTGTACAGGACCCCAAAGAAAGAGTACATAACTTCCTCGTCATACATTTGAGCTTCAAATGGAAGTTATTCTATTGTAAGTTATGAGTTCTTTCCTTTCAAGAAGTAATTTCAATATCTTACTAATTGGTGTAGTAAATGTGATTTGAAAAAATTACCTTTGAACATACAAATATTCCACTTTGTCAATCAATCACTCAGTACAAATGCACAATATGCTATTTGGCCAAGAACAGAACTATTGTTCTTCTATAAATTCTGAGTTGTTTTTGTTCGAAAAGTTTTTTCAAAATCTCGATGGATCATCTTCTAAATCTGATTTCAAAAGTAAGCCTTTAGGCACCAAACTGGAAGTTATGTACTCTTTCTTTGGGGTACTGTACAATTGGCAACCAATTTTTCAAGTACTCCTGTGTGAAGGTCAGATTCAACATAAATTAAGTCATTTTTTTGTTTTTTAACACTTAAAGGACCAAGGCATTTTTTGGCTTCAAAACCACTGAAAACTGCCATTTCTACTGCGATCACTCCCTAAAGCAAATAAAACTTTTTTTTTAGAATCTAACTGTAGGATCTTGTATTGTGGGTTATCAAAAAGATACATGATGGCAGTTTTTGCTCTTCAATTTTCTTTGTGTAATGTACAACAAAGTTAACATTTTTATTTAGCACAATCAACATTGATATCATACGCAATCTTCCTCAAGCATACCAAATTTTCAGTTTCAAAAAAGCAAATCTCCATTTTTGGTGAATTTTTCTAATTTTTTTTCATGGTTTTACATGAAAATTTGCAAAAAAATATTGGTGAAATTTTAAAATTTTTTTTTTGCAGAGATATGTAGGAAACATCTACGCTCACATCTTTCCTTGAACAAGCATCTCCAAAAAAGTGCCGGCATAGTTCCTTCCAAAGAGATTTCAGTGGGGGCATGTCTAGTGCCCAAATTTTTGAAAATAGATATCTCTTTACTGTAATTTGATATTTGTGAAAGAACTGTACCACCATGCTTTTATGAACAAAATTAGTTGTACTGTGGAGGGAAAATGTAGATTATAGTAATTATAGTAAGAAGTATCTATTTTCAAAAATTAGGGTACTAGACATGCCCCCACTAAAATCTCTTTGGAGGGAATTGTGGAACTTTTTTGGAGATGTTTGTTGAAGGTTAGATGTGCGCATAGATGTTTCCTACATATCTCCGCAAAAAAATTTAAAAAATTCATCACCACTGTTTTTCTGTAGATTTCCATATAAAACCATGAAAAAAAATCACCAAAAATGGAGATTTGCTTCTTAGAAACTAAAAATTTGGTATGCTTGAGGAGGGTTGCGTAAGATGTCAATGTTGATTGTGCAAAATAAAAATTGTAACTTTGTTGTACATTACACAAAGAAACTGAAGAGCCAAAACTGCCATCATATATCTTTTGGGTAGCCCATTGTACTTCACTTGTCTTTGGTCATGTAATAAAAAGTTCATGAAGTTTGACCGTATGGATTGGAAGATATTAGCATTTGAAGTTGGAAAAAGAGTTTTTTTTTAATTGTGGCCGGCAATTTCAGATGACTTTTGATGGCCATTTGTGGCTTTTTTTGCACTACATACAAGTAGAAGTAGGTCCAAAATTGAACAAAACACTAAACTAAATCGTTAATAACTCTTAGGGGTCGTTGCATGAATGACCTTCCGTTTTTGTTCCACTTTAGCCGTTTTCAGCCATTTTTTTGGGAGTACTATAAAAATAGAAAAACATTTTTAAAAAAATATGAAAAATATGAGAAATGTATACACCTATAAGAAGAAGAAGATACCCTATGAAGGAAAAGCAAAAAAAATTCTCTAAATAGGAGAACTAGAAAAGTGCAGATGCGCAAGAAAATACATACTTTAACATTTTAATTTGTTAAAAATAGAAAAAGTAATTTAAAAAAAAAACTGAAAAATGACATTTGAGAAGACTTCATGGTAACGAGATTTCACCAAAAAAGTGATCCTCAAAACATTCTTCAATGTTCGGAATTGCATGCGCAAGGGAACCCTCTTTGCATGGACGTAGAAGATATAAAATAAAATATTTTTTAAAGCCCCTCGGTAGAAACATGAGTTCCTACTATGGGAATAGACCATAGGAATTTCAGCTCCAAATCATTAAATTTGGGGACTCCTTACGTAGTAAAACCCCTAAAACTCAAAACGTGACAAATTAGTTTAAATGATTTTTAAATATAAAATAATTTCTGAAAATTTCTGAAAAATATGAGATATGATTAAACTCATAAAAAGAATCTCCACTAAATATTTCAAGTTCATGTGAGTCATGCTTCAAAAGTTATTGCAAAATAAAGCTTCGGTACTACGTTTGTGACAATGTTCCAGTACAAGTCTTTCATGCAATCACCCTTAGATGGAATTAAAACACCATAATCCCAACGGTGGGATTGTTCTTGCAAACAAATGTAACCTTGTCAAAAAAATATTTTGAATGTTTTTGAAAATTGCATTAAAAAATGAATTTTGTAAGTTTTTTGTTTTGAAGATGCTTAGATAGCCCGAAAAACAAGACTGTCCATAACTTTTGTTCTGAGTCCAAATAGAATGAATCAAAGCTTCCAATGTAGACAAAAACATAATCCTTTTAGAAAATAAAATAAAATAAAATAAAAAATTTTAAGGTTTTTTTTTCTGCCCAACGAACTACTTTTTGACTTTGGGTGGCATAACTTTTGCTTTTAGGTAACGATTGAAAAAAATTATATTTTTAGAAAGCTAATGTGATTTCCTTTCTTCAAGGTCAAAATTTCAAGTCGTACAAGCTAGTCCAAAATCCTAAGTGTCCCCCAAGCGAACTTTGGTCCCTTAGGGGTTATAGTTGCCACGTGTTGTCTTGTAATTGATGTGAATTGTGAAGTCACTAGTAGAAAACGCAGGAATTTTGACAAAACAATGACCGGAACAACGCGACCAAATCAACATAATTCTGTCAAAATTCCTGCGTTTTCTACTAGTGATCACATGGATCCATGAGAATCTGACATGGAAATTCAATTTGGGCACCGGAGTACTGGATCAAATCTTCACGTACAATGCCATTCCAGTTATTTTCTCTATTTTTCACTAGAAATAAAAGATTTCTAGATTTTTTTACTATTTTTTTTCTTGTGCTTTTAAAATTCAACTAGTTATTTTCTCATTTTCACATGCTCACTTTGCACTAATCAATGTTTTTTTTCCAAACACTAATTTTACCAGCTATTTTTTAAAATTCTCTTATTGAATCGATTTTTTAATAATTGAGTTTGAGTTTTTTCTCTATTTTTAATTTAAAATAAAAAATTTGTAAAAAGTTTCACTCATATTTTTCCAATGTATTCAAAGTGCAACCTAGGAGGTGGGTATTTTTAGAAGCACCTGTGTTGTTTTCTCAATCATTAATAAAATGGCACAGGTGTCCCCCTCAAGTATTCATCTATGGTTTTCATATAAACAACCACTAATAGAAAATTCAACTTTTTTGTTGTTTTGGTTGCGTTGATCCGGTCAAAATTTGACAGAAATCTGTTGATTTCAACAGATTTTTGTTAAATTTTGACCGGATCAACGCGACCAAAACAACAAAAAAGTTGAATTTTCTACTAGTGACTTTTGTCACAATGACAATGACAATGAGCTCAAAAGACGCAATAATTGCCTTCACATTAGTATACTTTTGTTGTTTAACTTATTTGCCATAAATGCCAACTTCATATCAAAGGCTTGGATGTAGGTTTATCAAACCATTCAAAATTGAAATGCAAACATACGTATTGTATTTGGCTTTCTAATTGGGATGTTTTAGAAGACAATACTGGACATTGCACTAAATAGTCAAACCAAGGATTACTAAAAACAAAACAAGCAACCACAATTTCTAACATTAAACATACTTTAAACAACTTTTAACTTGACTTATTATGGTACTGAATAAATTAACAAGCATTAGAGAAAAAACACAGCCTTTGGAGGGGTACTCCACAGCCCTCCGAGATACCCTGAAATTTACTTTCTTTTTGGTCAAAAATTCTTTTTTCTTCTATTTCCGTGCAGCAATTTCTGTTGTCACAATGGCACAGGAACCAAAATTCGCGAACAAATAAAACAAAATAATAATAATAATCTTAAAAAAATAAAAAAATAAAAAAATTCTGCAAAATCTGATTGCTCCAGTGAGCAGTCAGCCACTCTAACAGCTCACTACAACAGTTAGCTGGAGTGATAGACCAAACTTTTTAATAGCTTGGTTTGTCACTTCGGAACAGCCCTTTGAAGGGCTGATATTTCTTCTAATAGAATGTAGAATTGGTAAAATATTCAAGTATTTTATCTCATGTAGAAAAAACAAAAAACAACGCTAGATCTAAATTTCACAAAGATCTATTTTGCTCATTATAATATTTCATCTAATTTAGAAATGTCCCCAATTCTTTTGTCAATCCCATTATTGATTCTAAGGTATTTTTTACTTTCTTGGTTTATCTCAAATGCATTTCAAAATGCAAAATTTCAAATTTCACATGCATGGTTGCTAAATTAGTGGGCTACTAGAAAGCAATCTCATTAATCATGTACTTGTAAAAAGCTCTTGGTTTATATTTATCCTTGAAACACCAATGCAACTAGAAAGTGATTGATGAATAGTCAAACAATCCTTTCTACAATTGAAAAAAGGATGATTTTCATCCAATTTTTTTGAGAGAGTTCTTTGAATGTGTATGCATCACTTGGTGGTGAAAAGCACTTCATTGAAAACCTGCAAAGTTTTCGAAAGAAGAAGATGCTAGATCCAAGGGTCACAACAAATGCCTTGCTAGTGTATTTAGCAATGCCTACCATCATTGCTCTTGATCTAAATTTTAGCCTTTTAAATCATCTTTTATGAATTTGAGCCTAACTAATGAATAAAGCTTATTAACACTACTTTCTAGTCTAATTTGAAATTTTATAAAACTCCTAAAATTGCACACTTTATAGCCATTTGAACTTTGGATATATTATCAAGTTCTAGTAAGTTCCTAATTATAAAATGACACAAAGTTTTGGTTTACACCATAATGTTTTACATCATGGACTAATGGAGAAATCTTCAGACTTTTTGAGCTTATTTTGTATTTGATATGAATTTTCTTCATTTTTTCTTCAAAAACTCATAATAATTTTAAATTTTCACAAAAAATTCTGAAATTCTGATAGTGTGTAGACGGCATCTGAGATAATCTCTGGGAAATAAGCAATTGCCACCGTCACTTTTAAAAAACAAACAAAAACAAAACAAAACAAAACTCTGCAAAATAAAAGAAAAACTTCCATTTATTTCCAATGGCAAAATGAAGCATCCAGGATACAGGGCTTTGATGTTTGACCACACACGGTCATATGCTCCATCGTTTCACGGTTATCACCTCTTTATATTTGTCAATGCAAGTCTGCAACTCAAGGACCTCAAGTCTCGACCTTGACATTTTGACCAGCTTGAGTAATAAATATCATTAATGAAGTGCAGGTAATTTGTACTTGAGGGACTCATCACTCGTGGTTTGAATCCACCCTTTTAAGTTATGTCTTGTTTCAAAAGTACCTCAGAGGTCTTGTGACATTCAAATGATTTGGTTTTCCTATTTTATGTTATTTTTCCTCTATTTGGTTATCACTCGGTTTTCATTATGACTCAAATCAAAATTGAGATTCACCTGCACAAACGCTCTGTGGTAATAGGAATATATTTCCAAAGCTTATATAAATATTCACATACACAAACCAATGATATCGGACAATGCAGTTGTAGTTGTCCGACCAAGTAGCTGGACTACTGGACTTGTGTCATAAAAATGATCGAACATGGAATGATCTAAACTTGTGTCTTCATTATTAGGTCCTGTGTGTACCCTTGCACCGACCATTCAACATCCCTACAGTAACGTTATTTATACGGAAAGTTATTATTATTTTAGGAGACAGATGAACGTCGATAACATCCAAACGAGCAAGTACACAATCCAGCAACTGTGGCAAATTGCTTACCTGTTTTTTTCTCACCGACTTCCTGGAAATTTGTGTTGAAAAGGGGAATACAAGGCTTGAATAGGGCTGTCACTTGATGATAAACAGTGGCAAATGAAGAGCATCCAAGGTGCAACTCGTCCAAGAAGTCCTGTCATGTATTTGTGCGTTTATCTGCAATGCAAAAGAAAAGGGTCATTCGTTTGTGCTATTTCTACAGAAAAGAGAAGAAAAAGAAAGAGAAAAGAAAAAGAGTCCTCTCCTAGTTGGCTTGATTTCTGGCAGTCATCTGTTCTACTTGCTCTGCCAGTTCCAGAACAAGAGTCGGCATCACTGCAAGGGATTGCACACATGCACTGTACCATTCCTCCAGTCCCTGCAAGAATGAAACCAGTGGCAACATCTTGGGCGGTGGGTTAAGTGTCGTCTCTACTAGTGGCTTGATTAACATCGCTTCTGGCACCAGAAGACGGTTTACATATGGCGAGTCAGAGCTGGTCCGATCCACAGATCGAAGAAATCGATTCCTGAGAGAGGGCCTGTACGTTGGGGAAAGAGGAATCACGTAGTGCCCAGTTTGATAACAAAACCTGCAACTTGCGCAGTAGGAATCGCAAGGTCTGACATTACAAGAATTACCAGAAGAATATGACCTAATGGTCAGAAACAGTACTAATCTGCAAATCCAGTGTGGTCTACCAACAACCATCTGACACTTTCCTTGCATTGCGCGCCCCAACTTGTAAATGATCATTTGAGCGCGCAAGCTCAGATAGACGTCAGTATTTGTTTCAAAATCTAAATTCTTTAGATCCAGCGATTCAAAATTGCAAATTCATTCAATAACAGAAAAGGTGAAAGCTCAAACTCCTGGCTACTTGAACTCAACCAACGATCTAAGCTTATAGCAGATGAGCATACCTGTCTAATTGTCAGTGCTTGCCAATAGGAGAACCATTGGCACGTAACGGTTCATGCCTTGAAAAGATACAGCAAAGTGATCAATAATCAGATTGAGATGCTACTTGTCGAATATGCAATCCTAGATGTTCATCTACAAATCGGACAATATATTCTCCAATCCCTCTTTTCCAATGCAACTCAACCCTCTCTACTCATTATGCTGCAGGAGGACAAATGGGTTTCAGTTAGCATTATGAGGCATGCTCACAACTTGACGTGGAATTTTCCAATCAGAAGTGTACCAAATGACAGATTTTCAAAGATATACACGGAAGGTGAAATTCCAGTGAGGGTTGAAACATCAAGTTGTGACAGAAGTACAAGATGTGCCTTAAGAGAAATCCCTTCTAAATCCTGCTTTACTGGAAACCAAGGGCCTGTGACATTTTACCAGTCTCTCCGATGAGCTTCAGAATCTGGAGCTGCGCACCTCGTAACTGCAAGACAAGCATAAACCAATAACGACAGCTCAGTCAAGCAGCCATTGAGGAATTGTGCTACACATAATCACATGATCAACTACAGCATCTCTAATCAAAACATACTGAGCACTTGTAAATTCCTTTTCTAATTCGTGAAAATGAGGAATGCCAGGACTACAGGCTGTAACAAATGCCTGAAGCATGCATCAAGGAATTTAAGTCTATATCCCATGCATAGACTTGTGGAAATCTAGGGTTGTTACAGACAATGAGTCCACTCAATTTGGTTACACATAGGTCTCTACTGATAATGGATATCTAAACCCTAAACCCTAAACCTAACCTAAACGAACAGTGTCATATTGCAACTGTAGGTCCACCAGGGAAATTGCAAAGTATCACTGTCAGTCAAGTAACCATCGTGTCCACATAACAGTGACCTTGTTAGGGCAATGGAGAGAACACGCTGCTGAAAGATCTGCATCCATAAGAAGACGATGAGCAAGCCTAGACGTAAATATGTCCATTCTCTTGCATGTGGCAATTGGTAATTGAGATAATAAGCCAAGTTTTTCATAATTAATTGATGAAGTTGTTAACAAAATGAATGCTTCAAACCTATGTTGTATGGAGATTCCAGCGCTATTACAACAGTTGGAGCGAAGCTGCATTAATCTACAGCCATGGAATGAAGATACTAGAATTGAAAATGACATGAGACCTCGCTTCTAAATGCAGATGCGTTGAGAAGTACCCATTATAAATAGATGCTCCTCATTCTGTTCCAAAAACCTGTTGGCTCTGTTGCAATTGAGTTCCTGAGGAGGTCAGATACAGATCTAACAAGGTTTATTCTCACCAATGTGGTCCAACAACAAAAACAAAACTGCGTCTATATCCCACCAATCTCATTGCAATTCGTTAACCCTGTTCCATTTTCCTCCGAATGAAATAACCAGGGTTTTAGGGTTACGCAAGTAAGGGTACACCAAACTTCTAACACCGAACTGAACATACTAGACAACATTTCTGAACCTGAAGTTAACCGAATTAGTATCTTAGTAGTTCTAGGAGCAAATTCCCTTCACCCAATCCAAAACCCTAAACCACAAAAGTTTATTTGAGTTTAAAAAAACGCTAACACACTTCTTTAGTATTATGACTAGCGGTTGGCTCTTGCTATGCTATGCATTCATCATTAGAATTTTTATATATTAGATAAAATGCAGAACAAAAACTTCAATAAACCTTCAAATAAAAATTACTAAAATCTTTGTATAAATTTGTTTATAAGTAAGCATGTATTGAAATGTACAATAGAAATTTATTGAATGATGAATGAAATATATGCAATGGTGAATACTGTAAAGATACACATTTATTGTAATGCATTCAAAAGTTGACTCAATTGTTACAAACAATGGCAACCCAAAAACTTGGTGATTTGAAAAGAAAAACTTGTAAATTTCAAAAACTTCATGAACAACTTAATTGTTGTGAAATCCAAAATCGCTTCAATTGAATAAATTTCTCAAATCGTTTGGTAGTAATAATAGAATTTTGAAATCATAAAAGCTGTAAAAGTGATATTATAAAGGTGATTGCAAACTACTATTCTATTTCTGTAATATAACATTGCATGAAAGTATTATTTTTATGTATGCATGATTGAAAATATTTTTACAAAATATTAAAATTAATTATTTTAAAGACTTATTGAAATCATTATCACGCATTCTATTCAAATATATCAAAGTTTTACTAATATGTGATACAATGAATGCGTAGCATAGCAAGCATGAGCCCATACTATTAATGGTAGCATTTGTGATATTACAGAGGGAGTTATGATTTTAGTATAATGATAAGAGACCCTTCTAGCAAGATAAACGAGATGTATTCTTGAAGAAATGAAACATTGAAGCTTTGTAACTTCTTTGTACAATACCCAAATGATGTGTATAACATTGCATTGAAATCCCCTTTGAATTGCCAACAAAACATGTGGGCCCTAGAGAATCTTCTTCAAAATCATATATTGAAGAAAGTTGAATCCATTATAAAGATTTTTTTATTTTATTAATAGACTTTATCTCTAAAGCATGCATTGAAAATAATTATGTAGGTACAACAATGTAAACTCCCTTTAGAATATTTATATAAATGTTTAATGTTTAGATTTTTTTGGGCAAGGTGAAATCTTTGCAATGTCTTCTTGTAGGTAGCTAGAGGTTGAAGTATTGGTCATTTCTAGCATAGATTCAATTGTAGTATCTTTCTTGAATTAAAATTTGTGAGGGTTTGAAGGATAGGTTCACCAATACTTGAAAGAAGTTGAAATGTAGCCTAAGAAACAAACATTCTAGTAAAAAACAAGGTTTCCAACAAAATTAGATTGCTTCAAGAACTTTCAAACCTTAGGAATTCAGGAATTTCAGGAATTCAGAGAATCATGACATATGGTATTTAGGTCTCCTATGGGCATATTGATCACACAGAAACCTGAACATGATGCTTAGGGAGGCCTACATATGATCATAGTGATCATAGGGAGCCCTCTCCATGAATCACAATGAAGATTATCATCCAAAAATTCTTGAATTCTTGAAATTTACTGAAAACCTTGTTCAAACCATAGGGGAGGCAACCCATTCTCGATCACTTAAGGAATTACAAAATCTGGAACTCATTAATTCCCATTAATTCATAACAACTTCGTTTTGATACCAAAATATCTGAAAACTCCAGAAAGGGTCCAAACACTACTGCTGCACACAAGAAAATTTTCCACCAAAGAAATCGTCCTATTACATGCTTGTAATTCCTGAAATGATCGGAAATGGGTCGTCAATCGGGAATGGGTTGCCTCCCCTACATAATATCTGCAATGCATCCTGAAGAACAACAGGCCTCAGTGTTAGGCAACACTTGAAGCAGAAGCATAAAATTCCAAAATTCCATTGTAGACCCAGCCCTGCTATGGTGAATGAATGGTGCTACCTTCATGACCTGTCTTCACGAGGCACCACATTCTGCACAACAGAAATCCTGGTAAGATTAAAAAACACAAACCTGGCCCTAAAAATACATGCTTGTTGAAACAGCTCATTCTGTAGGAATGGTTTCAAAAACGATCTCTGAAGAATGCTAAATATTGCTTGATCGATGGTTGGTCCTACTTCAAATGATTCTAAAACTACCTTGAAGGGCAAAGAAAGTTCATAAACTGCTGCCTCAAATGTAGAAAGAGATATGAGTATGAGTCACAAGCTCTGAATAATTACAGTAGCAGCAACAAGAGCACCAAGGAACGCGTGCGGTTTAGCTTGCAGTCTACTCAACTGCCGTAAACTAGGTGGTTGACATGCTTGCAATGAGGAGTTGGATTTCATGAGCCATGTCATGTGGTTCATCCGTGTGCCTCTGAGAGAGATTACCATTACAAAATCCTTGACCTAGATTTAGAGGCTTACATATATGGTTTTATAACCCAGCACCCACATTGTGAACCCTACACTGTTAAAATACTAGTTAGATGCAAAGTAGTTAAACACCCGCATTGCACAAGTTTCAATACCTACGGCAATCAGGAGAGTCTAGATGAAGAAACACATTTTTGATATGCAAGGCATTATGACGTAAATTTTTCAAAATTAAGTCAAGAGAAGGTTATGGATTTGCAAGTGCATGCATCCGACGAACCTGGTAGGCCGTTCAATGCATGGAAGCATAGACAAGTGTCTTCTACTAGCACCAGTCCTCCAAAATCTTAATCCAGCCATCACATAAAACGCAGCTTCCTTAAACACATGATCACTACTTCAAAATAAAAAGGGAGTACATGTAAAAATCAAAACCTAAATTGACATGAAAAAAACACTGCAACCGTTATAATCCTCAAATTCTCATGCAAGCATAATGTCAACCACTCAGATCAAAGAGCTGCCTCAGGTTCCCCCTGTAGCTCCGGTACTTGGATCACATACCATGTAAAGCGAAACTATTACGCTTCAGGATGTAACAGAACGACAGACACCTCCAAAATTGGGACGCGATTTCATTAGAACCAGGGATTAGTGAAAATTTGCAGAGAAAGAAGCAAACAAAGGTGCTCTCTCAAGGACTAGACCCCTACAGAAACCCTAATGACCATTGGTATATCTCCAACCGCAAACATCTTCAATCGTGGATCGATTCGGGAATTAAATGAACTGCAAATTAATTCTGGCGATAAGCGCTGTAAGAAATTTCAAACCCTAAAACGCGACATTCAAGACATTGTGAAAAGAAGCAAAACCTAAGTAATTCACATGAGGAATCCAATCAAGTCCATTCCAGCTAAGACTCTATCAACTTGACTGTCATGTACAAAACTTACAATCAATCGATCTTCATCGACTGAAATGGGATTGTCTAGCCCAGAATCATCTTCACTTCTTCCAGCTTCTTCGCATTGCCCGTCACGAAGGTGACCGGCTTCGTCAATGTCATCTGCACCTTCATTCATGGTCGCCATTTCTCCGATCTGGAATCCGGTCCCGGTAAATGGAGTAGTGTCAAACTCAGGCACTAGAGCTTGAGCTTGTGGACTGGGCACTGGGAAGCGGCCTTCGTCAGGCTTCTGAGGCACGCACCCTTTCCTTTGTCACAGCACAGTCGTTGAATTGATCCGCAACAGCGTTTTCAAACAAGTCACCACATCCAGTCTGCAAATCTTTCCAGACGTCAAAAATCATGTACATACATACTTCTTGTGAAGCATTACACAAAAGCACTCATCGCCGAGAGTGAGCAAATCTAAAAATCAACATCAAGGCCTTAACTAATAAACCCTCACAATGCAGAAATATTACGTGCTTTATTTGATTGGGATAACACAAAAGTGATGGATTGCCAGACCTGACACTCCGTTTCGTCAGGGCGTCCGCTGCAGGTTTGCAAACATGCCACGTTGGTTGCGCACTTCGAACCTGCTATGCACTTGGCTAATTCCACCCTGCATATTAACCAATCCGCCCAATGAAATGGTACAATAACCAGAAAAATGACTGAAGTCTACACGCAAAGAGGCCTAGGGTTTAGCGTTAAGAGCCTTCTCTCTGATCATAAGTCTGATCATAGATCTGATCTCTAAACAGTATCAAGAAACAATCGAGAAACAATAGATAGACCAACTGCCTACGAGGGGTAGCAACAAAGCCTGAAAGTCAACATTGTCGAGATGTTATAATTCTAAAATCAGGTGCCACTCAGGAAGAATCATAACACTCATTAAGTGTTCTATGAGTTCAACCATCGTACTGACAACACATGGAGAACAGAACGTGACTTGGATTCAATCAATGTATCTGGGAATGGTGTGTAATTTCTGCTTGCTCCAGGAGCTATTGCAGGATTGATGTGAGGCTCCCTCCTCCAAAGTTCTTGAACTCAAGGTTTAAAAGGATGTACGTCATAGAAAGAAGTCTCAGAGTACTGAGCATCTTGCGCACCTTGATTCTTCCTTAAATAAAAAGAAAAGCCCATGGTTCCAGGAGGAAATCTAATGACTAATTTAAAAATGCCATACGGAAACCCTCACAAGTTACAACATTACCACGTGTGTCACATTCTCCACACCTACCTGCGCATTGTTTCTACAAAGTGGATGATTTCAGAAGCTGAAGGTGAAGACCCCTCCCTCTGTTTACATTGCGACTTGGACACCTCCATCTTCACAACCGAAATCCTGGCGCACCGTCTCCTTGCGGATATCCATGACGCTTTCGGTGACCTAGATAGCAACCCGCTCAAGCATGGCCGACTTGACAGATTGCAGCAATGTGCACCACTCTAGCTCTGCACGGAGTTCCAATTTCTCAAACACAATTCACCTCGCACACAAATCGTAACAACCTCTAAACCTCAAAATTTATACCCACAGCCATGATTTCATTTTACATTTTGATCCCAAAATGTCGAATAACAGGGGAGTCAAGAGACTTACATTTTTTTTAAGGACTTACAATTTACCCGAGGACACCACCACAGCCATGATTGTTATCCCTTTCGAACCTCTCACAGTCACAATCTCTCAACAATCATGGTCACAGTTGTCTTCGCTTCAGGGGAAGATAAGAAATTTCAGAACGTGAGGCTGCGAAGTGCTCAATCCATCCACCCAACAATCCTCATGCGCCTCATTCTGTGCAGAGATTTCCCCAATTTCTCCAATTGCGCCCAATGCAGGACTCTACGAAAGGTTTGGAGAGAAAGAGCGAAGATTTGAGAGATTGAATGGGCTCACTGGGGGCCGTTGTTCCCCAATGCTGATGAAAAAATAAAAGTAGTGAGCGTGGATCGAACATGCGACCTTCAGATCTTCAGTTTGACGCTCTCCCAACTTAGCTATCCCCGCACCACAGCAAGACCATTCCGTGCGTAATGTGCTTTGACGCTCTCATATCGTGAAGGGAGAAGGCCGGTTCCCTTCACGATATCAGAGAGTCTAATTATTAAGTACTTACAAATTCAGAGACCAGTGTCATTTCCAACCAAGTACTTTCCTTTTGAGTATACCCAGACTGCGTCTTTCGTCTACCCAAGTTAAGCTTACTGTCGATAGCTTGTTGCAAGTCCCCTTCACATAGCTTTCAACCAGTCCACAACCCCCAAAGACCTTCCCCTCTCAAACACTGACGGCCAAGTCCCACATCACCCAAACCCAGCAAGAAAGAACTTACTTAGTGAGATTCTCACTTCGTGGAAAGAGATGCGTTCCAGAATGAGCCAGGGTTTCCAATATTCAATGGGATGTTCATAAGAAAACATAACATTCAGTAGCTCTACAGTGATGGTGTGGTATATTCCACACCCCAACAGTGTTTCATCAGTAGTTACTGATGAATTAGACAGGTGGAGGACATAGAGGCACACAATCACTGTAGAACCAAGGCAACATCAACACAAGCTAGTGAATGTTATGAAACATCACTGGGTGAGAACACTAAAATGTTCAGCATTATTTAACTGCTTTTCAACTCGGACCCTCCTTTGGTGAAGGTACATAATTAATGATAATCACCACTTCATGGGCTCCAAGTTTCTATTGTAAACGGCCATTGTGTATAATGTACAGGTACAGTACAATGTTAAGAACAATCTCCAATAGAAGTCCTCAAAGTTTGAATTTGATCAATGCTTTATTTTCACGGATGGTGGAAACACTGGAATGCCTACAATCATTCGTGCACTTCTCGGAACGGCATTCACTTGCCATCCAAAGACGGAGTTCGACAACGTAACTCATTCTAACTCCTGTTCTCTTTTCGAAGTGAGGATTACGTACTTCTTTGCTCCTCACCGGAATCAACTACCTACAGGATGAGTTCGCATCGGTTTACTGATTGGAAACTTCCGTAAATCAAACACAAAGCCTCACAGAGCAAGTGGTGGGAATCATACCAACTAACTTGCACAAACTAGAGATCAACATTCTGGAACGAAATTTGTGGAATTTCCTTGAGTACTGGATCAGCCATTGTGCAGATCGAAATCTCTGGACGACCCGAGCTGCTGCTGTTTCTTCTTCCGTCGCGGCGAAAATTTCGACCGAATCGATTCAGGCACGACTTCCCAGACGAGATGACATCCCACGACCAGCAGCATAACAGCGACCGCAATCCCAACCGCTACCCAGATCTTGTCATCCAGCAGGAAGATGAAGATGACAGTGATGATCATGAAGAACTGGCAGGGCAGTCCGAATTTCGCGAATTCCATAAACCGATAGTCTCCCGCGGCGTACACCATGAGATTCGTTTGGTAGCTGTAGGGAAGCGTAAACCCCGCAGACGCTCCCAGCATCACCACAACACTCATCCGCGTCGGCACCACCCCCAGCGCGTCTCCTAGATCCGCCTCAATGGGGTACATGATCGCCGCGGCCGCATTGATGCTCACAAGCTCCGACAGTAGCGCCGTAGCAATGTAGATCGCGATGTAAGAAGCGCGTAACCCCCCAATGGACTCACTAATCGAGATGAAGATGTTAGCAATCGCTTTCGCCACTTTCGACTTCTCCATGGCCGAGCTGAACGCGAACGCGAAAGCGATCGTGACGTACACGCGCCAGTCGATGCTGCGGCGCGCTTGTTCGGCGTTCAGGCAGCGCGAGAGGAGCATGAGACCCGCGGTGAGGATGCCGGCGGTGAGGAGGTTGATCAGTTCTTCGTCGATGGCGCTTCCATAGATTTGGGTGGCGATCATGGCGAAACCGAGGAAGAGGGCGATCCACATGCGGGATCTTTTTACGGGGGATGACTCTGGGACGCCGGTGATGAGACTGAAGGACGCATCGTTGCGGTAGCGGTGCATGAAGTTGGTGCCTGTGTCGATCAAGAGAACATCGCCGGCGCGGAGCTTCACGTCGCGGACATCTGTGGAGAGGCGCTCGCCTTGACGGTGGATGGCGAGGACTACCGCTTCGAACTTGTTGCGGAAGTGAGCTTCACGGACGGTTGAGCCCACCAATGGACTCTCGGAAGCCACCGAGGCCTGCAACGCCACTCCTCATCAGAAATCCCCACAACTTTAAACCCAAGTCCCCCCACCCCCCCCAAAAAAGAACACTAACTAACTCATCCCCACTCAAATTTGCACTCATGAATACTCATGCCGCCCAAATTTGCACTCGAAAACGCCAAAACTCATCCCCACTCAAGTCATGCATTGCGCAGAGGATGATAATATTTCACACCAATTGCAATGCTTGTCTTTTTTGCAGTGGTTTCGCAAGGAAAACAGGGTGATGGAGTCTCGGCACATGTGAACAACTGGTGTAAGGACATCATTGAATTAAGCAAGGTCATAAACCATGTAGTGTAGAATGGATTTCAGCATGTCAGAAAACCAGAAGCACTATTGTGCACAAGGAAAAAACGTCAATCTCGTTAACTTGGCGAGGTTCTGGCACCACGAATTTTGATCTAAATTTAACCAAATCTCTTAAAACTAGGACAGGTAGAGAATTGAGTTTCAGGCCGCGCGTCCTGAAGATGCCGAAGTTGTGGGGAACACGTCAATTTAACGAAATAGACGTTAAAATTGCAAAACCATTGCAAAACTACGGATACGAGTTGATAGTTTCACCTTAATATTAGAACACAGTTGCCAATCGACTGTTTGAGGGAGAGTAAGGGTACCTTCACAAGCTGGCGGTAGAGGATGTCGGTGCGAAGTTTGGAAACTTGAGGTGCTTGCGTATGAACCAGACCCGGCATTTTCAGCAAGAAGTGAACTCCGTATTCACTGCCCGCAAACCAGACGGTGTCGTCCGTCTCGACGATGGTGCCGTCCTCAATGGCCTTCACGCGTCCTCCAGATTGGCGGTCGATTGCCACAATGGAAAGTCCATTGATGCCTCGGAGACCAGCACCGTGAACACTCTTGCCGATTCCCCTGAATTTGTTGGTGACTCTCATACCTGGAAATTAATCAGATTCACAGCAGCAATGCAACTTCTCCGAGTCAGTAATCAATCTATGACGTGAGGTAGAGGACATCTACTAAAACTGACAGGGTCAACCAGATTCAGCGTCTTACACTGACCCCTGTTCCCAACAGCAACTCATATTCATACAATTGGTTGAAGTTCTTAGCAAGTGGTGAAAGTACGGCTTAGCTACAGTATGTATCAATATGGACACAGTGGTCCTTCACAGAAACACAGGTTTACAACCTCCCAATTTGGATTGTAAACCAGTATAAAGTGATAAATTTCTGACGACAATGTACCCAAAATCTTTCCACAGCTCGGTAGTGATCTCCCAATGAAGGCACACACTACTTCAAGGCTTCGTTAAACTGCTCCAACTGGAATCTCGACCTTCATGAGCAAATTGAGGCATGTGCACAGGAGAGTACCGACATCCCATTGATGGGATTGGATTTTTCGAGAGAGCTGTTATGAGAGTTACTGTACCTGTTAGATACTCCTTTTCCAAGGCTTCGTCGAGATGCTCAATTTCCCGGAAGACATCTTTGATTTCCGGCTTCAAAAGCACCTCGTTACTTTCGGCCAGCATGACCAGAACGTCGCCCGCAGTTATTGTCATTTCGCTGATGCGACCAGGCTGGTGCGTCTCGCCGCGCTTCAATCCCAGCACCGCCACGTCGAAGCGTTTGCGGAAGTCGATTTGGCCAACTGTTTTTCCGATGATGTCCGCAGTCTTCTTCACCGTAGCCTGCGGTCACCAACAACCACGCCATGTCCATTCAGATGGCAAATTTCATTAAAATGGCGGCATTCCTGAACTTTGGCACTTTTACAGTTCAGAACGGTCGTTCTGAAATCTATACCTGTCCTAGATGGTTTAGAACGGCCGTTCTGAAATCTATACCAGTCCTAGATGGTAAAAGTGCCACGCCGTAAAAATGGCACACGGAATTCCGCCATTTTAACGAAATTCCCCATTCAGTAAGAAGATTATTTTAGGAACAATTTTGGGCATTGTTAGCGTATGCGGGAGCGTGATTTCTGGGAGATCACTATTAGACTTTGGATAAGAGTCAAATCTGTTGTGATAAAAAAAATCCCAGTTTGTATGATTTTCTTATGCAGTTTCAAAGTGGGTTAATGTAGACTACTGTAAGTGACTTCAGACAATGCCATTTCCTTTTCAGTGTCCACAGACATTTAGCCAAGCCATTAGTGGGTTGGTAGCAGTGGTCAGTACGGGAGCGATCATGTTCCCCCAAAAATTTAGTATCCTCTAGGTACCTTATACATAACATGTTATTTCTACTTTCTCTCACACAAATGAATAGGAATTCTGTGCGGGATAACGTCATAGCAAACCCCATCCGAAAGCGTGGAGGCTTTACCATGCTTTGATTTTGACACAGATCACAAACAAGGTTTCAATTGCGCATTGAACATTACAGCAAAGTCAATAAGAATGTCAGAAGATTTATACCTGAACAATCTTTGATGATTGATTGACACCGTTGGAAACGACGCCATTTTCCAAGGCTGCTGGGTCGTGACTGTTGCCCAGCTTCCCAGAGCTGGCGGACTCGGTGGTGAGCAACTCCAGTGAAAAGACCTTCGCGTAAAAATGAGCCTGCTCGAGCTCGCCGCAAAAGTAGAGATGGTCGCCCACTTCCAACAGATACTGGGGTCCTACCGCATGCGTGACTCGACCCTTGAACCATCAATTGCACATGACTTGTCAATTTCTTTTTCCTTCAGACTGCTTTACAATTCTGACGTGCAGTTCCCACAACCTACCCCAGTCACAAATACAAATTCATATCACCTCATAATTGTCTAACGGGAGAATTTTTAAACCTTAACTACACCACTGTTCGGAGTTCTGGGCACAATTCTGAGGCTCTAAAATATCCCAATTCAACGAAGATGATCATATCAGTTAGTTTGAGTGGCAAAATTTCAAGAGATTAGACTCTTTCCTAGCTTTCGTCTGCATCGTCAGGTTTACACTTCTCCAGTACTTCATAGCCCTACGCTGAAATGTCACAATTCTGACGATTTGGGAAAGATCAATTGAACTGAGACAATTAGTGCATGATATAATATTAATTTGTGCTAGTAAGTACCTGTCGCTCCACGGCTACGAGAAAAAGGCGCTCCATCCCCTTGAGACCCGCTTCGCGAACCGTATTATTCGCAACAGGGGAATGCGCAGGCACTCGGGCTACTAACAACAGATCCGAGTGCCGCTTCGTTTCGTCAGCTGGTACAGAAAAATTCCACCACAAACTTTAGCCAAATGGATAGCTAGAGGAGAAAATTCTTGACTGATTTCATTAGAAGGACGAAAGAAAAGTCAAAGGGAGCCGAGGCGGATAATGCACCAAGGCGGATAATCAGTTGCTAACGAGATTGTTACACTTTTGTTGAAAATTCTAATATATACATTTCCTTAAATGTTAGATCAAATGGAATTTTATTGGCACTTTCTAAACGAAGGCCCTGGAGTCTCGAATCTACATCAGTCCTAATTTCGGAGCATTGAGCACTTGAATGTCACTGTGAAAATGTGCCATGCGCCTGAATGTCACTGTATGACCACCGAGTACAATTTCTGTACTACCAGACATGGGAAAACTATCTAAAGTCCAACGGCGAATAATTCGACCGAGAAAGCCTTTTATATCAGCATTACTTTCTCAGAAGCAAAAAATTTAGTCGAGTTGTTGCTAACTTTGCGTACTCTTTGCCTTACTCTAAATTTAGCATCAATTTCGTTCAAGCAAGGAAAGATATAAAATAGTTTGGGTAGAACTCCTAGCTTAGCTATGCCGAATGCTGTGAATGAAATGTCATTTACATATCTATCGGTACAACAAGCTAATCAAGCTAATGTAAATGTCAAAATGGTGCATGCAATACCCCCAACTGCACGGAACTGACGTTATTTTTGAGATGGAAATCAAAAGTTATATAGGTAAGTTTGATCACGGACCTGGGAGCAGCCAATGCGAGGCGATGACGGTATACAAGAACCCTCCAATGGAATACACAATCCCGAACGGCGTGATATCAAACATTCCGAACTTCGCATCCTCCGGACGACTCAACCCTGTGTACCGTTTTTGCTGAAGGGACGACACGACCAAGTTCGTGGACGTTCCGATGAGCGTGACCGTCCCCCCGAACACCGCAGCATAGCTGAGCGGAATCAGCAGCTTCTTGGGACTCACCCTATTCCTTCTCCCCCACGCGATCATGATGGGGATGAGCAGGGCGACAATCGGGGTGTTGTTGAGGAACGCGGAGGTGATGACCACGGGGATGAACATCCGCGTGATGGCCCAGAACGGGTTCTTGGTGCGACCCAGGAACACGTTCAGCGCCTTCTCCATGCCACCGGTTTGGCCGATGCCTTCGGCGACGACAAAGAGTATGACGACCGTGAGGAGACCATTCTGGGAGAAGCCGGAAGTGGAATCGCTTAAAGGAATGATTCGGCAGGCGGTGAGGAAGGCCACCATGGCCGCGAACACGAAGTCAGGGCCGACCCAGTCGCCAGCCATGACGACCAGGCCGGCGACGAGGGTGGCGATGACTACGTACGCGTCCCATGCCAGCTTCACCATTGTGATCACGGCGATCACGCGCTCAAATGTATGCCCTGACACAATATATCCATACATGGAAGGTCAGAACATCGACGCTGCGAAAACAATTCAGAAATTACCCAAGAATTTGTCTGAAAATCTACAACGCCATTCAGCTGCTTTCGGTAACCCTGTGTAAGATAGAGGGTACTAATTCTATTAGAATAGGGAATTGATAACAGAGACTCCTGCTACAAACAACAACTCATCTGCTCAAACATGCACTTGGCTGGACTCGATCAATTCTCTCATACCTTTGCCACTGTATCGTCAATTTCTTTAAATTGGCTGCTTCTGGCTCAAAAAATTGTCTCATTCGTCTACTCAAAGCGTTAATAAATTAGCTTGGCCATGGACTGGTATAACTTTAAGTTTCAGGACAAAGTCGCGGAATTCCGCTCATATAGCAAAATTCACATTCGATTCCTGCATCATCGATCATAACATCGAAGCTGACGAGCAAAGCCCCAGGAATCTACACGAAAATCAACGTATTCAGCTGATTTCAGTAGCCTGGTGTAAGGAAGGTAGCTTGATACTGTACCTCCTATACAGTTAGACTGTCACCAACAGCAATTCATCTATTCCCACACTTCATTTTGCGTTCAATACAAAGCAAAATAGGTGTAAACAGTACGATTCATGAGTCGTCATGACTAGGCAGAATGTCCATGCATGACATGGATATGTATGCGGTTGATTAGAGCCACTAGCGATGGTGTACAAACTCCCAATAACTCTCAAAATTGCAGAAAACAAACAAACAAACAAACAAACAAAATTGCAGAAAACAAACAAAAGTGATGCCAAAACGATCCTCTACATATAGGAAACAAATTACTGCAAACAAAACGACTGCAGTAATGCACGTCGATGGATAAACGTACTGCACTCTAGCTAGCTATCGTTTCATTACACGAGCCAAAAATTCTGAAACGCATCAAATGAAGCTACAGGCGGAACAGAGAAATTGGAGCAGGTAATTCAACGAAGCTCGTGGTCAACATTCAGCGGATTTCGGATCAGAGTCCAGTACTCCAGTGAGCTCACGGAGTCGTCGTCCCCATGAATTCAAGTCGTGGAATTCAAGGTATCAGGTCCCGACCCTGGAAGCACCTCTGGGAGGTCCTTTTGCACACGGAGTACTTTATAGTACAGTCGTGCGCAAAGCATGTCCTTGGAGGTACAGATTCGGTACGGAGGAGGACAAGTGGTAACCCGGGATTCTGGACACTAGCTGTGGGTGCATTGCATCTGGTCTGGATTAGGGTGAGGTCCGGGGTAGCTGAGTTTCGTATGCGGCGGGTCAACCGGCATCCTGTACTGTACAGTACAGAACTCCGGCGGCCTGTATCTGGTTGTCTGTTGGAGGCATACTGTATCTAGTCGGTGAGGGTGGCTATATACAGGTGAAGTCAACGGGGGGGTAGGTAGAAATGGAAAGGCCCACTTGGGAAGGAAATATCTTGAGCCTTGTTGCTCTTTTGATCTTGAATTTGCAAATAAAAAACGAATCTCAACATGGAATGATCTTAAAGTTATCTCCTTGTTATGGTATGTTTACCTACCACTACACAAGCATCGAGCCATCGACCTCCAAAATGCAACACCTCCATTTGGACTAAAAAACATCACTTTTCTCTAGGTATTGTGGACTATATAAGATGCACTCGAATAAAAGATGAGAGCATGGGACAAGCTATTTTGAATTCCAAAAAAATTATGTTTGAAGAATTGAGTTGAAAGTCTATGGAATTTTTTTCAAAAAACACACACTTGATTTTCATTCTTTAAAAATTGTTAAGGTGAAGTAAGTTTAAGATCGAACAACTGAAAACTAAATTGTTAATAGCTCTAAGATGGAATTGAAACACAATAATCCCAATGGTGAGATTGTTTTAGTAAGTGTACTTAATATGATCAAACAATTTATTTTGAAAAATTGTGAAAATTGCATTAAGAAATGAATCCTACAAGTTATTTTTTGAAGAAGAAGCTTAGATTGTCCATAATTTTCTCATCCATTATAGAAAACATGGGGTAGCAATTGGGCCCTTTTTTGTAGATTACAACTAATATTAAGTTCATTAAAAAACGAAATTTGACCTAGCATAAGCCACTGTGACATAAGCTTTCCCTCCAAGGAAGGGCCAATAAGAACTGTGTAGTCAATGTTTCAACAGAGGAACAATTTATTATAACCATAACAAGTAAGGTAAATTGGGGGCTCGAATATAGTGACTCACTACACTAAATAGTGAAACTGGGTTGCCTTGACAATTAGGTTGCCTCACTCAAGAGAAGTTACCTCATGGTATCTCATGTTACCTCATGATTCATTGCTTGTCCAATTGGAGGCACAAGTTACTCTAATCCCGAGCCATGAATCAATAAGCCAACCCATGTTGCACACATGTTTTCCCACATCACAACATCCTTCTATAGTAACTGTAATATTAATATAGTATAGAAATCAAGATATTAGTCTAAGGCAACCTAATTTCCCTATCAGTGTACACAAAATAGTGCAATTAGATTGCCTTGTTAATTAGGTTGCCTTAGATAAATTACCTCATGGATCAATGTTTGTCCACATGGAAGCGCATGCAAGTCTCTGAACCAAGCCTTGAAGTGTTGCACTAATCTATGCCATACACATGGCTCTGAATTGAATGCTTCATTGTACGTTAGCAGTAAATATATATATTTAATGTGGATTGTCAAGAAATTAGTGTGGAGCAACCTAATTTCACTATTTTGTGTAGTTCAATCCAAGCAACACGGCAACACCCACCTACATATGGGGTCAATGATGGGCCTTGGTGCCACTGAGTATATGGCTCAGCTATTGTTTACTAATTGGCCATAGAATTAAAGTTTGTTAATTTGTTATGTGGATATACTGAGGCATATGCTAATTTGAATTTGTTATGTGGATATATTGAGGCGTGTGTTAATTTGAATGTGTTAATGCGTGTTTAGATTTGGATTTGCTAAGGCCTACAGATGTACCATACACATTTGTTTTATCCACTAAAGGCTATAATCACTACACAAAATAGTGAAATTAGGTTGCCCCATACTAATTTCTTGACATTCAACACTATATAAGTATGTACAATCATTGCAAAAGAATGCAATAATGAGGAACTATATGTGTTGTATGGACTGGTGTATTGTTCATGGTTTGGATTTAGAAAATTGCATGCGCCTCCATGTGGACAAGCCGAATGGCTCATGTGCTAACTTCTGTCAATGAAGGCAACCTAATTATTGAGGCAACCCAATTTCACTATTTTATGTAATAGAATGTTTTACTTTCTAATTGTTCACTAATATGACTTCTTGGATTGAGGTTGACACCCTCTTTGATAGCCTATAGTATTGGATTTGTTTATGCATGTTTAGATTTGGATTTGCAATGACGCTTAGAAATACACCATATTCATTTGCTTTATCCATTGAAGGTTCGGTATCCACTATTTCATTGCATTGCTTACTCACTGTTCACTAATATGATTTATTGGATTCAAGTTGGCTCCACATTAGAGAAAATCTGGGGCCTCTGGAGGGCCGCTCCACGGCCCTTCGAGGACCCAGTAAACAGTTTTTTTTTTTTATTAACTAATTTTTTTTCGCTATTCCCGTTCACCTTCAATCTTGATGTCAGATGCTCGTCAGTGGTTGAAAATCCAAGTCAAAAGGATTTAATAACCAGGGTTAAGATGTATTAAAGCATCATAACCTTGACTATTAAACACTTTCTACTTAGATGCATCTTTCTCTCAATCCAAATTGTAGAAAAAAATGCAAACGTCCAGAAATAGTCGAGTGGCTTACCATCAAGAATTTTTTTTATGCCAATGTGAAAGACTTATTTTGTGGACAACTGAAGTGTTTGAAGATGAGAGGAGAAGATCTTTATAAAAGTGGAATAGTAATAGATAGAACAATGCATATAGGATATGTAAACTGGATTGAGTAGGAGCTCCACCTCTCAAAGTTAAGTGAAAAAAAGAAATTGCATTAAAAGCAGAATTTAGGCCTCATGTAGGCATAGTAAAACAACCTTTTTGAAAAAACTTTGGACTATTAAAAGCTGGATAAACAAGTTAAGTTTCATAACCAAAAATCTTTTTGTGATTTCAAATCTCCAATCAAAAGTTATGGACAAAATTTAGACCAAATGACTTGAGTTCAAGAGTCATTCGATCTAGAGTTGATCACCATTGCATTTGGAATACACAACCTATATGTGAGGAGTTGACGTGGCGGATCGACTTTTGGGGTACTTGTAAATGCCAAATTCGTACACATATATGGTGGCACCGACTTTCTTTTTCTTGTTGGATACCACTTGTGTGAACATTTGGATATTACATAAACAAGAATGTAGTTAGAGTGGGGTGTCTTGGAGTACACATCTTGGTTACCAGATGGCAATAGCATCTATGCTACAAATAGGATATTTACGCATAAAGGGATCCTCTTCATGTAGGTTTCCTCCAACTTTTACGTTTCATGGATTAGTGAAGAGCACTAAAAGAAAGAATTGTCAATGTTGTAGTAAAAGGTGCATGACAATGTATCGTATGTGTGGAGAGGTTTACCTTTGCAAGCCTTAGTGACTGCTACTTTTCATTCCATGTGATCCTTTACAAGTGACAGCATACATCTGAGGTAGGACATAATATACTTGACTGAGTTTGTAGACAGAGCAGTACATCCTTGAGGGCAAAAAATTGTAGTTCACTTTTATAATTTCATGCTTGCAATTTCTATCACTTACTGTTTCTTCTATGAGACTCACATATCCCTTCAGTTTGACATGGGCATGAGGTCATTTGAGTAGTAGGTGAGATGTCAATTACTTGATGGGATTTAGCGTCCACTGTATTTGCTTGACTGAATTGTCTCCAAGTTTGTCGTGACATTGATGAAACAGGTTTTGGTATTTTGTTCTGTGCTAATTCTAGTGAAATAACTTACTGTAGTGAATTTGGCACATGTCCCAAGTTGTGAGCAAGAAAGTAGAAAATAATGATTAGGAAAAAAGTTATTGAATGATTAGAATTGGAAGAGTCTAGAGGTTGGCCATGGGTCTAGAGTATGTTTTGCCTCCCAAAATTCATAGCAATTTCAATTCAAGCGATAAAATTACCAATTTTTTTGCAATCCTTGACATTTCTATTGATGTACCTCCAAAAAATATTTGTATTGCTTGAACTACTCTAGATCATCCTGAAATTCCTTATTCGGTCGGTTATGGGTGGCTCTACCTTAGTGTAAGCTTATTCAATGGAAAATGAGTCGGAGAGAACTTAGGAGTGAACAGGCGGGGTTATAATGCAGTTGATAACTGTGTTAGCATTAATTAGACTTTGCTGCTTTATAAATTTCCTAAGGCTATTCTACCGACAGGGGTAGCCAAAACTGTACCAATTGTGCAGCTCCTAAAAGTTTTCGCAGTTGGAGAACACTGTTGCAGGGGACGTCCAGAAGGCAGTGGAACGCAAAAGTGGTGGGAACTGCATAGGGAACGCTTATGTGGATAATGGGTTGAGGGGAACCAGTTTTTAAAGTTGGACAAGACCTTCTGTGGGCAGTAAGGGTCCTCTTTCATGAAAAATCCTCATCTAAGGACATCAAAATGTGTTCTTTCACTAATTTCAATCACAATGTTTTTGTTATGATATTTGAAATGCATCTACCGTTCAATTTTTTCATTTTTCACAAAAAATGTTGCCAATAAATTGAGTTGAAATTTTCCTTTGTATTAGGTGGCAAGTTTTGCACTATTGCAATGCAGGGTCATTTGTGATGTCGTTGTCATTGATTTGGAAGGGGGGTTAGTGGTTTTCTACTAACAACAATAAATACTAATTCATCATAGTTGTTTTTTCTCCAATTTTCAACCCGAAGAGTGCCTTTTTGGTATTAGATGTTTTGGGCATCTAAAAAAAAAAGATTAAAATGCTTAGTCATCCACATTCGGTCATCAATATTTCAACATCCGTGTGGTTATTTCTTCTAATTTTTTGGAGAATCATCTACAAGCATTGCACTTCAAGATACTACGGTTACAATTTTATATAAGCTATTTTAATCTCTCCTAGAGCTTGCGTTCTAAAAGTTTCCAAATGCCGCTTGAAAACACAAAAAAAAGGCTTGAGCATTTAGAGGTTAAGCACTTTACTTAAAGAATCTGAAGGACCCAACTGTCAACCCATATTTTCTACATTGACTAGTTCAAATAGAATGAATCAAAGCTTCACACTTAGGAAAAAATATAACATTTTAGGGAAAAAAATTCAATTTATTTTGAATTTTTGTGATTTCTTTTGTGTTGCCCTCCAAGTATAGTTCTAAGCTATGTGTAGTTAACTTTTGATCCCAACCACTAATTGAAATAAAAATTATATTCCTAGAAAGCTTATGTGTTTTTCTAGCCCCTAATGACCTAATGACACAACTTAGATGTGCTAAAAAATAAATATTTTAGTCTTTTTTTAGTTTTCAACAAAAAAAATTATATCATGCATTACAAATTTAAGTAATACTAGTGTGCTAATGCTGTTGCCACAATCGAAATATAAGTATAAATAATTTTCTAATTTCATAATTCATAAAAACTTTGAAGTGTAATAACTTTTACAACGTAGGTCCAAATGCCACAAAACAAAGCGAGTGAGTCCCTCCTTCCCAAGGGCTTTTCGACGATACCAAGAATGTAATTGGAGGATGCACAACCCGGGAGATTTCAACTTAACAAACAAACAACAAAACAAATAGTCTGTCTAAAGGTATAGTCTTATGTATAAAAAATGTTATGAATATTTTCAAACAATTTCATTGCATTTTACTTTGACAATTCAAGATAAATACAAATCATGCTTTCAACATATGATTAACCCTAAAGGACTGGCATGCGTTTTTTGGTTGTATAGAAATTTTAGGCAGGTACGTGTGACTAGATATTTCCATATTTTAGGCTGAAATTTTAATGGAAGGTGGGCGCAAGGAATATCTTTCATATGCACTAAATTTCATAACATTTGGAAATGTGAGTCAAAAGTTATGGCCTAATATATTACTTTTTTTGTAACTGGGCAGTTTGGGTAGATCAGAAAACAAAAATTTCAAATTGGTTTTGTACAGTATTTTTTGCACTAGAAAAGGAAGTGTATTTTTTGCACTAGAAATTGATTTTCCTACACCGTTATAGAGTATTTTCTACAAAAAACTTTATTTAAATTTGTTAAATTTGCTCCCCAATACTCAAGCTAATCTAAAATGCCACCATAGCCCTAACATGGTACTTGGACAAACTTCTAGCCATCAATGGATTTGAAAGTGGCGCAATGCACTTCACCCAACCAAACTATAAGTTGCTACAAAGCTACAATAAACTTAATTTGTTGAGTCAAAATGTTGTGTGTCGATTTGGATGATGCTCTAAATGCGGCAAGCCTAAAGTCCCAAAGAGTGCAAAACAAAAGAAGATTCACAGGCCACCACCTAATAGAGACTTTGCAAAGAATAAATCAAATCCTTGTTCAAGGAAAAATCCGTCACTAACTAACTAAGGGAACAATGATTGGTACAATACCAAGGAAAATCTCAGAACAAAAACTAACTAAAAGTAAACAAGCGGTATAGTTGTCTTTCTAAACTAGGCCTTAAATTTAAACGGCAACCCTACCCTTCTTTACAATGTCCAACACACATAGATATTGCCCTTCAAAATGACACTTTAGCCTTGACTTAATTTGTCCTTTCTAAGGTGAAAAGCATCAACAATGCGGTTTTTATTAAATATAAACAAGAGAATTGACATGTATAGTATAAAACTTGAACAAAGTTGATGTACAATCCAATACTTTGATTTGTGTAGTCAAAGTCTTTGACGTGCCTCCCTATTAGGTATCCTAAGAATATAAAGGGAGTATCAAATAAAAATCTTAGAATTTCACAAAGGTGCCTGCCCTGTGCTCGTTTATTGATTTTTTTGCCTTTCCATTTCGATGGTAGGTGGATTGAATGGATGCATAGCATGGCATGGGGACTTGACAAGCATGGGATGATGGGTCCCAAAGTTTAGGTGGAAATAATCCATGGATAATGCTAGGTTGTTGGCTCAATGAAGGCAAGAACATGGAATCTAGGATAACTTTGATTTTGGAACTATAAGAATTGGAAGTATGGCCACTATTTGGGACATATTTGGTTTCTCTTGTTCCAGAGGCATTTTGGATTTTTTTTCATCCTTCCTAGAAGATGTCTTTTAGTAATTTTCAAACATTTGGAGATATATAAAGTGCCTAGGAAGGGCCAAATGTATGTCACATTGTAGGCTTATCCCAATTTACCACACCTCAAAAAGCCAATAGCAAAGTTTGGAGACGTGCAAAGTGTCTAGGAAGGACCAAATGAGTGTCACATTGTAGGCTTATCCCAATTTACCACACCTCAAAAAGCCAATAGCAAAATTTGGAGACGTGCAAAGTATTTAAGAAGGGCCAAATGCGTGTCACATTGTAGGCTTATCCCAATTTACCACACCCCAAAAGCCAATAGCCTAGAATAACTATATGAACAAAGTATGTCCTTCAAATTAATGAGCATGCATATTGGCATGATGAATTTGTGGAAGAAAAACGAAATGTTTTGTGATGTAATGAAGCTTTGAAGCTTCATAACTTCTTCCTACGATATCCAAATGATGTATATCTCGTTGTGTTGGAATCCCCTTTGAACACAAAAACAATTTCAAAAACATTTAATGAAAAAAAACAAAAAAAAAACACCATGCGGTGAGCGTGGATCGAACACGCGACCTTCAGATCTTCAGTCTGACGCTCTCCCAACTGAGCTATCCCCGCAAGGTTCCGTAACCGAAGTTTGAACACAGGTCGCCTGGATGAAAGCCAAATATCCTATCCGTTAGACTATATGACTTCTACGGATGGCACATGCCGCTTTTGGTCAAGATGGTTGAATGGAGAATTGTAAGGTATTCAACCAGGTAAGGGCGTTGAACCCTAAGAGATTTTCGTTTCACGATTGTTCCATCTTATTGAACTGCCTCGTTTTTCACTTCTGGTTCCTGTCGATATAATATTAGAATTCGGTGCCAAATTGCACAAATTTGGGTAACGTAGTGGTCCCTTATAAGAGTTTCCGCTGTTAATCCAGCTCTATCCTAGCTCTATATGGTTCAGCGCTATCTTACCCCTATGCTGTGGGCCATTCCGGAAATGCAAGGAGCCAACTCGGGTTTTGAAGCGGCGAGAAGGTGGAGAGGAGGGTTTCGTATGGTTGAAATTTGTGCTTCAACCTCAATTTCGGTGCCATTCGAGTAAGTTGTAGGGTTTGTTCAGCCAAATGACCAGCGATGATGGCTGTTTCGAATCAGGCTCAGCGATATCGGTCTGTAGCTTCATAGCCGAATTCGCCATTTCAACGACGTCAGGGTTCAGCATAATTTCCGAATCCGCTGTATCAGTTTACTCAGAACGATTTTGTGAATCTTGAAAGTCGAAATGGAACACCAAATACCGCAGAAGGAATTTCAATCTACAAATCAATATCACAATGTTCATCTTGTCGTGCAATTGCCTCATTTTCGACACAGTTCAAAGAATCCGCGGGCCTCAACACCTTGATTCGCTGGTGTTGCGACCCAGCGTTGTCTTACCTTTTGTTGGCCTAATCGATTGTAAGAAACGCCCGACCCACCCTTAAACCCTACGGTGAAAGTCAGAGTTGGCTCGGCAAGCTCCGTCCGTCTTTTGTCCGTCGGTCTTCGTCTCAACAAGTTCGGTTTCATGGACCTTACGTGGGAAGCAACCTTGTGAAGTACTCCGTAAGCGATAGGGTTTTCGAGACTGTTGCGTTGTATTGAACTGTCTCGTTTGTCATTTTCTTCATGCTGTTGAAGTTTCAAAATTTGTTGCTGAACTGTGGAAATTCTGGGAGACAGTAGTCTCGTCGCATCAGATGTGAAAGTCTCCCTTTGTAGCATCTGGCACTAGTCGTATATGTGATTTTCCAGGCTAAGGGATACGCCGAATTTAGAGTTTATATCGTGTTTCTGGGTGGCTATGGCCATGGCGTAGAACAGGGAGAGTTGGTGAAACATATAACCACTCTATACCCTGTATATATCACGTAGGATTTGACCTTGCATGGAATTGGCCGCAAATAGGAGTATGTGTCCCAACCGTTTTGAGATAGTTTCGAAGTCGCTTTTGTGAAGTGTCTAGAAACTAATTGACAGGGACATGTTGCAGGTACATGGCTTACATCATGGATACGAACGAGGAAGTGAGAGCAAAGGTTGTAAATCATTTTTTCATTTGATTTTGATATCTGTGATTTTGGTTTCTGAAATTGGTCAAACCGATCAAGCAAGGTTCTGATTTTTCCTTTCAAAGTATGGATACGATTCCTCACTGGCACTGCAGTTAGTGTTATGAATTGGTTCAGAAGACTAGCTCTTTGGTCGGTATTGTAAGGCGTCATAAATTGATGAATTTGTACTGGCCAGTTCGCTCTTGAGCACTTTCTCTAGGCTTTCATTAAGGTAGAATCAGCTATTCCCAACCAAGGATCAATTCCCGACCTAGAGGTGCCCCTATTTGTAATCACGGCTTAGAACATGTTTTTTACTCTTCTTTAAGGTTGGGACCAATAAGATCATGACATATGTCCTAAAGTCTGCAAAAAGTAGCAAGAAAAAAAAAAGTATGAAGCTAGTTTTTGAGTGATCGAAATTAGAACACTCTAGTGTTTGGCTTTGCATTCAGAACACTTTTTGGCTCACAAAATTCACAGTAATTCCAATTTTGGGAATAAAATTATTGAAAATTTTATGTCCTCTAGAGTTTTCCTTATTACAAACTAGATGAGAAACAATCCTCATGAATGCCATTTGGAATCCATTGTGTATTTAACCAATATAGAAACTATATAAAAATATCATTTGTTCAATCCTGAAATGAAAGTCGGCCTATGCCCTATAATGAGTTCTTGTTTTTTACATTGGGAGTGTAAGGGTCTCCTACTCGGGCCCTAAGAATACATGTGGGCCTTAGAGAGTCACCTACAAAATCATAAGTATATTGAAGAAAGTTGGATCTATTATAAATTTTTTTTTTTCTAATAGTCTTTATCTTGAAAACATTTAAAATAACTATATAGGATGCAACAATGTAGACTATCTTTAGATTGTTTGTAATAAATGCTTAATGTCTAGATATTTTTAGGTGAGGTGGAATCTTTGCAACCTTCTTAAAGGTAGCTAGAGGTTGAAGTATTGGTTGTCTCTAGTATAGTTTAGTCGTAGAATCCTTCATTTTTTGAATTAAAATTTGTACGTGCTTCAAAGATAGATTCTTCCAATCATTAATGTGTAAGTTGAATATTTCATAAAATAAGATGCTGACAAAATTAGAATTTTAAAGGGAGTTAATATGAGCATAACGCCAGTGAAAGCAAGAAATCACAGGCTTTTCAAAATGAATAGTCAAGCTTCTAAGAATCAATTAAAAAGTCTAATTGACTCTTATATATAAAGTAACTAAAAACTTTCATTAGAAGAGATTTGGGGGGACTAAAGGGCCGTTTCAGGCCTGCTCCCCCGACAATTTGCCAGGGGAACAGCTATTTTCATCTTCACTTGCACAGGCATAGCATCCAAGGATGAATGCAAGAAACACTTTGTACTATTTTGCGTCACGCCTTGTATGCTGATTTGTTTTTTAGCTCCAAATGATTCAAGATTTATATGTAAAATACTCATGATTGTTACACACCTTGTCTTATTTTTATTTAATTTTCAAAAATAGTCAACTATGCAAAAATAGCCCCCAATTTTATGTCACACTTGCTAATTTGGAGGGTTTTAGTATTGTTTAGTATCCAAAAAAACAAATTTTGAACTGAAATTTGGAGGGGATGTTCTTGTAGACTTATAGGTACTTTCCAAAGGAATTCTAAAATTAATTAATTGTATGTGTTGTGGAAGTCTACAAAGTGCACTTCTTTTTGCTTGCATTTTGTAACATATAAAATATTATTTTGGAGAGTTTTTTGGATGAATGACCATCTCCATAGAGTTCTTCTATGTATTTACTTTTTCTCCTATTTTTAACTAATTAAAACATCAAAATATCCATTTTCTTGAGATTTGGCACTTTTCTAGTTCTCTTGCTTGGAGAGTTTTTTTATGCATTTTCTTTGGTAGTTACCTTCATCTTAAAGGTGTATACATTAGCTATATATATATATATACGTGTGTGTGTGTGTGTGTATATTTATTATTTTTCTAATTTTAACGTACTCCAAAAAAAAGGCATGAGTACTGTAAAACGCAACAAAACTAACACGTGTTTTTTGCATTCACTTCCAAGAGTATTGCCTAGAGTATCCTTTGTGCTTGTATTATAAATCTCAACTTGATCTTTGATTGCCATGATTGGAATGTAACTCTTTACTAATTTGTTAAATATTTTAAGGTTAATTTATTGATGTATTTCAATTTTAGAATATATTCATATTTGATGTGAGACATGATTATATTCTAAAAATTGAAATATATCAATAAATGATATTCATATTTGATGTGAGACATGATTGTTTTGAATCACGTTGTTCTTCACAAATCCGATCGTTTGTAATGGACGCAACATGAAGCTAAATTATGAATTTTTAGAATATATTCATTTAGCTAAATTATGTTGCATTTTCAAATAATAAGATCATATGGAAGTTATAAAAATAAGCCATGTGTTGAATTTGAATCTAAGGTAGAATATTCTAGGTAAGATGAAGTTCTTTTACAGACAATTCAAAGATGCACCAAGTAACACTTTAAAGTTTCTTTAAAATAACACTTTAAAGTTCCACAAAATATAACTTTAGTAAGAAAGTTACTAATTTTTATTTCTCACAATATAACCCCTAATTGTAACTTGATAACCATCTATACGCACTCGCCAGCATAAATGAGCGATTTAAGTGCACATATGCAATTGATTGGAAGGAAATTTAATAGGTGTAAGAGAACAATCTTCTTGCTTGTGAAGGAGAATGCCTTGGTGGATGCCACATAGAAAAATAAAATAGTTTTGCACATCACCAACATAATAGAAGAAATTCATATTGCGTCCATTACAAACGATTGGATTTGTGAAGAACAACGTGATTCAAAACAATCATGTCTCACATCAAATAGATTGCTTAAATAACAACCAATCATATTATTGAATATGAATGATGCAGAGTCTCTCAAGAATCCTCCATTTTTAATAAAGAGATTCCACTAAGAATCGTGGAGCAAGAATGCGATAAAATGATTTGAAGTCGACATGACACAATTGACGGGCATGTCATTATTTCTAACCTCCAACAAAATTCCCCAAAACAAACACTTTGTCATGATTGATAGCTAGAATCGATTCTATGTCATATAGAACGCAATCAACCACCATCACCATTATCAAATTGACAAACAAATTAATAAAGAATCATTTGATCATCATGCTCATCTACATTGTCACCAAAAAAGGTCACACAGGGAAGATTACAAATGAAAACTAGAACCAAAAATTTCTCTAAAAATCAACAACAAGAAAGCTCTCTTGAAAGCTACAAATAGAAAAATGCTTATGAAAACTACAAATAGAAAGCTCTTGTGAACACTACATAGAAGAAGCTCTCCTGAGAACTTCACAAGTAAAGCTTAATCTCGTAGAAACTACAAACATGACATCTACAAACAAGAAAGCTCTCATGAGAATTGCAAATAGGATTGCAAAGCTTTCTCATAAATACTACAATGATCACATTCATAAATGCAAGATTTGATAGCAACTACAAATTAAGCTTGATGATTGGAATAGCTTTGACTGAGCTTACATTTCTAGAGCTTGAATGAGAGAATCTTCTTGTGACCAATCTTGATATCGAGGAACTTGCCACCTTTCGGTTGGTAAGCAAGCAATGACAAGACCTTGAGGCTCTTCGGCTAGATGAATTTGAACTGAGCCAGTAAGTGGATAGGAAAATGGAGTCAACAAACTTCAAGCCCTCATGGAGTAAAATTTTTATTCTTGATGAATTTGACTCTCTCCAACATTGAGTTCAAAATCTTGTTAAGTACACTCATGCAAAATTTCAGAAGCAAATATGGAATCTAGTCTACTCTAAATCACCCTACAATACAAGGAACAAAAGAAAATTGGCAATACACTAGTCATTTTTTGATGGTTTCTTGTACAATGAAGAAATTCTTTAAATGAAATCCAGACGGTGAAAAGTTAGAGACAAACATTTGCAATATGAGAAAAATTTCAAGAACTTTGACTTATAAATTCCAAGCTAATAGGCATTAAAGTTTGAAGAAAATATATTTTTTCAAAATCACCCAAATGTAACTAACAAACTTTGACGCCTCTTAGAATGGGATTTGAAAACTAAAATTTTGATTTTTTTTGAATAATTTCATGCCATATTTTTATTGGTAACATACATGCCAAATTTCAAAAGCTTGTGAGCGATTTCACAAAAGATGTCTAAAAGATGTCCAAATTGCTTAAGCCGCCCAAATAATTCTGGGCACCATAGCTTTTGATTTAGGCACCTGATCAAAAACAAAATTATATTCCTACTGAGGGGATACATGTATCGAAATTTTGTGAACATCCAACCAAAATTGACTTCATTGGATGGATACTTGGCAAAAAGTATGCATAACCCCCCAAAAATCTAAACGAAAATGCACGCCAGAGAGACTCATGGTTACATCCAATAGTCTAACTACGTCAATGGTGAAATCTATCAAGATGGTGAATGTACACCCCGGCCCTAATACGTATCCGTGCAACAAAAATGCAAATATTGGCAAACAAGTAACAACCACACCTGCCTACAGGCGACTTTGGAACCAAAATCAGCACCGCAGCATCACAGTATGCACTAAGGTAACTAAGGTAGATCAACCTATTACCACCCTGATTTGCAATTTGACTATCTTGGGGCCAATTCCATGAGAGATATATATTTTTCAGAGGTGTGCGTATGTTTCATGAATCAAACCCAAGTGAACTTATAATTTTCTGATCAAAATTGTAATTTCTGTGAATTTTTGAAGTGTTCAGCCCTAAATTACTAGAGCGCCTGTGACTAGGGTCATAAACGCCCTAATAACAACCCATAACCACCTTCTTATGTCCCTATAAGCATCTAGGTATTCACCAATCAACTATTGCCACATTACCCTAAATGACATAAATGCATTGATTTTGTCAGATTTTCAGATAGAATTGGCTCACTTCTGGAAGATTTGGATGGTGGAATGGGTGGAAATGGGGCCAAAAACAGGGTGGTGGAAATGGGTTGAAGACAGAATTAGGCTGGTCTACCTTACAACTAAAATCACACGCTTCCAAAAATTGCACACTACAGATTCTTGCCTAAAATGTACTCTCACTATTTATGGGATTCTATAATTGCTTTTAGGAATATTTATTTTCAGCAATTTGAAAATTCATAGTTTATTCACAAGGTGTTCCAAAAATGCATTCTAAAAGAACCTAAAATCCCCTTTTGACTACCAACAAGACCCCACAAACAGTTTTTCAATATAATAATAGTAACCATGCTAAATTGCTTATTTGTGCGATTTAAGGTGTGATTACAATAACCCCTAAATGTCCAAGGCCTACTTTGAGTCTCTTGGAATTTGCTCTAAATTGAACAAAAAAACAACATTTTGATAAGTTGAATCAATTTTTTTTGAATCATTAGATGACATTTGAGGGCATTGGGAGACTATGAGTTCTCGGAGAGCTGATTGTGTTTTCAGACTGCGGGAACGCAGCTCCAGTAGCTAGTTGATGTAGCCAGCGCTGTGCCACGTCATCTTTTTGGAAAAAAAAAATGCTTAAAATGATATTTGGAAAAAAAAAATTCTAATAGCTCGTATTGTTATTCACATAATCGTGCCAGATTGGGGATTAGGCCTGAAACAACCCTCTAATGCCCTCAACGTCAGTATGTCATCTAATGTGTAACCATACAAATTCAAACTAGACATGTTAGAGATCACTTAGGAAAAGAAAACACAACAATATCATTTAAGGATTGAAAGATTAAAATGTTTGATCATCAGGGTGTTAAAACTATGAAAATCTTTGAGCTATCTTTTTGCATGTCAAATCTAAAAAATTCAAGACCAAAAAAACTATGAGGTTGAAGGGCCTAACAAATATAACCCCAATTAATTTATGACTTCTCAAAATCTACTCTACAATTTTTTTAAATGAACTTCTAGTGTAATTTTTTCTCCAAGATCTAGTGTATTTGAGGCTCATTTCCAAGAGCCCTCAACACTACAAAAAGTCAAGATTGCAATAAGTACATTTGCACAAAATCTTGCATAGAAAATCATAATCATTCATTTTCAAAATCAGATTTTCTGATGCTAAAACTAGATTTCAAAAAGAATCTCTTAAAAATATAAACTACTAAAAATAGCAATTTGGTAAGGTTTTCTTTAACTTCAAAGTTTCTTTGACACCACTTTTAAGTGCTTTGGGTATTTAGGGTGCCTTGGGCATTAAATCCCTAAAGTTCCATGACTATGCTTTCATCAAAAACGCTCAAAAACTGTCATTTTGAATACAAGTACCAAGTTTTGAAAAAAACCTTTTTTAGACACATGTAACCATAGGAACTTGTAATATGCTGACTTGAAAACATGTAGTACAAATTTCAGAATTTTTTGCTGCGCGGATTGCAAGATATAAGCATTCAAATGCATTGAAATCATTTTTTGGGCCCTGCAAAAAATAGGGTAGTTGCACTTCACAAACTCACTTTTCAATGAAAAAATGTCCAAAATGGTGGTGCTTCTTTGGATTCTTTTTCCTAGACAAGTTGGCTACATGCATGAAAAATTTCACTTCATTTGGAATTGTACAACATATAGGAAAAAAATAGTAAGTAGATAGTAGAAGAGAATAATCAAAACTACTAATTTGTCAAGGATTTAATTATGGAATTGAATGATGTCAATCCCAATGGTTGCAATATTGTAATAAACAATCTACATCCTATGATTTTATTTTATTTTTCAAAAATATTGAAAATTGAGTAAGAAAATTCATAATTTTTGAACAAAGTGATTTTTTTTTATTTGCCTAGATTGCCCAATTATGGAAAAAAGTAACATATTAGGTCATAACTTTTGACTCACATTTCCAAATGTCATGAAACTTAGTGCATATGAAAGATATTCCTTGAACTCACCTTATTCAAATTTGGGCCAAAAATATGGAAATCTCCAGTCACACGTATATGCCCAAAAATTTCTATGTAGCCAAAAAGCACATGTTGGTCCTTTAGGGGTTACTCAACCAGGCCTGGAGTTTATATAATCTCACACCAGGCCATATAATAAAGAAGATGGCTGGTAATAGATGTAACTTTTAAATTGTATCTTTGCATCCTTCCTGCATTGTTCAAATTACACTCCCGAATAAAAAAACCCGGTCATGTAGTCTTAGCACTATAGTTTTTTTTGTGGAAATCTATTTTGTAGTGGTAATTCTACCAACTTTCTATTGTATTACGGTGCTTTAGGGTTAATCATCTATAGTTACTGATTAGTTTGAGAATTACTAGGGATTTCATCTATAGATGCTGGCAGTGGATGGAAGGGGTGTAATCTATTGAGGCGATTGAGTTGGTTGGCCATTGGAATTGGGTGAAAACCAATTGTGCAAGGAAGCTGATATCCAGTCTGGAGAAGCAATCCAAAGCTCCTGCGGTGGTGAGGCCGACAGTTGGACGCAAGCAATTGAAGTTTAGTGTGCTTGAGTGTAATTAGGGTGTTTTGTTTTTATCGTCTGAGTGTTTGTGGTTATTGTACTGAGTCGATAGATGCTTCAAAGTATAGTGGTATGGTTGTGAAAATCTATTGTGTGGCGAAGATGAAATCTAAGAGCTGAAATTTATAGCATACTCAGAAGTTGTATGTGAGCGAGAAGTGATTCTATTGTGCTGTTAGGGTCGGTGAAAGGAATCAATTGTAATCAGCGTGGTAGTTGAGACTGGGAGATCTATTGTAGTATTTTAATTGTAATGCAAAGCGGAATTCAATTGTAATTGGAGTATGTATGCCTGTGTGTAAAGATACTGGTGTTCTATAGTCTGTGTTTGGTTGTTATTGAGAATGTGCTTGAAGTGAAGTTGAATCAATTGTATGTGGTGCTGAAGGTGGAGTTTGTGAACTTAATCTTGTGAGGAATTTCTATAGTCATGACTTGATATGAATGCCTGTTTGTATATAGTTCTCAATTGTTGTATCAATTATGTATGGGCTGGATGTATGGTATGTATCAATGGTGTTTGAGCTTAATGCTATTGAATGCTTTATGATTCAAATTGGGCGGTTAATCTATAGAAATAATAAGACTAGGGAATTATGGAGATTGATCTTATAGGTGATATTAATAGAACTGGAGGGACGAGTAAAATTAAACAGAATAGAGAGTCTTTTGAAGTAAATTTGAAGAAGTGTAAATTCTGTCATCAATTGGGTTATTCAAAGTTGATATGGAAGAGTATGGAAGAGATTGCCATGGTAAATATTAAAAGAGAAGATTCAACTGAGGAAAAGCTAAAGGAAATCAATGCTAAGGAGAATCAATAGTTGGTGCTGGCTACTTAAGCAAGGGGATGCATAAAGACTGTACCAACAATTGGTGAGGCGACCATGGAAGCCAGTGTACAAAGCTGAATCGATAGATTCACGTCCAATTGATAAGTTTTGAGCCTTAGTTTTAATTGTAATAAAGATAATCTATCTATTGTATTTACTTGAGAATGAATAGGCTAAAACCTCAATTGTGGACAACCCTGGGATTGATTAGATCTCCCTTTAGAAATTATCATAGTGCTAACATACCTCTCTGCGAACGAACTTAAACCTATAGGAATTCATCAATGGTTCATCAATTGTAGAAAACCAACCTACAAGTCACTGTAATTTTATACGCCTAGCTAGGGTCCCAGATATGATACGATTAAACAAAAATTTTGAACATATGGTGACCAGACCCTATACTGACCGATGATACTGAATAATCTCCTGAATCTGATTCACACTTGCACGCATCAGCAAGCATCTTAACAAACCAACCAACCTTGTTGACATTCTCCACGAAAAATCGAGCTGCAGAGCGCTTCCATCCAATAGCACAAGAGACATACGTATCTGACGATACATTCACCAAGTTGTTGTCGCAACCAGAATTTTTGGTTTTCTTTTGCTTATCTAAATAATGGAACGGAAACGGGTAATTAGGATCCGTATCCGGTTAGAAGGGCAGAAGGAAACTGGAGAGTGACAACGCTAATTGAGTAAGGAGAAAGCTAGATCTGATCCGGTCAGAATGTTAGTATTCAGGAACGGAATCACATCTGAATCTCACCTCAGATTGGATTAGGGTTGGACCAGATTGATATGGACCGGACCGGAAAAAGTCATGATTACCTGCCAAGGGTCCTGGGACTATATAAGAGCTGGTCGTCCTCATTTTCACTCTTTTACTTCCCTCGAGCTCTGGAGCTGACTTTGAGCCCTTTTACGCCTCCGTCTGCGCCAGAGCCGTTGTATGTGTGTGCGCTTCCGGCTGGGCATGTCCGAGAGTGTAGGAAAGGTAGAAAGCGTGTGGGTTGCAGGTTTTGTGGTGTTTTCCGATTGAGATCGGACGAGAGGAAGTGAGGAACGGGACGTGCGGCTAGGAGAGAGTGAGGTAGCGATCGGTAAGGGTCCAGTGGCCATTAGTGTCCATGCCTCAATTGCGAAAGGCCAGACCGGGCGCGCTCAGTTCTTCCTCCGACGTCAAGCTCCGGAAGGTAGTTCCGGTCATTTCCACGGAAGAACCGACCAGGTTCGAGCTCATGGAGGATCTCAACGCCATGGGGTGCCTCGTGTTGATGGATAAACCCTGGGGGTTTAGGGAGGAGCGGATGGTGAGAGAGATTAGGTGTAAGGCATCGAACGAGTTTGACAACATTCTCCGGGGCCGCCCGACCAAATGGGAAGAAGAGCGGTGGAGGAAAGTTTACAACTTCCGGATAGGAGGTTCCGGCATGGCTGGAAGGAAGGACGAGTTCATCCACGGCAAATTTCATGGGGAGCCGAGTAACAAGGACGGGTACGCAGTCGCGGACTATAAGAGCGACCAACACCACAACCTCCTGCAGTTCCTGGTTCCGATTGTCCACCCGGAGAAGCCGACGAGGGTGACGATGACCATCGGCAACACCATTTTTGGTTCCCTGAGCGGGGAATAGAAAGTGAACTGGGCCCGGATCTTTTCCGATCTGGTGTCTCAGCTGGTGACGAGGATCGGAAAGAGTAGGGCCACTCCCTTGAGTCCCTATCTCTTCCACCTCTACCACCGGAACCAACTCCTCACAGAGACGGAGGAAAAGATGTGGAGCCTTCAGGAGTCCATCTTGAAGTACGGGGAGTCGGATTCGGATGACGAACAGGAAGAGCAAACCGGGTCCGAACCCGAAACGGAAGAGGAAGAAGAGGAGGAGCCATCTTGGCCGAGGAAGCGGATGAAGACAACGCCTCCTCGCAAGCAAGGAACCCCTCCTACCACCCGGTCCACTCCAGAGCAAGGACCGGATGTGGAGATGCCGGATTCCGAGGACCCGACTGACCCGTTCAACCAGTTGATGGTAATCCTGTGCGGGATACGAGCGGACTGGGAGGTCAAGAGGAGGGCTCTTGTCGCTATCGGAGGTCTGGTGGATGCACCGGCGGATAGTGAGTTGCCGGGTAAGGTGGGCCAGTACCTAGCCAATCCGGATGAGAATCGGAGGCAGGAGGCAGAGATCCGTCGGCTTCAGGAAGAAGTCGACACCCTACGGGCTGACATGGTAGCTCTCAGGGAAGACAAGGCTACAGTCTGGGAGATGGCGGAAGCAACTCGGAAGGTGGCCGAGTCGGTGAAGGACACTCTCGGAGAGTCCGGATCCACCGCAGTCAAGGCGGCATTATTTGACAAAAGGGTGCATGAGGAGAAGAAGGTATCCGGTTCCCAGATAGTTCGGATCCTCACCGTCTTCACCGATCGGGTGGAAGCATCCTTGGCGGCAGCGAGAGAGGCAGCCAAACGGATGGACATCAGCAGTCAAAAGCTGAACGGGTCCATGTACTCCCGGGAGATCCACCTGTCGGACCTATCGCTACCAGATTCTTTCGCAGCGGGAGGGTCGAATCCGAGGGAGCCCAAGGATCAGACACCCGAGTCAAGGAAGAGTAACCAGAGACCTGGGTCTGGACAACCGATTCATCTGGATTCATCACCAGGGTCAGATCTTCCGGATCCAGCTGCCGGGGAGCGGAGTTGGAATCTTGCGGACGTCTTCAACCAACTGCTGGAGGAACCCAAGAGTCCTACACTGGGTGGGGGAGTTGGAGAATAGATAGATAGTTAGGAATGTAAAGTTTTGTAAGATAGTTAGGGCCGGGTCGGATGTTGATCCGGTCTGGCCGGTTAGGATTGGACCCAGATGTCCAGCGTGGATTTCCGAGGGTCTTTTTGCTTCGTACTCAAGTTGTATATAAGTCAGCCCTTGTTTGGGAGCTGGAAGTCTTTTCGCCCAAATTTTGTGTACGTCTTCTCTTGGCCTCTTGTTGCGTGTCTCTCCCGTGTGTGGCAGGGTTGTGTGGTGAGGAGTTAGGAAGGCGCATGCTGGTGCGGGTGTGATTTCTCCCCTTTGGCGTTCTTGTTTTGATCTTATGTGCAAGTGAGCAGGTTGTGGAAGAGTTGGGAGTAGATTTCAGTTCCTCAGCAGCTCTAAGGTTTAGGATTCCGGGCGAGACAACGGTTGTTAGGCTAGGCGGATAGGGAGGGATTCCTTAGTCGTGCTAGAACTCCTGGGTGGAAAATCCAGTTGAGTGTCTGATCTCTTGAGAGATCTCGCTGCCTTAGTGGGCAAACGGAAGAACTTTAGTTGATGTTGGAATGGACGGGTTCACTTGCAGCCGTCTGGCTTCATACAGACGGAACATGGCGCCAAGGTTGTTGTAGTATGAGAAGATTATACGATGGGTCTTTGTGTGACCGGTGATCCGGAGGATTTTCTGGGTTGCTGTGAAGGATCAAACCGAATCCGGATTAGTGTAGGAAATGGGAGAATAGAGAAGTGGGTCTTCAGCCACTATAAGTCACGGAAGGAGCGGCGGGCCTGCCACTCTCAAAATCAAGGGGCGAACCCTTTAATGGTGAAACAGAGGTAAAACTAAACCGGATGGTAGTAAAAGCGGATGTGAGTTGATCAGACCGGATCGGAAAGTTGACTGGATTGGAGAAGGAGAAGAGGGTCTGATTGTAGTTCTTGGTGTTGTTGTGTTTCCGGTTGTGGTGTTAAAACCGGAAGAGGAAATATAGGTACTGACTTAGCTTAGAGACCAAATAAGGCTATCTACTTCACAGAATCTCGCAGGTTCGATCTTTAGAGTCACTTTGTTATATTTTAAAGTGGTTTTTGGTAGTATAACTGGGAATTTGCTTGTCCTGTGCTGCGACAGTTGTCCATCATGTTCCTTTCAGAGTACTTGCGGTCTTTAGGCCTGCGCACATAAGGCAAACGGGGGACGTGCGACATCGCAGGTGAGGGTGCGGAAACGCGGGTTTGCCCTCACCGAGCCCTCACAGACGAGGTGAAGCAAAAATGAGAGCTGCGCCCTCACGGTTTGTTTACAACGATAAAATTACCGGGGTGGTGAACACTATAGCAACTTGTCAGAGAATGGGGTTCGTCCTCGCAGCTTCGCTTCTTCTCCTTCACCACAGAGCCAACACAGATCACAGGCCGTACTCTTCTAAATTCTAGGGAATCCTTCTTTTTTGAGTTTCATTTGTTTGAGTTAGCATTTGTGATTTGGGGGCATAATGGATGTTCCAAGGGGGGGCTATTAGCACTTATGCTTGGTGATGAGAGAGGGGTTGATTTTCAGGGGACCCAAGAGAGAGGAAAGAGTGGTCCTTCAAATTTGAAGAGGGAATGGACGGAGGGAGCTTTGAAGTTTTTTGTAGGTATATGTGAGGAGTACTTTGAGTACAATCAGAAGCCGTTCAAGCAAGCGAATTGGGAGGCCTTTGCGAAGAAGTTGAATGCACAGTTTTCTAACGACCCTCAAAGAATATGGACCCAAGCTTGGGACAAGTGGAACAAGATGAAGACTACTTACCAAGAGGAGAAGGCCAAGCAAGAAGAAACGGGAGCTGCACCTTCTTCTTGGACTCTATGGTACGAAATCTTTGACAATATCTTTGGTGGTATGGCTAAAATCAATGGGGTCCCCCTCATGGTGTTGATCAAGGTATCTATATGCAACATTTAGAGGTTTGTGTTGTGAGTGATGATGAAGAGAACACTTTGCATCCTACTCCTTGTACTCCCCTCACTACAGGTGCTACTTCTGCATTGTCCCCACATTCACAAGCGGTTAACCAATCAGGATGTGAGGGACAAGTTAATAGGAGTGCTGGAAAGAGAAAGAGAAAGCTAGCTATTGCAGATGAGTCCATTGCTTCCGCCATTATCAATTTTTCTAAGGGAATTTTAGAGGTGGAGAAGATGAAGATGTCCATTGCAAAGAAGATGATAGAGAGTGACAAAGAGAGCAGGGACTTGGCAATGAAGGGCCAATTGCAAACGGTCGCTTTGTTTGTTGAAGTGCTCAAGGGCAAGGACTCCTCTAGTACTTCTAAGTAGAAGTATTTTCTATGTGTTATGTTCTTGCAAGGCTTTAGAGCATTGGAATGTTTTACCAATGCTGTGTGGAATTTAATTGGATTTGTTTGGATTTGTTACAAATTCCACTACGTTCAATAAAAGACTTACTTCCAACATGATTAATTGTACTTATATACAAGTATTGCATTCAAAGATTTGAGAAATTGCATATGCAATATAGTAGCATTCATTCATCATTAGGATTTTGCAAAACCCATTGTGCATACAATTTTTCCCTCAATCTTTCTCCCTCACGTTTTGATGCTTCTCCATCCCTAGGCACGGGTAACCTTACATTCCCAAATCCAACTAGTGGATCTCTTCTCAAATAGGCATTAGCCACATGAGGCTCTGCTTCATTCAACAACTCACAATAGTTGTGAAGCCAACAACATGCCACAGTGATCCTTGCGGCCCTATCCACTCTTGAATTGAAATGCCTCGAGATCCTCCATCTATTCTTCAAGCTCCCAAACGCTTGTTCAATTACCACTCTTCTAGAGTTCATTGAATTATCAAATTGCTTTTTTTCCAAATCGTTTGGAGCCTTCCAATTCTTCATCAAGTAGCTTTGGATGGGATATGGAGCATCTCCAATCAAATAAGGAGTGCAATGGGCATCTTCCACCCAAACTACCGATTGTTGAAGAATGTCCCGGTTCTTCAAACTCTTGTACAAACTTGAGACTTTGAATTGACCACCATCATGCACTCCTCCAGGTTGGCTGGCGCAAACGTTCTAGAAAATCTTCTGTGAATCACATACCGCTTGTAGAACAATGGAATGAAATTTTTTCCTAATGAAAAAGTCACTAGCAGCTAATGTCACTCTTCTACTAGGATTCTTTGCTAATGGTATATGAGTCCCATCAATAGATCCACAAATGTTTGGCAATCCCGTTATTTCTTCAAAGCCGGAAATGATGGTTTGAAGGCGGTCTCCACTAGGAATACAAATGTAATGACTAAACAATTTGTCTTTCTTTGTAAGTATGTCACAAATAATGTCAACATACTTCCTAATGGTTGAAGCACCAATTTTAAAAGGATCCGCCATGTGCTCCGGACTATTGCCATGTGCAAATCTATAAAGCACATATGCCACAATTTTTTTGATTTCCATTTGTGGCCTCACTTGATTCACACACCTACTTCTCAGGAATGGTGTCAACATGTTCACCAAGTTTTCAAATGCACCAAAACCCATTCTATAAAACTTTTTGAATTTGTTGTGGTGCATTTCATTACTTGCTCTCCACACTACCCTCTCTACATAATTCCAATGTGTCGCTTGCTGAGGCTCTATCCAAAAGAGACGGGGAGCATTTGGTTTCTTCCTCTTACAAAGCAAGAACAACAACCAAAGAAAATGAAATCCCATAGAAGTCCCTCCACCGGAATTCAAGACCTCCTAAGCTTGGCTTTTGTAACTCAAGCAGTTGTTCATTGTCATAGAGAGCATGATCCACATGAGCACCACTTGAGCACAAAATGTGGGTTCCATATCCACTTGAAAAACTCTCTCAAATTGTTTCCAAACAAAAATTTGGTCCTAAAACCCTAAAATGGAGAGGACCTTCCAAAACTTGCACTCAACACAAAATGTAATTCAAAAACAACAAAAAAACATTCCCAAGAACATGTACTACCATTTGCCAAAAAAAAAATTTAAAAAAAAATATACATACCAAGATAATTGAACATGAAGTTGAAGCTCTCCCAAGCCCTCCCAAACTCTTCCAAGCTCCGACACCAAAAAACCTCACAGTTTTCTCAATCTGCTCAGTTGAGAGAGAAAAGGATTCTCTCTCTACTGCGCCTAAAAATCCGTTGACAAAGGGCCTTCTTTTAAGTTTACCAGACCACCATGCGGCAGGGTGGTTTCACTCCGGGGAAGGCCACCAGCACCTGCCAGGGTCGAGCTGGCTGGTGGTGGGTGGGGGCCCGCCTCAGCTGGTGAGGCTGCAAACACAGCCCTCACCACCAGCTATGTGCGCGGGGCTTTTGAAGCTGTTGGACTTGGAATGAGAAGCACTTATGTGAGTACCATTACGATCCGGTGAAATTAGAGGGTTCGTCTTGGTTCGGAGCACTCCCAGTTTTTGCAGCCAGTCGTCGGTCTAAATCCTTTTCCATCTTTCCATTGTTGCAAGGATGATCCCTGTCAAATGAGAGGGTTCAAATGGGAAGGGGAAGTCTCACCTCCTCTTTCATTTAAGTAGATTCCTTCGATGCGGAGTAGGCTTTTGAGATAAGTAGCATGAGCGAACAATCCAACTCCCCTTTCTTTGCAAGATTCTCTATTTTCTTAGACGCAATCTCTAATGAAGGTGATTTTACAATGTCATCAAACTTTGTCTGTGCTGCACTCAATGACATGAAGTCTTCTGCGTTTCTGTCATACTCTTGAACGATGGTCAGGCACCTCTTGGTTATTGCAGCAACTTCTGTGGCAGACAAGGTACACTGCCCTCAGTACACAAAGAAAAGATTCAGCACGGATACAAGGAAACTGAAATAACAGGATTCAGCAAAATCTTAAACCCTAAAACCCCAGTAATTGATTGCGAGGTGTCGCACTACCTTCTCGACGTTTCTGATCGGCATAACTTGCTCGAATGCCTATTCGTAGGTGCTCAGTAAAATCTTTCTTTGACGAGCCGCAGCAGCATCAATATACGCAGGAGATTTCTCAATTAAAGCAAGGAGACAGTCTCGTCGCATCAGGTGTGAAGTCTCTCTTTGTAGATATGCTAATCTGGCACTAATCGTATATGTGATTTTCCAGGCTAAGGGATACCGCCGAATTTAGAGGAATTATATCGCGTTTCTGGGTGGCTATGGCCATGTCGTCGCTCTGGATGCCTCCTCTATCATCGCAATCAGCCTCCATGTCCATTTGTCTGCCTCATCGAAAATGTGCAGGCGGAGTGTTACGAATGAATGTCGCTGACCGTCGCATTGGTTGCCCTTTGCTGGTTGTTCGAGCTTCTGCGATGGATGCTGCCACGGAGCTTTCAACGGTAAGTTTAGGCTTTAGGTTTTAGAGCTTTCAAAGGCGATGTTGCAATGAATTTACTTTCAGCTGCATGATTGGCCTTTTTTCTGACCTTTTTGTCATGTGGTGAGTGGTTCAGGGGGCAAACGATGAGATTAGATACAGAAACGAAGCTGCCTCCGGGAGCGTGGATGGCACGGATTCTCCTGAAGTTCAGAAAGACGGGTAGACGAATAAAATGAACCGTGTATGTGATAAATTAATAGATATCTTTCTAGTGGAAAAGGCGAATCCGGAGGAATGGCACATTTTCTTAGCCTGCAGTAAAGAGTGGGTCAATATAAGGCCCCATTTTTTCAGCCGCTGCAAGTTCCTGGTTGCTCAGGCTGAAGATCCCATGGAGAACAAACTTGCTCAAACTTTCAAGGCGCTTGCAGGAGGTATGCTTCTATGTCGCCATGGTTCCTTGGCATCCTGTCTTTTCAATAATTGAATCAAGGCTTCATGTTTTAAAATATTGAATTTGATTCAGGTTAGTGAAGAACATTGTATGCGTTGATCATAAAATAAATAAAATTGGAAAGTCCCCATATGACCTCAAAACTGCTCAAAACGAATATGAAGTCGTTATGGGGTTAACCTATACTTTGCTACTTCATGTTTGAAAGAATCTTATTAGGAGTATTTTAATATGCAGCTGGACGAAGACATGCAGCAACACGATAGACAATCCCAGAATTTCCACAATTCAGCAACAAATTAGAAACTTCAATCGATTAGGTCAACAAAAGGTAAGACAACGCTGGATTCGCAACACCAGCGGAAATCGAGGTCCGCGGATTCTTGAACTGTGTCGGAATTGAGGCAATTGCACGACAAGATGAACATTGTGATCTCGATTTGTAGATTGAAATCCTTCTGCGGTATTTGGTGTTCCATTTCGACTTTCAAGATTCACAAAATCGTTCTGAGTAAACTGATACAGCGGATTCGGAAATTATGCTGAACCCTGACGTCTTTGAAATGGCGAATTCGGCTATGAAACTACACACTGATATCGCTGAGCCTGATTCGAAACAGCCATCTACTGGTCATTTGGCTGAACAAACCCTACTATACCGAGTGAAAGCTGTAAGGCTTGATTCCATTGCTTCCATCGGTACAAAATGTAACTTACTTGAATGGCACCGAAATTGAGGTTGAAGGACAGATTTCAACCATACGAAACCTTCCTCTCCACCTTCTCGCCGCTTCAAATCCCGAGTTGGCTCTTTGCATTTCCGGAATGGCACTCAGCATAGGGGTCAGTTAGCGCTGAACCAAATAGAGCCAGGAGAGAGCTGGATTAACAGCGGATTCCCTTCTCAGATTTGTAAGCTTTCCCTCTTGTAAGGGAAAGCTTACAAATCTGAGACGAGACCACTACCAAACTTTCTGCAATTCGGCACCGAATTCTAAAATGTCGACAGCAACAAGAACTGAAAAACGAGGCAGTTCAATACGATGGAATAATTGCGAAACGAAAATCTCTTAGGGCTCAACGCTATTACTTGGTTGAATACTTAACAAATCAGGATAGTGACATCTTGAGTGGAAGCGTCGAAGCATCGCACCCGCTCAATCCGTAATAGTCTAGTGGTTAGGATACCTGGCTTTCACCCAGGCGACCCGGGTTCGAGCCCCGGTTACGGAACCTTGCGGGGATAGCTCAGTTGGGAGAGCGTCAGACTGAAGATCTGAAGGTCGCGTGTTCGATCCACGCTCACCGCACTTTGTGTTTTTTTTATTTTTTTTAATTAAATGTTTTTGAAATTGTTGAAGGTGACTTACTTTGTTCATGTAGATAGTATCTTCATTGGTTTTGGGGTGTGTTAAATTGGGGTGTGCCTTAAATTTGATGAGCAATTGGCACTTCTTTGGCATTTTGTATGTCTTCAAACGTTTGAAAATTACTGTAAGACGTCTTCTAGGAAGGGTAGAAAAAAATCCAAGGTGCCTTCCCTAGAAAAGGGAGAACCAAACAAAATATGTTCTAGATAGTGGCCATACTTCTAATTTTCATAGTTCCAAATTCAAAGTTTCCTTGGATTCCATGTTCTTCACTTCATTGAACTAACAATCTAGCATTATCCATGAATTATTTCCACCTAAATTGAGACCCATCATCCATGCTTGTCAAGCCCCTATGCAATGCATCCATTCAATCCACCCACCATCAAAGGAAAAGGCAAGAAATCAATAAATGAGCACAAGGCAAGCCGGCACCCTTGCAAAATTCCAAGATTTTTATTTGATACCTCCCTCATATTCTTAGGATACCTAAGAGGGAGGCATTTCAAAGGCTTTAACTACACAAATCAAAGTATTGGATTGTACATCAACTTTATTCAAGTTATACACTATACATGTCACTTCTCTTGTTTATTTTTTAATAAAAAACGGGAAGGCTAAATATTGTTGATGCTTTTCACCTTAGAAAGGACAAATTAAGTTGAGGCTAAAGTGTCAATTTAACCCCTAAAATTCCATGATTATATTTCATCAAAAATGCTCAAAAACTGCCACTTCTAATACAAGTATCCAATTTTTGAAAAACAACTTTTTTTGACACACATAACCATAGGATCTTGAGGTATTCTGAATTGAGAACATGCAGTAAAAATTTCATAAATTTCCACCGCGTGGATTGCAGGATATAAGCATTCAAATTCATTAAAATCATTTTTTTGGCCTTGCAAAAAACAAGGCAGCTGCACTTCACAAGCTCACTTTTCGATGAAAAAATTACCAAAATGATGTTGCTTCTTTGGACTCTTTTTCCTAGACAAGTTAGCTACATGCTTGAAAAATTTTCACTTCATTTGGAATTGTCTAGCATATAGAAAAAAATAGTAAGTAGACCATAGTAGAAAATGATTCAAAATACAAAATTGTCAAGAATTTAATTATAGAATTGAAAAATGTCAATTTCAATGGGTGTAATAAACAATCTACATCCTAAAATTTTATTTTTTTTCAAAAAACATTGAAAATTGAGTAAGATAAAGGACTTCAAAGTTTATTTTAGAGTAGATAATCCATAACTGCCAGCAAACTAAAATCTTCATAACTTTTGAAACATTGATAAAAATGGGATGATTCAAAGCTTCCCAAGTATAAATAACTCTTGGAAAACCAATTTCAAAATTTTGTTTTTGAAAATTGTGATTTTTTTTATCTGCCCGAACTGCCTAGTTACAAAGAAAAGTAACATATTAAGCCATAACTTTTGACTCACATTTTCAAATGTCATAAAATTTATTGCATATAAAAGATATTCCTTGCAATCACCTTCTGTTATAATTTCAGCCTAAAAGATGGAAGTCTCTAGTCACACATAATTGCCCAAAATTTCTATACAACCAAAAAAACGCATGCTGGTCCTTTCACGATTAAAGGGCAATATCTTTGTGGGTTGGACGTCATGAGAAAGGGTAGGGTTGCCCTTTAAATTTAAGGCCTAGTTTGGGGGGACAATTGTACCGCTTGTTTTCTTTTAGTTATTTTTTATTCCATAATTCTTGTTCATTTTCCTTGGCACTGTACCAATCATTGTTCCTTTAGTTAGTTAGTGATCAATTTTTCCTTGAAAAAGGATTTGATTTATTCTTTGCAAAGTCTCTACAGTGGTGGCTTGTGAGTCTTCTTTTGTTTTGCACTCTTTGGAGCTTTAGGCTTATTAAGTTTTAAGCATCATCCAAATTAAGTTTATTGTGGCTCATAACATTTTGATTCAACAAATTAAGTTTATTGTGGCTCTGTAGCAACTTGTAGCTTGATTGGGTGACGTGCATTGCTCCACTTTCAAATCCATTGACAACTAGATGTTTGTCTAAGTACCATGTTTTGTCCATGGTAGCATTTTAGATTAGCTTGAGTATTAAGGAGCAAATTAAACTAGTTTAAATAATGTTTTGTTGTGAAAAATACTCTATACTAAAAAGTTGACAAAACTCTTGTGAGCAAGGTTGGATTTGACGTGCAACAAAATCTAGAAAGAAGATGCTATCCTTACATTGGATCAAAATTTTAGACAAATCATAGTCCCCATGCAAGCATATCAGCAAGAGTGTGGCAATTCATACAGCTTATTGATAATGCTCTTAGTCCCCCTTTTGATTTCTTGAGAGGTCCCCTTCTATTTGAGCTTTGGACACACCTTCATCTCTATTTGGTGGCCTCATTGGTTTCAAACTTGATTTCCTAGGAATCTTTGCAACTTGTCACAATATTTTTCCCAATTCAAATCTAGAGTAGCATCATACTGAAATTTTAAAGGTCACATTTCAATCTATACTCTTTGCATGAATCAAAGAAAAAAATTAATCATGATTCTTATTTTGAGAATTGAATGAGGATTTCAACTTAGATAAACATGATTTTGTTATTGTTTGAATAAGTTACAACATTTCAGAATTTGGTGCTAATATGATAAAAGGTGAACATTAGAATGAATTACAAATAAGGAACTACATTGCTTTATGAATTGTAAAACATAAGAAGTTTGTGGTGAAGTTGTTTTTGAGAAGAAGGATAAATTGCACTCAACCAAGAAAAAACCTTAATGAAAAAACAATACTAACCAATAAGAAGGTAGTTCGCAACTTTCTAAACACAATCATAAATACTTAACTTAGAAGAGGGGTATCCACACTTAATCAAGAAAGACCAAGCTCTAATATGATTTTAGTGCCAAAGCCAAATAGTAACTATTTTCAACCTTAACTGTATTAAAATATACAAATCATACTACTAAAATCATAATTTCCTCTGTAATATCACAAATGCTACCATTAATAATAGGGGCTTATGCTTGCTATGCTACGCATTCATTGTATCACATATTAGTAAAATTTTGATATATTTGAATAGAATGCATGATAATGATTTCAATAAGTCTTTGAAATGATTAATTTTATTATTTTGTAAAAATATTTTCAATCATGCATACATAAAAATAATATTTTCACACAATGTTATATTATAGAAATAGAGTAGTAGTTTCACAACAATTAAGTTGTTCATGAAGTTCTTGAAATTTACACGTTTTTCTTTTCAATTCACCAAGTTTTTGGGTTTCCATTGTTTGTAACAATTGAGTCAACTTTTGAATGCATTGCAATAAATGTGTATCTTTTATAGTATTCACCATTGCATATATTTCATTCATCATTCAATAAATTTCTATTGTACATTTCAATATATGCTTACTTATAAACAAAATCATACAAAGATTTTAGTAATTTTTATTTGAAGATTTATTGAAGTTTTTGTTTTGCATTTTATCTAATACATGAAAATTCTAATAAAATTCTAATGAGGAATGCATAGCATAGCAAGTGGCAACTGCTAGTATAAGACCTAAAATACAATGTCCTTAATAGTTCCAGAACTTTAAGTGCCTATAACTTTTAGGAAAATAGTACAAATCTTGTATTTTGAATCTCTAAAGGACCAATATCTCCTTTGGAGATAAAATGGATTTCAGGCAAGTTCCTATAACCTCAATTTTTGGCAATTTTTTTTGAAACTTTTTCATTAGATAGAAAAATTTAATAGCTTTATGCAAATATAATTTTTATTTCAATGGTGCCCAAGAGCAAAAGTTATGCCATTTTAAACATAATTTTCACGTCACTGGGAAAAAAAAGAAATATACAAAGACTTGAAATAAAATTTCAAAAAAAATGTTTCTTTTAGATCTTATTATAGTCTATATGTGAAGCTTTGATTCATTCCATTTGGACTAGTAGTCGAGAAGTTATGAACAATGTTGTTTTTTGGGTAATCTAATCATCTTTTCAAATAAATAATTTATAGGATTCATTTCTGAATGCAATTTTTACAATTTTTCAAAACAAATTGTTTGATAAGGCTAAGTTTGCTTTCTAAAACAATCTCACTGTTGAAATTATTGTGTTTCAATCTCATCTAAGAGCTTATTAACAATTCGATTGTTCTTTCAATCTTGGACCTACTTCTACTTAACACTTTTTTAAAGAATAAAAATCAAGTGTATTTTTTGAAAAAATTTCCTAGACTTTCATTTCAATTCTTCAATACAATTTTTTTTTAATTCAAAGTCTTCAATGTAAAATTTTTCCACCAATTTTGGTCAAAGTCATTGGAAATTGCAAACCAGTGTTCAAAAAAAACTTTTTTTTCCAACTTTGAATACAAAATTTTCCAAATTATGTGGTCAAACTTCATGAAATTTTTATCACATGATCTCATACAAGTTAAGTACAAGATCCTACAGTCAGATTCTAAGAAATATACTTTTTCATTTTCTTAGATGAACGCAACAAAAATGGCAATTTTGAGTGTTTTTTGACCAAAAAAATAGCCTTGGTCCTTTAGGAGTTAAATTTCAGGAATGAATACAAGAATATAGCTAAACTAAAAAGCTAGAAGTACAAGAAATGTATTGTTGAGACCACCTTAGCCTTAGGACCACCTTAGCTTCAACATCCTTATATAGTACAATCTAGGAAATTATTGCTTTGTCCATCTATGTTGAGAAGTTTTCAGAAGATGAGGACATAGAGCATTCAAAAAAGAATAAAAGTAAAGATTTAAGAAGTTGTAAATTTTGATGGCAACACTAGATGTTTTGCTTTGTAAGAATTTGTGAATCACTTTTGTATCTTATCCTAAATCATTGCCAACGATTATATTGTTGAATACTCCATACATCTATCCATGTTTGTGTTATGTTATTTAAAAAAAAAATTGTTGTTTACGCATTCTTTTTAATTGTTTGTGTTATCTTATTTAAAAAACGTTTTTTCTTTACACATTCTCTTTAAATGCTTTTGTTTGTTTATTGCAAAAGTTTGATATTGCTTAAATCTCCATATTTCAATGTTTGTATTTTGTCATTGTATTAGTCTTAGAGCTTAAGTTTGAGATTTATGGTAACTTTTGGATAGCATTTGCAAATTTTACAATGATGTCATTGTTTTGTTTTCTCGTGCGAGCCAGAAATCTCAAAATTATAACAAACATATTCTTGGATAAAAGAACACCAATTTATTTTTATATAAAACATAGGCCCTTTCTAACGTGTAGTGTTTGAGTATTTAATAACAATAGCCCGGGGAGATCACTTAGTGTAATTACAAGAAACCACGTGTGTTAAAGTGAATTTTGGACCCCCTATATACTTTTTCATAAAGTATAATTTCAACCTATAATTTTGAGGTTTGTTCAATAATGACTATAGGTTTCTATTGCCAAAAATTTCCAACTCAAATAATATATGAAATGATTTCTAGAAGAGGTTGAAAAATGAACTAAAATGGCATTTTTTTTGACTCAAATATTTATTGTGAATGCATTTTGATGACTATTGCATCAATATTCAAGATAAATGAAATTTCAATAGGAATTTATTTTTAGCAATTTATTTTTCATTTTTAAGACAATTTTTTCTTATATAAGATAGGGGTATGAAAATTATTTTCAACTTTGCAATGTATTCTTTTACTTCAAAAATTCATAACTAATTATATTTAACAGATAAAAATATCAATAATTCACAACATAAACTTCAAAGCTAGGAAAATCTACCTATATTTTTTTTATTTCCTTTTATTTGAATTTTAGGACATAAGATAGGGGGGTCAAAAATCTTAACGCACGTAGGTTCCAATTGACACTAAGTAATCTCCCCGGGAACAATAGGGTACATTAAATTACCTTAAGGTAAAGTAATACCCCTCTCTAAAATATCCTTGAGAAGCACTTAATATTGAAAAGGTTTACATAATGTGTCCCTTCAGAATTGGGTGTAGTAAACTAGATGGACATTAAATAAGAAGTCAAGTAAGGTAGCTCTAACCACCTTGACCTTTATAAAGTGACCGTAGTTCTTTAATATTAGATGATTTGACCTATTCTTAAAAAAAAACTATTAGAAAAGGTTATTTGGGTTACGAGTATTTTCCAAACATTTCTAGAGTACAAAAATGCATTTTACAAAACTTCTCTAAGATCTAAAGGATATTTGTAAAATGCATTTTTGTACTCTACAAATGTTTGGAAAATATTTGAAATCCAAATAACCATTTTTACCCATTTCTTCTACTCGTATTTGGATTTTACAACTTTGCTCTTGTTGTGTTATGTTTTATGTCCAAATCCATTGTCCAAGTCAAATTATTTGAAAAAGGTGTTTGTGTTCAAATTATTTGAAGAGGGTGTATGGACTTGCAAGGTTAATTGTACCATCACAATTACAAAAGTTGGCTGTCTGAAATGTGAATGGCAAGCATGAATGGGGGCCAACCAAGTCGTGAAAATGTACTTGGCATGACTTGCTTGATTTGTCCTCATTCTTGCACAAGGGTGGTGATGTTTATTATACATAATAAAAAATACTGATATATACTATTAAGCGCTAACATTTAAAAACTTACCATTCATTTTTATAGGATTTCTTTAATCATTGCAATATTCCTTAAAAAAGAAAGCAATTCATGTTCTTACAAATATTAGATGGTTTTAGATTCTTTTATATTTTAAATTCTTTTATGTTAAATTGATAGTTTTAAATTGATTTTACTAGTATAATTCTACTCTTTTTCATATCTATTTTATTATAGTGAAATCAAAGCGTGAAAATGTTAAATGAGTGACACAAAAGAGTGACCATTAATCCCTAAATACCAAAAGCATTAGAATGAAAAGAAGCCTCATGATCGAGGACCGTATTAAGTTTTTTCTCCAAGTTGTGAACCAGCACAATGTAAGGTAGAATACAATATAATTAAAAAAATAATAATAATAATCAAAGAATACTATCCGACATGGCAATGTTCACACCACATCAAAAATTTTATGTAGCTAAATTCCCATTCATTTTAATATAAAGGTCTTTTTCCATTTAAGAAAAAAATTCAATGATTTCATAAACTCCTGAAGGACCAAGGCCTATATTCTGCAAAAAAAAACTACTCAAAACTGCCATTTCTATAGCAAAGAGCAAAGAAAAATTGAAAATTGTTTTTTTTGGAATATCTAATTGTAGGATCTTAGACCTAACTAGTATAAGAATGTGTAGAATTTTTTTTCAGAATTTAGAATTTTGACTGCACAGACTGCAAGATATTTGCGTTTAAAGTGAAAAAATCAAGTTTTTCAACACATTGCGGAACTAGATTATTTGACTTTGAACCTTCTTAACTTTAATTTTTTGCACTATAAAATTTTGAGCTTTAAATCTTTCTAGTAGAGAATTGAGTTGGACAGTCGCTTGGGCCTAGTCATTGCAAAGAAATTAGTTTTCATTCTTAAAAAATTTGTTAAGTAAAAACAGATATATGATAGAAGAAAAAATTAAATTATTAATATCTATACGATGGGAGTCAAATGCACTAATTCCAATGGTCAAATTGTTTTAGCAAACAAATTAAACCATGTGGAATTTATTTATTTTTAATTGTAAAGAATCTTACAAGTTATTTTTCTAGGAAGATGCTCTAATTGCCCAAAAAACAAGATTGTCCGTAAATTTCTCATAACAAATCCAATCAAAGCTTCACCTCTAGACAAATATATAATCTATTAGAGAAAAATATTAAAATGAAAATATTTGAAGTTTTTTTTGCTGCCACCCCTCCTTTGTTTTCAACTTATTTAGGCATAACTTTATTTCCAGTCACCAATTGAAAAAACTTATATGTTCACACAAAACTAATCAATTTTTCTATCTTCAGAAAAAGTTTCAAAAAATCAAGACAAAAATTCAACCCGTAGGTACTTGACCAAAATCCCATTGAAGGAACAATGGTCCTTTAGGGATTAAATTGTTCCACACAATTTATTCCTTGCAGATTCTTGATTTAAAAAGAAAATTAAAATTAAAATTAATTTTTTTTAGGGAGGGTCGACCAATGTTTCTCGCTGTTTAAGAACTTGCGGCCCTCCCTAGGGCTCATTCTTTTTCTAATGCTATACACACACATACATACATATATAGCATTCTTTATTGTGAAATTGAGTCCTCATTTACACTAGTAGAAAGTTTGTCCTGAAGCACTAGTGAGAACATTAGAGCTTGCTACCAGAAACCTATATAGGCACTAAGCTTTAGTACTCCAAGACCAACTTTCTACTAGTGTTGGATTTCACCTATGAATGATTTTATAGTAGTCTATTTTCTAAATTCACAAACACTACAATTTCTGTTGATAAAAGACGTATTAGTTTATTTGAGTTGTTTCCACTCATATGTATGAATCAATGAATTCTTTTAAGACTGCAGGAATTCTTTTCAAAATGTTCAAAAGCTGAAGTGGATGGTAATCACACTTCAACCTTACTGTAACTAGAAGTACCTAAATTACCAAAAGGCGCGGAGAATAACAATATTTCTCTCAAAACAATACAAATTTTTTTGATGGAATATGTGGCAATATATTCTCTCATTTTTACTAAATGAATTTGTTGAATTGCGTCATATTCTTAGATGTATTAGATATAAACAATTTCACCATAACAACAAAGATCACTTTTGCATGGCTTTGAAGAAATCGACCCCCCCGTTAGTATCATCCATACGATGAAATCTCCTAGACCATGTGTCTCCCAGTCACATTCTTGGTACCATCAAAAAGCTCTCTGTGAGGAAAGATGCATGGGCTTAGTTTCGTAGTGTTGAAACCTACAGAGTGAAAGTTATGAATTTTTGCATTATTTTTGAATTAAAAAATTAAAAAATTGTTTTTACTTTTTATTTTGATAGTGGCAACAGTACAGGGCATACTAAGCTTAAGGTAGGAGCCTCGAATTCAAATCGGGCATTTTGAACGGAACATGACACAGAGGTACATTTTGCTTTCTTCAATTAACCAAAACGTACAAATGGTGTACATTCTAGGAGGTGGTCGCTTCTAGAACCCTATGGCATTTCAACTTCAAAATTTCATAACTAATTCCACAAAGCTCCAAAAAGTATGAAACAACTTGGACCAGATGCCATTTCGTCTTGTCTTTCAAGAAAAATTTACTGAAAAATATTTCAAAATGTTTACCTCCCCAAAATTCTGTTTCAGCTCTTAGATGATCGCTTTATGGACCTCCTACCTTAGTCTAGTTTGAAAGAACTTGTATAGGCAGTAGAAGGAAAAGAGTTTTGTCGCGATTGAGCATCTTCGTGTTCGCTTTATTTCTGTCAATCTTTGGGCGTTTTGGTACTCTTTTGGTGTTTTGGAATCCTCAGACGGATTACATTGTGATTCGCAGCGAGTGATTTCCACTATTTGAGCAAGAATCACTTTGTTTTTCAGTCGTGCAAGGAGGCCAGATCTGCTGTGATCGTTCCTTATGATCCTGTTTTTGTAGGAAGAGGAATGTCAGGAATTCGAGGGAGGATCAGGAGCCTGTGCACATTGGGACGTGCTCTTATCGAGCTTCGATGCACACGCCGCATTCTTGCTGAGGAGGAGTTGCTTCGTCATGTGCAATCCGTGCCGTCACGCTCGATCTTTTCTTTTCGATCTTTTCTTGGGGAAAGGATTTCGGTTCAGTATGGTGGTGTGCAAATTAGGGGTTCGGGAAATTTGATCGGGTCCCAGGCTTTCCCGCAGGTATGTGCTTCCCTGTCTCGTACTGTGGTTGGAAGCTTTGGTACATTCTCTTTGAATGTCTTTGCTTTATTGACTGGCACAGTAGAGGCAATTGCAGGTTCGATTCGAACGTTTTGACTGTTTTACTTGTGTATGTCATTTCGGAAATTATGAAATTGAGCAGTGGCACAGGTATTTTTTCGCGTGTTTGTGGAATTAAGCAAGTCAGTAATGGGAAACACTTTTCTTCTAGGATTATCAAAGTTTTAAGGGTTTTAGGGTTTACTACAGGAACTGCACTAACGACTTTTGTCATTCTTTAGCAAAACGTTAGGTGAGTTTATTCGGAGTCGTCATTTTTGAAACTATGAATTATGGAGTGGGACAGGTATGCTTTTCACGGCCTTGTGGAGTTAAACAAATTTTAGGATTTTAGGGTTTAGGGTTTTAGGATTTGAGAATTTTACTACTGGAAATGAAATATTCAATTCTGTCATTTTTTAGCAAAATGTAAGTTGAAGTTTTCTTAAACTGTGCAAATAAGGATCTGCCCTATCTGCACATAATGAGAATAACTAACTAATATGCTGTCTTCCCCAAAACCATGCACTAGACTATGCTTACTCTCATTTGCCTACTCCTTAAAGCCTTGCGTGAGAAGGTAAAGCCAATTCACGTCCACAAATTGAAAAATTAGTTTTCATTGGTTTTATGGTTGCTACTTGAATGACTTTGAGTTATAGACGTGTAGTTTAATGTGTATCCTGGAATTGGGTCATCTTCCTTAGTTTGATAAATGCTTGGATTTGAAATTAAATTTCCCGCAAGCGATGGCTGTCTTTTGGGTCTCTCCTTTGGGGCATGGCCTGCATTATTACAAGGAGCGATTAGAGTAGGCTTTGATATCTCGTGCATGGGAATGGACTGCTTGGTAGTGACAGAGTGCATGATTATATGTAGGAACCAAATTTGTTTCGGATTTTCGGATTGATAACGTTGTGTTGCCTCGTTGATTGTTTTAGGGTGTTCGTGTCTTCAATAGACCTTTTTATTCATCACGGTCAAGCGAGATTGCTAACTCAGGCAAGAGCGATGAAGCCGTATCAGAGGTTGCTGGTGAAAATTCAAAAAACTCTGGGGAGAATCCAAAGGCCGTACGGGGTGGTGTAAGTCCTCTCCCCTCTTTTTAATGGCGGTGCGGTTTTGTGCTCTAAATTGCTTAGTAGTCTTACTTTTAAAAGTCTGTACTAACCAACGACACTTGTCCACGCGTTACACTGATTGAGACGTCATGCTTTATTTAGATGCTTTCCGTTTTTTGGTTTCGAAAACTTATCAGTGATAATGTCCTTGGATGCTGGAATAATGAATTTTAGAATGACTGAAGATTGTTGCTGAGGTGTATGTGTGTGCTTCTGCTGCAGCCAGTGTCTTGGGCTAGCCTTGCACTCTTGGTGGTGACTGGAATCGGCTTGATTTTGTTGTGGGAGCAAGAAAAGAAACGGCAGCTAGAAGGTTGGTTGGCTCTTTTCCTTGAGTATCTTGATTGTCCCCACCCCTAGGTGGGAGTAAAGCAATGGTTCATAAATGTATAAAATTCTGGTATCTAATGGAAATGAAACGTGTAAAAAAATTAGTAGCATCATTTCAGTGAGGGAATTCCTCATGTTTAATAGAATTTTGAATAGCGATTTTATGAATAGTTGCATTCTAAGACTGTTTTTGAAATTTCCACTAAGTGTGGATTATATTGAGGATTGTACTAAGGTTCATACAGAGCAAGACATTTGAACTTATGACATTTGTATTCATGGTACAGACTCTTGCAATTAGCTGCTTCTTCGTCCCTGTAATTTCAATGGTTGCCATGAGGGTCTCTGGAAGGTCTTTGGCTTCATATCTTGTTGCTGAACACATACGCGTATATCATTGACTGCAGTGCTACGCTCCGAGAAGGGGGCAGTCGCCAAGACGGGCCCTGGAGTTGGGAAGGCAGCTATTGGGGGTCCTTTCAAGTTGCTCAATCAGGATGGGAAAGTTGTGACAGATCGTGACTTCCTTGGCAATTGGTCGCTTATATACTTTGGGTTCACATATTGCCCAGATGTATGCCCCGATGAACTCACAAAAGTGGCAGAAGCGATCGATAAAATTGGTAAGTCTTGTCATAGTGCATTGCGTTCTTTTCCTTTGTACTCATTTATCATTCTGTGAGCGTTTTGTTTTGTTTTGTTTGAGCTGCTTTTTTGCAACTTGACTTGGTTTGATTACTTAGTTGCTGTTGTAATGGACTACAAGAGCGAGTATGCAAAATGGCTGAGGACTTCTTTTCAGATTCTTTTCTCAGTGATCATCTTTTTTGAAATTACAGAGACGAAAGTAGGATTGCAGATTCTTCCTATCTTTATTTCCATTGATCCAGAGCGCGATACTGTTGAGCAAGTTCGAGAGTACTTGAAAGGTATGCCTCGTCCTGGCTGTATTGGAAACTCTTATTTATGGACCTTTTGATGTCGGCCTGATAATGAACTTGGAAGAAGTTTTCCTTCGTTTTTAATTTTGGTCACTCACATACACAGTTGTGCAAGATGCCGTAATTTAGTACCCCGGTTAAATCTAGCCCCTGTTTTGTGCTTGTCAATCAGAAATTGCGCTCTCCTGCACTAATTCTGCACTTTTGAAACCAAATTTAAGATCAAAATTTCCAAGAATGGGAAAACCCATGCTCAGTGGCAATTCCTGCGTTTTACCTGCACAATGCATTGCTTGCTGTTCATGTGGTGAAATCGTCACGGAACCTGTTACTTGTGAGCTAGAATCTTTCTGCCCATCGTGCAGTAAAGTTGCTTCTTTTGTCATTTTTTTTTTTCAATCTGCAGAATACCACCCCAGGTTTGTTGGTTTGACTGGGACTGTGCAAGACATTCGCCAAGTTGCTCGAGAGTATAGAGTTTATTACATGAAAACTGAGGATGAAGGCACCGACTACCTTGTTGACCACTCCATTATCACGTACAATTTCTGCCTCGCAGTTCCATCAATTTGCTCAGTTTTATGAACCTGGTCGACAAACTTCTCTTAATGGATATAGTTTTCTGTTTCGTCAAGTCATTGCTGTTAAACAATAGTAATGTGAAAAAGTAGAACATTCTTGGTGTGTCACATTGTGTAGACGTGGGTTACGGTGTGGTAACCACTGGTTATATTTGATACTGTGGTTGCAGGTATCTGATGGACCCTGATATGAACTTCGTTAAGTTTTTCGGGAAGAACTACGATGCAGAATCTCTTTCCGAGGGAATAATTGCAGAGATCCAAAGTATCCTGAAGAAAACATAGACCTTCATTCTCTGGCCAGCAATCTCAGCAACCCAAGAGAAAGTCTGATCGTGCCGTCTCAGGAAACTTTTTAAGTTCTCGTTTCAGAAGCTTTAGTTGTTGAGTCGGATTAATCCACAACACGGCGCTTTCATGCTCGGCGAGTTATTCTAGATCAGCGACATTTGATGTGACGGTTTCTTTCCTCGGTATACATTAAATTAGTTTGCGGCTTGAATGAGTAATGTTCAAGCGATCTCCTCTTCACTGCATTGAGTTGACAGCTCAATATTTGTCAGCAAATATCAAAAGCAATACAACCAATAAAAGAAATACACCTGTATGATGATTGTTCGTCGAGTGTTGATCGAGTGTTGGTGGACTGTTGGTTGAGTAGTGGTGTAAGGTAACTGCACCTTAAATCGCACAGTTAAGCAATTCAGCCTGATTCAGCATGGGTCTCACTATTATATTGATTTTTTTTTTGTGGAGTCCCATTGATTGTCAAAAGGGGATTCTAGATTCTCTTAGAATGCATTTTTTGGACACCGTGTGAATAAACTACAAATTTTCAAAGTGTTGAGAATAGGTGGTACCCAAAAGCGATCATAGAGTCATATGAATAGTGGGAGTACATTTTAGGCAAGAATATCCGCTGTGCGCTTTTAAGGACTGCAATTTTAGGTGTAGTTACCTTAATATGAGATATCTGTAGATTTTGGCTTAGAAATTGGGTGAAAATCAATGAAAACTCCAAACTCCGAAAGTGTGAAAAGAAATACTGTAGGAACCGCACTTGCACTTCCACTAATGTATGTGAAAGGCTCAAAAGTTAAAAGGACAATGTTGTCCTCTTTCTGTACTCGACCACACATTACATTTGCTCATAACATTGGTCCGTAAACCATCCTTGTCATTTTAACTTTTTTGCATGTAGAGAGAAGACGAACTCTAATCCGTCTTCTGGAACTGGCACACATGAAGAGTCTGTTCTATTAATCCGTGATAGCTCTAACGTCCCAATTGGTTGGAACTTTCAAAGGGGCTTTTTTTACCACTGAACTTCTCATTCATCCAAACTAATGCTTGGCTTTTAAAAAAATCACACTTTTGTATGATGTAATTGATGAAATTGAGGTAATTAATATATTCTCTATACCTTAAGTTAGGACTAGTGTACCCTCTAGTCGTTGCCACATTCAAAATAGAAGTAAAAGTAATTTTCTAATTTTTGAATTGAATAGTAACTTCAAAATTCTATAACTTTTCTTTTGTGAGTTAGAACACCACAAAACAAAGCATGTGCACCTCTCATCACCATGGGCTTTCCAACGGTACTAAGCACACAAACAGGGGATGCACAATTTAGGAAATCTCACCGAAACAAACAAACAAAACAAAACAATCAAATAAATAAACAACTTGATTTAAGGGATTGACCAATGTACCATGTGCCATGGCCAAAGCCAAAATAAAAGTAAATATAATTTTCTAATATTTTTAAAATTAAAAAATAACTTAAAAATCCATAATTTTCACATTGTAGGTCCAAATGCCACAAAACAAAGCCCTTGCACCCCTCCTCACTGAGAGCTTTCCAATAGTACCAAATATACGATCCAAGGATGCACGGTCTAGGAAATCTCACCGTAACAAATAAAACAAACAAACAAAATAAAACAAGCAAATAAACAAACAAACAAACAAACAAACAAACAAACAAACAAACAAACAAACAAACAAACTACTTTAACCCCTAAATGCCCAAGGCACCAAAATCTGGTGTTTGCAAAACTTGGAAGTTAAATAAAACCTAACCAAGTTGCTATTTTTAGTAGTTTATATTTTTAGAAAGTTCTTCTTGAAGTCTAATTTTAGCACCAAAAATCCGATCTTGAAAATAAATGATAGTGGTTTTTCTATTCAAGTTTTTGTATAAGGGTACCCATTGCAATCTTGACTTCTTGTAGTGTTGAGAGCTCTTGGAAATGAGCCTGAAATACACTAGGTCTAAGAGAAAAAATCACATTCAAAATTCATTTAAAAAAATTGTAGAGTAGATTTTAAGAAGCCATAAATTGATCAAGGTTATAAAAGTTAGACCCTTTAACCTCGTATTTTTTTGATCACCAAATTTTTAGACTTGATTTGTGTAAAGAAGATTGAAAGATTTTTGCAGTTTTAGCACCCTCATGGTCAAATATTATAATCTTTCACTCCATAAGTGATATTGTTATATTTTCTTTTCCTATGAGATCTCTAATATGTCTAGTTGAATTTGTACGGTTACAATTTAAAAAAAATTGATACAACTTATCAAAATGTTGGCATTTTGTTCAATTTAGAGCAAATTCCAGGAAGCCTAAAACAAGCCTTGAGCATTTAGGGTTAAGGCAATGATGTTTGCCTATTTGGTTCTTTTGTTTGTTATAGTGAGATCTCTTGGACCTTGTGTCCCTTATCGCATTTTTGGTATTGGTAGAAAGTCCTCAATGAGGAAAGGTGCTATTAGAAGAAATCTCAGGCCTCCAGAGTATTGCTTCAAATTGCCAAACCAAGCTATTAGATAGTAGATAAGGAGGCTATGAAAAGGGTCCAAAGTGCATTGTCAGCTGGTCTGATGTCAAAAAATAGTCAAGCTATGACTATTTTTGAAACTATAAAGTGTATCTGAAGTGTTTAATGATACAAACGGTATTTAATTGACAATTCTTTCAATTAAGTCAAATAAATACAATTAAGCCATTTAATTTAGCTTAATTGGATTCAATTGAAAGATTTTTGTTTAATTTTGTTTCAAATAAGTCAAATTAACCTCTAAAGGTTAGAGACTATGTTTTCACCAAAAACGGTCTAAAATTGCCATTTCCGATACAAGTACCAAATTTTAGAAAAAGAACACTTTTGGAAACATATAACCATAGGATCTTGTAGTAAGCTTGTATGAGAATATGTAGAAAAAATTTCAGAATTTTCCACCTTGTAGATTGCAAGATATTAGCATTTGAATTGACAAAAACTCTTTTTTTGTCCCTGCAAAAAATCGGGCAGTTGCACTTTACAAGGTCACGTTTGAAATGAAAAATGTCCAAAATGGTGGTTGATCCTTGGATTCATGCTTCAAAGCAAGTTGGCTACATGTTTGGAAAAATTTAGATCATTTGGAATTATACAACATACACAAAAAAATAGGTTGTAGAAAGAAGTAGAGAATGATTCAAAACACTAAATTGTTAAGAATTTAATTATAGAATTGAAAAATGTCAATACCAATGGTTCCAATTTTTTAATAAACAATCTACATCATGTTCTTTTAATTTTTTCAAAAAGTATTAAAAACTGAGTTAAATAAAAGACTTCAAAAGTTTATTTTAGAGTAGGGAATCCATAACTGCCCGCAAACTAGAGCACCTCATAATTTTCATCTCATAAATTAGAATGGAATAATTCAAAGCTATACATGTATATATAAATCTAAAAAACCAATTTCAAATTTTTATTTTTTTTAAAAGTGATTTTTCAGAATTTTTTTGAGCTCCTTGTGGGCCGTGGAAAATGACATATCATCCAATAACTTTTTAGCCATGCAGTCAAAAGTTTTGAAAATTGTTGAGCCTTAAAGCTACTCTTTGGGTACACATCATGTGAAATTTTCATAAAAAAAAAAAAAAAAAAAATCCATTCATTTTGAGCTATCCAAAATCGCTATGTTGCCAAAAAAAACACCATTTGGTCCTTAGGGGTTAAGTGGCTTTTGAAGCTAGTAGTCAAAGACAACTAGCTTCATAGCCACTTACTAAATTTTGTGGGTTAAAAGATGAGAAGAAGAACTCTTTATACAAGTGGGATAGTAGTAGGGTTAACAACCCATGTGGGAGATGTATTTTCACTCATTTGACATTTTGAGTGAACTATCTTCAAATGATCTCATAGCCTTTGTGGATTTATTATAGACAATCCATTTCTCTATAAAAGCATCCTCTTCACCCTTCATATTCATCAAATGTCAATGAAGTGAGTCTTTTTATACTGCCACCAAAAAAGAAATTGGATAGTAGATGGTCATTGGACTATTTTTGGACACTTTTTTTTTTTTTGCTCAAATTGGTTTGAGAGCAAAGTGCATCCAAGTACAAAGTGTTAAAAAATTAGATTAAGGTGCATCAAAGTACCTTAACCTTAAATTTTTAATATTGTTTGTACTCAATTTTTGAGCCACTGATAAGCATCCAACATTAAGATATAAGGTGAGTAGATATAGGAAAAAACCCATGCTTAAGCAAAAAAAAACAAAAAACTACCGGGGCCTTAGAGGGTTGTTGAGCGATCCTCTGGAAGCCTTGTTTTTTCTAATGCATGGGCTTTGTTTAATGGCATTCCGACTCACGAAAGAAAAGATATTGAATTTCAAAATTTTCAAGAATTGAAAAATTAGAAAATTGCTTTTACTGTTATTTTGGTCGTGAAAAAAGCACAAGGCGTACTAGTATTTATAAGGATATAAGCAAAAATATGCAAAAAATTAAGAAAGGATTCAGGTGCTATAGAATTCATGTCTCACAATAGAATGAAAAGAATAATGTATTTGAAGCTTTGCACAGAAAAATATTCTTTTTGCTTTTATTCATATTCCTTCATTACTATTAATCCTTAAAGGACCGAGGCCTTTTTTCTGCCAAAAAACATTCAAAATTGCCATTTCTACAGTACAAAGTAAAAGAATTTGAAAATTGATTTTTTTTTTGTGCACATCTAACCATAGGATCTTACACCTAACTAGTATAACAATGAGTGGGAAAAACTTCAGAAATTTTGACCACATAGATTGCAAGATATCTACGTTTAAGGTGAAAAAATCAAGTCTTTTAGTACATTGTGGGTGGACTAGATTATTTGACTTTGACCCTTCTTAACCCTTAAGCTGCTCCAAAATTAGCCATGTTGGACCAATGTCTAAGGAAATTGTCATAGTGAGTTCAAAACCGGGATTCGTGGCAATTCACCACTGAAATTCGGAGAGTGCACCAACCCATACAACCGACACCAATTCCTTCATTATTGCATTCTTCTGTAAGGATTGTACATATTTATGTAGTGTTGAATGTCAAGAAATTAGTGTAGGGCAGCCTAATTTCACTATTTTGTGTAGTTGTAAGTATGTATTTAAAACCATTTGAAAGTGTTTATAACATATTTACCTATAATCACAACAAGTGTCTATAGTATAGGGCTCACAAGCTCTCAAATTCTATGTTCACATGCTAGCACTCCCCATGTGTTTACCCTACCGAGGTTCTCCAGTTGGTCATGTCCAAGTACGGTACGGTAGTGTAGGGCATTCAGTTCCCATTCAGTTAGAGCATCCCCACCCAATAATAAGTTAGTTCCACCAAATCGTCTGGTCCGTTTTTTCTGTGATCTTCACGAGGCCGCCCATGTGCTTCGAGACTGGCGTCATGGCCTAGTTTGGAGGTGATTGTCGCTGAAGCCGGTTGCTTCGGAATCCCCTCCAGCTGGACTAATCTCCGAAAGAGGATTCCCACGTGGGTCGATTGCGTGATGCGCACTGGTCCCCACATGATTCTAAAAGTTCCGTCCGATCCTGCGATCGAGCGAAACTCGGCTTCAGAAATCTGCAGGTTTCGGGAGTGCAACGACAGTGCACTTCGAATGGGCTTTCCCTCAGTCATTGAAGGTTTTCGCTGGGGAATCATCCACGGGAGCAATCCGTTCTCCGAGCTTAGGGTGCATTTTCTCGACAACTTACATTATCAGTTCATCACTCACAGGAATATTGATCAAGTAATTTAATAGATTTCATATATTTAATATGTGCACATGGTTTGACATAACAAGTACTCCGCATATAGTTTCTATATTTTGTACAGTGCGTTTGTGATCCAATTTTATCAAAGTCTAGGAGGACACGTCACTGGAGAATGTCAATCAAATAGCATGTGACTGTTATCCAAATTGTGACCGTTCAAAATCTCTTATCCTTGGACACTCCAACAATAAAATATCTTTGTAAGTCCTAAAACTGGCATTCTACAACATGTGTTTACAATTCAGTGTGACAAAATTAGGTCTACTATTGGTTTCCCAGCTAATCATCTTAAATCATATCCAAACAACACATCTTTGGTGCATTGAAATTCTTTTGAAACCACTCCCAAGAATTTGAGCGAACCTCTATGTTGCGTCGGAATCAAAAGTAATTTTCCAGTTTTGCAAAGGCCAATATTGCCTTCGCCGAGTTCACGTTGCTTTCACTCAATCTAAGCGAGTAACTGTAAGGAGAAACTCAGAAACTACCTTCTACATTTCCATTGAGAATTCCGATATTTTGGTTTGGGTCTTGAATACAAGGTTTGGTCCATTGCAGGTGCATGGAAATTCCACTAATAACTGAAGCCAGTTAGAACCAGTGCTGTTCAGCTTATCGTAAAGTGTGAAAGCAGGTCCGCAACCTCGAGTCGCATCGCAGTTTGCATGATCTCACTCCCAGTTCCATTCCTATGACCAAGGAAGCTCCATCCCCCGTTTTGCTTCTCCTCCAATGCTTCCCGATTTCACTCCATGTCCACTCCCAGTGACAAGGATCCTAGCTGGCTAGCACCCTTTGGACCACAATCTGCTTACAGTGCAGTCCAACTCCACCTTGCGGTGGTCCTCACGAAATGACACCTTACCAGCGCAGCATGGCCTTCTCTTTCGATGTCATACCTTACCCCATGTGGGAGAAGCGGTGCCAAGGGAACTATATCCAGGCACCGTCCTCTCTCATCTCTTTATTCTCTTCTACTCACAGACATCGACTGAGTCCAGACAGGAATCCCGAAGTCACGAATACACTACTGGAATTGGTGAGAGGACTACCGAATTCACGCTGCAGGTTTGTTGAATCGTCGCGTGCTGTAGCCGTTTAGTGCTGCATGGTAGCCGTGGCAGGGTTTCTTTTTGTACAATTTTGGAAGCTGGGTAGGACCGGGGTTTGGATTGGGTTGCTTTCGACCGGGGAAATTTGTATTATATTGGTAGAGGATTGGATTTGAGGCGAAATAGATTAGACCACGTACATTGAAAGCGTGACATGCTTCTCGTGGTTTGATCGAATTGGTCTGTACCGTACGTAGAATTGGACTTGAGCATATACGTGCTCAGGATTCAAGGTGAGCATTTTTTTCACGCCTAGAGAATATTTTGAGAGTGCTGCCGGAGAATAATTAATGTTGTGATCGAAAGAGAGCGACCCGGCTGCGAACATTCGCGACTGTAATATTATTAATAACAGTTTTCTTCTTTTCCTCGTTTGCCACGTCGAGAGAATTCGGCACTGCAACATTCGGAGAGTGTGTATACATTTATCTCTTACTCAGTGCTAGGTATGGAGAGTGTGTGTAAATATATTTTTTACTGCTAGATTCGGAGTGTGTATAATTATATTTTACTCCTAGCTTCGGAGTGTGTACAACTTAATTTTCCTTCTAGATTCAGAGAGTGTGTGTATATATATAGTTACTGCTAAGTTCGGAGGGCGACGGAGTGTATTTACTGTATATCTTTTACTCCTAGAATCGGAGAGAGTGTACATTAACCAATTTTGTTATTTCGAAGAAGCTCGTTCAATTCAAGGGTAGACAGAGTGCATACGAACTCGATCGTCCAGACACATACGATGGGTCGTGCGAAGATCGAAATTAAGAAGATCGAGAATCCCAGTGCCCGTCAAGTCTGTTTCTCCAAGCGCCGCGGCGGTCTCATCAAGAAAGCGAGTGAGCTTTCGATTCTGTGCGGCTCCGAGGTCGGCGTGGTGGTGTTTTCCCAAGCAGGAAAAGCCTTTTCCTTCGGTCATCCTTCCATCGACTACGTCATCGACAAAACCTTATCCGGCGACTCATCCGACTCCGGCGACAGTGGCTCCTCCCACTTAAGCGACGTCGCCAGCCAGAAAGTGCAGCAAGTCCAAGTGTTGCAACAGCAACAGAAGCAGGTTTCCAATATGGTTACGTCCGAGCGGGAGTTGCAGCACCATCTCCTTTCCTACCCGTTTTGGTGGCAGAAGCCCATTACGACATACCGAGTGCAGGATCTGCATTTCATGATGGAACGATTGGATGCATTGTATGAGATGTTGATGAACCGTGCAGTGGCTTTGCAGCAAGATACTCTGGCAGCAAATCCAGTTGCGGAGTTGACGCAAACCAGGAGAGGGAACCTAGAAACAGGGGAATCGTCGAAGCAATTCGAAAACAACGACGAGTTAGAAAAGTTTAAAGAAAATTTCCACGTGCTGCAAAGATCGAATTCAGTGCCTGGGGAACGTGAAGTTTCGGCGTTTGTGGAAGGGTGCTTACCAGATGGAGAGCCTACGCCAGTGGAGGAAGAGGAGACTGAGAATTATTCTCCAGATTGTGCGTTGAGCATTTCGAAAAAGGAAGTGCCTGCTTAATAACATCTTCAATGACAAAGTGAGTTTGTCAGATTGAGTTTTTGCCTTAGATTGAGTTAGCATGGCAATCAATTGATTGAATACCAAGTGTCACATTATAGATGATTTGAGTTCTCAATTTTGGAAGGAGAGGTTTGTGGCGTCTTTGAGGTTCGGTAATACGTTTGCCACATACCCTGTGCCCAAGATGATGTATAGTGTGTACATTGATGTAAATTTGTGAATATTTCTCTTTAAATTAGATTATACGGAGCAGTTAGAGACCGAAATGTTTTGCAGCCATGTCGTTTTTTGCAGTTGTACATATGTAGCGTATGTTCCTGTTATAAGATTTGGCTGCGGGTAGACGGACTCCAAATGTATTCTGTTCGTTTAACCCCTAAAGGGTACCATAAGGCCACTAGGTGGCTTCTATAGTACAGTACTACACTGTTTTTTTTTTCCACCCCGGTCCTTTAGGGGTTAAGCGAACAAGAAAATCGTTTGAAATATTGTAACTCGTGTTGAAAACTGTTCATCTATATATGGCTTCTTGTTTGCTGTTAAAGCAATTTCTGCTTGGAAATGAAGTGCCTTGAATGACCAGACATGCGTATTGAACTTGAGCTTTGAATGCTGGCATTTGAATCATTCAGCAATTGCCGCTTTGATTTTGCCAGCAGATGTCATGCAAATGTTCTCATTTGACGTACAGAATGCTTGAACACTACGGAGAAGAATTCCAACAGATAGTATGTATTCTTCCTAATAACACTGTTTTGAACACGAAACTTCAGAGACACAGAGGCCAATCTTCAAGTCTCCACATTTTTAAGAAGCTTATCAACTCAGAAAACTTTCGGGTTCAAACATTGTCTTTGTACATTTTTTAGAAGTTGGAAGATTACCACTTCATAATCTACTTCCAAAACTTCTGAATCTAACACCAAATTTGGTATAAATGAAAGCTCGAAACAGTCGGGTTACACTCGTATGTACAGTACAGTACAAGTGGAAAAGACAGACGTTTCTGCTATCCAGTGCTCGGGCTTTCCCATAAACTGCAACGCAGAGACCTCTTACTAAGGGCCGGTTTATACTTGGCCTGGGGTCGGATGGAAGGCCGGCCAGATTTGCCTTCAATCCAGCCCTCAATCTGGCCCCAATTCTTCCATCCGGCCCCAATTAATGTAAAGCCCTTGGGCCGGATTCTAGGATCCAATTTCCAATTCTTCCATCCAGCCCCAACTAATGTAAAGCCTTTGGGCCGGATTCTAATGCTCAATTTAAAAAAAATAAAAAAACGCACATGTTTTCCTATTTCTTTTTTTTTTCCTATTAAAAAAAAGAAAAAAGAGTTCATTTATTTATTTCTTCCTTTTTTTCTTTTTCTTCCTATTTATTCTATTTCAAAATTAAAAGAGAGGTTCTCTTTTTCTTCTGATTTTTCATTTTTTCATTTTATTTATACAAATAAATGTTTGAAGATTGACCAAGGTTTCTACTTCTTGTATCAAATTTTTAAGTAAAAAAAAATGACTTGAAAGTGTTGACATTGAAACTAGAGTTGCAACCCTAGAATAGTTGTCATTTATTTTCATGAGAATTTAACCCCTAAAGTCCCATTGTCCCTACGGGGGACAAAATGGATTTTGGGCAGGTTCCTATGAGCTCAATTTTTAATGAAACTTTCTGAAACTTTCCCATAAGATAGAAAAACTTATTAGCTTTTGGGGAATGTAATTTTTATTTCAATCGGTGCCTGGGAGCAAAAGTTATGCCCAAATAAGCTCAAAATAGGGGAGAAGGGGCAGCAAAAAAATTTTGCAAAAAATTTAATTTAATTTTTTTAATTTTTTTTCCTTATAGATTATATTTTTGCCTATTTGGGAAGCTTTGATTCATTTCATTTGGACTTTTTATGAGAAAGTTATGGACAATCTTGTTTTTCGGGCAATGAGAGCATCTTCTTGAAAAAAACTTTTTCTTTCACTTTGAATGCTGATATCTTTCAATCCGTACGGTCAAACATCACAAAATGTTTACTACATGATTTGTAAAAAGTGTAGTATAAGATCCTACGGTTATTTTCTAAAAAAAATTAATTTTTCTCATCTTTTAGATGAACGCAACAAAAGTAGCAGTTTTGAGTGATTTTTGACAGAAAAATGGCCTTGGGACTTTAGGGGTTAAAGAACTTCAAGCAACAAAGAGTTTTGGTCTTGTCACTGTATGGATTCAAAAATAATCACATGACTAAACCAAAGAAACATAGATTATGTATACTGTATTATTTTTAATCAATTAACTTGAATGTCCAATTAGAAAGTGGCCTTATTGTTACACTTGTTAAAAATAATTAATGAAAACAGTTAAGTTACATTTGTGTAATGCTTGCAGATATAATGCTTGTTAGTAAGCAAGCAAAACGATTATTTTTTTTAAATTTTACTTCTTGAAACATGGACAATTTCCATTGATTAAGGAAACGGTATAGAGAGCAAGCCATTGGTGGAATTTTTTTTGGTATTTTTACTTTCTAATTTAAATGTTAAACACAACAGAAAAGACCCAAATCAACATAGTAGTCAGGAGCCGAGTCTTCAAGGCCCCAGTGAGAGCCAGGCCATCAAACAATAAATATTTCCTTGCATGTATCCGCTTGACTGAATAGTAAAAACAATAATAAATACTGTACTGCTAGATTGACAACAGAGCTCCGCAGACAGTGGGGGAAAGTTTCTTGAGGACACAGTTGTTAAAAAATAAAATAAAATAAAATAACTTTCATTGATAAACGTTGGAGATTTGTACAATCCAACGGAGGAGCCCTATCCAGCCCCAATCCGGCCCTAGATGGGAGTTCGGGCCACCAAAAACCTCATCCCGATTGCTCCCTTAGGGCCGGATGGTTTGGCGCCAAAACCATGCCACCTAAGGCAACACATAGGATGAGTTGTGGTTCCGGCCAACTCCAAGTATAAAGCGCTTGGGCCGGATTTGAAGAAATTGCGTGATCCTATTGGCTCAAATTTGGAGAGTTCCGGCCGGCTTTCAATCCGGCCCCAAGTATAAACCGGCCCTAAATCCACGGGTGGCAACTCTCATATAATGTGCAAGGTGATCGGGGTTATTAAGTCATTTAACCCCTAAATGCCTCAATCCTTTTTTGAAATTTTGCACATTTTTGCATGCATCTTTGTACAGAAACATCATTTATTAGAATTTGATGAATTTGATCATTAAAGAAGGTTGTCTTTTCTAGATTCAAGTATTACATTGGATGAATGAGAAATTAGCTGGGCTAGATAGTGCCTAGAAGCCCTTTGTTCATTATCCAGAATATGGATGTTGGAGCGCTTCAAGGTTAAAGATGGGTCATGAACTTACATTAGAGGAACTTTCAGGCCTCCGGAGGGTTGCCTTACAGCTCTCCAAGGTACCCTGAAATTTGCTTTTATTTTGCAAAAAAACTCGTTTTTCCCCTATTTCCGCCTTGCTGAAACTGTAGCAGCAGTGGTGCAGGAATTGAAAATTCCAAATAAAAAATTATTAAAAAAAAAATCCTTTTTTGGAACACCTCTTTCTCAAGAGCATTGATCTATCCTTGTCTATTCAATAACAAGCTTATTCTTAACCTGTATAATAATCTCTTTAAGTCAAGAATCAATCATTCCAAAATATGAAATTGTTCCTTGGGTCTAAGTTTGTTAAACAATGTCAAGTCATAAATATACATTGAGATATATATCTACTTGAGAATGGATTATCAAAAAACTTTGAGTCGTGAAACAAATATGTATACTATAAGATAGTATTGTTTGTTCTAAGTAGAAGCAATACATAAATCTGTATCATGAGTGTGTTCTACTATTCTACTAGACAAGGTAATATCCAGCAAAGAATTGTCACTATTTAGTCAAGGCCATAAGATAATATTTCCATCATATTATCCAACTCACTATACACACTTTTTTTTAAGTAAGGACAAGTAGGAAAGTATGATAAAACCATGTTCGCATGCTCTAAGAAGATTTATGAGGACAAGAGCCTCACCTCCACCCATGCCACAATCCAAACACTAAGTTAGAACCATGACGTATGCGAGGTGTCTTCAGCTCTGTGTCACTTGTTATTGTTTTCACATAAAATAGCTTAGAAAGGAACAAAAACAAACCTACATATGTCCATTTTTGGCAGCATAAAATCGCACAACACACAATACACAACACTAAACCTTATTGTTAGTTGCGGACTGAGTAGAAGCCATCCTTGATACAAACTACTGTCTTCAGCTAAGGAAACAAGGGGACAAGAATGCTAAGAGCTATCTAGTAGAAACGAAGCAAGGAGAAATGTCACTCAATTGAAAGAAGCAACAACTCCAGCTTGAGTGTACAACATTGTGTATTGGTAGTCTTATCAGAGAGCAAGTACCCAAACTGACAAGGAAACATACAGGAAGTAGGTCCAGCTTAGAAATCCTTAACCCATGAAGATACCTCAATTCAAACTCACAAATTAATATCATCAGCCACCATGTGGAGGCTTGATTAAGTAATTGTGTGGAAATCCAAGCATCCAACTACCAAATCAGGTAGTTATGAGGACAAGCATCAGGTGTCTGTCAAAAATTAAGTGAAAATCAATCAACAATACTAGCTGTTGCATACATGGAGGTTAAATAAATTACCCCGTGGGTAGTTTAATCGTAATTGCAGTAATGTTTCTAATAATCGCATTATGCAAATCCAGTTGTAGCTAATTAACATGATCATATGAAACTCCCATTAGAGGTAGTTTACTAAAGATAATATAACTCTCCACCAATACAAATCATAATCTTCCCCAATTAACTTAAATTTAGCTTAAGATCAATATAACTCCCTATGTCATAAGCACATAGGAAATATATCCAAGGAATATAAAACATTAGAAAATCTATAAGTCCACATATTCATGTTTAACTGTTTATAAATTTTCAACTTAACATATACAAGGTATAAAATGTCAAATTTCTAGATATCTATTCAAGAGTCTCTTTTGGACAAAAGCTTGAATGGTAAATCTAGAAATAAAATAAAATAAAATAAAAAATCTTTAAGAATCTTAAAAAATTATTTAAAAAAAATTTAAAAAAATAATAATAATAATAATAATTCTGCCAAAATTGACTGCTCCGACGAGCAGTCAGAGACTCTGACTGCTCACCAAGAGCAGTTTGGAAGTTGACAGGCCATGCAAACAATAGCATGGCATGTCAACTTCTAACGGCCCTGAAATGGGCTAAAATTTTCTGTAATGTCACAAGCATATCATTAGCATATCATCTATCTATTTATACTATGAAAGTATAATAGTTTGTTTTCTTTGTTTGTGACCCAAATACACAACACCCGTTTTCATAACACCTAGTTTTAATTGCACATAATGCATTAGAAAGTGCTATATTTCAGTTTAGTTTAACAAACTTTCATAGCTCTTGAAGAGAAGAATCCCTGGGTTGACAATTTTCATATAACGTGCAAGGAGGACCGGGATTACTAAGTCATTTAACCTCTAAAGGACCAAACACTATTTTTTGGCAATATAGCGATTTTGGGCAACTCACTACGAACAGAGTTTTTGTTTGCTTTCTTTGAAAATTTCACAAAACATGAGCCCGAGGAGTAGCTTTAAGGTCTAACAATTTTCATAATTTTTGACTGCGCGATTAAAAAGTTATTGCATGATATGGAATTTTCCGCGTTCGGCGGGCAGCCCGGGCAGCTCAAAAAACTCCTTCAAAAGTCACTTTTTTGAAAAATGAAAAAGTTGGAAGTGGTTCTAAGGAAACATTTAAGAGTGGAAAAGTTTGAATCACTCCATTTTGTTTAATGAGGTGAGAGTTATTAAGAATTCCAGTTTGTGGATAGGTTTGGAGTCTCTGGACTCCAAACCTATCCACAAACTGGAATTCTTAATAACTCTCACCTCATTAAACAAAATGGAGTGATTCAAACTTTTCCACTCTTAAATGTTTCCTTAGAACCACTTCCAACTTTTTCATTTTTCAAAAAAGTGACTTTTGAAGGAGTTTTTTGAGCTGCCCAAGCTGCCCGCCGAACACGGAAAATTCCATATCATGCAATAACTTTTTAACCGCGCAGTCAAAAATTATGAAAATTGTTGGACCTTAAAGCTACTCCTCGGGCACATGTTTTGTGAAATTTTCAAAGAAAACAAACAAAAACTCCGTTCGTAGTGAGCTGCCCAAAATCGCTATGTTGCTAAAAAATGGTGTTTGGTCCTTTAGGGATTAAAGATGGATTATAAACTTATCATAAGCGTATTATAAGCATATCCAAAGGCATATCATACATTAGAAAAAAATTGGATTCTCTAGAGGGTTGTTTCTATTGGTCAAATGTGCAAATATAGGAAATTTAAAAATAAAATAAAAAATTGCAATCTAACGTGGCATTTGAGGCAATCACTTAATATATGATTTTTTTTTATTTTCTTACAATTTTTGTTGTATTTGCACATTGAAAAATGATCCTCTAGAATCTAAAGAGTCCAAATTTCTCTAGTGTATGTGAAGATAACACTCATATGATAATTTTTAGGATAAATTTAAATTTCAAATTGAACTAAACTTTAAATCTCATTTACATTCAAGAAAAATCACTATCAGAATCTATTATAATGTATCACATATTATTAATAATTATGCAATAAGTTCTAAAAATTAGATGGCTCTTCCCTCTCTTCCCTGTACAAAATTTTTTTTTTATTATAGATTTATGAATTGAATCTTTGAATGATACAATTATTATATTTTAATAAATTATGTATCATTTGAAAGCTCTTGAAGTATCTTATGATCTGAATATCAATCAAAAGAAGAAATTGCAAACTTTAAGTTTAATAGTAATTAAGGATATAAATTTAATAAGTATAGGTTTATCATAATGAAACTGTCACCCCATGAAGAGTCTATGAATATAGGTTTTATTAAAACCAAATACAAAGAAATGGTGAAAAATGACTTTTTAAACAAAAAAATTTATTTGTTTTTGATCTAAATATGATAGGAAAGATTGGTACCCATGTTTAGATATCTTTATTAAAATTTTAAAATATTTTTTACAAAAATATATTTTTTTAATAAAAAATTTCATTGATGACCACTTGAAATTTTTTTTTGAGGAAAGAGGCACAAATTCACAACTAAGGTAGGCAAATGCTTTTGCATTCAACTACCAATGGTATTCGAAGCTAGCCAAGTGATCTAATTTCAACAAATTCTTTTCTTTTAGCCAACTTCAATTTCCAAAAGTAACCATGGGAGTTGCATATCCAAAAAATTTGAATTGACAAAAGAATCTCAACAACCACCAAAGAGAGGCATTGTTAGTAGTTGGTATTGTTGTGTGCTTGAAAAATCAATTTCACGAAATGTAATAATATCAAGAAATATTTATCTTTGCTTCCATTATTTGTTGAACATTCTTAGCACAGATAATTGCTCAACAAAACTTTGATAACCCGATTCATTTGCTGATATGGTGTAGGAGGGTGTTTGAAATATAGATGGCCAATTTCATTAAAATGGCGATATTCCGTTACTTTGGCACTTGTAACAATTTAGACCATGCGGTCTGAATTGTTAAATGTTAAATCATTCTGTACCTAAATCTATGCTTGTTTTAGATTTTTGAAATTCATATATATCTTAAATATTTGAAGTCTATATTAGTCCTAGATTTTTTAGACCATGTGGTCTGAAATCTATATGGGTCCTAGATTTTTGAAATCTAAATATCCTAGATGTCTATACTGTATACTATTCCTAGATATCACTTTTGTGGTTCAGACTACGTAGTTTGAAAATGGCACATGGAAATACCGCCATTTTCATAAAATTTGCCAAATGGCGAGGCCAATGGATTTGAAATTTAAAATAAAGATGGTCGAAATACTTCTTTTGTTGTAGCAAAGATTTTTGAAGATTTTTTTAAGTCATGAAATATTTTAAAAATGCCACATTTAACTACTTGTAGAGTATACAATGAATTTTGGTCTCAACATCCAGAGATCTCTGGATGTTTGTATACATCTTTCGATGTTTGTTTAGATCCAAATGTTTTCTATTGATCTCTTGAAGTTTTGAATAGATCTTTCAATGTTTTGAATTATTTTCTAATGATCTTTTTTTTTCTCCTAATGACCATCATTATTATTGGACTTTCAAAAGTCTTGAAATAGTTAAATATGGCGTAAAAGCAATTTTGTTAATTTGTTGTTAATTTGTCATACTTTGAATTTTTGTGGTTTGAGAGACCTTTTAGTACCCAAAACTTTCATCAAAGAGGTGAGCCGTTTATAGGAATATATTTCCACTATAGGCATGTATCTATAGTGCAAAGGAAAAATAAAAAATAGTAAATTTCAAATCCTCCACATGGGTGCAAAGAAGGCTCTTTCTTGTGTTTTTTGAGATACTTGAAAACACTTTTCCATTATATTTCTAGAAAAATCTTACCTTCATAAAGTTCTCAAGAATAATAAAATACATTTGATTTTTTTGAATTTTCATTACTATTTTGCAAAAATTAAACATCAAAGTGTCTACTTTCTTAAAAAAATTGTCAATCTAGTTTGTGAATAACTTTTGACCTACACATGTTTTAGATCTCAAATTTTGTTGATACGTTATTTTTAGGATTATATTGATTATTCAAATTTTATTTAAAGATAATTCAAAATGACATTAGAAAAAGAATGGGACCCATACAGGTTTGGCAAAATTGGACCAACAATCTAAATTTTTTAAATAAAAAATAAAAATAAAAAATAAATTTCTTATTTGGACTTTTGGGGGCACGAATACTAAATTTGCCGACTGTCTTCAGGCTCCAAGTTTTCTTTAATGAATAAGCACTGAGGCAATCAATCAAGTGGTAGCACTCAACTATTCAAGTGTCCACTTAGATCACGCTATAGTGTTTAGGGTCATGGCATGAAACACCTGTACAATTTTCCGTCACACGTTGCATATTGATTAGTTTTTTGGCTATAACTTTTGCATTTTGACTTCAAATGACTCAAAATTCATAGACAAGGTACTTATGGCTATTTTACACCTTGTCCAGTTTTTTGGAAGTTTTAGAAAATGTTTTACTATTTAATAATAGCCCCCAATATTATATCACACTTGCCAATTTGGGGTTTTTGAGCACTGTTTAGTACCCAAAAAAATGAATTTGGAGCTGAAATTTGGTGGAGATGGTCTTCTAATAGACTTATAGCTATTGTTTAAAGAAATTTTAAAAATACTCAAATTTATGTGGTGTAGAAGTTCACAAAGTGAGCTTCATTCAACTTCCATTTTGAAACAAATAAAATATATTTTTGGTGGTTTCTTTGGTGAATGACCATCTATATAGAGTTTTTAGAAATGGCTAATTTTTATTTTATTTATTTAAATGTATTTCCTACTTTTAACTAATTTAAACATCAAAATATCTATGTTCATGAGTTTTGGCACTTTTCTAGTTCTCCTACTTAGAGAATTTTCCTAGGTTTTTCCTTTGGTGGTTACCTTCATCTTAAAGGTGTATACATTAGCCGTATTTTTTATATTAAAATTTTTTTTTTCTAATTTTAAAATACTCCAAAAAAAAACCATGAATACTGTGAAAATGCAACAAATAGTACAGGTGTTTTGTGCAATCACCTTTTAATTAGAAATAGGATGCGCATCTATATTAATTTAATTTATCAAATTCTTAAAACTTCTTAAAACTTATTAGCAGTGATAATAATAAACGTAATTTAATGAGAATATAATGAAAGACATTGATATTTCATTGTCGGTTAGTAGATTGAACTACAAAATATTGTTCACCATTCTTATAGTATCTTCAAAAATAATATCCATTCATTGAAAAAATATTGTTCAAAATGTTTAATAGACCACAGGCAAAGCTCTAGAATTTGCCGCATCTTTTCAAAACTACAAATAATCCCCATCCTAGGTATCAAAGAATGATTTCCATTTTTTAAGCTAGAGAGAGAAGCACAATATAAGTTATGCAAATTATAGTGCAAAAATATAGATTCATATCACAATTATTAATGTTGTTATTCTTAAAATTTATCACTCAGCAAAAAAAATTGGTAAAAAGTATCACAAGATAAACTCCATTTTTGCCTCTTTAATTGAACATTTCATTGTAGGATAATGGAATTGTCACTTTAACTTCACCCAAACTAATTTCTCCTATTTCATACCAGTTTAGCTTATAAAATTAAGATTATCATATTGAATGTCTATTACATTGATTACTTGCATACTCCAAAAAGAATATTGACTTTGTAGTATCATGAGCAATGCATTGGATAACTATCAATGTCATCATTGTCATGGCATTCTCCACTTTTCTTCTATAGACTAAGTATTGGTTGAATCTCCTTATTTGATCAAGCATGGATGTCTCAATGAGAATGTAGGCCATATTAAGAGAGCAAGGGCCACAATGCCTAGGTTGATCAATACTTCCACAACATAATGGAATTTGATTCAATTCAATGTCTATGCGAGTTTCAAACACTTTGCTAAACAAGGCATTAGATTATTTCAATGCATTAATTTAGTCACTCAACATAGAATATGACAAAAAAAATGGCCCAAAACAATAGTGGCAGAGATACTTACAAAGCCGACATTTGTCCTACTTGAGGCAATATACCCAACTCTAGCCCCTTGAAGGTATAGTCGGCAATTGATGAAATTTGTTGGATTTGATAGCTTTGTTATTTTTCTTTGACAATCTTTCATTCTTGATTGATTCAAGTCTTAAGGATTTGAATAATAGAAACCTCTTCTTCTTCTATTGTGCTTGCTTACAACATTAGTCTCTTTCCTAGATCCTTATTTTTTCTCTTACATATCAAACTACACTTTTAAACAATTACCTAGTGCCCTTTCAAAATGAGTATTGTTTCAAAAGGTAACATATATATTAGATATAACAAAACAAAGAGTGAAGAAGACAACCACGAGATCCAAACCTAAAATAAATAAAACTAACATAGATGCCAAGCAAGAAATAACACCTATATCTAACTACACTTTTGAATAGTTACATTGTCTTTTTATTTGAAATAGGGTGCTATCGATTATTATTGCTGATGACATTAATTACCAATGTCTTATACAATAGGATACAATAGTCTTATGAATTTTACTTCCCTGGCAAATTCAACCCAAAGTCCATGAACTTCAAGATGCTCTTACATGCTAAAAATGCATAGATTTTCAAACTACAAATTGCCTTGGAATCATTGCAATGTGCACTTGAATATCATAACAAATATATACATGTATAAATCAAAATCATATAACAATTTGCATTTCTTCTATATACTATCTACCATCTATTGTTACCATCCTTTGTTGAAATTAAAACTTGCATTTTAATGGGCATATTAAAAATGAGCCTTTGTAGATGCTTTAGAAATATTTGATTCCATACCACTGGAATTTTTATATCATTTTTTTCTTGTTCTTCCATTTGTTTGGGTGTTACAATCAAATCTTTGACTATGATCTTCCAAAGGTTCTATGGAGCCAAACTCATCTTCTTTTGAAGGCAATAAAGATGGCAGTTGTTGATGATGTAAATAAGTCCCACTCCTTGACAATCCCAAATTTCCATCCATCAAGATCATTGAGTGTCCTTAGAGTTTATCATTGAGTTGTCTAGTAAGTCAGAGGATGAGACTCTAGGATTCTATACTAGTCTAGTTGCGTTGCCTTCATGTTCCATTTGCATTTAAGAATCAACTTTGCAATCTACGATTCCATATTAGAATTAAAGAAAATCTGGGCCTTTGGAGGGCCGCTCTACATCCCTTCGAGGACTTTGTGGATCGGATTTTTTGGGGCTTCAAAATTGATTTTTTTCCTATACACACCCACCTATAGTTCCACTGTCAAATGGTTGGCATTATTTTAAAATCTAGAAACAAAGGACAAAAAAATCAGGGTTAAGGTACCCTAATGCACCTTAACTTTTATTTTTTAACAATTTGTATTCAACACCAAATTGTGCTAAAACATGAAAATGTCCCCAAATTCTTCATTGACCATTATTAACCAATTATTTTTTATCCACCAATGTGTAAAGTACTAACTTCATTGACATTTGGTGCATTACAAGATGAGAAGTGGAGGCCTTTAGGGAATTGGAGTTGTGGTAGTGTTCACAACTCATGTAGGATATGTGTCAAATGTAGGATATATATTCTCCAGGCCTCCTTCTGCTCCTAATGCTTCACTCATTTGACAATATCAAATGAGTGAAGACACATATCCTACATGAGTTGTGACCACTACCACAACTCCAATTCCCTAAAGACCTCTTCTTCTCATCTTATTACTCACAAATTAAGTTCATTTTGGTTTCAAATAATCCAAATTAAGTGGTTATTGAAGCTAGTTGCCTTTGGCAATTAGCTTCAATAGCCACTTAATTTGGATTATTTGAAACCAAATTTTTTTCAATGAAGTCAAATTAAATCCAATTAAGCCAGATTATGTGGCTTGATTGAATTTACTTTGACTTAATTGAAAAAATTAAGTTTAAACATCATTTGTAACATTAAAAATTTCGGATACAATGGTCCATGTGTTTAAGAAAAGAAAAGAAAAAAGACTGCAAATACATTTTTATTCGTGAAAATAGTCATGGCTTGACTATTTTTGTGAAAGTTAGCTGGTCTGACTATTCACTGTGGTCAATTTTCCAAATATCAGTCCCACCTTTTAATAGAGTAGTTTGGTCACTTCAGAGCAACCCTCCAGAGGCTCCAAATTTTTTCTAATGGTCTAGTCGTGTTGCCTTCATGTTTGACTATTGTGCTTGCATCTAAGCATCAAATCTGCAATCTAGATACATCTAGAGACATTAATAGTCCATCTCATAAAGTCAATATGTATTATCTAAATTTTCTAATGTATCCACCTACTAATGATTGTCGCTAGTATTCTAGAAAGTCTTAGCAAGTTGAAGCCCATTTTTGGATCTAGAAATGAAAGTGTCTTGAATTGTCTATTTCTTTATTGAAGGTACTCATATGAGGCAATGGCATTTCACTAGGCAAAGCAAAAGGCACTAGACAATTATCTAACTATTTGGAACAACAAAACTATTGGAAGAAATGAAAATGGTCCAATGATGAAGAAATGTAACAAATAGGAGAAGGCTTGTAACATCAAGGAATCAACCCTTAACTTAACCACGTTACCATATCCTAGGTGGGATGCCATTATTTGTTGTAAACTAGGCATTAAACAAAATGGGACCTCAAGAGGGCCATTTGACTCTTGACAACAATGCAAATAAAGCAAAAATAGGAAATGAAAAAATTAGAGTTTTTTTTAGTTTTTTTTAGTTCTTTGTATTTGCATAGCTAATCTAGAGTCAAACGTCCCTCTTGAGGCTCCATGTTTTTTCTAATGGTTTAAGTCAAATTTAACTTATTGTATTATTGTAAGTATAATTTTGGAATGCTAATGTCCTAATTTTGCTGACATGGTGTTGGCATCTATTTGGGAAGCATGTGCAGTATGTCAAATGCGAGCATCTTTATTACGTAGGACATCTTTTGGCCCTTTTGCAAAGTGAGGTGTGAGGAAGTTAAATTCATTCAACCTTAGTTTGAAATTTAGCTTCAATAAAGTAAAACATCTTCTAGAAATTAGTGAAATCATCAATACTTTTGTTGCAAGCGGAAGTATGTCATTGTAGCAAGGTATACCACAAGAAATGTATTCCTAGCCTACTATGTGACCATTTTCAGTATTGCTACTTGTATGCCTATGTATTTGACAAAGTTGAGAGAGTTTGCCAGTATTGTTTCTACAAGGTTTGGAAAGCCCAAATCAATTGTTTTGAAGTTTTTTGGAGAATTCAAAGCTTCCATTATTGCAAAGGTCAAAGCCTAGGGGAACTAATCTGTGAGCCTGGGATCATGAGCACATGAGCTTAGGAGTCTAAACACCAATATTATAGAAACCTTCAATAATTATAGGGTACCTATGAACATTTTAGATACATATATTGTAGGCTTTTCACTAGTAGAAAATTTGATTTTTGTGTTGTTTTGGTTGCGTTGATCCGGTCAAATTTTGACAGAACTTTGTTGAAATCAACTGATTTCTGTCCTATTTTGACCGGATCAACGTGACCAAAACAACAGAAAAATTAAATGTTCTACTAGTGTTTATATTAGAAGCACCTTCAATGGTTGTAATGTATCTATTTATATTTAGGCGTAAGGCATATGCTGGCATTTCTATGCTCACATGCTAGCACCATTGCTAGCATTCAAAAGTGGGATAAAAATAATTAAAGCATGATTAAAAAAAATTGCATTTTTTGGTTTGAAACTACTTCAAAAGCATCATATTGTTAGTTTTGTTGAAAAGAAAAGAAAATTATATTAAATGTCAAAATTAGATTTTAAGAAGAAAAAAAGTTAAAAATACTAAAATGCATTTAGTAAAGTATATCATTTTTTTGATAAACCATCCCCTATAAAATTTAAAATTAAAGCAACTAATATGACTTGAATTTGACTCAAGGATGTGGATATAGCATAAAAGAATTTGCAGACGTTACAATTGGATGAAAATCATCCCTTCATCAATGTAAAAAATGATAGTTTGATCATCCAAAGGAGACCCTTTTTGTTCTTGACTTTATGTCCCATTCACACTTAGTGTTAGGTTGCCATTGAAAAGGTCGAAGCAGCATGCTTGGAGAGTACGCACTCACACCTAAAATGTTATATAACATGTTGTATGGAATCCATCATGGCATGTCATAATAGTTCCAATAATAGTATTAGATGTAATGTTTGAATAACAAGACAATTGAAAAAATTGAAGATTCCAACATTTTTGATGGAGTAGTATGGAAGAAGTGGGTTGACGTCCAATTAAGATAGCACCCCCTTAACCCCTAAAGTCCCATTGTCTCCTCGGGGAACAAATCAGATTTTGGGCAAGTCCCTATAGGTTCAATTTTTAGTGAAACTTTTTGAAACTTTTCCATAAGATAGAAAAATTGATTAGCTTTTTGGGAATATAATTTTTATTTCAATTGGTGCCAAGGAGCAAAAGTTGTACCACAAAAAGCCTCAAATTGAACTTGGCGGACAACACAAATTTTTTTGCAAAAAGTCAAAATAAATTTTAATTTTTTTTTGACTGAAACTTTATATTTTTGTCTACATGTGAAGCTTTGATAAGTTTGATTCATTTTATTTGGACTAATAATGAGCAAGTTATGGACAATCTTGTTTTTCGGGGAATCTAAGCATCTTTTTGAAAAAATAACTTGTAGTATTCATTTCCAAATGCAGTTTTCACAATTTTTTACAATTTTTTTTGAAAATGTTGTGTTTGCTTGCTTAAACAATCTCACCATTGGGATTATTGTATTTCAATCCCATCTATGAGCTATTAACGATTTTTTTTTTTTTTCAATCTTGGACTTGTTTCTACTTAACAATATTTTAAAGAATGAAAATCAAGTGTGTTTTTTTTGAATTTTTTTTTGTAGACTTTCAACTTAAATCTTCAACATAAATTTTTTTAAATTCAAAGTCTGTAGTGCAAAAAAGTTCCACAAATGGCAGTCAAAGTCATCTGAAATTGCAAGTCAGTGTTCAAAAAAACTTTCTTTTACAACTTTGAATGCTAATATCTTCCAATCTATATGTTTAAACTTCATGAAATTTTTACCACATGATCGATGACTAGTGGAGTACAAGATCTTACGGTTAGACTCTAAAAAACTGTTTTTTTTGTGTTCTTGGATGAATGCAACCAAAATGGCAGTTTTGAGTCGTTTTTGATAGAAAAATGGCCTTGGGACTGTAGGGGTTAATCCCTGAGCGTTCAACACAAAATCCTGAAATTGTAAGCGTGCAAGACCACCTTCCATTTGGATTCTTGTAGCGAGTGCTAAAATGACATCCACGGAACTTAGCCATTGAAATTGGTAGTGTCTTCCAGATTGGAGCTTTAGAAAAAATATTGTACCATTTGACCATACCAATCAAAAGATTATTCTAGTCAAAGTTTGGTTGAAATTGTATAGCTGCCCTAAATTTTGGAAGGTCTTGCACTTCCAAAAAAACGTCGAGTTTTGACCAACTGCAACTATGCTCTAAAATTCTACCAAGGTTTACAATGGCACAACATCTGATGGCTCCCCAATTTGCACAATTTTTTGACAAAGGTAGACCCACTAGATTTAGCTAAGAATGCACAAAAGGAGGAAAAGCCTAGTTGAAATTGTGTAGTCCTGGTGGCTACCTCGACCAAGAAATGACTCCAGAAGGGGCTTTTTTTCCACCTTCTATTGATGCACCGCGAGCATACAAAACCATGATTCACCTAGAATCCACTCACTTGTCCTTTACCCCCATAGTGTTCTACATTTGTACAATCCTTCTGACAATACAACCTCATCTGGCGGTATAGAGGCCCAAATTTGATTTCAAGAGGCCAGATTTGGGGCGCTGGGATGCTTAGGGGTTAATAGAACTCCAATAGAATGCCAATACTTAAGCTCTATTCAATTATAATCATTACAATCACCTCCAAATACTCTCCTTGAAGCATTGTTGTTCTCAAAGTCCACATATGGACACATCCATCTAGTTTCCTTACCTAGTTTCTTTCTTTAATCCTAGAACATTGGAAGAGCCCAAACGTGACTTTTGAATGACAAAAAAAGCTTGCTAGAAGATGTAAAATGGCTTATTTTCATCCAATTCTTTTAGTTGGTAGAGAAGATTCTCCCTGTCATACCATACACAAGAAGGGCCTTATGGAGGTGTCCACGAATTTACTAAAAATGAAGAATTATGTGCCATGGAACCCTTCTAGTATATTTTGGCAACTATTACCTCCTTATTCTTGATTTGAATTTGAGACATGCAAATGATCTTTTGGGAATTTGAAATTTTCAAAAACACAATGTAAGCTTACTGAATCTAATTTCTATTAGAATTTGAAAGTTTCAAGAATTTCTAAAATTGATCATTTTAAAATATATTGAACATTGAAACTATAACCATGGTCTACTGATTTTTGGTTTACAATTGAAGGCAAAAAAAATTGTTTCACACTATAATAAACACCTATGGAATATTTTCAGATTTTTTTTAGCTAATTTCAAGTTAGATATGAAATTTTTTCACTTTTTCTTCCTATAACCATGGTAATTTGAAATCATCACCAATAATTCTGAAAACGTTAAGGCTAATAGAAGACATGTGATTTCATCTCTGCAAAATAAATAAAATAATTCTTACTCAAACTTGGTTGCAAAATAGAGGAACAGAAAAATACATGGATATAGGTTAAATGTTACTCCGTAATACTCCGTACTTGATAGGCTCCGTCCTTCCAGGGTTAAGCCTTACTTGGAATAAATTACTCCTGGCTCAGGCTTGATTGTACAGTACTACCCTCCTTTCTCAAATGAAATCTTCTTTTTATTCGCTCCAGAAATAAATAAAAATGTGTCCGTACTAACTTAAGACAAAAAAGCTGTGGTCCGAAGGTCTCATGACTGTCTGATTGGTGGTTCATTTTCTTCGTGGGAATCGTGGAGGAATGAAATCTCCAGATATGTCCAAAAAAAGACGCAAATCCTAAACCGTAGGCGGTAGGACAGTTGGATGTTGTCTAAGTCCTACTCTCAAGAACTATTTTTAAGCAATGGGTCAATTTCAGAAGCTAAAAAATTAAAATAAAATCCCAATCACGACAGTGCTTGACAGTCTAAAATAGAAAGAAGGTACACAAGTCATAATAGCCAAGTACCGTGACTCACAAATGAGAATCCCGTAATGCACGCACGCGTTATTGATGGGGAATATTTCTCAGATCACGAAAACATGAGCACTTTCCTGTCCCTTCAAATTGAATGTTTGATTATTTTCAACGAAAAATATTCGTTTCCAGGTTTTGTGTGATTGTGTTGCTTTGCTCGCAGTTCCAGTTGACCTTACTCCACAGAACAGACGAGTGAGTAACAATCATGCTTTGTCTAGTTCAGACTGAGCAAGCAAGATCAGTCGAAATCCAATTCACATGAAAGAAAGCACTATTGTATAAAAATAGTACAAATGATACACTAAAAGCACGGCGGCTTAAGAGCAACTCCACTGCAGCAGCACAGTACCTAGAAAATTGCTGCATATTAGGGTCAGGTGTAGAATATAGGCTCTACGTAGTTTTCCTCTTCATAGTGCACAGGATGCAGTGCTCACTCAAGTTGGCGTATAATAAGCAATAAGGAACTTGCAGAGGGTGGAGATACTCTGATAATGAATGATAATCGACTAAATAGGCATAGCTAAATGCTAAAAGAGACTTAGCATCAAAGCTGCTGCCTACTATATTGGGGGGAAACTGATGGCTTGCAGAAACTTTCCTGTCTCATGCGGAAGTCGGAAGTTTGTGCGCTTCACACGCCAGATTGCAAAAGAATTGGTAATATGCTGATAGCTGCAACCATTGAATATTCAGATGAGCGTGAATCTGAGCGACAATTGCAGTCAAGCCAATATTATTCCTACACAACTGGAGCTACTCCGGCAGTGCGTCTTCTTACAAAACTAACGAGGCGTTTCCATTTACGTAAAAATTACCGAACCTCACGTTGTTCTGAGAGATGATGACTTAGGACGAATGCACGGTGAACCACAATCAGAGTTACACGTATGCTCGCAGGAAGACTGATTCTATAACAGACAATAAAATTGAGCTAAGAGAGCCAAAGCCTTACGATAGATGCGTAATCAAAAGGCATGCAATTTGTACATTGTCAGATGAGATGCGCTTCTAAAACTATACCTATTAGATGTGCAAAGATGTCTCCAGAGAAGATTGTGAAGATGTGGCACTGGCCAGGCTGGAAGGAGTGCCAGCAGGATCCGAAGCAGCAGCAAGTCCTTGCAGCAACTTAATAACCTCTGCAATGTCATCCAAGTAGTACTTTGCTTTGCTCGGCTTCTGACCGACTGTGCACGCGAACACCTCCGCAAGTCCGGAGCGACCTGTGACCGTGGCGATGCTTTCAAACATGTCTTCATCTGAGCGGTCATCCCCAACACACAATACCAAGTCTGGAGCAGTGCTCTTCAAAGCCATCATCGCCAGGAGCTCTTCCACAACCACCCCTTTGCTCACACCCTGCACAGACCCGCGTACACAATTAGAGATGATCAAATAACCTCCTCAGTACACATCCTCCGTTCTCATACCCATTTAAGGGAAAGAGTGTATCCAGTTCAAAACTCTGTTTTCTCACTATGTCGCTCTGTTGTGTTTCAACAAATAGCATACTCCAAGTACTTCTATAATGCCACTTTTAAATGCAACACTACCCTACATGGCTGTCAGCTTGGTACATAATTAATTAAACCTGTAATGCCAACACTACTAAGTGCCACGAAACCAGTTGCCAATGTCTAAGAGTGACATTAATTCCTATAAGGCACCTCGCTTCGTCACCTGGGTGTCCGATACTGACAGCCAAATGCAGTATTGATTGTCACAATGCTATAGATTTTCACAGATATTTAGGGCACAGAAACTAACCCGAGGTTTCACTTCTACAGTATGTGCCCCACGCTTCACTGACACGGGTTGATTTGCAAGAACACTCTCCAGGTGATCCTGCAGCTCTTTCGCTTGCCACGCCCCAAAATCAGGGTCAGCATCACGATGATGCCAAACCATTGCACTCTCTTTCCACTCAATGTACGACCCATCGGTGCTTTCTGTGTACTGCTGCATGACTGGCTCTACGATCTCCTTCCACTCAAAGTTCACCAAAGGACCATCCAGCTCTTCCCGTTGGTATCTGCAAGTTACCCAATCGGAATCCACGTGCCACCTGCCAATCCAAAGTATATCCAGCCAATTATTTCAAAAGATCACAACCCGTCCACCTGGCTCTAATCCCAAGAAGCCCGAATTGACCCTCATGTTAATTTAGCAGTTTTGAGTAGGGTCATATGAGGACTGTCTTTCGTCCAACTTTATTTATTTATTTACCAACACATGCAATATTCTCTGATTCTGGTGATATAAAATTTGACCCCATCTGAATTTAATTTTCACAGGACGACCAATCGAATTGGACGCTTTCAATATGAACTCTTAGCTTTTCAGGTGTGCAAAGAGAAAACAGAAATGACATGCATCCCAAGATTTACAAGCATCTCTTGATTGAAAAGTTTGGAAACCTACCTGTAGAAGTAGCCATGCTCAGCTGCAAGACCGAGTCGTTTACATGACGAAAAACACTCGTTCAAGATGTCCCGAGGACGACCACTGACAATGACAACGAAATTCTTAGGATCATTGCAGAGAGTATTCAAGATGGCCAAAACCTCTGGACTGGGAATGGGATTGTTAATAGAAGTCTGAGGGATCATAGTCCCATCATAATCCAACAAAATAGCCCGGCTGGTACTCTTCTTATATGCAGACACAATCAGGTCCGTCCGAAGCCTTCGGAAATCAGGATCGAGGGCCACAACTCGAAATCCTAGTCCAAATCCAATACCATAGCACCTCCGCCGTGCATGGCCTTTACATGTCCGCTCCAGATCCGTCATGAAACTACGAGCCCAATAGCCCACGTCGTGTGTATTTACATACCGAAAATGCTTTTCATGCCGCATGTGTTGCTCCGAATCCGGCAAAGTAATCGATAGATTCATGGCCTCAGCCAAAGCCTCAATATTCCAAGGATTTACCCTGATGGCCCCGCTTAAAGACGGAGAGCATCCTATAAACTCCGACACTATCAGCATGCTCTTCTTCAACGGTGCAGGACCTGGCCCCGGGTTCAGTTGCGCATCGAGCTCAGGGCTGCCTTCTCTGCAAGCAATGTACTCATATGGAATCAAATTCATCCCATCTCTGACAGCAGTCACCACACAACACTCCGCAATCGTGTAGAACGCAATTCGTTCATACAATGGCACTTGTCTTTCAAGCAGTACAACGGGCTTGTACCCCTCCGCTGCATTCCCAAACTCGTCGTTAATCCTCTGCGCAATAGTGTAAGCCTCATTCTGCAGATCATCGATATCGCGCCCTCGCCCGCGCGCAGGATTCGCAATTTGCACCAGCACCACGCGGTTTCGCAGCTTGGGATGCATCAGCAGCAGCTGCTCCAGGGCCAGAAGTTTCAAACCAATGCCCTTGAATATATCCATGTCATCCACCCCAAGCAACACCGTTCGATTCTTAAACTCGGTTCGGAGCTCCGAGATTCGCCATTCTGTATCCGCAAGCCGCAGACCTGCATTCAGTTGCTCCATATGAATCCCCACAGGGAGTATCTTAATCCCCACTGTGCGTCCATAATACTCCAAGCCAATGTACCCCCGTTTGGACTCATATTCCAACCCTAGCATTCGGCTGCAACATGATAGGAAATGACGAGCGTAATCAAATGTATGGAAACCAATCAGATCCGAATTCAGAAGCGCCCGTAGAATCTCGTCTCGCACCGGTAGCGTCCGGTAAATCTCGGAAGAAGGAAATGGACTGTGAAGGAAAAATCCTAGTCTAACCTTGTTGAACCGCTTCCGTAAAAACGTAGGCAACACCATGAGATGGTAATCGTGGATCCAAACATAGTCATCATCTGGGCTGATGACCTCCATGACCTTATCAGCAAAAATCTTATTCACCGAAACGTACGCTTGCCAGAAGGAGCGGTTGAAACGGCCGCCATGCTCAGGGCTAAGAGGAAGCATGTAGTGAAAAAGAGGCCATAGCATCTGCTTGCAGAAACCGTGGTAGAATCGGGTCCGAACTTCCAGAGGGATAAACGCAGGAACGCAATTGAAATTCTCCAAGAGAGTTGCGGCCACTTCGTCTTGCTCGCTGTCTTCGACTTCCACCTTAAGGCAACCGATGTAAAAGACTTCCATATCCTTGGGCAGACCCTCCTTGAGCTGCAGTGCGAGCGAATCCTCGTCCCATGTGAACGTCCATCCTTGCTCGTCCGGGGCGCGCGTGGCAGTCAATGGCAGCATGTGACCGACGATGAGCATGCGGTAGTCGTTGTCATCGGATGCGGCCGTCAGCGCTTCCACAAAATCGTCTCTTGAGTCTTTCGTGACGGGAGAGCGGTGGTGATACTCCCGGCTTTCTCCTTCCGCCATGGCGAAGAAGATCACAAAAAAAGGAAACAAACCCTATTTGCGAGCAAAACACTAGCCACGAAGCTCCAGATCGTTCCCCCTCACTACCACCACATCACTAAAGCGAAGATGAAGCTCCTCCTGAATAATGGCTCCGCCTTCAGATCTCGCACAAGCCTTCGATTCTCGTCACCCTCAGGCATTCTTCGATCATGAACAAACCTCACCTCGAAATAACAATACTACTCTCTATCGCTCTGCTCAAGTAACTGCCAACAAAAACATCTGCAAAAAAAAAAATCCCTCACTCACTCACTCAGAAAAAAAAAAACGAACAAATATCACCGCGATTTTTCTAAAGAAAATCTTGAATTCTTCATCTGTGCAAACGTCACCTAAAAACCGAGCAACTTCCGCGACCACCAAAAGACTTGCAAAAAAAAAAAAAGTGCAACCTTCGGGCTCTCACCCTAATAATCTTCCACGACCTACTCCGAACCCTTCTCCGACAGAGAGAAAAATAATATACGAGTAATAAGCTGGATCTACTACGGCGAGATTATTGCCCACGTCCAGTTCTCACCACAAACGTCAAATCCGCAAAGGAATCCTTGCGTCACAGGGCAACGGGGTAGGCCGGGATCATTGTTGCTGCTGCTGTAGGGCTCCCGGCCCGGCTCCTCCCAACGGCCCCCACTTGTCCCCCGTGTGAATAGGGGCTTTTGGATTTATCAGGGGAACTCGGTTCTCTTTGTTCCCGTGATTCCCGTGGTACCCTACGGTTTCCGGGAATCTCTGAATCCTTTTCGGACGGGGAGCACGGGGAGCACGGGGAACGCGGTTCCCAAATTCGTGGCCCCCCCAGCTTGTTGCAGCTGACGCTCTGGAAATTTGTCCGGAAGGGTGTCAATATTTAATCATCTAATCAGTTCCTTTTAGGGACATATTCGATGATTGAGGAATCTTTCCAAGTCATGCGGACCTAATTTTCTGATGGCTTCATTCGAAAAATCCCATTTTTATAGTTTTTTAATTTTCAATATGGTTTTTTTTGGGGGGGGGAGGGTAAAACATTTTCAGTATGAGTGTTTTGTGGGTGCGTATCCAACGATTTTTATTTTTATTTTTTGAAACTAACGATTTTCAATTGCCACAAGAATCATGAACTATTAAGTTAGAAGAAACTGTGTTTGAGTTTCAGTTGCTAAGAATACGGAGAATTGCGTATTACCCAAGTGATGCTCTTTGGAACTGTAACTGTTGAATTGTCTGGGACCGGACTCTCTCTCACTGGCTTCGGTTATCACTGCTGAGTGATCGTTTGGCTGGAGGAGGATTGTGCCGCATCTTGAGCAATTATATTTGATTGTCACCCAGCAGGCAATTTTTCTGTTCTCTGTTGAATAGTGCATGTAATCAATTCAGTTAGCTTAGTACGAGCCCTGGGCCCCTGGCTAATTGTTTGACAATTTTGCTCCTTGAAATATCTATCAGTTGAACAACTCCCTGGAGTCTTCTTTTTGTTTTTCTATATTAACCCCTCATCAGAAGTCCAAACGAGGTCAAAAACAGCGTTGCTTTTGAAGTGTTGTAAATTTAGATGTCGCTAAGTTATAGAAATCTTAACCGTACAATATTGTAGTGAACATGTTGTAGATGACACAGAAAAAATTTGAAGCCATTTGACCGCATGGATTGAAAGATTATAATGTTTTAGTGTTAAAAAAAGATGCTAAAATTTTCCAAAAAACACATTTGGAGGTGAAATTTGACTTCTAAACCTACTCAAATGAAAAAACTTGAGACTATAAAGTGATTCAAAATCAAAATATAAACACATTGGTGAAAAAAAATATCATTCAATTGACTCAATGTGTTTGCAAAACAGATTTGAAATGTCAAAAAATAGCATGAAAAGTTGCAAAAAACAACATGTAAGGCTAAACCTCCTCCACTAAAAAGCATCTCAATCATTCATTACTTTTTGGATTCATGTGAAATTTTAGCCACACAAACTAGACTAGTATGCGCAACTTTCACAAAGAAATTATTGAAAATGGACACTGTATGAAGAAGTTACAAGCTGCCGAATTTCATTGCAATCCGAAAATGGCTGGATTTTAAATTTTGAATTGCTCCCAAACATTTAGAGAAGCTTGTATTGACATGAAAATTTTACCACAATAACTAGACTAAAAGGGGGAACATAATCCAACAAATTTTATTGGAAACAAACATTGTATGAAGGAGATTACCCCCCCTCCCCCCCCCCCCCCCCCCCCCCTCGAAGTTTCAGCCATCAAATGCAGTTTGGTGAATTCAAATTGAACCTGTGAACTTTGATTGGCTCCTATTTAATTTGTAAATCTTGGATTGATCTGAAAATTTTAACACACAAACTAGAAGAGAGAGCGCAACTTTACCAACAAGTTTTATTGAATTTGGATATCGGATGCAAAAGTTACAACACTTTGAATTATACATGAGGACACTTTTTGTCCCCTCAGGCAAGGAGGGGTTAAGACTGTCTTGGGTGATTCACTTCCAAGACTACCTCATGGTCGAGTCTAAAGTAGTGCAACGAGCCTCTTGCGGAGGTCAAGCCCAGGGTAAATGTAAAAAAAAGACCCCCTTTTTTGTGTTGTCTTTGTTCAATTGTTAACACCTCTCCAAGCTCATTTGGGGCCTTTGATTGCAAAAATAGAACTCAGAATTTACAAATTTTATCATGCATTGCAAATAAAACGTTCCTGTGTTTTCCCCAAGGGTAAAATGGGGGTGCAAACGGCCTCCGCAAGAGGCTCATTGCACTACTTTAGACTCGACCCTATCTCACTAACAAGGCATAACTTCTGTGTCATAAACCAAGGGTTACCGAGCAGATAAGCGTGTTGCACAGTACTGGAAATGTAATGTAGAGCTCACACAGGGATCAGGGTGCGGAATTGCTGATCACTCCAGATAGGCCGGACGGGGGTGCACAACTGAACTCCAAATTAGTCATCTCGGGGAAATGCAAGAGGTTCTTATAATAACTTATCCACCACCAAATGATAAAATTTGGAAGATTGGAATTCACAATTTGGGATTCAGCAAAACACAAAATAAGGTATTAATAGGAGGAGGCTCATCTAAGGAGAAAACACATCTGATGACGGACCAGTTCACCCAAACTTTTCCCATTTTTTTGGGTTTTTAGAGAAATGGACAACAATTGAAAGCCTTGTTTTTTGGGTAATTTTCTGAGTCGTATTAAATATTAAACTGCAATTTTCCAAAGGGGCAAGTCCGTAGGGCGCTACTGTTGTGCATAAGCTGCATCAGTCATGAATTGGACGGCGCCTTAGGATGGAGCGGACGAGTCCAGAAATTGATTGACACGAGGCTTATTATGTTCATGGGAGGTTTTTTTCAGACACCTAGCAAGCAAAGAGAGATTCTTATACTATTGCTTCTTATCATCATATTCATTTCCGTATGGCCAATTGAAGCACATAGTAACGAGTCACAAACTACACAATCTGCGCGACTAGTATAGACTACGTATTGTTTTGGAACAACTCCCTAGGAATCACATTTCATCACCTCACTAAAACTTGGCCATTTTCTATAAACCACTTCTGCATGGTTTCATGTCCTTCCCTATGGGCAATTCTTAATGACCGCTCCATTTAAGAGCCTGTTACTTTAGGACCACCTATTCCTAACTAGGGACCTACATCCAACCTATAGGATATAGTTATTTATAAACACGGCTGGAATAGATTTCCAACCAAAGTTTGGAATGTATCTTTTGCTCTTTTTCACGGTTGAGATTAATAAGGTCATGACACATGTCCCAAAGTAGTGAACAAGAAAGTAAGAAATAATGAGCAGGAAAGTAGTTCTTGAATGATCAAAATAGGAAGAGCAATCTAGACATTGGCTATGAGTCTTGAGTACTTTCTACCTTCCAAATTCCATAGTAATTTCAATTCAAGGAATAAAATTATCGATTTTTTTTACAATCCCCATTATTTCTATCTTTCTACATGGAAAAATAAATTACATTTTCCTCTACTACTCCGAAATGTGCACAAAATTGCTTCACTGATCAACTATGAATGGTTCTTCTATAGCCAATTACTATTGTGGTAGATAAGAGATATTCTATGTGAAGATTTGATTTGGCACTCATGTGCCCAAATTGAATTCCACATCATATTTTTGATGGATTCACGTCACCTCACATTGTTCATACCATTCACAAGATGACATGTGACATTTTTTTTCCACAAATGACTGAATTTATGCCGAATCTGACCTACATAAAGGATACACAATTTAATCAAGTACAAATATAAGTTCAAATTCTTACATTTGTCCACTCAAAAGATGTTCCCACCTGGTTGTAGCTAGGAAGGCAGACTATTCTGTAAGAGCGTTGAAAAAGAGTGGAGAAGATGCATTCACTCTACTGCCGCTCCCAAATGTCTCAAAAAATATTGTTTTTGTGGAGAAATTTCAGATTTAGAGGAAGGAGCAACAACTATCCAAAATACACCTGAAATGGCATATTTTATGATCCGTTTTTCTTACTAACTTCTCATTTACGTGAAGACAAACACTTGCAAGGCTATCAATTCAATCGAATACTCTTCAAAACCTACCATGAAAGGTTCTATGTCTATTGTTTTCTAATTATAGAATGACACAAAAACTAAGTTTACACAATGATGTTTGTCATTGTAAAATACATACATGGTGAACTTTTCAGATTTTTTGAAATAATTTTCTATTTGATGTGATTTTTCTTCACTTTTTCTTCAAAAAAATTCAAAAAAATTAATTTTCCACAAAAAAAACTAAATTTTTTTGTTGAGTACAAAAGACATGTAACTTCATTTCTGAATAATAAATATAAAAAGTTTCATACATATCTTGTTGCAAAATGTTAGCATACTGAGTGATGGGCAATGAGGTTTGAAATCAATGGTCATATATGGGTCCGTCATTTAGGGTTTAAGTCATAGCCACCCACCCATTCCCGACCAATGATCCATTCTCGACCTATAGATGCATGTATTTTTGACCAAGCTTAGAATTTTTTTTTCCTTTTCAAGGTTGGAACTAATACTTGACACATGTCCCAAGTTCTGAGAAAGAAAGTAGAAAATAATGAATAGAAAAAAAAATTTTGAGTGATCGGAATTGAAAGAGTCTAGAGGTTGGCCATGGGTCTAGAGCACTTTTTGCCTCTCAAAATTCATAGTAGTTTCAGTTCAAGCGATAAAATTACCAAATTTTTTGCAATCCTTGTCATTTTCATCAATGTACCCCTGAAAAATATTTGTTTTGCCTTCACTACTCCAGATCTTGTTGGAATCCCTTATTTGGTCGGTTATGGGTGGCTCTACCTTAATGTTGGTCTTTAGTTCTAATACCGGCCCTCTAAGGGCATCGCCACCCCAACTCTTTAAGCCACACAGGCATGGTGAGCTAGCGAGTCAGGCTTAGTATTTTCCCCCACCGCAGGCATGCAGACTTGCCAGAAATGTCTGGCCACTTCAAGTTTTAAATAGAGGACATGCAAATGGGAAGCCCCTGGCGCACCTTGCTATAGGGTTTGACTTCACTTTTACTCTAACTTCGAGGTACTGACGCCCCCAAATGGCACTCAAATGTAATTAAAAGAATTTAACTACCATGAAATTCCCTTCTTTTGTATGAAAAACAAAGGAAAAAAATACTTTTGACTACAAGAAAGATTCCTTTACTTGTGTATCAAAATTGTCATGAAAGTATTTTCAACTTTTGTTGAGTTCCAAGCACTACAAGAGAAAGGGGTGTTTTAAGTGAGTTTTTAAGTATAATCCTAGATACATGAGTTTAAGTATTGACCTTAAAGGTCATTACTTAAAATCATGTGTCAAGGACTATACTTAAAAACTCACTTAAAACACCCCTTTTTCTTGTGGAGAAGTGAGAAGAGTAGCTCACTATATACACATGGGGTGGTAGGAGGTAGAACAAACAATGTGGGATAAGTAAAGTAGTAGGAGCTCCACCACTCATAGTTTATTCAAAATTATTAATTGTATTAAAAGTAGGATTTCAGAACTCATTTAGGCATAGTAGATTAATTTTTTTTCCGAAAACTGTGAACTAAAAAATATGGTGAATCAATATAAATTTCATCTCCAAAAATCCGTTTGAGATTTCAAGTCTCCAACCAAAAGTTATGGACAAATTTCTACTATGCATTTCTACAAATGTAAAAAAAAATTCCCTTCTAATCCTCTTTTGAAATTTGTCTATAACTTTTTATTGGAGTCTTGAAATCACAAATGGATTTTTTGCGGTGAAATATGTATTGATTTAACAAATTCTCTTAGTTCAAAGCATTTTGAAAAAATTAATCTACTATGCCTAAATGAGGTATGAAATTCCACTTTTAACACAATTCATACTTTTGAATAAATTGAGTGGTGGAGCCCCTACTACATCTAATTTACTTATCCCACATTGTTTGTTCTCTCTCCTACCACTTGATGTGTATATCGTGAGCTACTCTTCTCCCTTGTAAACTCAAAATAAGTTGGAAGTGCTTTTGAAACAATGTAAGGGAATGTTTATTAATGCATGAAAATTTTAAAATTTGTAAATTTTATATCAAAACCTTTAAATTCTTTGCAATAATACCTATTTGGCACCCCTGCTTGGCGCGTCAGTAGTGGGGCAGCGGAGGAGCGGCAAAGCCCCACTTTCCAAATCCACAAGCCAAGGTTGCACTTGGTGCCCCTCCTTGGTGCGTTAGTCATGGGGGTGCCCTAAGGGCGGGCATACATGTTGGCCTAGTGGGCAGAAAAAGCAACTAGAAGACAAACACAGTACCACCGATGATTGGCAAGCATGGAAAGTGGAGAGAGTTCTACCGATTCTGGTGTGTCTCACACTATAGAAGGAACATAAAAGTGCCTTCTATATTTTGGCATTGTTGACCGCATCCACCCACCAATACATGTAAGGAGGCCCTAAGACCAGGTGGGAACCAATGAAAGGGGAGTACCGGCATTTAGTTACGACCTAGCCAAAAAATTTTGAAAATTTCCAAATGAGATAGAAAAATTTGAGGTTCCGAATGAGAAAAAAGATTTTCGGAATTGGACTAGGTAGGAAAATTAACTTTCGGCAATTTGGCTGTCCGTCCTTGGAGTATATAGGAAAATTACCCATTTAAAATCTTTTTTTCTAGCGGGCAGCCAACCAAACACATACTTTCTAGGAAATTTTTAATACTATGTGCATAGTATTCTACTGTATCAAATTACCAATTATCTTTCATTTACTTGCTTTTGGATTTTTGTTTACCTACTCAATACACAATGTATTGATAAGATGGATCCGAAACAAAAAAAAGCTTTTCATTGTTAAATTCAGTTTGGAAGAACCTTTGTCTAGTTAGTCTGCTCACTTTCTGCACTGATTGTCAGAATGAATTCTACTTGCATTAGTACTAGTGTGCCCTGTGTTGTTGCCACAGCCAAAACAAAAAGAAAAGTTTTTATTTTATTTTTAAAATTTTTAAAATTCATATAAAAAAATTTGAAATTCAATATCTTTCACAACATCATTCCAAACACCACAAAACAAAGCCCGTGCCCCCCTCCTTGCTGAGAGCTTTCCGACAATACTAAGCATATGGCCAAAATAAAAATAAAAATAATTTTCTAATTTTTTGATCCATAAATACTTTAAAATTCAATAACTTCTGTATCGTAGCTTCAAACGCTACAAAACCAAGCCCGTGCACCCCTCCTCGCCAAGGGCTTTCCGACAGTACCAAGCATGCGACCGGGGGAAGCACGATTTGGAAGATCTCAATGTAACAAACAAACAAACAAACAGCCAAACTTAAGGTATGGATTGCAAGCAATAATAAAACAGTTCAATATGATTAATTTATTTCAGAAAATGTTTTAAAAAATACATTATCTGTAACATCATACTGGTTGTTTTTAACTTAACTTTGTAGCCAATTGAGGACCCACAGGCTACGATATTGAACGCAACAATTTGACTTGGTGTTAATTCCATCGGTTCTTTCAATCCTCTTTTCACATGTCAAATCTAAAAAGTTGGTCACCAAAAATCTACGAGGTTAAAGGGCCTAACATGCATGACTCCAATCAATTTATGGCTTCTTAAAATCTACTCTACGATTTATTTAAATGAATTTTGAATAAGATTTTTCCTCCAAGATCTAGTGTACTTGAGGCTCATTTTCAAAAGCCCTCCACACTACGGAAAGTCAAGATTGCAATAGACACCCTTATACAAAATCTTGAATAGAAAAATCATCATCAATCATTTTCAAAATTAGATTTTTTATTCTAAAACTAGACTTCAAAAAGAATTTTTCAAAAATATATACTACTATAAATTAGCAATGTAGTTAGGTTTTATTTAAACTTCAAAGTATTGTCAACACTAGAATTCGGTGGCTTGGGCATTTAGAGGTTAACCCCTAAAGTCCCATTGTCTCCTCGGGGGACAAAATGGATTTTGGGCAGGCTGTTACGGCTTCAATATTCATCATTATTTTTTGAAACTTTTTGTGAAGATAGAAAAATACATTAGCTTTATAGGAATATAATTTTATTTCAATCGGTGCCCAAAAGCAAAAGTTATGGCACAAAAGGTCCTTTTTTCGGTGCGGCGGGCAAAAATCTTCTCACACAAAAAAAATTTAAAAAAATTTAAAAAATTATTTTCTCATAGATTGTGTTTCTATCTATATGGGAAGCTTTGATTCATTCCATTTGGATTTGTTATATGAAAGTTATGGACAATCTTATTTTTTGGGCAATTAGGGCATCTTCTTGAAAACATAACTTGTAGGACTCATTTTTGATTGCACTTTTCACAATTTTTCAAACAAAACTATTTGACAAGGCTAAGTTTGCTTGCTTAAACAATCTCTCCATTGAGATTACAGTGTTTTAATCCCGTCTTAGAGCTATTGACGATTTAGTTTTTCTTTCAATCTTGGACCTACTTCTACTTAACAATTTTTTAAAGAATGAAAATCAAGTGTGTTTTTTCTAAAATTTTTTTTTCTAGATTCTCAACTCAATTATTCAACATAAAAAAAATTAAATTCAAAGTCAGTAGTGCAAAATTCTTTTATAAATGGTAGTCAAAGTCATTTGAAATTGCAAGTTAGTGTTCAAAAAATCAAAATTTTCCAACTTTGAATGCTAACATCTTCTAATTTGTATGGTCAAACTTTATGAAATTTTTACCACATGATCTGAGATAAGTTAAGTACAAGATCCTACAGTTAGATTCTTTTTTTTTTCTCTTTTCTTAGATGAACGCAGCAGAACTAGCAATTTTGAGTCATTTTTGATAGAAAAATGCCTTAAGACTTTAGGGGTTAATAGAGTCACTCATTTGAGCCTCCATGGCACTTGAGAATGATGGTAGTCATGGTATTGAGATTTCTTAATTTGCAATATTAAACATACTAATTAGACTCCAAAAAATATGCTTAAACCCTCTTTTGAATCCTTGTATTTTTTGAAGGCTACATTCATGGCCCTAGGATGGTAGGGGCTTAGCCAAGTTCAATCCTTGCCAAAGATACATGAAAGCAACAAACAAGAGGGTGAAAAAAAAATCCACAATAACACAAAGCCAACTCCATTTTTCACATCCAAGAAAATTGACAAATGGAAAAAAGAAAATTCGACAAATTGCCGCATCACATTCGAAAATGGAGGATTTCAATTGATAAAATTTTCAGTCTTCAGGCCGACTTCCAGGGAAAAATTGAAAAATCTTAGCCAACTTCCAAAAGTTAGGATATTGTCCAATTTTTCTATAGAACTTTCCAAACTGTGGTGGGAATGTCCCTTCATCAAGGTAAGGTTTAAAAATTGGAAGTGTGCAAGTGGAGTTCACTTTTGGAGATGAACAATAGTACGGTATCTTGAGCTGTAGTTTGGAGACAAAACATTATTATTGTACAATGTGGACATTCTTCAGTACAAAGTACAGTTTGTCATTTTAGAGGAATCTTACTATTTTTTTCCTATGGAGATAGGACCTTCTTGCTTCCTGGAAGTTCCTTGCCAATGTTTCCTAGGCTTTTTAACCTTAGAAGGACAGGCCCATGCCCAATTGATTTCTAAGACTTTGTTTGCTGCCATTTTGCAACAAGATATGAATGAAAATTCTATTTTAATTTTTAAGAGATGAAGTCATATGCTATTAGAAGAAATAAAATTTTCAACTTTTTTGAAAATTTGAAAATACTGTGGATTTCTTCTTGAGGAAAAAATGAAGAGAATTCATATCAAATACAAAATATGCCCAAAAATTCTGAAACTTTCACCGTTTATGTATATTCTAGTGCATAAAATCATTGTATAATTCAAAAATATCGTATCACTTTAAATTTAGGAATTCAACAAACCATGGTTGTAGGCCCAAAGTTCATATTGTTATAAACTATTGAAATTTATAAATTTTCTAGAATTTCTAACAAGAATAGAAACAAAACTTGATAAGCTTCATTAGTTGGACTAAAATTCAAAAAACATCATTTTTACAGCTAAAATTCACATGAAGAATAAATAACAAGATATGGCCAAAATACACTACAATGGTGATCCGTGTCTTTTCCACATCATGTAGTCTTAGGTGAAGACATTCAAGTGTCTACATATACATAATGTCTACAACGGTGTTATAGGGTTAAGCCCCCCCCCCCCCTTCCTCCATCATTTTAATACCTCTATATAAGCCTCCAAATGATTTCTTCCAAGAGGATGACATTTCAACTAGTTCAAGAATGTTATGGAGGCATGGCATGGTATGAAATAAAATGTGACTACATGATAGCACACAATGCACTGTAATATTTAGAATAGAATAGAATTTTCCAAATTTAATTTTAATGACTGGTGTTTACGTTAACCCTTTAGCGGACACATTCGTGGAGAGACCTACAAGGACAGCAAAAATGTAGAAATCTTCTAGGTCTTAATTTCTCTGCCTGTTTACATTGGTGGACAACTGCACCATATGATCTTCACTTTCAGCTTCTGAGGAGGGGATCAAGAGAAGCAATCTTGTGAATAGCTTTGCCGATGCACATATTATAAGGTTTGACTACTGCTAATAGGTCATTGACTATGGCGGGCAGGGGCTTCGATGTACAGTCGACTTCAATTTTAGACCCCATCTAAGGCTGACAAAATTGTAGAAAATTATCAAAGCTCTGGGTCTAGATGTCTACAACAGTAGGGAAGTGATGAACCACGGAAGTTGTTATTTGTGTGCTAAATGCATACCTTGCAATGATTGCCACTCCAATGCAGTTCTTAAAGAAGGCTTCTTCGGGCTATTCCTCGCCTTGCTGTCACCGTGACCGATCAAAAAATAACTAATGACACCCACTCTGCCTTACAACCCCCCGGTGACGTTGAACGCTGCCCGGAGCTAATGCAACAAGAAAGCTCACATTAGCTGCGTACTCATACACGTTAGGTCCGGGAATTTAATATTGCGTGATTGGATTACGAATTCAACTGTCAAAATGTAGGCTTGGATGCGAAGAATGCAACGACGGTGGCATTGTGCTGACGGTGGTATGTGGCTTCAGGAGGCCTTCCTTTTGACGTCCCTCTTGTTCTCATGCTTGACACATAAAGCCGGGAATCTCTTGAATACAAAATTTATTATGCACAATTTCTTCCTTGCAAGTGACATTGCTAGTACTCTGAAGGCTTGTAGCAGAAACTGTTTCGAAAAGAATACGCTGATTCCAATAAGATCCCAATAAGGTCCTGCGCAGGTTTCCAATGATCCTATCAAGTCTCAAAGATAGGTGTATCCAAAATGTATCGGAGGGATCACCCTTTTGCCTGACCAGGGTGTTGCTTGGTTGGTTGTTCAATTGTTCCCTTTCCTTCCTTTGTAACTGAAAGCTGGGCTGCATTCTTTACTTTTATTGCATTCAATTTGTATCAAAACCAACTCCAGTTGGCACAACCCGGAATCTAGACGGGTTCTATTGACTAACGTTTAGATGTACATTTTGTAAGTTAGTAATACAGTGAGTCAATTGAGAATGAGTGAGTTTGACGACTCTCGTCAATTATGCCCGATTCGCACTATAGGAACCTTAGAGGCAAGAGACCATACATGGAAAGCAAGCTTTGAAGTTTTTGACACACGAGACTCCAAGTTTGATTGTAATACAGACAAATATAAAATGAACCAGCTGTAAAATAAAGGGAGATTTTTATACTTATACTGGGTGCTTGAGAAATCTAAAACGGACAAGTCCTCAAAAACATAGTAGACTTAAATTAGAGCCGTAATTGACCTGGTGTTGTTGTTTGTGTTACATTCTGTTGAGTCCAATGGAGCGTCAAGTTCTGGCCAACATATGTGCGTGTCCATTTTCTAGCTGACGTTGCAAGTTTTGTTAACTTTGACGTGATTGCAGAGACGGTAGCTCTATGAATGTTGAAACTTGATCAACCTTATTGCAAAACTTTCCGGTTAAATTGATTTATGTACAACGATTTTGAATCTAGCTACTTAATTAGTGCGTTAAATTGGATAAAGATTATTTTATGAGGAGGCCCGGAGCTAGATTCACATGCTTTTAAATGATATTAGATGGCGCTTATTATAAATCTGCAGCATTTGTTGATCGAACTTATCAATCACTCTTCAAGTTTGCGAAACCAATCATATATATCAGCCTCAAGTGCTCTACTGTTTTTGCAATATAAGAAAATGATCGATTGATTGGAAGGTCAAAGTTACGCAGGTCAGCTCCTCTGCAAAGCAAAGTTGTCTAAGTCTATGCGTTCGTCGAATGTTATACTATATAATGTTATGTTCTCTTTGCCTTGTTGCCTACACTTACGGAGCATCAATGACGTACTTCTAACTTTCTTGAATTTTATAAGCGTATGTCGTTAAATTTTTCAAGCCCTATGACATCAGCAGACGTACACAAGCGGACAAAGAAATTGTTGCCCACAAGTCACAACAAAAATTTCCATACTTCTTGCAACCTCAGAGCTCCATGAGTGGGCAAACTGAAGTTTCAGCACTTCCTGGCATCTCCGACCTTCCGGATTTATCAATAAATATGGACGGCGTATTTGGGGGAGGGTGTTGGTCTCCCCGAGAAAGAACTCGTCCAGGTGGCTTCTCAAAATTTGACAAATGAAAAAATGTTGTTGCCTTCCCAATTGACCACTTGCCTTCTGTGCGTCGTCCAAAAAATGGACACCGGCATGCTTAGGGGTTAACCTCTAAAGGACCAACACGCGTTTTTTGGCTGAATAGAAATTTTTGGGTGGGTACGTGTAACTAGATATTTCCATATTTTTGACCCAAATTTTAGTATAAGGTGGGGACAAAGAATATCTTTCATATGCACTGAATTTCATGACATTTGGAAATAGGACTCAAAAGTTATGGCCTAATATGTTATGTTCTTTTGTAAATGGGCAGTTTGGGCAAATAAAATAAAAAAACATTTTCAAAAACAAAAATTGGAAATTTGAATTCTAGAGTTATATGTACATGGAATGCTTTGAATAATTCCATTTTGATCAATAAGTCAAAAGTTATGAGGAATTTTACTTGCGAGCAATTATGGATCCTCTACACTAAAATAAACTTTGAAGTCCTTTATCTTATTCAATTCTATATATTTTAAAAAATAAAATCTTAGGATGTAGATTGTTTATTACAACATTGCAATCATTGGGATTGGCATTTTTCAATTCCATAAATAAAATCTTAACAATTTAGTATTTGAATCATTCTCTACTATTATCTACTTACTATTTTTTTCCTATATGTTGTATAATTCCAAATGATTTGAAAATTTTCAAGCATGTGGAAAATTTTTCTAGGAAAAAGAATACAAAGAAGCACCACTACTTGGGACATTTTTCATAGAAAGTGAGCTTTTGAAGTGCAACTGCCCTGTTTTTTGCAGGGCCCAAAAGTTGATTTCAGTGGATTTGAATGCTTATATCCTGCAATCAGCATAATGGGAATTTCTGATATTTTTATCACATGTTCTCAAGTTAATATAATACAAGATCTTATAATTATATGTGTCAAATTCTTTTTTTTATTTTAAATTTGGTACCTATTCTAAAAATGGCAATTTTTAAAGTGTTTTAGGTGAAAACGTGGTCACAGAATTTTTATTTTTTTTTGAGCAAATGGGCGGGATCCATTGCATTGAAAATCAGAAACCAAAACAAAACAGCAAAGCTACACAGCTGGACAGTGAAAAGATAATGAACATAGAACCAACAGAAAACCAAAAACAAACAAGAGAGAACTACAGAAATGAGCAGGGAGGGGGACTAACACATTTCCACTTGACCTCCCCATCTACCTTGCTAGCTAGCATTGGTGATTGGAGCCAAATTTTCTCAAATCTCTTCCAAGTAGCACCAGCAGATTGAGGCCGGTTGCGAGCCTCTCCTTGTGCCTTGATTAACCCCTAAAGTCCCAAGGCCATTTTTCAGTCAAAAATCACTCAAAACTGCTACTTTTGTTGCGTTCATCTAAAAGATGAGAAAAAATATTTTTTTTTAGAAAATAACCGTAGGATCTTATACTACACTTTTTAAAGATCATGTAGTAAAAATTTTGTGATGTTTGACCGTACGGATTGAAAGATATCAGCATTCAAAGTGAAAGAAAAAGTTTTTTTCAAGAAGATGCTCTCATTGCCCGAAAAACAAGATTGTCCATAACTTTCTCATAAAAAGTCCAAATGAAATGAATCAAAGCTTCCCAAATAGGCAAAAATATAATCTATAAGGAAAAAAAATTAAAAAAATTAAATTAAATTTTTTGCAAAATTTTTTTGCTGCCCCTTCTCCCCTATTTTGAGCTTATTTGGGCATAACTTTTGCTCCCGGGCACCAATTGAAATAAAAATTACATTCCCCAAAAGCTACTAAGTTTTTCTATCTTATGGGAAAGTTTCAGAAAGTTTCATTAAAAATTGAGCTCATAGGAACCTGCCCAAAATCCATTTTGTCCCCCGTAGGGACAATGGGACTTTAGGGGTTAATGCTACCCAGCTCGAGTTAAGTAATGTTGCCCGTATGGCCTTGTGGATGTGCTCGCGAGACCATACAGTTTGCGTAAAAAAATTACTAATTTTAAAAATCCAAATGATCTATAATGAGGAACCTCTAACTAAGGACCAGATATTTTTGAAGTGTAGAAACCCCCTTGGAAGTGGGGCACCAAATATACAATGTGTGGAGCTAAATCTCATGTAAGGTTGAATTGATTGATTCCCGCATAAATAAATGAGAACAGATTGCACAAATTCCCATACCTCCTGAGCTTGAGGGCAATAATAAAATCTGTGGATAGGTGTCTCGACAATATTGTTTGTGCAGCAGTTACACTTAGCGGGTTGATGCAGATCCTACAAAAATGTACTACCACTGCATTGTGCCACATTGACCACATGAACGCCGCTTCCTTTTGAGATCTTGTTTTACACCAGAGATCCTTCCAATCTAACAAGAAATTGTTGGAGAGGTAGCCAAGCTACTTCGAGGGAATAAATCGATGGAATTGCGTATACTTAGTAAGTATTTGGCTACCCTTGGATGTCGAGTATAGCATCAGGTGGTCACTGTTGTCCCATATCCATCTCCCTAGATCGAATGTCAAGAACCAAATGTCTCCGGCATACAAAAGGATTGGTACCCCTCCATCCCCCCGAGCACTTCCTTCTTTTCAATACGCAAATCCTTCGAACAAATCCTCTGTAGATTAAATTGTCATCTGGATTCTCAATAATTGAGAGTTGCTTGGACATGGTTCCCATTGATGCTCTTGTGGTTGTTACTGAGATAGGGCGGCTGTGCGCCTGTGTATGATAAATCTGTAAGCCTAGCCCTCCAACCTTCCAGATAATTGTTGGGAGCTCATTGCCCACATTATCAAATATACCCACCCACTATCCGGTGTGGACCTGGTCCAATCGAGTGGTAAAGAACCTTATTTACTCCTAAAAAATATGTGATCATGAAGATCTCCATTGCCTCCGTTCACCATTTGTGAATTTGAATCTTTCTTAGACGACCTCTTAGGATATGAATTCATGCCTTGACACATACTAGAGATCTTTGATGGTTCAAAGCCCCTGCAGAGCTAGAACTCTGTGTGTGTTTATTTACCCACCCTTGGTAAATAAGCGAGTAGAACTGGACTCTAGTTTTCAAGTGGATTCTTATACAACCTACAGGTGCCTAGCGCCAATCCATTGTGCCTTCCAAGCAATGGATCTTCTTTTCCTATGTTCCTAACATCCACAATATACACAAAAACCAAAAATTTGAACTACTTGATGATTTCTATTCTAACTTCTTTAGTCAAAAGAGGTCACGGTGCTTTCAAACTCAACCTAGTTATAGTCTGAATTTATCTATCCTAAGTCATAGAGCATCTCATGCCATTTCTAAAAACATAAAACTCGACACTAGCCCCTTCTCCTAGCAAAAGTTATGGGCGGATGAAGTTTAACCCTTTCGGAGCTAATTAAACTTCATCCACGATTTAGGTAATGTTCCCTAATTCAATTAGCTTTGAAATTTGAACCTTAGTCTTAGAGAATCAAAATCTAACTAAACCGTAAGTTTTGACTTGGATGAATGATTCTAGGTCAACTTCATCCGTTCCTTGACCTAAACTTCATCCTTGAATAATTCTTAGGGTTTGTGGTATTTCTCAAAGTTCAAAACACTTTAGGGTTACTTTAGGGTTTTACTTTGACTTCCTAATCCTAACTTCTTCCTTTGATTAGGTTAAGACACCCTAAATCTTCCTACCCTTGTTCCTTGAGGTTTTAACTAAGCTTTGGTAAATTACTATTTTTAGGGTTTTCAAATTTGTTCCTTCTAGAGGCTAATCTCAGATTCTCAGAATGTCCTCTTGCTTGATATTTCACTTATCCCATCAAAAGTTATTGATGGATGAAGTTTGACCGCTAATCGGTGTTCAAAACTTCATTCCTTGATTATTCCTAATCCTAATTTGATAATCAACTTTTTAATTTCACTTTTGAGTTCTAGGTTACTTTTAATTATTATTTCCTAACTCAACTTGTCTTGCTTATCTTCTAATTACTTTTCATCCAAATTAGGCCCTAAACTTCATCCCTCCATATCATACTTCTTTTAACTCCAAATCTGAAGTGTAAGATGGTTTTGGAAAGCCCTAATCCTAATCTACAAGTTTTGAAATCCAAACTTGAGAAAGATTCTAGATTTGATGCTCCGGGTTGGTTTCCTACTTCGGCTAAGTGTTTTGAATTGCTAATCTAAACAATTAAAAAGAAGGGGAAGTGTTTAGTAATTTACCTCAAGTTGGTTTTCATCCGTGGTATTGTAGAGTAGCTCCTTGAGATATTCCCGATCCGCCATCTTCGGGGGCTATCTTGTAATTTTGCTCACCGCTTGAAAATAGGTGTTTAATACAAGTTTCCTAATTCTTTCCTATTTCTTTTTCTTTGTGTTGTTTCTCCTTCCTTTTCTTTTGTTCAAAATATTTTTGACTATACTTCAATTATTTAAATATCCCAAAGGTTGACTAGTCTTGGAATAAAATAATTGAAGTCAACTTCTAACAATAATTGACTCTTCAACTTCTTAGTCAATTATTATTCTATCCAAATTTTGATGGTTCTAATTGTTTTCCCTAGATTTCCACCTAATCCTATTTCCTTCTTAAACTCCCTTCATCTTCTAAATGGTCACTTCATTTCTTTTCAATGTTCAATGTGGCTTTGAGAGTTCCAAACCTCCTACTCCTTTTGGGTTTTGAGTCTCCTTTGGCAATGGAAACATTGCCAAGAGAGATTCTAACCTCCTACTTACTCTTTCACTAATTTCTACTTTTAATTGCGATTTGTTTATGAATTTTTCCAAGCAAGGCCAAGGGACTTGAGTGCTATTTTGTTGCTATTTTGGAGATGTGTCAATGATATTTTTGCTTCCCCAAAATTTTGAGAGAGTTTTTTAACAAGCACCGCCCCCAACATACACCCAGTTCAGACCCCAGAGACCCAACTTCAAACTCCAGCACACCCAACTTCAGAATCCAGAAACCCAACTTCAGACTCCAAAGACCCAACTTCGAGCTCCAGAGACCCAACTTCGAACTCCAGAGACCCAACTTCGAGCTCCAGAGACCCAACTTCGAGCTCCAGAGACCCAACTTCGAGCTCCAGAGACTCAACTTTAACTAGTACCCATAATGACTTGGAATTTTGGGATTATTTTAGGGAAGTCAGAGCTTCGTCGTATTTCTAGTAATCACCAAAATACTAAAACTCTAAGATTTTGGGAAGCCAAAGCTTCGCCGTATTTCTAATAATCACCAAAATACTAAGACTCTAAGACTTTGGGAACCCAAAGCTTTGCCGTATTTCTAGTAATCACCAAAATACTAAGACTCTAGGACTTCGGGAAGCCAAAGTTTTGTCGTATTTCTAGTTTCACAAGAACTTAGGACAACAATTTGACAACACGTGGTTAGTACGAATTGGTTAGTACGTCTCTAAAACACAAATACACGTTAGTGGAGAGTAGTTAAAACACAAAAGACCTTCAAGGAAATACTAGAATGCCCCCCAAAGCGGCATACGCCGGGCACAAAGGAGGGGAACTAGGATTAGTACAAAGATTAGTAGAAAATAAACTTCAAACTGTTCCAAGTTAGTCAAAAATCCAAGACAAAGACAATCTTTGAAGGGACCCCAATGTCCTTCAAAGAAAGCTTGAAAATTAGCAACAACAGAGCTTAAAATGCTCCAAAAACACACGTTTATAACTTTTGGCTCAAAAATGGCCAAAAAAGTCCAAACAAATAGACCAACGTGTTTTGAAAGCCAAAATAATGGCCCAAGGGGTGTTTGTAAGAGAAATGGACTAACGTATTTTGAAAGCCAAAATAATGGCCCAAGAGGTGTTTGTGAGAGAAAAGTGAGCCCCTTATATAGACTTCCAAGGGTGCTCACCCCCCTCTCTTTTCCTACTAGCAATTTTATCACTTGAGATTTTCATCCTAATCTTCTGATTTTTGGCTTTCTACGCTGGTCCAAACCTCTAACTTTTGGAGAACAACTCCAATCACAAACGGATTGCGCCATTGGCTTCAGAAGGCCATTTTTAATCCAAGGATTCCCCTACTCCCTAATTTGACTTCAAAAGACGCAATAATACTTAGCGCTAATTGAACACCACAAAGGGATAAAAATCCAGATCTTGGAGTTTGACTTTTCTAAGAAAAGTAACTAGCCTAAGCTCTTTAGAAGGTCTAAGGAAGTAAGAAAAGACCCAACTTTGACCCCATTCCGATTCCGTGTGCCCTCGGGGCACCGGTCAACTCCACCGGATTCTTCAAATTTTGCAATTGTCGGGGAATCTCGCCGGTTGAAGTACTTCTGACTATCAAAATGTCTTGAAACTTGTTAGAGCATTTATTAGCATAAAATAAGCTAGTCTAATTTATAGTGAGATTTTACCACAACCTGAGTGATTTACAAGAAATTCTTGTCTAAGGTTTTGGCAGTTGACCATTCGGAAAGGCATTTTCCATAAGTCAGAAAATTTCGAATCTTTTTATGGAACCTCTCATGAAATTCCAAAAAATATGTGCGAGCTTATATTCTTACTTTGCACAAAAGTCATAGGAGAATCAAAACTTGTCTTCTCCTTGTGAAATCGGTAAATAAAGAATCTTCTGCATACGAGGGAATCTTGGCAAACCAATTTTGTCGTTGGCCTCCAAATGTGAATTTGACCCAAGAACAACATACAGCATCTCCAGATTCCCCTCAGGTGTCCGTCTTGCGGTTGTAACTCCTGCAGGCCTAACAATTGGGGTTTCTTCTATTTCTTTGATAAAATGGGGAAAGTGAAACCTATCGTTGGGAATGGACATATGACCTCAACAGTATTCCCTCAGACCAAATTTAGACCTAAGAATTCACCTATACTGTGGTTTTGGCGATCCTAACCCTATTTACTATAAACCCATCTAATCACGTGAAATCCCCGTTTTATACCTACTTACAAATGGGAATCGGGTTTAGCTGAGGGCAACTTACTGATAAGGGATCAAATGCTATATTGGTATGTGACACACCTATTTTGGTCTTACACTCTTTTTTGGGCTTTTTGCAACTAAAACTACACTCAAATTTAATATAAACGAAAAAACAAAAACAGTAAGTCCCGGGTGACGAATCGGGATCTCACAATAGGGTGCAGTTTATTTGCAAGAAAAGTCTCACCTTTGGGATTATAATGTTTCTATTCCATCTTAGAGCTATTAACAATTCACTGTTTTTTTCAATCTTGGACCTACTTCTATTTAATAATTTTTTAATGAAAGAAAAATAATTGTTTTTTAATTGACTTTTTTCCCCAACTCTCAACTCAAATGTTCAATAGAAAAAATTTAATTTGTAGTCCGTATTGCAAAAAGTTTCCACAAATGGCTATGAAAGTCATCTGAAATTGTAGGCCAACATTCAAAAGAAAATTATTTTGCCAACTTCAAATGCTAATATATCTTCCAATCCATATGGTCAACTTCATGAAATATTTGTCACATGATTTGAGACAAGTGAAGTACAAGACGCTTTGGTTAGATTCTTAAAAAAATGTTTTTTTGGTTTCTTGGGTGATCGTAGCAGACATGGCAATTTTAAGTGGTTTTTGAGCTAGAAAATGCCTTGATCCTTTAGGGGTTAAATTGAAGACAAAAAATTTGCACCTTGCTTGACTAGATTTTTTGGCTTTGAATCATCTTAACTTAATATTTTTGCACTATTGATTTTGAATTTATGCTAATGAATGGAATTGAGTGACTAGGGAAAGAAAAATATACTTATTAATAATTTTCACTCATTATTAAATTGAGTAGAAGTAGGTTCAAGATTGGAAGAAAATTTAAGATTGAGTTGAAACACACTAATTAATAAAAGATTAATTGTCCTAGTAAGAGAATTTAACCTTGTGAATTTATTTTTTTGAAAAATTGTGAAATTGAGTTCAAAAATGAATCCTACTAGTTATTTTTTCAAGAAGGTGCTTTGATTGCATGAAAAAGAATATTGTCCAATACTTTTACATAACAAATGGAATGGATCAAAACTTCCCATGTAGATAAAATAATAATCTATAAAAGAATTATATTTATTAAATTAAAAAGAAAGAAAAGGGGGGGATGTACCTTTGGCACCTAAAAAGGGCTTTTTGTGCCATAACTTTTGCTCCTCGGCATCTATTGAAGTAAAAATTATATTCCTAGAAAGTCAATGTGTTCTTCTATCTTTGCAAAAGGTTTCAAGTAATCATGATGAATATTGAGACCTGTCCAAAATTCATTTTGTCCCCGAGAAGACAATGAGACTTTAGGAGTTATGAAAATATCTAAAGTCTAAACTATGTTAACTTTGGAGGATGAAAGCATGAAAAAAAATTGTTGTTTATGTTGCATTTAAGTAATTTTGGGAGGAAATGCTGGGAGTATTTGAGCATAGGGGTCCAAAGAAACTTTAAAAAGACAATAAATTATTTTAAATTATTTTAAAAAGCTATAAATATTGTAATGTCAACATTTTAGGCAAAAGAAAAAATTTCACCAAAAATTATGCACAAACCAAGCTAATGGAGGTTTTTAAATATTTGTTTTGTTGTTTAATCCTGTAACACCACAAGCACCATATTGTGGCATTTGGAAGACAATCAAATGAATTGGATAGGGGATTGGAAGCATTTTTTCATCTACATTTCTTTTGTTGACCTTTCATATTGGATTACGAAAAACATGCAATTGAGTTTGCAATCTTGCCAGTGTTTGTCTTCACGCAAATGAGAAGTTAGTAATAAAACTAGATCACAAAATATGCTATTATAGTATATTTTGGGAAGTTATTGCTCCTTCTTCTAAATCTAAAATTTCTCCATGAAATGATATTTTTTGATCTTGAGCCCACCTAGATAAATAAAGATCATCTACTCTACACTAAATCGTGAAATTAGGTTGCTCCATACTAGTTTCTTGACATTCTACACTATATAAATTTGTGCAGTTATTGTAGAAGGAAGCAATAATAGAGGCACCATGTATATGGCATGGGTTGGTGCACTAGTTCATGGCGCAGTTTAGAAAATTGCATGTGCCTCCATGTGGCCAAGCAATGAGTTGTGATGTGAATTCTCTTAGGAAGGCAACCTAATTGTTAAGGCCAATTTCTTTATTTAATATAGTTACTAATCTAATTTAAATTTTGAAAAAATTCCTAAAATTGAATTTTTATTGCAATGTGAACTTTGGATGTATTTTTGATGTCTATTGAATTCTAATTATAGAATGACATGGAAATTATTTGTACTATGAATTTATTCATTATAATATATACATAAGGTGAAAATTTAAATTTTTTAAGATAATTTTTTATTTGATATGATTTTTCTTCACCTTTTTTCAAAAAAATCTCAAAAAAATCAATTTTGTATAAAAAAATATAAAAACACTATGAAGAAAAGAAGACATGTAATTTCATCTGTGATAAATAAAAATACTTATTTTTGTTAACATGCAATTGCTAAATGGGAGCTTATAGAGTGATGGAATTTCAACTCCAACTCTATTGGCATAGGCTTTGCATTCCAAAAAAAGAAAAGAAAAATAAGACATTTCAAATAAACTAAGTTTATAGAGATGAAGCTCCACCAACAAAATGATGGAAAAATGATCTTGAATGTCAACAATACAAAAAACTATGGAAGCATCAAATCTCTACAACATTAGAGAAATAACTTTAAAATGGTGTAAGCTTTTTTTAAATGTTAAAAAAAGTACATGCTATAGTTGAGACTTTGTAACATTGTTTGAGTATTAATTCCAAATACATTGACTCCATATCTTAAAAGATGTACTTGTATTTGAGTTGGACTTGCATCAAACCACGCCTAGGATCATGCTATATAGTATAAGCCCAATTCTTATGCCCAAGCTCATATTAAAAAGATAAAACACCTATTTTATGCACATTGGTAATCTTTGACATTAATATATTTTAAATGGCATTTTTTGATCAATTCCTTTGGTCTTCTTTGATCTTGGACTTAGATTCCTACTTTTCGTTATTTTCAATTGAAATTTGATATTCCATAAGTTAATCCAAAGACCAATATTTATATGAAAACTAAAAGATTTTTTTGCACTTGACTTTGTTCTTATAAGATATGATGTAGCAATTCAGTGTATGAATCCAAAGGCAATTTCAACCAAGATTTCTTTGAATATTTGGAGTTGCTGAATAAAGAAAAGATGCAATGTATCGCGGTAGACATCAAACAATCTCTCTAATGAATGCAAAAAAATAAATAATGATAAATCCAAGTGGGCAGGTCAAAATTTTAAAAGGCTAGCAACAATATCTTGGACCATAGGTATGTTGGGGTGACCTATCCTATGCCACAAATATCTTGTGCGTTTGTCTAGGCTACCCACGCTTGTGTCCCTTTGACAAATCATAGACCTTTTGGTCCATCCTAGCCATGCTCACCCACAAGGCTAAGGTTTTTGTGTTTAGACTATTCATGCCAACTCATTAGAGGGGATTTGGGGGTCTTGGAAGGTGTGGGCGCTTTATTCCCACCCTTGGAATAAAGTGTACACGGGCTCTAGTTTTTGTCGTGGGTAAATTTCTATTGGGTGTTAACATATATAATCCAATTACGCCTTCCAAGCAATGGATCTTTGATGTTGTTCCTATTGTTAGCTTTGTCCACTTCTAATTGCTATAAAAATCCAAAAGATGTTAGTATTGTTCAGCTGGTTTTTACTATGACTGATTGACAATCAAATTTTCATTTGGTATTAGTCTACAAGCAAATAAACGAAATGGTATAATGCATAGGGTTTATTTTACCCTTTCCAAAATGATGAAGAAAGTTGAAGTTGGCCTATATCCCTAACATATAATGGCGGATGAAGTTAGGATTAATTAATTTCTTTTTTTCTTTTTTGGATAATTTTTGATAAGTTCTTACTATTACTAATGGAAGATAAATTCAAACTTACTCCTAAAATTAAAAAGTTTCATCTTAGAGATGTTATTTCTATATTTGTCGTGATAAAATAGAATTTCCTTTGACCTTTTGGTTCATTGTTTTTACTGGTGAATTTTGACCGTGTCAGTTCATCAAAATTCTTATGTAATTTCTTTTAACTCTTTATTTCTAATATAAACTAGTTTTACTATGACGATTTGATTTTTATCTTAAAGGTAAAACAAAAGCATTTTTGACTTCTTTGGTAAAAATTGTTTTACGGATGAATTTTGACCATTATCCAATTCATCAAAATTCTTCCGTAATTTCTTTTTTACTTTTATATTTTACTTTTGAAAATTTGAAAATTGCTTCTACTTTTATCTTTTTGTTTTTACTTTTACTCTAGAATCTAAAATCCTTAAAGATTTTATTAGGTAATTATCTATTTTTTCCTTTCTAATTTTACTACTATTTTCTATTCAAAATATATTTTGGTAATTTCTGATATGGTAAAATATTGTAAGATTACGTTAAATTCTTACTAACTTGGATTAATCTTCTATTGTAAATTTTTAAAACTCCTAGGTGGATTAATGTTGGATGTTTCTTTCTAAATTGTTCTTGATTTCTACTCTCACTTAAATTTCTTGTAACTCTTGGAGTTTTTTTATCCTATTCCTAATTGCAAATGTTGTCTAGAAAGCTATTCAAATTTTCTATCTAATTCTAAGTTCCAATTCTTACTTCTTGTGGTTCTTTACGTTCTAAATTGCATTTGTAGTCAAACGTAGCGTCCATGTTGTCTTTTCTTTTCTTCAATATGGGAAAAAATCGATTAATTTTGTGTTTTCTTTCTTTTCTTTTTTCTTTATAATTTTTTCTTCTTTTGGGGATATTTTGAAAACAAATCTAATCCTATCAAATCTAATCTAATAGGATTTTGGCTAATGGTTCAAAAGTCAACCAAACTTAAAAATAAACTTGTCAAGGTTTTCCTACTAATACTAATTTGAAAACTTCTCCCAAAGTCAAACTATTCTTTATTTGTTTTCGTATTTTTCTCCTTCTTTTTCTTCCAGTCTAATAAAAAACGTGGCTAATAAGTCAATCTTGCTTGGTTAGTAGCCTAATATTGACTTTGGTGTTTCCTCAACAACAATTTCTATATCTCCCTAATCCCCAACTTGGTGTCTAAATCTTTCCAACAATTTGGAATCGAGAATTTGTATTAGAGAGCTAGAATAGTTTCAGCTAGAGTTGTGATCACCAAAGCTTAGAAGACTGAAAATTGAGTTTTTGTTCACAGAGAACCAGAGGACCAGAGGTGACGAATTGTTGATCGTATGCATGGTTGATCAAAGCAATCTGTTGACTTAAGTGACTGGATACTTTTGTTAACTGATCCTAACTGGCTCCCAATCAAGGGAAGCCTGGGCTAATAAACAACTCTCGGCCCTGTTGGCCCTTACAGTTGAGGTTTTGCAAGCACGTTGTCTGTTCTGGCTCTCCCACCTTCTCTGGTTTGGTTTGAACATTCTCCTCTGAAATCTGAGTTCCAACAGCATAAGGGTGAAGGAAAAATCTGGAAAAAATAACAAAAAAAATCAAAACTTGGGACCCAACGGGTATCCTCCCAGTGATTTCAGTTTTGAACTGATGTATATGATGGTAACTAATTTGCCAGATCAAGCAACTTGCCAAATCAAGCAACCTGCCAACGGGCCCTGACCTGCCGATTGGCTCTGACCTGCCCTTGCAGCTGGGCTGGCTGGCCACTTGGCCGGGCTGGCTGGATCCGTAGTTGTTCTGTTTTTTTTGGAATTCTAGTTCTGGTTTCCAGTCTAAACTTTTTGGCCATTGCTTAGCCAATTTTTGGAATTCCAATCCAAACTTTTGGGATTTAACCCCAAACTTGGGTCTTTTGGGGGGATTCCTTAACAAAATAAAAAGATAGAAATTCTAACCAGGGGCGAAGCTTCGCCGGCCGGAGAACTAACCCCAAAATTCTAACACTAAAAAATTCAATCCAAGAGCAAACCTTCGCCATCCGAGGGGTTTAGGCCTGAATATTTTGGCAAATATCCACTAGTGAGTTAGTAATAAGTAAGAGGTTTGGATCTCACCCAAATCACTCCAAATAACATGAACGATACTTTAAACCACGACTTCCAACGTCTAGGCTTCAGGGGAAATTTGCAACAACCCAAAGTGTGAAATTTCTTGCCAAAAAAGCTCAATTCGAAGTTTGTTAGTAATCCACAAAGATTCAAAAATACAACAACACTTAGTTCAAAACAAAACCAAGGAGTTCTAACTAACAACAATGCCAAAATTTGGCTAGAATGTCCTTGGGATTAGTACTAAAAGAAGAAAGCAATAAAAATGCCAACCAACGCAAAGTTAGTTCAAACTTGCTTGAAAATACCAAAGAAACAAGCCAAGGACAAAGGGACCCCCACGTCCTTTGTAATGAGCTCAAAGACACCAAAGTATGCTAGAAAACGCAAAGAATTCTTGAATTGAAATGAAAACAATGAGTTTTTGGCAAAATACCAAACTTCTCGACAACGTGGCCGCGTATGGTGCAACTTAACAAATGCAAAAGGGGTGCAAAGAAAGGGGAGGGGGTGGCTTTATATACTCACTCAAGGCCCCCACCTTCCCTCCAATTACCTACTTCTAATCCTAGGTAAATCCAAATTTACTTAACTAAAATTCTACACTACTGCTGTGATCACTCTAACTTTGCTCCAAAATGCTCCAAACTCAAAATCGATTGCGCCAATGTCTTCAAAAGACCCAAATTAGTACAATGATCCCCATACCCCTGATTTCCAGGCCATTTCAAATGTCAAAACCAACGTTTAGCGTAGTACTAAAACGGATAAAAAATCCTATTGTTGGAGATGATTTTACTTTCAAATTTTGACTGGCCAAAATTGTTGTTGGTGAGGTTCAAGATAGTAAAAAAAGAGTTCAAGTTTACTCCAATCGGAAATCGGGAGCTCCTGGTGTGCCGGTCAACGTAACAAATGTTCTAAAATCCATTAAAAATCCGTTAGTGCCGCCGGTTCTGGTACTTGTCGAGGTCGAAATGTAATGGAATTTGGTCGGGCATTTTATTAGCACTAAAAATTCTATCCTAATTTTTAGTGGGATTTTACCGCCACTTTGGGATTTTCTAGGAATTTTCCAATGCGTAAAAACACGGTTGATTTCCCAGGGAGTCATTTCCGCAATTCAGAAAATTGCGAAACTTTTTGGGCAACCTCTAGGAAGTCTCCAAGTGCCATGTGTAAGCTTACAATTTTCTTTGCACTAATCAAAGGAGTGTCTAACTTAATATCCTCTAGTTTACTTCCCACACAGGGGAGGGAATCATTCTGGATACAGGGTTAATTCCCTCTCGGGGGGAATCATTTTTGGTCAAGGGAATCTAGCAATCAAGCTTTATCATTACACTTCTGGCAGGTTTCTTGGTCAAAAACCTCCGTTCTTTGCTCGTGGACTGCTAATAATCCCGATTTATGGTTTTACCTGCATTGTTACCTTACCTCTTTCCTATCTTCTATTATTTATCCTAAGTATTTCACATGCCCTTCAAAAAGTCTATTTCTAGATGGTTCTACGGTTTGGCCATCAAGCTTAATACCACTTGAACCCTCAAATGTTCTCTCAAATGCTCAAATAGACTTAATATTAGCTCATAGAAATAATTAAAGTGATTCCAGGCTTCTTGGTCAAATTATATCGCATTTGTAGGGATTTCCTCCAATCGTCATATGAATATACTTATACTATCTTTTTAATCGTAAATATAGGATTAATCTTACATTAATTGTAAATGTGAGCAAACAGTGAAAAAAAGAAAATTCTGAGGTTCAAGTACTAACTTGGGGGCTCACAGAGGGCTGCAAGTTTCTCTGCATTTCTAGACTGTAGAAAAGCAGTTGCAATAGCTGGCTAACGTGGCACAACAACTACTATGTCATTTTTGAAAGAAAAATAAAAAAATAAAAAAATGCTTACAATTAAATTTTGGTCATTTTTTTTTATTTTTTAAATTCTGACATGCCCGTACCGTTGTTCACTGAATCTAGCCAGACTGGGGAACAGGCTTGAAACGGCCCTCCAAGGCCCTTGAATTTCCTCTAATGATATATTACAAACTATAGAGCATCTAGGTAAGTTAAATTGTTGAACTTGTATGAGCCAATATATGAGAACAACGAGTAACTAGTATACGATGGGCCGGCTGATTTTGAAAAAAAAATGGTTGAAAATGGAAACCTTAGGCCATACAATTGAGTAAGAAAATCAATATAAGGATTTCATTTGATTTAATGATAATTGGTCAAATTTCTAGCTTATGGACAAAAGAAGTTTAGATTTCCAATTGGGTATCTTAAAGATATTACGGATCTTAACCATATATGTATTATAATATCCTAAGTAGAAATTGTAGTTTTATTTTCAACCTTGAGCAATATCTTATTGGCTATTTAGAAGTTGATGGTCTTCCAAATGTCTTAATTTTTTTGGTATGTGAATATGTATTTTTGTACTTTGGGCACCCTTTTGGTATACCAAACCTTTATAATTTAAGACTTGGTCTAGCAACAAGGTGAATCCTTGGCCTTCAAAGAGTTGATAGGTTGCCTTTTATCATTCTAATTGTTGCATATATTGCTTTTGGTACACATTCTTCTAGTGAGATATATAGGCAAAGATATGGATTTTATTCCTTTAATTTTCCAGTTCTCTAATAAGCGTTTAAATGTCTCATTTTTGTGCAGTTTATCACTAGGAGCTCGATCTTAAGCATCAAAATCACATTGTGTAGATATGAATTTACCATAAACTAATATTGCTAAATTCTATAGTTTTAAGTTCGTTCACAGGGAGGTTTGGATGTGCTATGGATAATTCCTAAGGGAGACTAATCAACCCAAGTTGTGCACAATTAAGGGTAAATGGAATACTTGGCTTGATATCAAAATCAATAGATAATAATTCATGTTTATTATATTTAAAATCCAAGGTTAATGAACTTATCACATTAATTGTTAAGTCACTCTTTATGATCTCAAATCTGATTTCCTTTTCCCTCTCGAAGATCTATTGCTTCTCATTCGTTAGCTTGAACTCCAACTTCGTTCTTCACTATAGTCTTGTCAGCTTCCATAGAGATTTGGTCACTTTGATCTACTTCTTTATGCTCCGGTTCCAATTGCTTTTTGGTTTTGACTACAAATTCTTTACACAATTGCTGTGGATAATTCTCCTCACGGCAGAATTTACATTTACCACTATTTCTATAGAATCCACTCATTCTTACATTCCCAGTTCATTCACAATTGATAATACAATTAAAATTGATCACTGTGCAACATTAATTTCCAATCACTCAATGGACCATTCCTCTAAAATCTGAACCTATAGATCTAACACTCAATCCAGAACACACAACATATCCAACTAATTCATCTTCGTTCCAACAACTTTCAACAACCACAAAAACTCACAGACTATAGAACTTCATCACACATCAACATCAATAGATTCAATCACACAAAATTAAACATACAAGAAAACACCAATTGAATCCAGATAAGCCATCACAATGATACACCATTGCCTTCAATTCAACATTATATTTCATTTCAGGATTTACAATTGTTCCTCATTCTCCTAGAATCCCACTCTGTAATATCAATCGATCTAGCCCAACCACCACAGACAATAGAACTATAGACAATCCAACAATCACCAACCATAGCACCAACACACACACGTTCACAGACTATCGATCCTCACACACTGCCGGCCTCCACCACACAGAAGCTCTAGACTTTTTCTCCAGACTGGGCCCGCACTTTTACAATTGTTTTTTTCCTCTTCAGCCGGTCGGTTGAGTAACCGCATCAATAGTGCAACCCATTCATTCCAAACTATTCATCCATTGATAACATCTTCTAGTTAAATCCATTGATAACATCCTCTATTTAAATCCATTGATAACCGGTAATATCAACATATTAACTCCTCAAATACTATAGATTTATGAAAATGAAAGGACTTAATCAAAATTTGCTACTATGAACAGATTATCTATAGATTCTACGACTACACATTGCTAAGAAAAAAACAATGTAGTGGTATAGTATGATCCACTTAACTTGTGCATCACTTATGGTAATCACATTCAAATAGATAGAGACTTCTATAGAAGAAGGCTCAACTCCTCATGCTAATTGTTTGAATGGAATATGTGTGGAATACAAAATTTTCACTTAAACATGTTTATAATATCTTCAACTATTCATAATTCAATTGTAGACATTCAAGAACATTGTGTACAACAAACCTTATAAGTTTGTATAGCTTTAAGCACATTTTATTTGAATGATTGAGGTTCTAACGGATGTGACTAGTGCATAATAGCGTTGTAGTCCTTAATCTTTGCATAGATTCTAGATGTTGGTAGTGTTTAGTTAAGCCAAGTACAGTTTGACAAAACATTTTGTTTACAAACATCATGTCAAGTTTAAAACCTCACATTGATACATCATATTTTTAACATGTTCTTTAGCAATACCTATATATAACACTAATAACAAACCATTCCTTTGGAAATTAAATAATGCTAAATTGAGATAAATTTAGGATTTAACTAGAAGACGTTAAACATTCAAAGAAGAAAATGCAATAATCTACATAGGTTGCAACTTTTTTGTTCGTCATAAGAAATTTTACCATATGTTCTTTTTATATGGATAGAATCAATGAAGAACATTGCATGTGTTCATTGCAATCTATATAAAATTAGCCACAAGGATAACATTTTTTTGACCTATTCTAAACAACCTAATTAAAACATGACATTTATAGTGGACAATCATTTTAGGACAGAGGCTATATATTCCACTACAATGTCAATAATTAGTGAATTTTTATAACTTTTAAATCTCAAAGTTTTAAAATTTATTTATGATAAAATTTATTGGAATCTATTTCATCTTTAATAAATTTTCTGATTAACAATCCTAATATAGTTGAAGAACCAATTTGAATTGGCCAAAAATTGGGTAATTTTAAAAGATCATGTTCGTAATTGCAAAGGGTTTTGGTACTTTTAAACCATCATTTCTAATTGTAACATTATATATTTGATACAGCAAAACGTTCAACTCTTTAATAGTTTCAACACCACCAATTTTTAAGGTCACTAAAGCAATTTTTTTTAACGCCTAAAGGCCAAAGTGTCCTCTTGGGGGACACTTGGGATTTTGGGCAGGTTCATGTAAACTCAATTTTTCACAAGATTTTTTGAAATTTTTTTTGGAGATAGGAAATCACATTAGCTTTATGGAAATAATATTTTTTTTTCAATTGGTGCCCAAAAGAAAAAGTTATGCCACTCTATGTGTTAATTTCAATTCGTCCGGGCCGAAAACAAATCCACAAAAAATTATTGTTACTTTTTTTTGGAAAGATTATGTTTTTGTCTATGTGTGAAGCTTTGATCATTCCATTTGGACTAAATATAAAATAGTTATGGACAATCTAAGCAAAATTATAAAAAAAACAAATTATTAAATTCATTTTTGAATGTAATTTTTACAATTTTTCAAAATAAATTATTGGACATGGTTAAGTTTGCTTGCTAGAAATCCTACCATTGGAATTAATGTGTTTCAATTCCATCTTAGAGCTCTTGATAATTAAACATTTCTTTTAATCTTAGACCTACCTCTACTTAATAACTTTTTAAAGAGTGAAGATCAAGTGTTTATTTTTATTTTTTAGATTCTAATATCTCAACTCAATTTTTGAACACAAATTTTTTTAATTCAAAGTCAATAGTGTAGATTTTCATTTCAAATAGGGATGAAAGTATTTAAAATGACTACTTTTCCAACTTTGAATGAAAACATCTTTTGATCCTTACGGTCAAACTTCATGAAATTTTTACCGCATGATTTTATACAAGTGAAGTCTAAGGTCCTATGGTTTGATTCTCAAAAAATTGTTTCTTCTGTTTTCTTGGATGAACGCAGCCAAAACGACAGTTTTGAGTGTTTTTTACAGGAAAATGGCCTTGGGCCTTTACGGGATTAGATATCTTTCAATGTGATTATTAGCTAATATAACTACAAGCGGGTGTCTGTAGTCAACCAATTTTGAAAATTGAATTAATGAACAAATAATTTAGAGATGGTTGAAAATGAAGAACTTGTATCCAAAAAAGTGTCTATATTTCTATATAATTTACAACACCAAAGATAATTGCTATTAAAGATTTATCAATATGAACTTGAAAGTATGAAGAAATATTTGAAGGCAACAAAAAAACCTTTATTATATCCCATTTCTTGTCATTGTATTTAACCCCTAAAGGACCAAACATCGATATTTTGGCAACATAGAGATTTTGGGCAGATCACTACAAAGGGTGATTTTATTCTTCTCCTTTAAAATTATTGCACAACATATGCCCAACATATGACCAATTTGAATTGGTCCTTCAGATATATATATTAGTGGAAAGGATTAAATCAATTCCATTCTAATTTATGAGAAAAAAACTATGAGGTGTTCTCATTTGCGGGCAATTATGCATAAAACAAACATTGTAGTTCTTTAATTAAAACCATTTTTAATATTTTTCAAAAAAACTAAACCGTAGGATATGTGTTGTTTATTACAACATTACAGTTGTGCAGATTGGCATTTTGTAATTCCATAATTAAATCCTTAACAATTTTGTGTTTAAAATCATTCTCTGTTTCTTTCTACTTACTATTTTTTTCCTGTATGTTGTTCAATTCCAAATAATTTGAATTTTTCCAAGCATGTAGCCAACTTGCTTTGAAGCATGAATCCAAAGAGTTACCACCATTTTGGACATTTTCATATAAATGTGACCTTATGAAGTGCAGCTACCCGATTTTCAGCAGGGACAAAAAAAACATTTTTGTCAATTCAAACGTTATTATCTTGCAATCCACATGGTCAAAAATTTTGAAATTTTTTCCTCATCTTTCCAAACGAGTGCAATAGAAGATCCTATGGTTACATGTGTCCAAAAATGTTTTTCTTTCTAAAATTTGGTACTTGTACTAGAAATGACAATTTTGGAGCAGTTTTGGTGAAAACATAATCAAAAACCTTTAGGGGTTCATGTTATCATCTTATCATGCATTTTAGCACCTTGTTGAGCATTTGTTTTTGATATCTTTGGATTTAAACAATTTATTTTTTTGTTGAGAAAATGACATCAAACCAACATTTGTGAACTCCAAGTTGCTAAATTGCTTTAAATGGCAATTTCCACAATTCTTGTTCATCAATCAAATCTAAGGAAGTTTTTTTGTTTATTTTTCTTTGAATTTTGTTATTAATATTTGGGTAATTATTTTTCAAACTTCTCTTAGCAAGTGATAATGCAACTTAGTGAAGCCTAGTATCATTTTGCTTCTTAGATTTGAAAGATTTCTTCCGGTCTATACTCTTATTTGGGTCAACACTTGAAGTTGACGATGACACCATGGAATGGGCCTTGGCATGGGGTGACCATTGTTTGCAACATTGAGTACTATTTCTAGGTGTATTTCTACCATCTTCTTTGTGATATTTAGCATCCTTTAGATGAATGGGATTGGGATTGCATTCATCAATTTTACGTCCATGTCTTCTAGAACATAAACAATGATTCAAAGAAAAAAAATTGATAAAATTAGACAAGATTGAATTTTTGGTTTCATTGTGAATTATGAGGTTTTCCAAATTTATTATAGAATTGATATTTGTTAATCCACAATCTCCCAAGTTTATCATTAGGTTCAAATCTATATGTGGACCAATGTGGAGGTTGGCTTTTGTGATTTTTTTTTCTTTAAAAAATTGTTTGTACGCCTTGAAGTTTTTTTTTATATTGGTGGTGATCTCTTACATAATTTGTTGAAATCAAGTGTATTAATATTTATTGATTTCATTTTTGAAATCATGAAAGATTATGTGAAACCTTGATGGCATACTCAAAAGATTCTTTTGATAATGCAAAGAAACATATATTATTGTGTGAGGTCTTTCTAAAGAATTTACTTATTTTATACTTAGAATTTTATAGCATTTTATAAATTTTAATTTCTCAAAATAATGATAATTGAAAAGTTTAATGCTTTTTAGAAGCGGTCATTATGATATAATCCCAATGATGACTTCTATATTGGAACTAATTTAGGCTTTGAAATGTACAAGGTCGTTTTATTAAATTATGATCTTCATAGGTGGGATTCCTTAGGCAAGAGGTGTACGACATTCTCTTGAAGGGGCATTATGTTGCTAGTAAGTTGAATTTGCACATTTGTTTAACCCTTTAAGGCTTGGTCCACCAATTTTGGGTCAAAATTACCACATTTCCATTTGTGAGGTTAGATTGGTTGTGAATTGGGAGACAAGCCAAAGGGGACAAATGTGGGGAATTCACAATTCCACCTACAAGAACAAAAATTGGGCCAATTTTAGCCTCCACGTAGGCTCAGGGTTCAAATTAGTGACAGTTTTTTCGCTAGAAAAACAACATTTGAAGACAAAGATGCATCATAATGAACTAGATTGCGCCGTAGTTTGCCACAAAAATCACCACCACACAGTAAACCATTCATCCCGCACCCATTGGTACGGTTGACTTTTGGACAGGCATCGTTTTGCTTCAACCACAAAACGCATTGCCCACCCCCCAAATCAACCATGGTCCTTAATGTTTTTTCATTCAAAATAAGGAAACTGACAAACAATAAATTAAATTGTCATATTAAGATTTTAAAATGAAACTTTAAAACATGAACTTCCCTAAACTAATTCATCAATTAGTTCTCAAAGGATGTTGTAGACAATAAGTATGCAATACATAACATTCTCTGATAAAAACTTGGAATGCACCTATTTGTTCAACAATTGAATCATTTTTTATTGAGTACTTTTTACCGACATGGTATTTTTTTAGAGTTAATTCTAGTGAAGGTCAAAATTAATCTAGCTGATATTCTTTTCTATTAAAAAATATAAGGTGCATCAAGTGATCAAAAGTAGACATGACGAAAGCCATGGAATTTTGAAACCAAGTGATTGGAGCCATAAAATTGGAGGCTACACAACTCAAGCCTTGATTCAATCCCTAAAGGACCAAACCGTATTTTTTGGGCAGCTCATTGGGAATAGAAATACTCACAACATCTTTTGAAATTTGTTTAGATGTAAGGACAAGGAATACATTGCCACTTTACCCAACAAATTTACACAACTCAATTTGCCTATGAGGAGTTATGGGAGGAAATGCCATTTTTGATGGACAAGAGGGAGGGAGCATGGCCAAGGTTCTTTACATTAGAGCAAAATTTCCATTACAATGCCTAAAAGAGCTTGGTTGGGACCTTGGGTAGGTTCTCCGCTTGCCGCTATAGATTCGGATTGAAGCATTTTTCTAACATTTTTTTTGACTCACAAATTGATCATAGTGTCTAAGGAGGTGGTGGCAATTAGGAATAGTTGCCTCAGACATTAGTTGTAGAAAAATTTAGCATTAAATTCAAAGAAACCAAAATATTTGGCAATGATCTCACACAACTTCAAATGCCACTTATTTTGTGTGTATAGAAACTAGAAGAGAAGCTCTTTATACAAAAGAATTGGTAGGAGGTAAAACAACCCCAGAGAAAATATGGAATTTAGAACTAGTAGGAGCATAAATGCTTGTAGTTAAGTAAAAAGTAGGAATTTTGTTCAAAGTAGAATTCCAAACCTCATTTTGGCATAGTACAATAACATTTTCTAGAAAACTTTGAACTTTAAGAAGTTGAAAAATCAAAATAAATTTCATCTGCAAAAAGATGTTTGACATTTCAAGTCTTCAATCAAAAGTTATACACAAAATCCAGACAAAAGGATTGAAAATGTAAAAAAAAAAACTCCCTAACAACCTACTCCGAAGGCCTCATTAACCGTGCTCCCAAGACCCCGACTAACTTGACTCCCAAGACCCCTAGTACCTCCACTCCCAAGACCCTCACTAACCCTGATCCCAAGACCCCCATTGACCTTGCTCTCAAGCCTCCCCCTGACTTCCTTCCCAAGGTGCCCTTAAACCTCCATCAAAAATGACCATTGATATGGTTGTGCTCATGCAGAGCTTGGTTCCACATCAATAATAGACCATGTAAGAATTGAGAAAGAAAATTGCCAAAAAGAATTTTCATTCCAAATGTTAGTTGAAGAATGGATTGTTGACATCAAATATTTTTCAAGGAAATTTGTGTGAGAAGTGGATAATTATGCCAACGAAGACAAGAAATCACTTGAATGGATGAGGTTTGCTTCTTCTCTACAATTTAAAAGTTTGTTTGGTCAACTTCCTACATAAAAACCCTTTGTGTATGTTTTAAAAAAAATAAAAGACCTTTTTCTTTTCTCCCTTCACCAAAGTAAAAGTCCTTTGTGAATGTCAACAAATAGTAAAAGATCTTTTCCTTTTTTCCCTTCTTCAAAGTAAAAGCCTTTTGTAAGTGTTTAAAAAAAAGTAAAAGACCTTTTCCTTTTTTCCAACACCAAACACCTATAAAATACAACACCTCCTTCATTGATAAACCAAACTTATCATTTTATTACTTCCATCACATCCACTTCAATTATAGTGTGCATTTACACACCATTCTTCATCTCCGGGTTGAAAGAGAAGCATTTTGTTGAGTTGGAAAGAGCACCAACTTTTGTAACTCCCCCGCATTTCAAAATTTGTTAATACCAAAAGGAAACCCTTAGAATCATGGGAAAATTTGGCAAGCACTTGCAAAAGACATTGCACAAGGTGCAACACAAGTTTGCACCCCACAATGGCTACGTCAAGCTTGAAGGTGAAGACGGTGTTCCTAGTGATGTCCCCAAAGGATCCTTTGTTGTGTACGTTGGTGATGAGATGTGTCGATTTGTGATCCAAACCAAGCTCCTCCACCATCATGCCTTCCAAGAATTGTTGGCAAAGTCAGCCGAGGAGTTTGGATACAACCCTAATGGAGGCTTGATTTTGGATTGTGATGTCCCATTTTTCAAGTGTCTCATACGTACAGATCATTAAGACTAGCAGCCCATCCGTTTTAGAACATCAAATTGCAGTCGGAGTCTTCGCCCTTTTCACCAACAAGACTGCTTACCACCCACCGGATGGATTGTGGATGGATTCATTTGTTGATATTATACCATAAATTTTTTGTTTTAGATTACACGCAATCTTAAGTGGCACCCGTTTTGTTCTACAAAGCTAGCATGGACCTTTAACTTAGCTTGGTACTTTATATTCCAAGCAACAAATAAAGTAACATGTTTATATATGAAACTTTTATTAATACTAATATTATTGGGTAGGCAAATGGTTAGAGATTCCAATGTACCCAAAATGACATCAATTGGAGACTGCACTATATACAAAACTTACAAAGGATCAAGATTTTTTATGGTGGATGTTTTGAAATTGTTTCTTCAACATAGGCATATATACAATATATACATAAATTTTGGAGATGTACATAGAGTGATGAAGGCAGTTCGGTTCTAGGTAGGGTGCAATAATGGGTTTATTGTACCCACCTAATGAATAGAACAGTCATAACTTAGTTGTGTGCAACTATGCACACACACAAGGTTTTCTATGGGGAAAGCTTAATTGTATTAATTGTGCATAATTTGGACCCTCAATAAAAATGATTAAATCCTTTAATTAGGGATATTTGTAATACAAAATGAGTGATTCACTTGAATGAGTGGTTTACTTTTGTATAAAAACTTGAAATTATGCTCTTGATCAATATTTTGAGACTTTGAATGTACAGTACATGGCATTACTTTCGGCATGGCCTTCAATTTGGGACAATACTAGTAACCGTGTGATTCAATTAGAGGGTTGGGCTTGACTTTTGGGAATCACATTAGCTTTGTGGGAATATAAGTTTTATGTCAATTATTGCCTAGGAGCAAAAGCTATGCCACCCTAAGTCCGAAAATATTTAAATACTTTAATTACTTTAATTATTGCCACCCAATATTTAAATACTTTAATTACTTTAATTATTGCCAACCCAATATTTAAATACTTTAATTATTGCCAATCCAATATTTAAATACTTTAATTAATGCCACCCAATATTTAAATACTTTAATTACTTTAATTATTGCCTAGGGGCAAAATATTTAAATACTTTAATTTTGTATTTCAAGGAGTCAAACTCTCCAGAATTGTGATTCATATGATAAATGGTCACTTTATAGATTTCTTATTTAATAAGCAAATATCTAAAACCAACTAGATCAAAGTGTGTCAAAAGGGGCACAACATACTTTTGTAATAAAGATATTGGCTATGCAAGTGTGCAATGAATACTAAACTTAGCCCTTAAACAACAGATTTAGCGCAAGGGGTTGGATTTTAAGAGAATCTTCTAGAAAACTGCTCAAAAATCCAACTACATGTGAACTTCCTTGGTATCATTTTCTTTGTCTTTACAAGTAGCATCTATCAATCTAAGTCTTGAATTTTGAATCACAATTTGAACTTGTAGTTTTTACATTGGAAGGTTTGAATTTTTTTGAACATTGGTTTTCACATTGCCTAAAGCCTTGAGGAGTGCAGTAGCTCATCATTAATTAGTCATTTTAACAAGCTACATGATGCTTGTCTAAGAAAGATTCTAAGATTCAAGTTTGGACAACTCTTCCGGGACCTCAAATCTCCTTTAACCTCTAAGTGCCCAAGCTTTTCCAAGTGTTTTTTTTTTTTGAAAAAAGAACATGGGCTTATAGTTTTCCCTAATGAATCAAATTGTTTAAAAACAATCTAACCGATGCTTAAAAAGATTTGCTTACTAGTATGCATACCAATTTAAATGCAAAATTGCATAGAAATTGTGAGACTATAACAAGAGAAATGTGCGTATTCTATTTTTAGTATGTTGCTATTCTCCATAATGTTTGGGAATGTGCGAATAAATTTTTTGGAATTGGAGGTGACATGAACAACAATTTAGTGTGCTAACACAAATTGTGTTAGCACACTAAAATGCACTTCCAAAAAAACTTAAGTTCAAATGAAGAGCTATCAAACTCATTACACAATCCACCTTGCAATTGTTGAAATGCAAATTTGTTTTATAAGTAGAAATTGCAAATAACTCCAAATCAATACTTACATGTTCAAATTTTTCAACGATGAAAATCATGAAAATACTTCACTCTTTCCATTGGGACCATTTTCAAAGCAATGGACAAGTATAATTTTTTGAATTCCTATTTAAATGAAATTGGCAAGCTTTGGTTAAAGCCAAGAAATCAAATAAAAGTTGTAAGCTTTATTCTTCTATAATGGTATATATGTGCTTTGAAGACCTCTCAAAATCATATATTTACCTTTTTTAGTGAAAAATAAAAAATTTCAATAATTAACCTTCAAAACTGCTTGCAAAAATTTCTGAAACAGTCAAAGGAATTTAACCGCCTACACCAAAATGAGCCTGAAATTTCATAGCGACCATATATGTTTAAATGGGCAGTAAAGATTTAAAGGTTCACTTACCCCCAACTCCTATTCAATTCAATTAAGGAAAAGCAATTCATTACCATTCATTGTCCAATTCCATTTCCCTACTTTTGGCCCCAATTTTGTTCACTACAAAATCCAAATCCGTTCATTTTTCTAACCATTTCAATGCATTAATACCAAAAAGGGTAACATGTCAATCTTTCATTAGTGAGAACTTCAATGCCAAGAGATACATGTTAACCCCTAAAGTCCCATTGTCCCTACGGGGGACAAAATGGATTTTGGGCAGGTTCCTATGAGCTCAATTTTTAATGAAACTTTCTGAAACTTTCCCATAAGATAGAAAACTTATTAGCTTTTGGGGAATGTAATTTTTATTTCAACCGGTGCCCGGGAGCAAAAGTTATGCCCAAATAAGCTCAAAACAGGGGAGAAGGGGCAGCAAAAAAATTTTGCAAAAAATTTAATTTAATTTTTTTAATTTTTTTTCCTTATAGATTATATTTTTGCCTATTTGGGAAGCTTTGATTCATTTCATTTGGACTTTTTATGAGAAAGTTATGGACAATTTTGTTTTTCGGGCAATGAGAGCATCTTCTTGAAAAAAACTTTTTCTTTCACTTTGAATGCTGATATCTTTCAATCCGTACGGTCAAACATCACAAAATTTTTACTACATGATCTGTAAAAAGTGTAGTATAAGATCCTACGGTTATTTTCTTAAAAAAATTAATTTTTCTCATCTTTTAGATGAACGCAACAAAAGTAGCAGTTTTGAGTGATTTTTGACAGAAAAATGGCCTTGGGACTTTAGGGGTTAAGGCGGTTATATTGTAATGGATTGTTTATGGGAAGTTTTTGACCCCACTCTATGGGCGGCTTTGTAATTTCAAGGGAAATCACTTCAAAAATTCAAATTTTTTTTAATTTTAATTGAAAAAATTATAATTCTACCTGGGTTTAATTCATGAAACCATAACATTTAGTAGCAGAGTAGTGGGCTACTTTCCCCTTGATGGAATGGTATAGTATGTTCTACACCATTTCATCCGCCGGAGGAGATGGTGTGGAATATTCCACATCATCAGTAGCTAATAGTACATGCGTCAATTTTGTCAGGTAAGTCAACCAGTTGCAATTGTATAAGATTGATTAAAAATTAAATGAAAACCGACCTTCTACACCCATTGAACCAAACACACAAAAATCAGCATTCTACACCTATACATTGTATATTTTGAAAACCCAAAATATAATTGGTTTTTATATGAATGCAAACTAAATGCTTGGTTCATTTTTCTATTTTTTGCATTCATACAAATCAATTATGGATTGAATTTTCAAGTGAGAAGAGAAGCTATATATATACATTTGGGTGGTAAAGGTAAAACAACCCATGTGGGATATATAACTTAGAATGAATGAAGCCTCAACCTAATTAAATCAAAGACAAAGAGTTGTGTTAAAAGTAGAATTTTAGACCTCATTTAGGCATAATAAAATACCTTTTTTCAAAAAACTTTGAACTAGCAAAGGTTGGTGAATGAAGATAAGTTTCACCTCCAAAAATCCGTTTGGCATTTTGAATCTCCAATCAAAAATTATGGACAAATTTGAGAGAGGGTTTGGAATGGACATTTTCTTTATGGACAAATTTGAGAGAGGTTTTGAAAGAAAATGTCCATTTCAAACCCTCTCTCAAATTTGTCCATAATTTTTGATTGGAGATTCAAAATGCCAAATAGATTTTTGGAGGTGAAACTTATCTTCATTCACAAATTTTTTTAGTCCAAATTTTTTTGAGAATAATTATTCTACTATGCCTAAATGAGGTCTAAAATTCTACTTTTAACACAATTCTTTGTTTTTGACTTAACTATGAGTGCTTGAGGAACTACAAATTCTAATTGTTTTATCTCATATGGTTGTTCTACCTCCTACCATCCCATGTGTATATAAAGAATTGTCTACTCACTTGAAAATTCAAAATAAGTTATTGATGGCAAATTGTTAGATTGCAATAGTGTATCATTCATTGGATTCTTTAGGTTTTTGGCAAACCATCTTTCTCTACAAATATTTGTTGATTTGTATGTTGGGTCTTAGAATTAACAAAAGAAAATGGAGCATATCATAATGTACTGTCACTATCCCTGTACCGAAGCTTACATTAGTGCTGAAAGGATGAATTTAGTGGATGAGGACTCCAGAGAGGGGGGTCATCAGAAAAGTACCCCCATTGAAACAATATTGCTTCAATGGATTTACATGTCATCAAAACTTTACTGTACAATATTGACATAGTACTACAACAGTATAGTTTCAATAGGAAAGCACTTTTTATATTGTTGCAGTACTGCATTAGTGTTGTAACAGTAACGTTTCAATACTCTACTGTGAACCCATTGTTGCAATAGTATTTCAATAAGGGATACTTTCTTGATGTATTTAGGCAGACTCTCTAAAGGCTACTGAATGTTATGACAAGTGCACACCTCTGGAAAAACATGTGTCCCTCTTGGAATTGGCCTCAAGATACTCAGATTCCAAATCAGGGTGAGTCTACCTTATTAACTTTGAATTAACTATAGAAGTTGAGTGTGGCTTGCCATTTTGTACTTGGAGACAAACATGACTGGCACTTGCAGTCCTGAGTGATACTGATATCTCAGCACTTGCAGGGCTGGTCCAACAGCCACATAACATATGCTCTACAAATAGAAACTGTTGTGCATGTTTGTAAGGATTTGCGGATTTGGCTGTCCTGGGTTTGTCTGTAAAATCAACCTTCAACTAATAAGCTTAACAAGACGCCATGTGCTTTTCTTCAACAAGTTATGGATAAACAAACAAACCGTGGCAACGACTTTGGACACAGTCCATCTGTCAGGTTGGGGACAACGGCTTTTCATTTGGAATGCACATACGCGTTGAACTTAACCCTTAACCCTTGAATGTCGAGGAGGCCATTCTATGGCTGATGGATGACAGAGAATCAAACTGAATAGGATAGAAGTGCGCTTATTCATCCTCCCAATTTGTTGTGAAAAGGGGAGATCTTCTATAGTAGCTTGACTTCCAATAGATACTTTTGAATTTTTTAATGTAGATGATGTCACACGGTGACAAAAAAGAGGATTTCCACGGTGACCGGCCCGTCGTTCAAGGGTTAAAGGACAAAGGCATTAAAGGGGATTTGGGGGTCTTGAGGGCAACGAGTTTCCCTGCGTTCCCAGAGTGTGGGAACGCAACTATAGCAGCTGCATGATCTGGTACAATGGCTGCCATGTCATTTTTGGAAAAAGAAATGCTAAAAAAGATATTTTGGTAATTATTTTATTTTTATTTTTATTTTTGTTTAAAAAAAAGCTCTAACACGCCCATACCGCCGTTCACTGAATCTGGCCAAATTAGGGAACGGGCCTGAAACGGCCTCCAAGGACCCCGAATCCCCTCTATTGGGTGATTTTGGAAATCAACCCTTTTCATTATAGTGTGAATCATTGGCTTAAGAAATAGCAAAAGCACGTTTGGAAGTAAAAGTACTATAGAAGAACCCCCTTTTCAAAACAAAATTCTAAGGATGAAGGAGGTAAATGCACCCATATATGATCACGCCTTATAGCCAACTTGTAGGATGCAATATTTCCAACCAAGGCTGAAAAGCTTGGAATGTGTTTTCTTAAAGTTGGGACTAATTAGGATATAACACATTCCAAAGTAGTAAGGAAGAAAATAGGAAATAGTGAGCGGAAAGCAATTTTTAACCCCTAAAGTCCCATTATCCCCTCAAGGGACAAAATGGATTTTGGGCAGGCTATTACGGCCTCAATATTCATCATTATTTTTTGAAACTTTTTGTGAAGATAGAAAAACACATTAGCTTTATGGAAATATAATTTTTATTTCAATCAGTGCCCAGGAGCATAGTTATGGTACAAAAGGTCCTTTTTTTTGGTGAGGTGGGCAAAAAACTTCTCTTACAAAAAAAATTAAAAAAAATTAAAAAAATTATTTTCTCATAGATTGTGTTTCTAGCTATATAGGAAGCTTTGATTCATCCCATTTGGATTTGTTATGTGAAAGTTATGGACTATCTTATTTTTTGGGCAATTAAAGCATCTTCTTGAAAAAATAACTTGTAGGATCCATTTTTGAATGCAATTTTCACAATTTTTCAAAAAAAATTGTTTGACAAGGCTAAGTTTGCTTGCTAAAACAATCTCACCATTGGGATTATAGTGTTTTAATCCCATCTTAGAGCTATTGACAAATTAGTTTTTTTTTCAATCTTGGACCTACTTCTACTTAACAATTTTTTAAAGAATAAAAATCAAGTGTATTTTTTTGGAAATTTTTTTCCTAGATTTTCAGCTTGATTATTCAACATAAAAAAAATTAAATTCAAAGTCTGCACTACAAATTTTTTTTACAAATGGTGGTCAAAGTCATCTGAAATTGCAAGTCAGTGTTCAAAAAATCAAAATTTTCCAACTTTGAATGCTAATATCTTCTAATCTATACAGTCAAACTTTATGAAACTTTTACCACATGATCTGAGATAAGTTAAGTACAAGATCCTACGGTTAGATTCTTAAAAAAAAAAAAATTCTCTTCTTTTAAATGAACGCAGCAGAACTGGTAGTTTTGAGTCGGTTTTGACAGAAAAATGGCTTGGGACTTTAGGGTTAAGATGAATAGAATTGGATGACTCTATCCATTGGTTATTTGTTCGGCCAATTTTTTGACTCCCCAAATTCATAGTAACTTCAATTTTGGGAATAAAATTACAAAAAATTGGGAATTCCCATATTTCTTACCTTTTTACATAGGAAAGACTTCCAACACTTTAAACTGCTCATTATTTGTTACGAAATCCCTTAAGTGATCAGGTATGGGTACATTCACCTTAGTTGCACTTCTGTCCTACACATGTAATTTTCTGTCATTCATTGGTTGAAAAATAGCCACTTCTATATTTAAAGGTTAACAACACAAATAGAACAACGACAAAATGGAAGCACCACGGCACTCTAAGAGGGCTCCGGCTTTGGATGCAGCTCTAATTAGTTATTGAGGTAAACATGCCTATTGATGTAAGCAACTCACATATTTGTCAGAGATTGAGAAGTTGTTTTTTGAAGCACATAGACAATTTCCATTGAAAATTTGGAACAATACAAGTAAACCAAAGGACAAATCTCAGTAGAATTTTAAAAGAAAACTCAGACAACTAAGACTCACTTTTTTTAACCAACACATTTGAGGGGATTTAAGGGCCTTGGAGGGCCATTTTAGGCTTGTTCACCAATCTGGCCAGATTTAGTGAACGGTAGTACACCAGTACAGGCGTGTCAGATTTTTTTTTTTCAAAAAATAAAAATAAAAATATTCTTTTTACCAGAATATCATTTTAAGCAAAAAAAAATATTTTTTTGTTTTCCAAAAAATGACGTGGCAACTGCTGTGCCACGTCAACCAACAGCTGCGTTCTTGTAGTCTGAGAACGCAGGGGAACTTGCAACCCTCCAAGACCCCCAAGTCCCCTCTAATGACAACGTGGAAGCCAGATCCTTATGAGAGACAGAGCTAACCAAGAAACTAAAGGAGACCGCATCACCTTAGGTGAACGTACCCATTTTGGGAAACTGAGAGATTGAGAAGTTTGAGAGGAGCCATTTGTAAATAGAGTCAAGATCAACAATCCGACTAGAAATGAACATTATTTCTGTGATTGTTTTTTCAAAGTTTGTTGGGACACATTTTGGAAGACGTCGATAGCCCCATTCTCAACCACATGGTGACATGTTCCCTCTTTAAGTACATTGCCATGATGCTAAAGGGTTGGCTTCTAAGAGCATTGCCATTGTAGGGCGCCAAGGGAAGCTGACCTGGTGAACTGGCACATTAGGCCAAGTATTTTCCTCCACCGTAGGCACACGGGCTTGCCAGAAATTCCCGGCTACTTCAAGTTTTGAAGAGCGGTTGGGCGAATAGGGAGTCCCCGATTTGCCTCACTATGGGGCTTGACTTCACTTTTTACCCTGACTTTGAGATATTGACATCCCCATCTGGCACTCAAATGTAATTATAATAATTTAACTACCACAAAATTCCATTCTTTTATATGAAAAACAAAGGAAAAAAATACTTTTGACTACAAGAAAGATTCCTCTACTTGTATCTATCAAAACTGGAATGAAAGTATTTTCAACTTTTGTTGAATTCTAAGTGAGATGAGTAACTCACTATATATGTAGTATAGTTTTTACATAATTCAATTCTTCAACCCCCAGGAACTCTTCTCTCATGGAAGACTCAAAAGGTATCAAGTTGTGGCTAAAGCTATACATAATTAAAACTATACAAATTTGAATGGTATTAATTTGACATGCAAACAATTTAATTTCACTATTGCACCAACTATAGAATGACTTGACAAATAATCCCTTACAAATTTAATGTAACTAGAGTGCTTACTTCCTATGAAAACAAATCGACAAGCACTTCCTAAACTACGGCACATTACTGTGTACCAAATTGATAAAAGTTGACTTACCACTTGCAAGCCAATACTATAAATTGATTGCACCAACTATGCAAACTACTTGACAATTTGCTACATTGTTCACCACCTGTGAGCTAGCAAATTGACAAAAATTACAAGACACCGACAAGGCTTAGAAATTGTTTTATTTTATTTTTTATAAATATTTTTATTGACAATGTCTGTATACAAGTTGACTCAAGAAAACTATGACCCTAATTGCAATGAATATGTAAGAGAGAGAAAAAAGAAAAATCAACTAGACTTAAAGTGAAGTGGGAGTAATAGAAAGACATGTCTATTCATTTAAGTTTCTTCCTACCTACTTCAAATCTTTTCATTTAGCCTATTTGATATCTAATCTTGTAAATTGTCCTTTTATACCAATTATTAGCCGATTTATCATGGTCCAATGGAAATACAATCTATTAGCTACTCCTATTTACACTAGAAAAAGGAAATAGACAATTGGAAAATTCATGTGACTACAATATACACATGGGGTGGTAGGAGGTAGAACAAACAATGTGGGATAAGTAAATTAGATGTAGTATCATAGTTTATTCAAAGGTAGGAATGGTGTTAAAAGCAAAATTTTAGACCTCATTTAGGCATAGTAGAATAACTTATTTCAATAAACTTTGAGCTAGGAATAGTTGGTGAATTAAGATAAATTTCAGCTCCAAAAATCCGATTGGGATTTTGAGTCTCCAATCAAAAGTTATGGACAAATTTCTACTATGCATTTCTAGAAATGTAAAAAGAAATTCCCTTCTAACCCTCTTTTGAAATTTGTCCACAACTTTTGATTGGAGTTTGAAATTACAAACGGATTTCTAGAGGTGAAATTTATCTTGATTTAAAATTCTTTTTTAATTCAAATATTTAAAAAAAAAATTATTCTACTATGCCTAAATGAAGTCTGAAATTTTGCTTTTAACACAAGTCCTATTTCTGAATAAACTATGAGTGGTGGAGCTCCTACTACATCTAATTCACTTATTCCACATTGTTTGTTCTACCTCCTGCCACCCCATGTGTATATGGTGAGCTATTCTTCTTCCTTATAAACTCAAAATAAGTTGGAAGTGCTTTTGCAACAATGTAAGGGAGTGCTTATTAACCCCTAAAGTTCCTTGACTATGTTCTTACCAAAACTGCTCCAAAATTGCCATTTCTAGTACAAGTACCAAAAATTTGAAAAATATCACTTTTGGACACACTTAACCGTAGGATCTTGTAGTACTCTAGTTTAAGAAGTTGTGGAAAAAATTTCAGAAATTTCCATCTTGTAAATTGCAAGATATTAGCGTTTGAAGTGGCAAATTTTTTTTTTGGCCCTGCAAAAAAACGTGCAACTGCACTTCACAAGGTCATATCATTATGAAAAAATTTCCAAAATGATTGTGCTTCTTTGGATTCATTCTTCAGGGCAAGATGGCTATATGTTTGAAAGTTTTTAGATCATTTGGAATTGTACAACCTATAGGAAAAAAATAGTAAGTAGAAAGAAGTAGAGAATGATATAAAATATTGAATTGTTGAGAATTTTGTTTTGGAATTGAAAATGCCAATCCCAATGGTTGTAATGTTGTCATAAACAATCTACATCCTATGACTTTTTTTTTCCAAAAATATTTGAGTAAGATAAACAACTTCAAAGTTTATTTTAGAGTAGAGAATCCATAACTGCCTACAAACTAAAACTCCTCATAACTTTTGACTCATTGATCAAAACAGGATGATTAAAAGCTTTCCATGTATATAAATCTAATAAACTAATTTCAAATTTTTATTTTTGAAAAAAGTGATTTCTTTTTATTTGCCTGGACTGCCTGAGTTGAGAAACAAACTACATAATATGCAAAAACTTTTTACTCACATTTCCAAATGTCATGAAATTTGGTGCATATGAAAGATATTCCTTGTCTCCACCTTCTATTAAAATTTTGCTCAAAATATGCAAATCTCTAGTCACATGTACTTGCCCAAAATTTCTATGTTGCCAAGAATCACATATTAGTCCTTTAGGGATTAATGCATCGGTGGTAAATTTTTTGTAAGTTTTATATCAAAACCTTCAAATTTGTTGCAGTAATATCCATTTAATGCCCTTGCTTGGCGCATGAGGCGTGGGATTGCCCTAAGATTGTGGTAACTTTACCTCTAAAGGACCAGCATGTGTTTTTTGGCATTATAGAAATTTTGGGCAGGTACCTGTGACTAGAGGTTCAAATGTTTTGGGCTGAAATTTTAATAGAACTTGGGGACGAGGAATATCTTTCATGTGTATTCAATTTCGAAACATTTGGAAATACAAGTCAAAAGTTACGGCCTAATAGAGTTATTCGTAACATCCCCCCCGATTTGGAGGGGATTTTTTTCGACGAATTTCCTCCGATAGACGACCTTGCAGGCGACCCCGACCCTGCAGGCAAAGTCCGGACAAAACTTCTTTTTGGTCGATTTGGGCGCAAAAGAAAGTTTGATACCCACTTTCATATTGACTTTTTGCCCAAAACCTGCTTTTTCACAAAACTGTGGGGTTTGACCCCCAGTTTTGGGTACTTTACGAATAACTCAAATATGTTACCTTTTTCACCAGGCGGGCAGTTTGGGCAAATTTGAAAAAAACAATCTTTTCAAAATAAAAATTTGAAACTGGTTTTTTACAATTATATATACGTGGAAAGGTTTGAATCATTCCATTCCAATCATTGAATCAAAAGTTATGAAGGTTTTTAGTTTGCGGGCAATTATAGATTCTCTACTATAAAAAAAAACTTTGTATTCGTTTATTTGACTCAATTTTCAATATTTTTGGGAAAAAATAAAACCCTAGGCTGTAGATTGATTATTACAACATTTCCGCCATTGGGATTGGCACTTTTTTAATTCATAAATAATTTCTTAACAATTTAGTATTTTGAATCATTATCTACTTTTTTCTACTTACTATTTCTTTTCTATATGTTGTACAATTCCAAATGATGCGAAAAATTTCAAGCATATTGCCAACTTATTTAGGAAATTTAATTCAAAGAAGCACCACCTTTTTGGACACTTTTTCATTGAAAAATGAGCTTGTGAAGTGCAGCTGCCCGTTTTTTTGCAAGATTGAAAAAATGGTTTTGGAGACTTTGAATGCTTATATCTTTTGATCTTCACGGTGAAATTTTCTGAAATTTTTACCACATATTGTTAATACACCATACTACAAGATCCTATGGTTACATGTGTCAAATTTATTTATTTTTTAAATTTAATAGTTGTATTAGACATGGCAGTTTTGGAGCGTTTTTGGTGATTACATAGTCACGGCACTTTAGGGGTAAATGGATGGATGACTCACTGAAATGGGAGGGATCTAGTATTGCAGATGTTGGAATTGGGTGACTGATGGCATTGGGTTGTTCTATCGTACCTTTCCACCTTTAGGAGACCCAGATTGAATTGGATTTTCACTCTCAATCAGAATAGGACACGCAGCTATTATTTCACCCCCCCCAAAAAAAAGTCTCGAAAAGGGTTTTAAGGCAGCAGGATGTTACACTTTTGATGGTCCATAGCTGGTCAAGTGTGCGTAGCCTTGCTTGGTACGTCTTTGGTCACTTGGTCAAGATCACAAAAAATATTTAGCTAGATGAGGAATGAACCAAATAGGTATGACATTGCAGGGATGGCCTCTGTATGGTGCTTTGTTTGTGCCGAAGTTATATTGGGTTCTGTGTCCAGTGATTTCTGTATTCATACTTTTTCTGGACTAGCTACTGTAGGTGCTAGTGGGTGTTCAGGACATGCGGATATCAAAAAATATTAACTTGCAGGGGAAGAATTGCTAAGCCACACGGCATGGGAGTTGGTGCTACAGGGGGTGCACATGTGCTTCAAGCCAAGTGTGAGTACTTTAATTCATTGACCACAGTTTAGATTTGGTCCAACTTGACCAATGAGAATGTTATAGTTTTAACCCCAAAAGTCTTATTGTTCCCTTGGAGAATAAGATGTAAGGTAAAAGACCCCATTGCGGTCAGAATTAGGAGTGTGCCTACATGCCATTGCTGAAATTTTTCAAATTTTTTCCCACACAAAGATAAGTGTGAGAGACAGTGAGGGCATTTGAAATTATGTTTTTTGGACCATGTATGAATTAGTTCTGAACTTTTGAAGTGATCAGCCCATAGGAATCTGTAGGCTACTTCATGACCAACAAAATTCGAATCCAATATGGTCATCTTCCTATCCAATGTAGTCACAACACTTTCAAACATGGAAGACCTAAGAAATCAATTTTTACAAAGAATTTTACACTGAAAAGTTGGAAGTACCTATTGAAGTCACTAATTATTCCATAAATATCATGTAAGGCATTGATTGTGGTCTGAAAAATCACAATGGGGTCATTAGGTGTCCATCATGGGTCATTTAACCGCAATGGGGTCATTTACCTTATTTTAGGTAGGTTCCTTTGGCTTTAGTTTTTAGTGAAACTTTTTTAACTTTGTAATGCAACCATGGACACTTAACCCCTAAGTGCCTAAGCCTTTCCAAGTGTGTTCTTCCTATGAAAAAAGAGCATGGACTTATAGTTATCCCCAATGACGCAAATTATTATTTTTTTCAAAATATAACCTTATAGATGTTTAAAGAGCTAGCTTATTGGTGTGTATACCAATTTTGGGTGCAAAATTGCATAGGAGTTGTGAGATTATAACAAGTGACATGAACAACTACAAATTATGTTAGCACACTAAAATACACTTTCAAAAAACTTAATTTCACATGAAAAGCTATCAAACTCATTACACAATCCACCTTGCAATAGTTGAAATGCAATTTTCTTTATAAGTAGAAATCGCAAATAACTCCAAATCAACACTTGCATGTTTAAATTTTCAACGGTGAAAATCATGAAAACACTTCACTCTTTCCATTGGAACCATTTTCAAAGCAAATGAATAAGCACAGCTTTTTAGATCTCAATTCAAGTAAATGAGCCTGTAACGAGTTTGAAATTTTGGACCGACCATATTTGGTCGCTCAGGCAGTTAAGGATTAATGTCCGATGAATGACAAAGAATCATTGCATGTAGGACAGAAGTGTGATTGTTCATCCTTGGATTTTGTGCAAAAAGGGAGACCTTTTATAGTAGCTTGTCCTCAAATGAGTGCTTTTGATTTTTTCAAAGTAGATGATGCACACTATATCAATAAGGATGATTTTCGCAAAGACCAGCCTGTCCTTACACGGTTGAACCTTCTCATAATATAGAAAGACTGATTAGCTTCATAGAAATATAATTTTTATTTCAATTGATGCCTGGGAGCAAAAGTTATTCCACAAAAAGCCTAGAATTGAATTTAGCGAGTTAATACAAAAAAATTAATAAAAGTCAAATAAAAAAAATCCATTTTTTTCCCTAAAAGTTATATTTTTGTCTACAGGTGAAGCTTTGATTAATTCTACTATTTGGACTAGTAGTGAGAAAATTAAGGACAACCTTGTTTTTTGAGCAATCTAAGCATCCTATTTAACAAAATTATTTATAAGGTGAATGCAAGAAACACCTGTACTATTTGTTGCATTTCACAATATTCATGCTTTTTACTCTGGAGTTTTTTAAAATAAGAAAAATAATTTTTTATCTTTTTTGAAATATGGCCAATGAATATACCTTTAAGATGAAGAAATCCAGAGAAGGAAAAGCATAGAAAAATTCTCTAAGTGGAGAACTAGAAAAGTGCCAAATCTCAAGAAAATAGCCCCTTTAATGCTTTAAGTAGTTGAAAATAAGAAAAATTAAATAAAATAAAAATTGGCCATTTGTAATAACTCTATGGAGATGGTCATTCACCAAAAGAACCACCAAAATAATATTTTATGTACTCTAAAATGTAAAAAGAAAGAAGCTCTATTTGTAGACTTCCACATAATACAAAATTAACTATTTTTAGAATTCCTTCCTTGTGTAGCTACAAGTCTACTAGAAGACCATTCCCTCCAAATTTGATTTTTTGGGTACTAAATAGTACTGAAAAACTCCAAATTGGAATTTGTGACATAAAAATGGGAGCTGTTTTTATATAGTAAAACATTTTTGAAAATTGCCAAAACAAATTAGGCAAGGTGTATAGTGGTCACGAGCACCTTCCCTGGAAATCTGAAGTCATTTAGATTGAACAATACGCAAAAGTTATGACTAAAAAACAATTCAGCATGCAGGGTGTGACGCAAATAGTACAAGTGTTTCTTGCATTCACCCTATAAGATTCATTTCTGCACACATTTTCACAATTTTTCAAAAAAGAATTATTTGACAAGGTTAAGTTTGCTTACTAGAACAATCTCACAATTGGGACTATAGTATTTCAATCCCATCTTAGAACTATTAACGATTTAGCTTCTCATTCAGCTTTGGACCTACTTCAACATAACAATTTCTTTTAAAAAAAAAATCAAGTACATATTTCTTGAATTTTTGCTTGAGACTTTCAACTCAATTCTTCAACACCAAAAAATTTAAATTCAAAGTCCGTAGTGCAAATTTTTTTCCACAAATGGCGGTCAAAGTCATTTGAAATAAAGACCATTGTTAAAAAAAAACTATTTTTTCTAACTTTGAATGCTAATATCTTCCAATATATATAGTCAAACTTCATTAAATTTTCACCACATGATTTGAGACAAGTGAATACAAGATTTAACAATTAGATTCTAAATTGATTTTTCTATTTTTCTAAATGAATGCAATATAATTGACAGTTTTAAGTAATTCTTGACATAACATGGTCTTCGGATTTTAGGGGTTAAAAAAATCTTGAACTAGGAAATTGTCCTAACTTACAAATTTCTTTGATAACCGTGGCCTTAGTTACCATCAATAAATATAATGTCAATTCAAATGACATTTTATATGTTAAAAAAAATGCAATTTGATCCTTCCAAATTATTATTTTTGATGTAGAATCTATAATATCTAAAAATAGACTCTTAAAATAAATAAAGTAATCCAATGGTAGATTCAACTTTATAAATAGTGATTTGATCTATGAGTCATACTCTACAACTACTACTGCACTATTCTTCTAAGTTGCACTTTGTGACACAATCTTCTCATTTTTGAAATGGAGATACAGGCACCTTGAGCACCTTTAGGGCTAGTTTATACTAAGGTCAGACCAAGGACCAGAAGCACTCTAAATTATTTCACTTTGTTGGATGTGAGTCATACGTCTATGCAAAGCAAGAGTCCAAAACACAAAATAGTAATGGCACTTTGCATGGTCTTGGTATAAACCAATAAAGACCATAGCCATGCCATCTATTTATCATTAGATCTGACATTGTCAACCACTAGATCAATATTATTACAAAATTTAAGAACATCGATGGTTGTGAAGTTCTAGCCCGCCATAGTCTCGTAGAAGTCTATTAGGCCTATCTCAAAGAGGTGGTAAAGAAAAAAGCTCATAAAAATTGGCAAAACATTATCTACTTTGGCCATGCATGCAAGATTCCAAGTCGATTTATCATCCATGAAAAATAGCATGGGCCTTGGCCAAAGTGTAAAACCCAACTTGGAGCGCACCTATCTCTTCACCAATCCCTGCTTTGATAATTCAAGAGAGCCTTTAATATAGCCCTCTTGTAAACCGGCCCTAAGCTGTTGCACTTTATGACACATCTTCTCATTTTGGAAATGGAGACACTGGCACCTTGAGGACCTTTAGAACAGGGCCCTTGAACTTCAGACTCAATCTGAACCTGTGAAGTTCTATAAACTGCACACTAAGTTAGACTGACCAGAAGTGAGAAGCATTGACACTACATTTCCTGTTTGATCTGTCCATGACCAGACTGACCACGTTCAATGTTCCATCCATAAAATAAGTTTGGAGCTTACTTTGAGGATCCCGTCTTTGCTAAAATACAAATAGTTTGTTTGTTTTACATTGTTCTGGTTTTAACCTACTTGAAAATTGGCTGCAATGGAAAGTGGCTGCCACTAATGCAATGGGTCTCCCATTTGTTCAAAAAAGAAAGAAAAATAAGGTGGCTGCCACAAAATCTGAGGTCACCAAGGTCCAAGTGGAACTGCAAGAATGCCTGGCTATGAATGAATGAGTCAGGACTTGGTCCTGCACCACTCATGAGTTCGTTTTTTTGAATTAATTGAACCTGCACAAGTTAAAAGTTGGAGCACAATGGGATAACTTATTGTGGAGCATCTTTTCATGTCAGAAGGATGCTCCTTTGGAGTTTGGACACATGAAACAGTCCTAATCTAAGCTTGTGTGTGGACCATCAAATTGCCTAACTTACTGTAGCTCTTCAGTTGCGCAACACAAACATCATCAGCTGACACAAAATAATCCAGTCAGGTACATGGCGTAATTTCAACTTGGACTCTAGTAGTCTACTCGATCGCATCTAAGTTATTATAAACTTAGAGTCGACTAGCCCTCCAAATAATCCAGTCAGGTACATGGCGTAAGTTCAACTTGGAGTCTACGCAAGTGCAAGCTAGTACGCATCTAAGCTTAAGTTAAACTTCTTGTCTAGACCTCCGAACTCTTCAATCGAATCTCAAGCTAGCTTAGCTGAGGAACCGAATGCAAAAGTGGTTGGCACCTAGAAGTGCTTGGGAGCTCGGTGGGGATTTGTCATTAATAAGAGCATCCCCACTCCAACTCAACAAGTGGCTCAAACTAGGCAAATGGTCGTGCCCGGCCATAATGCGTGCATGCCGTGATGCACGGCGAGGGCCAAAAAATGGTCGGGCACGGCCAAATTTGAAGAGCACCCGGCCAAATGAAGAGTCTTACTTGCGGTTTGGTATGAGTTATTTTATCTTTATTTCCAAGTTTCGAGAGACCTTTTCATTTATTCCCCAAGTTTCGAGAGACCTTTTCATTAATGAATGTCTTTCCCCGAGTAGGCATTCATGAGGTAGCACTTGGGGGCCGTGTAAACCCGATTTCCCGTGTTCGTAACCTGTGTTGCCGTGGGGCACATGGGCCGGGCTTGGTCAAATGACACTCCAAGTGCTCCCTGGCCGTGCCTGGAGTGGGGATGCTCTAAGTTGCTCAAAAGCAAAGCAGAAACGGCATCACCAACTTGCTTTGCTTGTGTTCTGGGGATCCAGCTAACTTAGCTTCCTTTTTTGCATCGTTTGGCCTTCCCGGCCGGAGTGCTTAACTTGCACGCAGAAGCCTCGAGCAGTCTCGAAGCAACCTAAGTGTAGTTACCCAAACGGTCCGTCAATGTGTGCCAAGCATTCTTGGTTTCGACGGCCAAATGGGGGAAGAGACACATGGCCTCCGGGCTAGTTTCCAGTCGACAACTAGGGCTGCAGGAATCAAAGAGCTACTTGGCTGATCATGTTCCTTCTGTCTCCATATCTCATGTTCAGAAACGGCCTCAAAAGGCGGGTTGCTTCCTGCATCGTTGGTGGAATATGCTGCTGGAGCCAACAGGAAGATGCGCCTGACTGACAACCAGATTCATTTGCAGGTCAGTTACAAGTTCAATGAAAAACCCCTCAAAGAGCACTCCGCCATCATCGGAGGTCAAACTATTGGACAAGATCCTCCCCTTTTCATGCAATATTCCAAGCATGAACATGTGCACTTAGACTATCCATCCATCTATCCATACCTTTAATCTCTAAAGATCCAAGACATTTTTTGGCTCCGAAACCACTGAAAACTGCCATTTCTGCTGCAATTACTTCCTAAATCTAGAAATTTTTTTTTAGAAAATCTAGCAGTAGGATCTTGTACTTCATTTGTCTTAGACCATGTGGTAAAAATTTCATGAAGTTTCATCATATGGATTGGAAGATATTATATAATTAGCATTTGAAGTAGGAAAAAGAAGTTTTTTTTGAATTGTGGCCTGCAATTTCAGATGACTTTAACGAACATTTGTAGATTTTTTTCACACTACACACCATTGGGTTAAGAAAATTTATGTTGGACATTTGAGTTGAGAGTCAATGAAAAAAAATTTAGAATGTCAAAACTTGATTTTCACATATAAAAGAATTGTTGAGTTGAAGTAGGTCCAAAATTGAATGAAACACTAAATTGTTAATAGCTCTTAGGTGGAATTAAAATACCATAATCCCAATGGTGGGATTGTTTTTGCAACCAAATTTAACCTTTTCCAAAAAAAATTTGAAAAAATTTGAAAATTGCATTTAAAAATGAATTCTATAAGCTCTTTTTTTTTGAAGATGCTTTATTAGAGCAAAAATCAGCCCTCTAGAGGACCACTCCAAGTTGACATGCCAACCTTTTCAAGCTTGGCTTGTCAACCTGGAAAAGTGCCCCTGGTGAGCAGTCATATTTTGCAGTTTTTTTTTTTTTTTGTAAGTATTTTTTTATTCATAAATTTGAATTCTTGAGCCACTGTCACAACAATTTCAACTGCGCGGAAATAGGAGTTTAGACTCGATAAACAAAATTTCATGGTACTAAAGGGGTCCACGGAGCAGCCCTATGGATGGCTGATTTTTCTCTATTGAGATTGCCCAAAAAACAAGATAGTCTATAACTTTCTCATTTTAACTCCAAATAAAATGAATCAAAGCTTCAAATGTAGGCAAAAATATGATCTTTAGGAAAAAAATTACAATTTCTTACAATTTTTTTTTCTGCCCGGCAAATTGTTTTTATGACTTTGGGTAGCATAACTTTTGCCCCTTGGCACCGATTGAAAAAAATAAAATTTAAAAAGCTAATGTGATTCCCAATTTTTTTTTTTAAGTTTCAAAAAATCAGGCCAAAATTTCAAGTCACACAAGCCTGTCCAATATCCCAAGTGTCCCCCGAGAAGACAGACTGTTTGTTTTATTTGTTAAGTTAAATTAGCATCTAGGAGTAACCCATTTTTCAAAAACAACATTTTTTCCCATGACTCCTCAAGGGCAAATCCACTTGTAAAATTCTTGGGTGGAGTGGCAAGGTATCCCTTGTCCCTACATCCAAAAAAAATTCAAAAACTATTTGACCCATTTTTTTTTAAGATTCTTTAGTAAGTGGAATGACAATTTTTTTAGAATTTTATGGTAAGGATTGCATGAATTTTGAAACTTCATCAAGTGAGATATTACTAACTAAAATATGACTCTAAAAATTTATCACTTAATAATCTATTCCAAAAATCAACAAAAAAATTGTAAATTTTTTGAAAAATATATAATACATATAATTGTTTATGAATTTTAGAGATTTTTGGAATGAATTATAAAAAATGCAACTATCTGGAATCATGTTTTAGTACGTCAATAATATTTAACTCAAAAGAAATGTCAAGATTTGTGAAATTTTTACTAAAAGATTTAAAAAAAGAATTACAATTCTCTATACTAAAGAATCTTGAACAAAATTACTTACATTGAAAGTTTTCTCATTAATAAATTTGATTAAATTCTTCAAAAAATGAAAAATCATTTTGAAAACTCTGTAAATTTTGAAAATTCATTTCATTCAATTATGTTGTCTGTGCTTCAACAGGTCCAAGATATGTTGCAAAAAAAATCTGATTTCTCAATTAATTATGGCAAGTTTTGAAGTATATGAATACTTGTGAGAGCCATCTCATGTGGCCACTTTGTTCAATTTGTATCCAACATGTCTTTATAAGCCATTTAATGTTTGATTTGTAAATAAAAGCCGCAATTGTTTTATAAAAGTGGGTAGGTAGGAGGTAGGAAGTACAACAATCCATATGGGATATATAAATTTAGACATGAAGAGCTCAATTGCTCATAGGCAAGTCAAAATAATGCAATATTGTTTTTATAACTTTCCAATAGAGACAAAATCACAAACAGATAATTTCATAATTGGATTTTCTATATTTTCTTAATTGATCTCATTTTAAAAAAATGATTTACAATGCTTACATGAAGTCTAAAGTTCCAATGTAAATACAATTCTTTCCATTTTTTCTTTGAGCTTCTACTTGCTTTATGTATCCCATAACCTTTGAGGATTGATGAAGAACAATGAATTTCATAATAAAAAACCCTCCTTACTCTTCCAATCCACAAAACATAATGAAGTTATCTCTTCCTATCACCAAACAAAAATATCTTGATACTTAATCATAGATGTCAAACTTTTATGAATATTAAACTATTAAAATTTTGACATTAGGTGACTTGAATTTCACTATTTGATCCATTTAGTTATTTATTTAGGAATTTACAACATTTATTTTATTTGTTTCCAACTCCCAAGAGTAATTTTCCAAAAAATTCAACTATTAGTTATCTATTTAATTATTAATCTATCCCTGATAGCTGGATACAATGCTATTTGGCATAGACTTCCGTGTGCTAGCAAAGTTGCTAAGATGATTATGGGACTGAGTAATGCCTTTGCTAATATTGGCAATAAAAAACAATCATCCATTCAATTCAATGTTGGAAAGGGGAAACAAGGTAAAGAGTAGAATTGTTTTATTTCCAAAGTATTTGAAGCGTGTAGATTTTAAGCATGTGAAGTAGTTAATTCTTAAATAGAGTTCCGTAAGCATGACTTTTATCCAAATTAGACATTATATATACCATTGGAAAGCTCTTTTAGTAGCACTATTCCAATGATATTTTAAAAGTCTCATTTGGAATTAAGCTTTGATTTTCAATACTTTATATAGTTGGTTAGAAAAGAATGTTGCCCTATTGCAATCAATCTAGAAAAACATTAAAATTAAAATATAGTTTTGACTCTAGACCAAATACAAGGAGACTTTGCATTAATAATAACTATATATATGAGGAAGTTTGCTAGGATCTTACTTGAAGAATAAGGGTTGATTCTACATTTTGCTCCAAAATTTTATTTTTGTGAAAATGGATATGATGATACAATAATATTTCAAACCTATACAAATTTGAATTTTTATAAATGGTGTAACTTGGGTAAATTAATTTCACATGCACTAATAGAACAAATTTTTATAATGGAAACATTGAAAATTAGGAAAATGAACCATGAGAAGACCTAATAGTGGTTTAACACCTAAAGAATCAAGACACATTTTGGATCTACTACAAATTGTGGAAATTGCCACTTTTAGGGTAGTTAGAAAAATGATTTTTTTCCCCTCAAAATTCAACCATATATTTTTACTAGACTACTAGAGTAAACTGGTCATTTATCGCACACATTTAAAAAAACGGACAACAACCGTTGCCATTTACCAAATAATAACCACCAATTCAATTGTGATGAAAACAATATTTTGTATTACCACTCAATGACCGTACATTGTGCGGTAAAGGGTTGCAAGGAATTTTTAACTAGATTTCAATTTCATCGCCTTTAAATTGCAATAAAATTTGTAGGAAGAAATCTTTTTGCATTTCATTTCTTGAAGGGAAATCTTAATAGTTAATATGACATTTTATTAATCATGCCAAATTTCAAAACATGCAAGCTCTATATTTATGAGGAAAAAGATGAATTTGTTTGTCTGGTGATTGGCAAGTTTATTCTATGGAATGTAAGGAAAAAAATCCAAAAACTTTGACTGCACAAATTAGAAGATTATAACGTTTGAAGTTAGAAGAAAAAATTTGCCCGATAAGGCCAATGGACTTTAACCCCTAGAATGAGATTTTCAGCATGTTTATTGATATACATGACACAAATGGTTATTTTTTTTAACATTTGCATTTTGTATCACGTACTCTAAGCTATACACTTGTCAAATTCCAAAATTATTGGAAGAATTTTGCACATGTTGTTGGAAATTGACCAAGTTGCTTCTAAAGCTTAGGGCAACATAGCTTTTGATCCAGGCACCGAACCAAAAAAAAATTCCTACTAAAGACATGTTTATACCTTGTGTCAAAATTTTGTGAATATTTGACCAAAATTGACTTTGAGTGTGGCTAACCTAGATATCTTGTGAACTTGATCCACAATAGATATGCATGCATGATGTTTTATAGGTCATTTCCTCAATATCAACATGTTGATTTAGACCATACTTTTCCTAGTCTTCATAAGTATAGCTGCTCATCTTACAAAGTAGGATCCAACAGTTTTTTTTTTTTTTTAACAAATTATTACAAATTGCAAATGAGGGTTCGAGTGCAAGATGGAGAAGCCTATATGTGCTATTTTAAACTTCATTTGTCCATTTGTGTCACATAATTTTCTATAATAAGAAAGACTTGGCAAATTCTTGGCCTTGGCTCAAATTGAATTGGCTACATCTCGACCAAAAAAACCTTGAAATGCTAAATTATCCCCTATTGCTAATGTCTAAGCAAAGCCATGTGATGGAGATAAATTGCTTGAAACAAAGGAAGATGCTAAATCTTCCATTCAAAATAGGACTAGTAGGATGAATTTACTTTGGGAAAAACGCAAGAATTTTTTATTTGCCACACATGATAAACTTTGCAAATTTTGAATTCATATCTGCAATCAAAGATTCAAAATTAGCTAGGAGAGGTGCAAAAATATAGAATTAATACATCACACAATAGGAGGTTTTTTTTTTTGCATTTACTTCGGAGAACACAAAATTCACCCTGCTCATCCCACTTTAAATGGAGGATTTAGCGTCTTACAAAACAAATATAGTAGAACACCTCTAAATTGGTAGGTCCTGAATTGGTTGGACACGATCAATTAGGGATTTTTGTTTGCTTATAGAGGGTCATTTTTAGTTATAACCTTTGTTATGTGGATAAGTCCAAGGCCGGTCGGACAAGATCAATTAGGGAGATTTATTTGCTTATAGAGGGTCCTTTTTCATCGTAACCTTTCTTATGTGGACAAGTCCGGGATTGTTTGGACAAGATCAGTTAAGGAAGTTTATTTGCTTGACGGGATCAACTTAGGAGGTTCTACTGGCAAATATAAAAAAAAAAATTTCGATTAAAGGATTCCCCAACTTAGCCACACTAACTACTTAAGTAACTAGTCACACCAATGGCTGCAGTATGTGAGCTCATTTTGAATTCGGTGAGCGCAGACCGAGGTCGGGGGCGGGCCTCAACGAGCTTGCTGTAGGCGTTTGTGGTGGAGTGTGAGTGGTGGTGCTTTGCTTTGCTGCGTGGATATGGCGTCAAGGGCAGCCTGGCACACACTTCGATTCCCAATCAAATGCGGTGGTGGAGCTCCAGCAGCAGCAGCTGCCTCGCTAGCCTGCTGCCCGCCTGCTTCCGTCATGTCTTTTTCTGGTGCTGTAAAATTGATTTTAACGTGAAATTGTGGTACAATGTGACGGATTGTTGTAGCCGCATCAGGATCGTGAGGCTGCGAGCCTTCCTCATCCCTTCTTGCTGGCCTCCGTCAATTCCGTTTGATTCTGCGGATTTTGCCATGGTCGGGATTTTTTCACGGATTCTGAGTTTGTTTCCCAGTTTAGGGCTTTCCTTTTTCACGTGGACTGTTGCTACTGCATCATCCGTCATTTTATTCCGCGGGCGTTTTGTTTTCTCGGAATGCTGAAAAAAAGGTCATTGTCGTCGTGTGACTGACTGACTGACGGGGCCAAGAGTTGAGTCAGGGGAGGGGCCGGAGATGACGATGATGATGCGAGGGACGAGGAAATTGTCGAGGGCGCTTTTTCTGCTTTTGGCAGGTCCTGGAGGACGGAGGTCTGTACTGGAAATTGAGTTCTTTTCTCTTTTTTTAATGAAAGATATCGGGGAATTCCGTCAATTCAATTCATTATCGGTGTTGTGAATTTTAGTAAACTGTGAGTGGTTCATGACGAGGTCGGACGGACGGAGGGGCGCGATGATAAGGGAAGCTGTTTGGAGTGAGGATCACTGAGTTATTTTTTCTGTTAAGAGGAAGCATGGTCGTGAGCATGCTCCTCAGCCTACAGCAGTGATGAGAAGTAGTTCGGTTGCTTTTCTGTAGTGGAGAGCATCTTCCATCGACGATTCTCGTTCGCTAATCCGTAGGCCTGTTGCTTTACCCTTTCCTCCCCTTTCCCACGGCTGAGGCGGTGTGTTGAGATGACGGGCCAGTTGCTAGGGTTGTGGTGAAAAGAGCGTGAGTGAGTTGTGTGAGGGGGAGAGCGAGCGAGCGAGCGAGAGCAAACTTATTACAGCCAAGGCATTTCGGTGGTCTTGTCCGTTCATCCAGGCGTTGTTGTTGTGGACCTCATCGTGCTGTGTTGAGTTTGTCATCTTTTGTCATTTTAGTTCCCGTCAGCCGGAATTTGTAAGTGGAAGCCATGTGCTATCTGGACTGCAGTTACTTTGGAGCGGGTCGCTAGCTGTGTGCTGGTGCAGACATTGGTGCATTCACGGTCGTGCTAAACTTTCGTTTCTTTCTGTGTTAGCTTCCTCGCTGTTTCCGCATCGTGAATCGCTGTTGTCTCATGCTTTGAACAGTTCATCCTCTTCGTTTTCACTGAACCTCTTTAGCTCCTCTCACCCTTCGGTGAGTGACTGGAGTTCGAGTTCGCGATCTTGCATTCCGAAGTTCGGAAGCTCCCCCGTATCTTTGTGAACACCTTTCCCACGGATAGCTGTGCTGTAGTTTCGCATTTTTGCATTGTGTTATGAATTTCTGGCTCTGTGTGCGCTCCCCGCCCTTTCTTTCGCTCGGATGTTAGTTGCCATGGAGTAGCCAGCCAATCTGGTCGAGCGAGATGGCCACCTCAACTCTAATCTCGTTTTGAGCGATATTTGTCAGTAGGCTGGGATCTCCCCGCTGGACTTATGGAGGCATGGTTAATCTGGATGGGTCGTCGAACTTGAGAACCTTTCCACGAGGAAGATTCCATCTATTGAAATCCGGTATCCGAAGCAAAGGCGAGCTTGTGCTTTCTGTGAGGGAATTCGCACGTTCTATGATCGTTGGTCTACTCTGAAGTCCTCAATTCACTGTGAAAGCGGGACCGAGGCCCTATTAACTAGATTTTCTTGAATGGTGAGTTCATCATGTTATGAATTTCGTGGCCGGGTGCTTCAGTTCAGATGTTTTGGTAGGCTGAAATGTAGGAGACTTACACAGCATGGTCTCTCCAGTAATTTTGTGTCATTAGAGCTATTTGAAACTCAGAGGTTGTAAGGGATTGACGCATTCCTGAATGAACGAAGTAATCGTCGAAGTGGCTGACGCTCCGAGTAAAATTCTCAACTTAATCAGTTGTGAAGGTTCCCTTGATAAGTCCCACATTGTGACGAATTGAAGCTTCATACTTCATTTCTCTGTAAATTCGTATCATCTCCTCTAGAGTCTTTGTTGAACTAAAGCCAGGGTAGGAAGTGAGAGTTAGAGGGATAGTGAGGTTCGTAAGGGACATACTATTGGCGGAGACGGAAGGGCGTATGCCGTATCCTCTGACAATAAAGACCTCCGAGAGACCGAGAGCATCATGGGAAGGAGACGAAAGCTCCGACCCCAACAGTATCCCCCAACGCCGATCCTCCATTTCTGCTCCTGGGGAGCTGAACTATCGGCACCCCAATTCTGCTAACAATCTAACCCGTACCAACTCTGTCTCTGCGGATGAGGTCCAGCATGAACTCTCGACCCCGAAAGTGAACTTAGCCGCATCTGCAGCATCTTCGCGAGTAGAGCGGGGTGTGGAGCGTCTGGCTAGGGAGCGGCAGGAGCGTGAGCAGCACCTTAGAAGCAACGGCTGCTACACTCCCGGTGATGAAGTTGACAGGAAAAGTGAGGCCCTGGGAGAGAATGGGGGGATGGTTGGCGGCGGCGGGGATGGAGCAGTGGAACGGTTGGCGGTCCCTGAACCCCAGAGCAGTCGTAGCAGAGCCGGTGCACACACAGATGGCTATGAAAACTCTGGGAAACCCCATCGGAATACGCAGAGATTGTTGGTGGTTGCCAATCGCCTTCCAGTTTCAGCCATTCCACTGGATGGGGACAAATGGGACTTACAATTGAGTGCTGGGGGTCTTGTGAGTGCACTGTTGGGTATGGCTCTTGCATCCCATAACTTTTACAAAGGAATGTCATCCGTCTACATTCTTGTTTCTATTTAGACTCCATGTATTGCGTGAACGATTATTGAGCATGTGTTTGTAATAGCTTAAAAATAAATAATTATTGGTAATAAATATATATAGAAGCTAGCTTTGCATTTCTACTTAATCAATCGAATACGTAATTACGCGGTATCAAAATTCTTTCGACTGGTAGGTAGATCTAATGTAATGAGCTGGAGCTCCAGACTTTGTGTTTGCTCGTTTTTGCGGATTTCAATTGATCCCTAATTTCGTGGCCAAAAGTTGGGAATTTTCTCTCTCTGACTATTTGCATTGTGTAACCTATTACACATTATGAGTTCATTTTCTAAACGTTATTCACATGAACACTGTAGGCGTTAAATCTTATTACACACAGCTTGTTCAGCAATGGAGGACACTGTCGTGCAGGTGTGAAGCATAATTTCGAAACAAGGTGGATTGGATGGGCAGGTGTTAGTGTAAAGAATGACACCGGGCGCGCTTCATTGGCCGAAGCGTTAGCTACGAAGGTTGGTCATAATTTTCTGAGACGTAATTAACGTTGGTGGAAGTGTTGTGGTGCACTTATCGTAGATTGGGGTAGATTTGACTATACCACCAAATGGCAAGTTCCTTGCGTGTCTTTGCTCTTAAATTGAAAGGTTTGTTGTTGATTTGTTGGAATGAAGATGTTACAGGTTTTGTCTCTGCCTTTGTCTCTCTTGTGTAGCATTGTGTAGGTTAGAACTGAGAGTTTTTGGAATGACGATCTCGAATTTCATATTCATACCACATTTCTTACGTGCCCTTCATTCGTAATTTTAGGGTTGCGTTCCTGTCTTCCTAGACGATGACACTGTGGATCAATATTACAATGGCTATTGCAACAATGTGCTTTGGCCCCTGTTTCACTATATTGGGCTCCCTCAAGAGGATCGGCTTGCTGCCACTAGGAGCTTGGATTCGCAGTTCAAAGCTTATCAGCACGCCAACAAGTTGTTTGCGAAAGTTGTTTTTGAGCAGTATCAAGTGAGTTGCAGTCTATTCTTAGCTAGAACGAACTATTTTGGTTGCTAGTTATTATAAATTTCCAGATTGGAGTTCCCGGCGTTACATAATGCAAGGACTAGCCTGTTGTTAATGTAAGGAATAAGATTGTTCGTGGGATCAGGGTAATGCCCTTGTAACTTACTTGGGCGAGTCTTGAACGTTTTCGAAGTCGAGAGATCATCAAGAATGCATTTATTTGTTGACCGCAAGAAGTTTGTCCTTCAAGGCATCTTTGTGGTTAGCTTATCTGACAGTGACATCTATCACCTGTTCAGCGTTTGAGTTCAACAGTGGTAGTATTTCCTTAATACTGAGTGGATCCAATATGGAAGTACTGGAGGTGCTCTTGTTGCTGATACCGCTATTGTATATGATTTTAGGAAGGTGACGTAGTATGGTGCCACGACTACCACCTCATGTGCCTCCCAGAAGAATTGAAGAAGTTAAACCCCCACATGAAAGTTGGATGGTTCTTGCATACACCATTCCCTTCCTCTGAAATATATCGGACTCTACCGCTGCGATCAGAGCTTTTGAAAGCCGTGCTTACAGCTGATCTCATTGGGTAGGTGTCCTCTATAATGCGACCTTTGTCTCTTTGAAGAATGTAATGGATTCGAAATTTATGGTGCAATGTAAGCGTGAAGAATGTATTTATTATATGTTATTTAGTCCTGGCTAAGCTTTTATTTTTTGACGATCTATTGTTGTATATATTGTTGCGAATTGTTCCTGAACCGGTTTAGCAATTGTGAAGCTCGTCCTATCTATTTGAAACGTCATTTGGTAGTGACCCGAAACCCCTCATAATGTATCAATGACGGCTTTGATGCAGTTTTCACACTTATGATTATGCGAGGCATTTTGTAAGCGCATGTACACGCATTTTGGGTCTGGAGGGTACACCAGAAGGTGTAGAGGACCAGGGAAAGCTCACTCGCGTAGCAGCCGTACGATTTTTAATCGTCTATCTTTTGTGCAAGAAGGATGTTGGACTCTGCTTGCTGATGCCAAGCTTTGATTTCTTTGGTTTCTTTTCTTTCACTAAATGCTGCTGCTCCGCTAGTGTTATTGTTGAGATTATGGTTTTCATAATGTTGTCATGCACCCACTTTTTTGCCTGGACTAAGAAAAGTGTTTGGATTGCATGACAGTTCCCTATAGGTATTGATCCTGATAGGTTCATTAAAGCTCTAGAAACAGAGCAAGTCAAGCTGCATGTCAAGGAGTTACTGCGTTTCTTTGCAGGCAGAAAGGTATATTTCATTTCAAGAACAAGTATTGTAAGCTATATGTATTTTTTTATACATTATTTACCATGTTGGAGAGTTTTGCACTTCAAAACCTTGAATGCCTAGATCTGATGTGCCTGCCTGAAATTTTGGACGTTGGACCAGGCGGGTACTTACACTCTGGAAGCTTTGTCATGTAGTTGCTATGGCTAAATGTCCTTGTTCAGTTTTAGTGGAAGAGTCAGTCTATCTTTGAAACATGGCACTTGAAGCCTGCTTTGCCGCGCTCGGTCAGTCTCATTGGTCAGATCGAGCACCGTTTACGTTTTGAAGCAGAAATTCTTCATTGCTCTGCAGGACATGTCTCTCACCTCTACCGTGAAGTGCAATATGTGTTCAGATTGTTTTCTTTAAGATAATACATTATGTTATATCTTCTTTTCTTCTTTTTCTTATGTTGTCTGCAATTTCCTGAATCAGGTGATGCTGGGCGTTGATCGGCTTGACATGATTAAAGGGATTCCTCAGAAGCTGCTCGCATTTGAGATGTTTCTAGAAAAGAATCCTGAATGGCGGGAGAAAGTGATGCTTGTGCAAATTGCTGTGCCAACTCGAACAGATGTTCCCGAGTGTAAGTTCCTCATTTTTCCACGTGGACTTGGGGTTACATGCTGTTCTCCCTTTTAAAACCACTCGTTATCTTATCTTCTTTTTAAAACATTTCGTGTTACTTTTGTACCTTTGTGTTTTGTACGATTCACAGCATGGATTAGGTGAGATCAGCTAGATGGGCTACGTGAGATTGAGTCAATGAATGTGGCGGATGCAGATCAGCGTTTGACCAGTCAGGTCCATGAAATAGTTGGCCGAATCAATGGTCGCTATGGTTCAGTGACGTTCGTGCCCATCCATCACTTGGCAAGTTCCTTAGTCTCTTCCTTGTTTCCTTCAAGTTGTCTTTTCGTTGCTTGTGTAGGGGGTTGATTGATTCTTGTCTAGTACAATTAGCTATGAATTTGGAGCGCTACGATTTCATATGGTAGTTCGATATTGTATTCATGGGCTTCTACAATGTGTTAGCTGGATGTGGATTGCTGCGATGGCAACTTGGATTAGTTTCGTATATGTCTTGTATTGGTGGACATCAATCGTAATTGTGGTTTGAAACCTTCTGGAGTCTCATAAAGGTAAGTCGAGTGAGAGAAGAACAAACTCGGAAGTTATTTCTTATTTTGGGAGGTGGGTCTGTGCAGTTTTTCTACTACCTGGGTCGCCTCTGTGTCACAGGTTTCTCATTCGTTCAGCTGTTTTTAGTATTCTAATCTTGTATCTGAACTACTTTTACAAATGTTTACAGGATCGTTCGTTGGCCTTTCATGAATTGTGTGCTTTGTACGCCAGCACAGGTATTTTCTTGGTTCACTTTAGCTTCATGTTTTTCATTTTCATGTTCGCGTGAGTACGCTGTTAGGATTTTTCCAGCCTCACGCTCACCGCTTTTACACGGTAAAATTTTCTGCTTGAGGACTTTTTGACCATGCAGAACTGATCTTTTTAAGTTGTTTTTTATTGACTTTTACACAGATGTTGCGTTAGTGACTTCCTTGCGAGACGGAATGAACCTTGTCAGCTACGAGTATGTTGCCTGCCAGAATTCGAAGAACACTGAAGGTGTATTGGTACTAAGTGAGGTTAGTCTGCTGCCCTATGTTACTTTTCCGCAGTTGGTAAATTGTAGATTAATTTTTTCTCTGTTTTTTTTATTGAGTTTGTGCACTTCATGGCATATTGTTCCACTAACCATTTTGAACATTTGATTTGTGGTCGATAGGAGACACGTACAGAGGAGATAAGTGCAGTCGAATGTTGGTTAGTGGAAATTCGTGTCCTGTTGAATTTCTGGTTCTAAATACTGGTATTAAAGTTCAGATGATGTGTAGTTTGCAGGGGCAGCTCAGTCTTTAGGAGCTGGGGCCATACTTGTGAATCCCTGGAACATAAGGGAGATGTACAGGGCCATCGAGGAGGCATTGAAAATGACGGACGAAGAGAGAAAGGAGCGGCATCGTCACAACTTCGCTCATGTTAACGCTCACACGGCTCAGACCTGGGCTGATAATTTTGTCAGGTGAGTACCAAGAAGCGTCTGTGCTGGGCACTACACTTAATCCATTGTTCTAGTGCCCATGTATGTTTTCTGTGTGCACTATCCAGAATATATTTACCAAATTGGAGGAACATGTGAGATTAGCTATTTCACAGTGGCACCAAGTCTTATTCTTGTAGTCTATCAAGTACTTCTACCAGAGCAAACTTCGACATAGAAAGTAAAACATTCATTTCTGGGTTTCAGTGAACTTAATGACACCATCGTGGAAGCTGAGCTTCGAACCTTGCACATACCTCCGAATTTGCCAGTAGATACTGCTCGAGAAAATTTTCGGAGATCCAAGAATCGGCTGCTTATTATGGTGAGCTTTACAGATCCTTCGTTACTCCAGTTTTTGCTATCACTAATGGTTCTATCTGTACGGTGGTAAGATGATTCGGCCGAGCACCTTGTGAATCGAAGTTTTTTGTGTGCCTAATAGGTTACGTTTCTAATAAAGAATGACATGTGAAGAGAACTGCCACATGTCACATTGCTAAGAAAGTTTGCCTTCGTTTCTAATTCTGATGAGCATGATTGACCATCATTGAAGTAGTCCTGTCCAGGAGAGAGCTCTGTGGTTCTTTTGACTATTTTCCAGGCGACAGTAGAGGTGCTTTGATACGAGATGTTTACATATTTTAAAACTTTGTGGGTTACTTGTCATGTAATAGGGGTTCAACTCAACTATTACTGCAACAGTGGAGGCCCCACGACGGGACCAGATCAGAGAATCTAAGTTGGGCTTGCACCCAGGCATTAAGGAGTCTCTTGAAAGCCTATGTTCTGATCCGAATACTGAAGTTGTTATTCTCAGTGGGAGCACTCGTGAAGCACTTGACGAGGTTTTCCCTTTGCTTCATGCATTTTCTTTGAGTAGCGCCAGATAGTAAGCTTTTGGATTGCTGTCTAATTCGAGTACTTTTGGATTGCTTTGGCACGCTTGCACATATCACTGAGTGCGAGATTTCTTTTGGCATACACTATGAGGGTTTTCAGTGCAGCTTGATTTATCTCTCGACGGTAGCTGTTAGAGTATTTTCTAATTAATACTTCTAATTCATTGATAGTTTAATGCTGGTCCCGCGAATGTACAATTACAGCTCTTCAATTGCGACTCAAAAATTTCTGTCTGAAGTGGCTGGCAGCCTTAGATGGTGGAGGATTCTTATCTTTAGCTAGTATGGTTATCATGTGTTTCTCATGCCAAATGTAGCGTAACAGACTTGTCTGGACTATCTTTTCTATTCAGAACTGAATGTCACAGGACTGACATTTCTGCCTTTCTGTTTCCAGGTTTTTCCAAAGTACGACATTTGGCTTGCCGCTGAGAATGGCATGTATCTGCGAGACACCCTTGGTGAATGGACACCGATGATGGAGCATTTGAACATGGATTGGAAAGAGAGTGTTTTGGTAGGTGTTATATGCTTGCTTTAAGGACTTGATGGCAAATCGATTTTTATGATGTTATCAGTAACGTTTTTGGTTTAGTAGGTTGTCGTATGTGCGTTGATTTTTTCTTATAACTTTTCTCCTCGAGGATGAGACATTGCATTTTCGTGCACTAAGTTATTAGTGGTGTTTGTGTTTTTCAGCTTGTATTTGATTATTTCAGTGCAAGGACGCCACGGTCTTATGTAGAGAAGCGAGAAACATCTTTGGTTTGGAACTATAAGTATGCTGGTACGTTCTACATTTCAGCAGTATGTCCTGTAGATCACCTCACTGCTAATTCATGCTTCATCAGTAATTCTCCAGTGAAGCCTAACCGTGGTTCAAACATGCGAGTATATTTGCGCTGAGGGTCTTTGTATCACCAGAAGAAGTGAACGAGTTTTTATTGAAAATTGACTGCAGATGTTGAGTTCGGGAGAGTTCAAGCTCGCAACATGCTCCAACATCTATGGACAGGCCCCATCTCCAACGCGGCTGTGGATGTTGTTCAAGGGAGCAAGTCCGTGGAGGTTCGCCCTATAGGCGTATCAAAGGTATGCTCTTTGACCGGGTCTTTGGATGTCCACGCTTCTGTGGTTTATTTGGCTTTCGCTAATGTCTTGGTAGTTCTAAGTTCTGCCAAATGATGGATAAGTCGTAATTTTGTCGTCTTCATTGTTATTCAGACTTTCATTTATAACATCTTTCATCCATTGGATTTGCAATATGAGATTTCTGATGTCAGAATAATAAATGCACTAGTTGCGCTGCTGTAATGTATGGTATATTTCTCCAGTTGTGAATGGATAACCCTGGAGGTCACAGCTCCGGGAACAATTTTGAATCCTTATTATGTATGAAATCCCTAATTTGTTGAATACCATCTTCACATGTCCCTGCATGTAATGATCTGCATCCTAATTCGTTTTTTTCAGGGAGCTGCGATCGATCGCATTGTATTTGAGATCATACACAGAAAGGATCCGGAACTTCAGTTTGACTTTGTCATGTGCTTGGGTCATTTTTTGAGCAAGGTACCGGCACGGGATAACCATTGCATCCTTTCAAAGACTCTGTAAATACTGATGTTTGTCTATACCTCTGTATCATCTAGGATTGGTCTGTACAGAATTGCCTTTGCTTTGTGGATGCCACCTTCGATCTTGGTTTCTACAGGAATTGTTTAGATGTCTGCTAATGGTTGGACGAATGCTAAGTTTTGCAGGATGAGGATGTATATGCTTATTTCGATCCAGAGCTCTCATTTGACAGGGATCATCCTTGCAACAATGGAAAGATGGAAAAGGGTTTTGATCGACGATTGTCTGCAAAATCGTGCGATCGCATCTTGGCCAAGAGTAATAAACTGGGAGTGCTCCGAACTAAGACGTACCCTCTAATGGTACCAGATCGTAATGGTACTCATTTAAGTGCTTCTCATTCCAAGTCCAACAGCTTCAAGGACCGCAAGTACTCTGAAAGGAACACGATGGACGATTTGGTGAATGTGTCGTCAGATACCTATGTCTCTTGTGCTGTTGGACGGAAGCGCTCTGCCGCTCGATTTTCCGTGGAGAATGTCAACGAGGTCGGTTGGTTTGTCAAGACGCTTGCTGATGCGTGCAGGCGTGAATCGGATTCAGGAGATTATTCAGTGTCATCGGTCAGTTCAGGGTCTGGTCACCATATGTTCAAAATTTCTGTTTAATCGTATCATATCTGAGACCCTAGCTAGGCGTATAAAATTACCGTGACCATTTTTTTGATTCGGGAGTGTAATTTGAACAATGCAGGAAAGATACAAAGATTTAAAGTTACATCTATTACCAGCCATCTTTTTTATTATATGGCCTGGTGTGAGATTATATAAACTTCAGGCCTGGTTGAGTATTAGTGCATACTGCATACTGTGACGCTACTGTGCTAATTTTGATTCCAAAGTCCTGTAGGTAGGTGCGCTGGTTGCTTGTTTGCCAAAAGTTGCATTTTCGTTGCATGTATTCATAGTAAGTGTGTACATTCACCATCCTGATTGTTTGTGAGGATTTCACAATTGATGTAGTTAGGTCATGCAGGGCATCGGTGATGTATATCTCAGATGGAGGAGATGGAGGCCACAATCTCTCTCAATGCAGGGATGTTTCGATTATTTAACCCCTAAATGCCAGAGGGACCAAATTTTGGTGTTGACAAAACTTTATCCCCTAAAGGACCAGAGGGATGTTCAGATTTCCAAAATTGTGAAGATTCATAATAAAGTGAAACTTAGAAGAATATTTTAATAATGACTCTCAAACAATAGTTGTAAAATGCTATTTATAGATCACATCCATACGATTAAATCAACAAAAACACATACCAATATTTTTCAATAAATTTGAAGCCAAAAATTGGAAATCCGTCTAAAATCAATTGTAGATTGAGTATTTTTTATTTTTAAAAGATTTTTTTTTTGTATAAGTTCAAAATATTGAGTTCTATTTATAATTATTTTTTAAGATTTTTATTTGATTTTTTTATTCAAGTCATTTTTGAAGGGTCATTTTTTGAACTGAAAAAGTTATTTTTTGAGGCTAGACCTCTCGGTACATTTTGAATTTTAGAATATTTGCAAAGCAAAATCTTCATAATCTGAACCGTACAAATGTTAAAGAACTAATAAGAATCTTTCAACAAAATTGATGGATGAAAAAACGCATTTTGGTGAGTTTAGGATGTGTTTCCGTTCATTCATTGTTCAAAATCTGCACTCATGGTCCTTTAGGGGTTAAAGTTAAACACAAACTAATTGAGTTTATATTTTTAATAGTTTATATTTTTGCAAATTCTTGTTGAAGTCTAATTTTAGAATCAAAAATCCAATTTTGAAAATGAATGATTATGACTATTTTGTTTAAGATTTTGTGCAAGGATATCCAAATTCAAACTAGACATGCTAGAGATCACATAGGAAAAGAAATCACAACAATATCATCTACGGATTGAAAGATTATAATGTTTAATTATGAGGATGTTAAAACTATGAAAAAATTTCAGCTCTCTTTTAGTACGTCAAATCTAAAAAATTAGTCATTGAAAAAATATGAGGTTGCTAGTATGCATAATCCAAATCAATTTATGGCTTCTCAAAATCTACCCTACAATTTTTTAAAATAAATTTCTAGTATGATTTTTTCTCTAATATCTAAGAACCCTCAACACTACTAAAAGTCAAGATTGCAATATATGGTTACAAGTCAAAAAAATTGATTCAACTTACTCAAAATGTTGACTTTTATTCAATTTAGAACAAGTTCTAAGAAGCTCAAAACAGGTCTTGGACATTTAGAGGTTCAAGAGAAGTAGATGAAGACTGATAATGCTCACCACTTGCTTGTGCAAATTTTCAACATGGTGAATATGAAGTAAAATTTTTATTGGTCTGGTAATGAGAATAACTTGAGAGAAATCTCTACTACTATCAATCAGTATTAATTTAATGAATTTGCAGCCACCTAACATAATCTAAATGCAGAAGAGTTTTATTATTGTAGCATGTTTTGATTGATTAAGCAATCAAAGAATTCAAATGACTCAACTTGTTACAAAATTCATTTTAAGGCATGCGCATGCCACTTTGGATTGGAGGATGACTTCCCCAAGCCTTGCAAAAATTGGGGGGTGAGGAACTGAGAGTTCCAAGCAATCAGAGTGTTATCATCCTCTACTCAGGACAAATTGGATAGCATGCTACACATGCTTGGAAAGCTAATGAGAAGACGCATTTAATGGTAAAAAAACCTCAAGAATCTAAGTTAAGAGTAAAAACTAATAGCTCCTCAAAGTTGGCAGTGTTCCGGCCATGTCCTGAAGTGTGGGGTGTGGGAGCCAAGGTTTGAAAGGATTCCTTTGAGCTAGATAGGGCATGACACATATTGTTGGAAATCTATGAGAGCAACTTTCTAGAATGTTAAAGATCCTGTAGAGATCAGTTATAAGCTAAAAGTTATTGGTATCCAAAGAAGCAAGAATCCCTCAAAACTACAGTCGCTAGCATAAATAGTTGTACAATGGAAGCTAATTCTAAGAACTTGCTACCATTTCTACATAATGTATCAAAAAATTGTATGTAAAAGACTATAAGAGCATATAGTTGCAATAAACATGTAGCACAACATTAGAGAAAATTTCAGGCCTTTGGAGGGCTGCTCTACAACCCTCTGAGGTACCCTGAAATTTACTTTTTTTTGGCTCAGAAATCCTTTTTTCCCTATTTTTGCGCAGCAGTTTCTGCTGTGACAGTGGCGCAGGAACCAAAATTTGCGAATAAAAAATTAATAATAATAATAATAATTTTTTTGTAAGCTTAAAAAAAAAAAAAATTTTAATTAAATTTTTTTTTTTTAGAAATCCTCAAAATTTGACTGCTCACCGCAGCAGTTAGCTGGAGTGACAGACCAAGATTTTTAATAGCTTGGTTTGTCACTTCGGAGCAGCCCTCCGGAGGGCTGGTATTTTTTCTATGACCTTTGAAGTTGAAATACAAATCCAAAAAAATTAGCCTAATTCAAATATGCAACTAAGATGTACAGTTCTTTTTGCAAAAACTGATAACATTATATATTACCATTAGAAAATGAAAGTACAAGCTATAAAATGACTTCACAACTCAAAGATGCAACTTCTAAACATTCAAGATGACTACCACCATGTGTAGCCACCTTTTGCTTTGTAAACATCAACATCTCTTTGAGGCATAGAACTTATCAACTTCCTAACAACATCTATCTCAATACTATACCAACTTTTCTATATCTTCTCCCATAAATTGCTTTTGCTAGTGGGTTTCCTCTCAGACTTTTCCATGCAAAGATCTACTTTAGTCCAAAGGTGTTCTATAGGATTGAGGTCAGGGGATTGCGGTGGATGCCAAATAACCTTAAACTTCTATGCAAGTAATCAATCTACAACATAATTTGCAGTATGTTTGGGATCATTGTCATGCTGAAAATTACATTCTCTTCCTTTAAACCTTACACGCATATAGTCTCCATAAGTCTGTCTCCAAAATCTCTCGATACACATATCTATCCATCTTCCCTTCAATCAAATGAAGCTTGCCAACTCCTTTCCAACTCATACAACTCCAAACCATTATACTTCCTCCCCCATGCTTAACTGTACATTGCACATGCTGGTCTAAGAGACCCTCTCTACTCCTTCAACAATACTATCGTCATCTAAGCCAGAAAGGTTAAATTTTGACTCATCAGTAAAGATGACAAAACTCCGTCTCCCAAGTGAAATGATTGCAGTTTTTCCATTGAAAACAATGCGCTTGATGCTTCTTTGTCAAAAGTGGCTTCTTGACCTTCACATGTGCTTGCAAGCCTTGCCTTTGAAGACTCCTTCTAACCGTATCATCACTCAATTGCATGCCCTTAGACCTTGATCCTCTTCCTATTGTTGCAGCAATACTAATTGATCGTTTAACTTCCTTACAAAGCCACAATCGTCACGCTCATCAAGGATTCAAGGTCTATCATGTGAAACTTTGTCTCTCAAACTCCCTCTCTCACCAAATCTTCATACTATATCACTGCAAGTGCTTCGAGGAATGCCCAAAACTGCTGAAATTTCACCATAAGAGTTGCCTTGCTCATACATCTGAAGAACTGCCTTTCTCTCAGCTTCACATCTCCTAGGAGCCATAGTGAGTCACTTGGAACCTCTCTAAAATGCTAAATTATTTTGTAGCACAAGAAAGCTTCAAAATAGCATTTGCATTGAGAAGATAGTGGTGTGCACAACTTATGTGCCTATTAAGTTGTACATACCACTTCAAGATATTTCATAATGTAGATCTTCTAAGTGGCTAATTTTGAAGGAAATTATGATAATTACATGCCGTGTGGTTTTCTTCATAAATGTAGTCAAAAAAATCTTTGACAGCTTTAGTTTTCAACCACTACTTCAGCTATTTTGTGAATACACCTTGCTGTCTGAATACTTTTGTTGGCCACTGTCCACCTCTTGCTCGCGGGGCTTAGATCTTTGGAGGGCCATAACTTCCTTAATACTTGTTGGAATTGAGAAAGTGAGCAGTCCACGGTGATCTATGGAAAGAATAAATACAAAAATGAACTTCGCACTCTAGATTTGGAGTCCGGAGCTAAAAGTTATGCTTATGGAAAGATTGGGAATCTTTTGGGGGCCTTGTTGAATTAGAAGAAATAACTTGGGAATGGGTGGTCATCCAAGATGGGGAGTGTCTTGAATGTTCCCGGGGACCCTTAGGAGAGGAGGGTCTGCCAAATGCCACAAAAGTACTATGAGGGGTGGTCTCCCTCCTCCCTCTCAAATGGTGCCATAGTGAGTTATAGTGGCCCTGGGTGGTAAGATTGGTATTGGAGCCTCAACACTACTTTGTGTATTAGCATGGAATGCTTGTGCACTCCTTGGTACCAGTTGGATGGCATCTAGTTCCACACTAGGCCATGGTATAAGTTCCGGTTGATGAGTCTTGATTGGTGAGTCATAGTGAGTGAGTTCCAAAATAAGATGAATTGGCCGAGTGGGGAGTTGAGTCCCATTCAAGGGTAGTTAGCACGGGTTGGGAGTAGTGCCACCATTGGGTGCTTGGACATCAATGGAAGTTCCACCCTATGTCATTAAATGACATGCCCAAGTGCCTTGTGGGAGCTGCCTATTGAAAGTTACGGAGGAATAGAGAACCCCGTGATTTGAGTTAGAACCTAATACTAACCTACATGGCATTTGCAATGTTAGGAAATTGTGACCCTTGGTATCACTAGGAGTTAAGTCTCCAGAAGGTCACTAGCTTAAAGGTTTAGTATATACGTGAGATTGGAGGATATTTTATGGGAGGGTATTTACCTAGGGTTTTATAATTTAATATATCCTATTCTTCAAAATAATTCTAAATTCCATTATTTGTAATACACTTTTGAGTCCAATTTTTTGGCCCCTATATTAGATTTAAAAAATAAAACTAATAGGTATTGTATGATTTTTTTCTATTATTGTTTTTTATCCATTTCTTCTTTATTTTTTGTCCTTTCTCTTTCAAATCATTTTTTATGGTTACTAAAAAATAAAGTACAAAATGTTTGGACAAATGTACTATACTACTATGGCCAAACAAATGCACTCATAGACTGTAAACAATGCACTCTAGTTCTAAAGAATTGTTTATGCAAAGCTAGTTCTACAATCCATTAGCTCTTAGTAGAGTTTGCACTAGAACTATGCTAGATGCATAAGATACTAAAGTGATACTAGAGTTATCTGTAAAGTCCTTTGAAGTCACCTAAAATTTCATGAATTTTACTTTAATATATTCTTAATTGTTCACTCCAAATAGTAAAAAGGTATGAAAAAGCTAGGTAGTCTAATATTATTAAGTATTAGGTGTGTAATGGCTTGTTGGTCTTCAAACTTGGGTGAAAAGTTTTTAGCTCCTATAAAAAATTTCACCCAAATTTGAAGACCACCAAGCTCTTATACACCTAATAATGATAGACCACCAAGCTCTTTTGTACCTTTCTACTATATGGAATGAACAAATAAGACTATATTAAAGCAAAATTCATGATAGATTCTTCAAATTCTAAGTGACTTCAAAGAATTTTTCAGATAATTCTTGAGGCAACCAAAGCCCCTCATCCAAGATTCATATATAACTTGAGACAAGTAGTGTGTCATTTTTAGTCCATCTCTTTTTTAAGGCTGTTAAATACCCACTCTACAAAATTATTTTCCCCCACATATTATTGTCTCTTTATATTTTTTCTACATAAAATCTAATACATGGTATTAAATATAATCCTATATTAGTTATAATATCCTACATGTAATTCTCCACATTCTGTATTAGATATAATGATTTTTTAAAATTTTAGGTACAATAAATATAGTACCCTATTTTAGATCTCACGTGGTTTCTAATATGCGCACTAAGTGACTTTCCCAAGTATTAAGTGCTTCAAAGAGCACTTTGAAGTGAGCTTAAGATGGTAACTGTCACTAAAGGACGCAACAACATTCTTGAACTAACATTGACATTACGTCCGGTATTTGCAAAGTAGGCCAAGTTATCAAAAATAATCGTAGTTCATTACCAACTGTCTTTGCCGCCCGCAGCTTGGTAGATCTTCAATGGCAAATATTTTTGATAATTTGGCATGCTTTGCAATTACCTAGTCCCTCAAGGTCCTACAACTGGTGGCTTAGATATTTCGGTTAACTATACTAAAATTGGTAAATAGTGTTGAATGATAATTAGTGTTGTTCCCTGTTTTTTTGAAATGCTGAACTGTAGTTCGCATTTCATTGTTTATTTTAGCATTTCAACATTTCAATAATTAGTGATGTTCCCTGAAATGACCAAATTTTACTATAGAGCTAAAATAGTGTTAAAATGGGTAAATAATGTTCTAACACTAACCTTGCAAATCACAATTAGTGTTATTGTTGACAATTAGTCTACCGGGGCACGCCATATTGCCCGTTCAAATGGTTGGCATGCCTGGTTGGTTTCACATGTCCCACCGGTTGAAGATTTTTTATTTTGTCAAAGCAGACCACTATAAATTTCAGTCACTACACTGGCAAGTTGCAATGGCTTGGCTATTTGACTTGGGCAACGCTACAGGTTAAATGAGACAGGATTGGATTTGCTTTTGATGGTAGGCAACAATGAATGGGGAGTACCGCCATTTCCTTACAACCTAGCCGGTTGATTTTGAGAATTTCCGATTTAGATAGAAAAAATTTGGCAGAGGTTCCGGATGAAAAAAAAGATTTTTGGAAATGGACCAGGTAGGAAAATAAAATGTCGGCTTTTGGCTGTCCACCCTAGGAGCATGTCAGAAAACTACCAATTCAAAATTCATAAATCCGGTCTTTTGTCGGCTGGATTATACTTTGTAGTAAATTTTTTTCTTAGTAAATTTCTATTTTTTTTGCTATTTTTTTTGCTATTTTTCGTAAACCTCAATTCTATATATTTCATTTTTTTCATATTTTTTTCTTCTCTTTAATTTTTTACTTTTGCTATACAAAACCTATGACACCTCACAGGCTCTCACACAGACTCACTAACTCTCACTAACTCTCACTAATTCTCACTAATTCTTTCTTTAGGTAAATGGTTTATCAACTCTTTCATTAATTCTGTCTTTTACGTTAAGATTTAGGGTTTAGGCATTTTGGGCATTTGGGCGGCTAGGTCAAGTTTTAGGGTGTAGGGTGAGTCGTCTCACAACGTCTTTCAGACTCACTTTCAGTCTCTCACTGTCTTGTCTGTTTTACAATTGCTCCTCAATTGCATTCTTGCACTCTTGCTCAACCTTTCAATTGCCCTCACGATTTCACAAATTCCCGATCAATTTTTGTACATTTAAGCAATTCAACAATTGAACAGCACTACAACACTCCTCAATTATCCCTTCTCTCTCTTATCTCGTATGTGTTTCTGGCGTGAATCCCTTCCGCAGAGATTTGCAAGGTTTTTCTGACGAGAAGAAACTCGTGAAGTGGCGAACTGGCAATTGTTGAGATTGTAACCTTGTAGATATGTGATTCGATCCTTGGGTTGGTGCTTGGTGGGTGTTTGACATGCGTGAGTGCATGATATACTTCAGCATAGTGCGGGTCTACAGGCAAGGTTTGGAGAGTTCATGTTTTATTGCTGAAATCGTGTGATTCATGTCTAACTTTGGGTTTACATTTAACTTGCAGGAAATCAAGGACAACAGGATTGATGGCTAAACGCTAGAGGTCCTTGAGGGACCATTACTTTGGAAAGTCTAGGAAAATAGGGGTTATTCATCTTGTGTCCTTGGGGTCTGAGAATGATTCTTCTGTTGGAACTACTAATTCAGTGGTGGATCAAATTGCTCTTCCTTCAGAAATACAAATTGCTCAAAGTCAGTGGAAGGACCAATGGCTCGTGCAATTCAAATGGCTACAATTTGATGCTAACGTCGGGAGGGTGTTTTGCAATGTTTGTAAGGATTAGGGCAAGTGATCATCATATGCCTAAGACGGCTCCAAAAATCTGAAGGTAAGTGCTTTCCAAGATCACTCCCACTCCAATGAGCACAAACGCCTCGCATGGGCATTGCAAAGTGGTGGAAAAGTGATGAAGAAAGCCATTTTGAGCGGCTAGAGAGTGTGCGATGAGGCTGTGGCATCTTTGTTGCGGGTTGCGTATATCTTAGGAAAGAATTCTTTACCCTACTCTAAATTCCCCTCTTTATGTAAATTGTTGGTAAGTGTTAAAGCCTTGATGACCTTATCTTTGCATCAGGACGAGAAAGCATGTGCAGATCTGATGATGTGCATTTCAGTTGTGATTCAGAAGCAAATCCTCAACCGTGTTTGAAATTCCCCGTTTTTTGGTGTGATGATAGACAAATCTATCAATATCAGCGTCACAAGGCACCTTGTGGTGTTTGCTACCATCATCAAGGAGGGTCTGCTAGTGAGTGTTTTTCTAGGCCTGTTGCCAATTGAAGGTGGGAAGAAGGTCGCTGGCATCATCTATAAAGTCTTGATTGCAACTTTACGATCGTGGAACATGGACTTGCGGAAGTTCTTGGCATGGGCTTTAGCAACGACGGCACTAGCATAATGACGGGCTGTTGCACCGGAGTGACTGTATGGCTAGAAAAAGAGGTAAATCCTTACCTGCTTGTTGTTCACTGTGTGGCGCACCGCATGAATTTGGCGGCCCTCGATGCTATGAAGTCGCTCACCTGCAAGGTGATTTCAGGTGAGTTTGATTCCACTTGAATTCTATTGCTGATTTTTTTCACAAGTTGTCTAAGCGGAAGTATGCTTTGACTGCCTTACAAGAGGAGCTCTTTGATGCACAAAAATGTATGAAACACTACCACAAAATTAGGTGGCTGTCTCGTTGACAAGCGGTGAGTACTTTGTGTGACTCATTAGAGTCTATCTTGTGTTACTTTTGTGATGTGAAGGACAACAATTCTAGTAAGGCTGCACCAATTTTAGGAAAGTTGTCCCAGTTCCAGGTCATTTACATTTTGTTCTTGCTAGCATTTTGAAGTCCTTGGCTATGTTGTCTAAAGTCTTTTAATGTAAATTTGTAGATGTCATCTCTATAGGTAGCATAGTACGCATAGAGATAGCTCAAATTTGGATGCTCTTCATTGTGAAAAACACAAATTTGAACGCTGACACTTTTAACCCCTAAAGGACCAAGGTGATTTTCTTGTCAAAAACCACTCAAAATTGTCTTTTCTATTGCAAAGAAAAAAGAACTTCTTAAATTTTTGTTTTGCATATCCAACTATAAGATCTTATAATTGACTAGTATATGAATACGTGGAAGAAATTTCAGAAGCTTTGACCTGTAGATTGTAAGATGTATGCATTTAAAGTGAAGAAAACAAGTTTTTTTGCACCTTGCTTGACTAGATTTTTGGCTTTGAATCTTTTTAGTTGAAATTTTTTGCACTATTGATTTTGATTATCTAATTTTTTATATTAAGTAGTTGAGTTGAGAATCTACCAAAAAAATTTAGGAAAAAATCACTTAATTTTCACTCATTAAAAAATTGTTAAGTAGAGGAAGGTTCAAGATTGAAGAAAAAAATTAATTATTAATAGCTTTTAGATGGAATTGAATCACAATAATTCCAACGGTGAGATTATTTTAGCAAAAAAATCTACCCCTATCTAACAATTTTTTTTGAAAAATTCAAAAAATTGCATTCAAAAATGAATCCTATATGTTTTGTTTTTTCATAAAGATGCATAGATTGTCCAAAAAACTAAGATTGTCCATAACTTTCTCATTATTAGTCCAAATTGAATGAAAAAAAGCTTCTCATATAAACAAAAATATAATCTTTGAGAAAAATTTGAAAAAAATTATTTTGACTTTTTTTTTTTTTTGGGCTGCTCGCTAAGCTCCATTTTTGCTTGTTGTGCCACAACTTTTGCTCCCAAGCATCAAGTAAAATAAAATCATATATTCACAAAGCTCTTGCAAAAATACACAACTTCAAAAAATCCCAAAAAAATATCACTAAAAATTGAGATAGTAAAAACCTGCTCGGACCTAAATTGTCCCCCGAAGGGACTAATGGTCCTTTAGGGATTAACAAGAGCACATGGGTTCATGTGCTTCCTGAGTATAGCCCTTTTGGAGGTCATCTGAGGAAGCTTCCAAGCCAAATACAGGGGAATATGTTTCATGATATTGCAATGTCTAGGTCTAGATTAGAAACCGACTTGGAGTAAGCTCTCCAATTTCAGCGTTCATTTGCTAAAGCGGTCTGTGAGGGTTTGGAAGCTTGATTTCAAGACAATGACCTGATTTCTTGCTTCAAAGTACCCTTATAATATGCCGTCCAAGCAAGTCGGATTGCAGAGTCGGGGTGTCTCTGAGTTGGACAGATTGCTACAGCTATATGGAGAGGACCGGTCACATTCAGATTTTTCCTCCCCCCCCCCCCTCCCCCCTTCTTGATGTGCAGGCTTGTAAGCAAAAGTGTCTGTCTTCCAAATTGCAATGTAACACTGAATGGGGGGACAAAACCTTCCTAGATTTGTGGGGCATGATCATTTGGAATCATGCCCTACAAGTCCGGTATCCAAATTTGCTTGTCCTTGCTGATAAAGGTAGAATACATTGCGTTTGCACAGCTACCTGTGAGAGAGCCTTCAGCATTTAGAATTTAATTAAAACTCAAGATAGGAACCGATTGGAAAGCAAAAACTTGGAGGCTTTGCTTAGAGTTGCTTTAGAGGTACCAGAAGATGTATATGATGGTATAGTACACGATGCCATACCCTTGTGGAGTCATGAAAGAAAATACAAGTATTTTTATGCTAATCCTTCTACTTATTTGTCTAATTCAGCCCCAGGTCCTAGTGCAAGCAATGCATCTTCAATGCATGAAGATGTGCATCAGTAGGGGACACAATTTTGCTGACAGCTTCTTGTGATTTTGTATTCATTGTTGCCTTGTTTGTTTAGGTAAATGGTAACCAATTTTTATTCATTGTTGCCTTCTCTATTGCCTTGTTTGTTGCCTTGTAAATGGTAAATGATTTGTATTCATTTGTTGCCTTGTAAATGGTGTCTTGTTTTCACTCCTCTCCCCATTTTTTTTACTCATATTGTTTGATTCTTGTAAATGGTGGCTTGTTCTCATTCTTCTCCCCATTTTTTTAAATCATCATGTTTTGATTCTTGTAAATGTAGATGTTGTAGGCATGTCGTACTAACCAGCCTCCTGAAAATGCATTGACCTTCTTCTGGATCGGTGCATTTTTGGAAGGCTGAATCCCTGGCCCTAAGTTGGTAGGGGCAATGCCAGGTTCAAATCCTACCAGGGATAATGCTTATAAACCCATTTTAAGCAAAACAAAGCCACTTCAAGAATAAAGAAGAAAACGCCCAAAAATTACAACCACACAAATTTTGACTTTCAAGGAAAATTTCAGACTAGAATTGGACAATGGCGGCAATGCTACCGGGAGAAAAAAATATCTTAGGAAATTGACTATCCAATTTTGGAACCTCCCGGCACACTTCCGGCCAATTTTTTAAATAACCGGGGGGGATGAAAGTCCAACAGAAATCGATCGTTTGGCCCACAAAACTCCCTGGACATTGGTAGGCTAGCATTAAATCAACTTTGCATTTCATTTAATTTGGTTTTTTATTTGATTAAAAAAAGGAAAGATTTCTATTCACTATATGAATTTTGATTTTTTTCCAAACTAAATTCTCCAAAAAAATTGAAATCTTGCTTATGCAAATTGAAATTTTGCTCATGCAAATGGATTTTTATTGGACATCTTCTTGGTGCAATTTTTTCTTATGTGTATTAGCCGCCTCCATTGTATTTGAAAATTTGCGTGCAAATAACTATTATAAATACTTGTTTGATGGTCTAAATTTCCAAAGTCAAATAGTGCCTCCTTCTCTACTAAGTTGAGTCAAACTATGCTTAATTTGTTGAACAGGGTCCAAAATTTCTTTTCTTCTTACTTGAAACACTTGAAAATCTCGCAATCTCTATATATTCAAATGGCCCAAAAAAATTTCAACACATTCCTAGAATAGTTTAGTACAAATTTTGTATAGTTGAAATTTTAGAAAACATTTTCATATTTCAATTATGCTCCATGCTCTAGAAAGTGACACTTTTAGATATTGGTTTGTGAAAGACATCCCTAGTCCTTTAGAGATAAATCTCAGAAAGATGAGCTGATTATTGTGGAGGTTATCTTTTTGGGTACTAGTATGTACATCCTTTGCTTAAAAAAAACAGGAGCACTCATTGAAGGTCAAACTATTGTGCAAGAGCTTCCCATTTCACACAAAATTCCAAAGATGAACATTTGCATTTCTATCCTACATAGAAGGATTCTCCATCAAAAACTTAGTGTCAGCAAGGTCCTTTTAGAGTTAAAGGCAGGGATTAACAAGGAAGCTAGGTGGAAGACCACACTCCGGGGATAAAATTTAGGCCAAAAATCAGGGATATTTTTTCAAGCCACTATTAAAAGCATAGTAGTGATTGCTCAATATGTACGGCGCTATCTAGGTATGAATATTTATTGCATACTAGTATGCCCTTGTGCCGTTGCCACATTCAAAATAAATAAATAAATAAATAATTTAATTTTTAATTCAAAATAAATAATTTATACATGAAGGAATGCAAAGGGCTTTGTTGCGGTGGAAGAAGTTGCATTTTTGAAGTGAATAGAAAGCTCTATGCACAAAGGAATGCAAGGGTCTTGCAATTTTGCATTGTTTGGACATGTGATGTGAAAAATATGCATAATCGTAAAATTAAAGGTAATTAATTCAATTTTTTTGATCCATTTAAAACTTTGAAAATTAATAACTTTCACGCCAAAGGTCCAAACGCCACAAAACAAAGTCCATGCATCCCTCCTTGAAAAGAACTTTTGAGTGATACTAAGAGCACTATCAAATGCCTCACAATTTATTATGGAGTACATCTCAACATATAAAAAATATATATATATATATATATATATATATATATATATATATATATATACATTACCTAAATATAGTAAAAAGGCCAAGCTGATTTAACATATAGATGTGGCCAATGACTTGACTTTGAAGGTTTTAAAGTGCTTTAATTTATTTGTGTCAAAATTTTTTTTTCTTAAGTTTCAAAGTACGGTACGCAACAACTTACTGACAACTGAAAGTGCTACATAACCTTTCTTTGTAAGTTATTTTTGGTTAGATTACTTCAGATGGATAAAACACACGTGCAATCCCTCATCACAACAATGTTAGCATGTGAGCTTATAGACGTGAGCTTATGAGCCTCGGATCTAGTTGTAGGCATTTATACCTACAACCATTTGAAGGTGTTTATAATATATATACCTATAATATAGGTATCGGGCACATGTCACATCCAAAATAAAAGTAAAAAATAAAAAATAAAAATAATTTTCTAATTTTCTAATTTATTAAAACTTTAAAATTCAAGAATTTTTCACACCTTGTGTGAGAGGTTGAATTCTTGGTATGAATCAAAAGCATTATGCACAAAGGTCTTTGTTTTGTAGCATTTGGACATGCAATGTGAAAGTTATGGTTTTTCCAAAATGAAAGATAATTTAATTCAACTTTTAAGAAAAAAAAATCAAGCACTTTCACACCTTAGGTTCAAACACCACAAAATTGGCACGAATAGAAAGCTCCATGCACAAAGGAGTGCGAGGGTTTTGTTTTGTGGTGTTTGAATATGTGATGTGAAAGTTATGTTTTTTCAAAAATAAAAGATAATTTCATTCAATTTTCCAATTTATAGAAACTTTAAAAATCAACAACTTCTACACCATAGGTCCAAACGCCACAAAGCAAAGTCTGTGCACCCCTCCTTGTGAAGAGCTTTCAAACTATACCAAGAGCATTGTTGAACACCTTAAGATTTGTTAAATCTTAGCGTATCAAATAAACAAATCAAACAAAACAAACAACCTAAAATATGGTATAGACTAATATGCCTTGTATTATTGCCACACTATAATAAAATAAAAAAATATAATAAATGTTCTAATTTTCTAATACATAAAAAACTTCAAGATATATATCTTTTGTGCCGTGAGTGAAAACGCCATGAAACAAAGTTTATGCACCCCTCCTTGTTTAGAGCTTTCTAATAGTATCAAGAATGTGACTAGGAGACGTATGATTCCGAATATCTCACCTTAACAAACAAACCAAACAAATAGACTTATCTAATGTATTGATAGTCTAGATACAAATGTGACCTTGTGCGGTTGTCACATTCAAAATAAAAGCAAAAGAATTTTTTTTAATTTTTAATTCAAAGATAATTCTTTTATACACAAAAGAGTGCAAAGGGCTTTGTTGCGATGGGAGAAGTTGCATTCTTGACGCAAAGAGAAAGCTCTATGCACAAAGGAGTGCAAGGGCCTTGCACTTTTGCAGCATTTGGACATGCAATGCAGAAGTTATGATTCTTCAAAAATAAAAGGTAACTTAATTCAATTTTGATCTATATAAAACTTTGAATTTGAATAACTTTCACACGAAAGGTCTAAACGCCACAAAACAAAGTCTGTGCACCCTTTTCCGTGCCAAGAGCTTTAAACTTGCATTTTACTTGTCAAAACTATGTTGTTCTTATCAAATCTGCGTTGAATTTGATAAAAATTGCGTTGTACTCAACAAAAAATATGGAATCGGTTTTGTTGAGTTCTCCTTTTGTAACGCAAAATTCAACATTCCAACATTTCAACACAAAATTTGATAAATAAAATGCATAATTTTGTATTTGAATGCAAAATTTTGTGTTATAAAAGGAGAACTTGACAAAATTGATTCCATATTTTTTGTTGAGTACAACGAAGTTTTTGACAAGTACAACGTAGTTTTCTATTAGTATTTGGAGCGTTACAAAGAGCGCCGCCAAATGCCTTACGGTTCATTTCAGGGTACCAAACAAAATAAAATAAATAAACAAAATATGATACCTAAATATAATAAGAAAATCCAAGCTAATACACAAGGTATAGATAAAATGAAAGAAGTCTTTAACATAGGTAATTAGGTACCTAGAACATTTATATAGAACATGTATCTATAACTATAGAGTGTCTATAATACAAACCTCAGACTCATGGGCTCATAAATTTTATGCTGAAATGCAAGCATTCCCCCCTTCATTACTCTTTGACCTTATTCAACCTAAAGAGTGGATGCATCTTCATCAAATTGGATTGTGATTTTCAAAGGATTCATTTTTGGTTTTAATTTGAGTTTTAAGAAACAAAGTCGAATAAGTCATCTTTCTACTCCATTTCAAACCTTTGGAAAAACCCAAAAATTTAAGAAGTTATTGCAATTGGAAGTTGGCCATGTGTGAAAAATCCAAACAACACAATATTGTGAATTTTTCATTTGTATTTTTTTTTCAAATTAATTTTCTAATCTAAATTTATAAAAATATTTATACTCATTCTAATATTTAGTTTTGGTCGAAATCTCAAATTATTCTTATACATATTCTAATTGATTTAATTTAATGTACAACCTATTTTAAAATTTTATAGTAATTTGATTTTTCCACTATAAATTTCTAAAAAAATCAAGATCTATAGAAATTGTGTTTATTGACTCATAAAAATTATCAAAATTTTACCTGTCAATTACATAGAAGCTACATTTAGTTTGATGGTAGTCTTTTGACTTGAAGGTCATCACTGACGATCTTTTGCATTTGAGGAAGAAAATAATTACTCCAAAAAAATCACAATATTCTTCATCATTACTATTACCTCTTAGAAGATTTTCAAATCATTTAGATTGATTTTGTTATATTCACCAATTTATTTCAAATTTTAAGTTACAAACTTATAACAAAAATAATGAAATAAAAAACAAATAGAGATCATTTTTCAATTTGTTAGATTACACATATATACATATAAAGAGAATATTACATAGAAACTCATGTATAATCTAAAAGAATCTAAATTTAGCTTAAATGACATAATTATAACAATATTGGAATTGGTTTTTTGAGGGATTTATCCTAAACCACTCTTCTTTTTGAACAATATATTATAAAAAAATGAATATCATTGCAACATTTAGATGGTTTTCTACTATGAATTATTTGGCATGGTAGTAACATAAAACTAAATAATATGGATTGTATGATAATATATGATGGGCCATCAATTTGTTTTGTAAAAGTTTCTTAAATTCTTTAAGGATCACGTGTAGTCCAATTTTCCAAAAGTGTAAAAATATATTATAAATTGAATCTTAGAATTATAATTTATTGATGATTTTTATACAAAATTTGTAAAGCATGATCTTCATATCATGCCCATACAATTGGATCTATTACTATACTACCAAATATTTATCAATAAAATCCTTAGCCAAAAATTTAAAATTCCTTTGAAAATTGATTTTGAATTGAATATTTAGAATTCTCTCAAGAATTTTTTTAAAGTTCAAAATGTTACTTTTATATTTGAGTATTCTTTTAAGATGTTTCTTATACCACGACAAGAGAAAGGGGTGTTTTAAGTAGTGTTCTAGACATCACATCTGTTAACTAACGTCTTTTAAGTAAGTTTTTAAGTAAAATCTTAATAAAAAAAAAAAATCTTTTTAGTAAAATTTTACTTAAAAATTTACTTAACCCCTAAAGGACCGAGGGTTTTTCACAAGGAGACATAGTCAAAAATTGCGGTTTTTTGGTATGTTATTCAAAAATAAAAAATTGTAACTTTTTTTTAAAACTTTAACCATACAAAATTGAAGTAATGTATTTCAATAGAGTGGAAAAAAAATTTCAGCGCATTTGACCGGGCGGATTGAAAGATTATAACGTTTGAAATGAGAAAAAAAACTTTTTTTCATTCCTACAAAACAGGGTCAGCAGACTTCGGGCCCTCTTGGAATAAAATTTTTGCTCTACACAAATATGAGGATTTTGACCATTTATAAGTCTATGATGTTAGCTTCACTCATGAAAAATTTCAGAGGCAATTGAGATGTCTAGCTTACACTAATTCACCTTGCAATGCAAGGAGGTTAAGTAAATTGGCAATACACTAGTCGTTTTTTAATGATTTCTTGTGCAATGCGGATTTTTTTCTTAAAGATCCAAACGGTGAAAATTTAAAGAAAAACATTTGAAAAACGTGGAAAATTTTTCAAGAATTTTGACTTCATAGATTGCAAAATGATAGGCCTTGAAGTTAGAAGATAATGTTTTTTTTTGAAACCACCCCAACTTAGCTAAAAAGTTTGACTCCTCTTAGAATGTGATTTGAAAACTAAAATTTGTTTTTCTTTAGCATGACAAAGTTATGTTGATTTTTTAGGCAATTTAGAGAATTTTAGTCAGCATGTGTTAAATTCCTATAATTTTGAAATTTGTCAAGTATATAACTTATATGATACAAGATGCAAATGTCAAAAACATAACAATGTATAGTGTAAAATCCTACCTTAGGAGAAGCTAAAGTATTGGTCTTGTTGGACAAGGTCAAAATATTTTTTTATAACATCATATGTTATAATCTTTCAATCAATGCGGTCAAAATTCCACACATTCCCATAGTATTGGTAGCTTAGGAGTATAAATTATTATGGTTGAATTTCAAAAAGAAAAGAAAAAATCATTTTTTCTCACTGCCCTAGAAATTTATTTTTTTGGATAAATTCTGCCCTAAATGTGCCTCAATAATATAGGAATTAAAGAACTAATATAATAATTTACAAAGAACAAGATGGATGGACATACCAAGATTTTGTGTGCTTAGAATATGTTTGCATTCACCCATTGTTCAACATTTGAATGCTTGGTCATTGAAGGGTTATTGTCATGTTTTTGTACCAAATTAACAATACATTAGTTTATTTGTATCAACCAAACAATTCTTGTAAATTAGGAAAAGTTGGCCAAATTACCAATACATTAGTTTTTTGAATCAATCAATATAAAGAAATTTTTGTTTGATACAAATAACTAACCATTTATTATGAAGAAATGAATTCAAAGTATATAATATTCATTGGGTATTAATATTTTATTGTTAGATTGTTAGATATGAAAATTGTTATTTCTATAATTAATTAATATTCCATTTTTTTCATTAATGTAAGATGATATTTTGATCATATATTGAAATCACAAATTATTCTTATTTTATCTTGAATTATCAAAGTAATTTTTTTGGAAAATAGACATAATATTTTCATAAATAAGATTTTGTACTTCAATTGAATTTGTGATGCATAATATAATCTCTTTTGTTGTAACTTTGAAAAATATTAAAATATGTATTTTATAATTTATCTAAGTTCTGTCATTTGGTTATTAGGGGCTAAATAATAGCTTCAAATATTCAACAATTGCTTTCAATATGATATAAATATTTTGGAAATCAAAATAATATAATAAAAACAAGTTATGAGTTGGCAAAGTTAAGAAGATTAGACAAAGATGGTGAAAAGTAGGATGTATGTTGGACCTTAATTGACTTGAAACTATAATAGATCCTCAAAGCATTCAATTTTCATGTAATTTGTTTTTTTGGTTAATTTTCTACCACTCTTATTCCAATTAATGTTACCTTGGTAATGGATTTTTCCTTAAATAATGGTTGTTATGTTTTATAGAATCCTTCCTGGCTTAGGTGGTGTGGTAAATTTCTGGGCCTCTTTTTGCTTTGCCCTTTTCTAAGCTTTAGATTGAGCACATATTCCCTTTTCTATATTATTAGAGGTCTCCTCTCTTGTTTGGGCATCAAGCATGCCTTTGACCTAGATGGATTTTTACCTAACATCCTAGAAGTCTTTGTAGCTTGCCATGGTGTATTCTCCTATATAATCTCCAAATAGGTATAGAAATGCAAAAATCAAAGATCTAAACTTGTTCAAACCTAATTTACTACGTGATGTTATGAATTTATTTGTAACCATGATTTTGATTTTCAATATTGAATGAAGATTTCATTAGGAAAAATTTTAGCCTTCCAAAAGGCCGCTAAGGAATTGATTTATGGGACCCCTTTGGTACAATTTCAGAACAAATACAAAAATATTTTTTCTTAAAATAATG